>CM040120.1:287006558-287620780 GCA_022559845.1 Amorphophallus konjac | reverse complement strand
GCGTTGGAAGTAATGGCCCCTGGTCTAGACCGTCACTTGCCTGTAGCGGTCTAGGGGTGGTGCGTTACATTCCTTGTGCCTTAATTTCCGTCCGTTGGTTTCTGTTTGTCTTGGCTTATCCTTGTGGTATGCCCGTCATCCCGTGGATGTCTCTCGACGTCCTATGAGGGCTATGACTACGTGGTTTAGCGGCCAAGAGTCTTCTGCTTGAGGTAGGATTCTCTTTCCTACTTTTTGAGCATCGTTGTTGGTTCAGGTCAACCCGGTGTGACCCAGTGGTTGACGTGTGACCTTGTGTGTGTGTGTCTTGGCAGTTCTGACCGGCCCGAGACACTGCTTCTGGATGCATCGAGGTGTTGTTCTACCTCGATTTACGTGTCCAGTCGTGCTGAGGGTTTCTGGTATTCCCTCAATTCTCCGTGTGTTGTTTCCTGCGGAGCGTGGTTTCTTCTGGCTTAGGATTAGACCGATTGGCGGCTTGTTCCGCTGAGTGTGACGATCTTGCCCCTGAGTCGTTCGACTCAGGATCGTTACGTGGTAGGTCTAGTTGCCTGGTCCTGAGTCTATTGGCGGTTGTTTAGCTGCCTTGGTGCTTTGTGGTGCACGAGACAGTGCTGTCTTAGACTGTCTGTGCTTTAGCACCTGTGTTTTGGAGTCTGTGCCTTGTGAGCCTCCACTAGATGTAGCCCTAGGCTTTTGTTGACCCACCGGGAGTGGTGGAGGGGTGTTTCCTGTTGCGTCTTGTTACGTACGGTTCTTAAGCTAGTTCCGTGGGCCTCGGCCAGTGGTAGCGTCCTACCGAGGGGAATACTAGCTAGAGGCCTGGCCTAGGTAGTGGTCAGTGTGTGCACACGTGGTCAGGGACTGGGGACTTGCGCCGACGGGCGTGGCCCTGACTAGTCACTCACAGTTGGTGCTATAGTCTTGTGCTGGGGTACCGTGTTTCCTTGGGACTGTTGTTCCTTGGACCTGGTTCTTGGTGTGTCTAGTCTTTGAGTAGACATGACACTTTTGGCGCAGTGTAAGACGTCAGTGGACGCATCTGGCTATTCTTCTAGTGGGAGGGTGCTCCTGTCACTTGGTTCGTGACTCTCGCGTTTCTTGTGTATTCTGACCTTTACGAGTTTCCCTCTCGTGGCCGTACTCGAGGTCAGTGTTCTGTCGTTTGCATGACGTTCTAGTCATGCGTGGGGCTGTGTGCACGATGTTTCCAGTCGTGTTTGTCTGTTTTCGGCGTTGGCATCTACCTTCGACTTTGTTTTGGCTGACAGACTGGGTTAACCTACTGTGTGAGTTTAGGGTTGACCGTCTGTAGCCTCTTGGAGTAGCTTAGAGTGCCGAGTTCTCCTCGGTGTCCATGTTCCATGTTTTACGGCCTCGCTCTTCTTTGTTGTTGAGCTCCCCTTGCTCTTAGCCTGTTCCCTACTCCTATTTGATACGAGAAATATGAAGTGATCTAGAAGGGGAGGGAATGAATAGATCACTGTTTTCAACCGATTAAAAATTACTGAAGAGTGATTCACTGAAAACAAGCAATCTCGTAGATGAACCCACAAAAACAGCAGTGCGAACAATAACTCGAGTAGATAGAAGGCACACCACCAGAACCACCACAGACAATCACACAAGGGCACAGAGGTTTTTAAGGTGGTTCGGCCAGATCTCCAGTCTGCCTACGTCCACCCCTCACTTCAAATCGAAGTGAGGATTCCACTAGCACTGCTAGCAAAGCAGACTCAGTCTGCGACAACTGCTGATTCACAGCTTCACCAGGGGAACATCCTCCCCTCTTCCTCCACACCCGGAGGGAACCCTAAGGACGTCAAGTCCCTAGACACCAGGAAAATAATTTCCTCTTCCTCCAACTGGAGGGAACACTAGTGATCTACAGTCACTAGTACCAGAGACCAAGGTCTCTCTTCCTCTGACTCCCAGAGGGAACACCTCTTCTACGAGAGGGAACACTACTACAACATCTGTTGCAAGTAAACCAGAGAGAACACGTCTCTCTCTTCCCCTGAACACCAGGAGGTAACACAGAAAACTCTCAATCAAGAATGGAAACAATATAAGAAACGAAAACAAGAAAGAAAGAATTCAAAGTTCAGAAACTGGAAACAATGTAACTCAAACTGAGCAGCAGACTTCGGATTTGATCCGTAAGTCAAAACCCATCTTCTGATCACTCTCCTGCTCTCTCTTCTCTCTCAACTGGAACACTCTAGTTTCTCAGGGAGGCTCTTTCTCTTCTGCTCTCACTCAAATTTCTTCTCTTCTTTTTCTGGATCGAACTCTCTGCACTTCTGCTTTTTGCTTTTTCCTTTTGATCAACCTTCATCTGTGGATGAAAGCTTCAATATATAACAGCAGCAGCAGGTGGGTAAGGTGCAGAATGCGTGTGCCTCCCACACTTCATCCAGAACCTTCTTGCCACGTGCCTTTATAGCAATGGATCATGTGCAGCCCAGTCACTGGGAATATCCTTCCTCGGACCACTTTCTTCTTCTCCTGTAAAGAAATTAAACCATTAGAACTCAGGGCCACAAAAACTAAAACTTCATGAGGTATGTGATAGCAATACGAGATGCACTGTATTGAGAACGACACGAGATACACAAGATTACTACAGTACGAAATAAAGAGAGAATGACACGAGGTCAGATTAAAACAGCACGAGGTAAAAAGAGACGACATGAGATACATAATAATAAGGCCAATCACTACAAAGAGAACAACACGAAGTATCACTGTAACAAAACAAACACTACGAAGAGAACGACACGAGATACAAAATAATAAAGCTAACACTGCAAAGAAAACGACACGAAGTCAGAAGAGAACAGCACGAGGTGAGAAGGAAGTCTCACGGAGTGAAATGGTAGACTAACACGCGATCAGAAGGAACCTGGACGAAGATAGAAAGAAACAACACGAGGACATAAACACAAGAATAACACGAAGACACGAATACAAAAGCAACACGAAGACACGAATACAAAAACAACACGACATAACAAACAGCAAAGAGAACGGCACGAGGTGAAACGACACTTTACTAAAAAGACTTGAATACACACGAAAACAACTCGAGTACGAAGTTGCTTGAATCGTACGAATGACTCGAAGACGAGGACGACACGAAAACAACATGGACTGAAACCAAGGTATAGACTTGCCAAAGAACTGGACGATGTATAGACTTGAACAAGGCAAAGTCTGTACAGACTTGAGGGTTCACAACATATATACTTTGGCAAGACAATGGCTGTACATACTTGAAGTGAAGACCAATGTATAGACTTCAAAGTTCAGCTGCCAATGAATAGACTTGGAAAGCTTGAAGGCCAATGTACAGACTTGGAAGCTTAAACCAATGTATGGACTTAGCTTCGAACATGCTACAGTGCATTGTATGGACTTTGAAGACTGATGCATGACGCTAAGCCAATGTGTAGACTTTGGCTTGAAACGAAGGTAAAGATGAGGCTGTATAGACTTGGCCAGAACAAGAGACTCGAAGACAAAGGGGTGACACAGATGGAACGACACGCAGTGGCACAGAAAGCAGCACGAGGTACTACAGTGTACAGCACTCGATGGAACAAATAACGACACGAAGACAACCAACAAACATAATTGGAACAACACGACGTACAAAAGGACAACACGGAGTATGAAGGGAACATTACGGACATGCAAGGTATTAACTCATGGCAGTTTTTCTGTTAATCATGGAAATTTCAAATGCATAACATTACTCAAGGTATCTGATTAAAATGACAATATTTAACATAGGGATGCTCATCATCAAAACACTAGGGAAGTCACAAAAGTCCAACAATCTCCCCCTTTTTGATGATGGCAACACTATATTAAATAACGGAGATGAAGTGCATGAAGATAAGCTGTGAAAATAAGCAATGCAGACACACAACACACTCGCCTCCTCTGACGACTCCCAAGAGCTCCCCCTGAACACAACATCTACTCCCCCTCAGCAAAGCACAAAAGCACAAGCAAGACACTAAAGCACAAGCAAGACACTAGCAAGACACTCTCCCCCTTTGACATCATCAAAAACTAGGGACAGGTATGAAGATATCTCAAAAAGAAAATTGCTGACAGTGGAGAGAAAACAATAGAGAGTATGGCTGATAAAGGAGAGTTATTGAGATGTTTAAGCAATTAAGAAAGCTATTAATTTTATGTGAGGATTTTGAGGATCAGTTAGTCAGACTACGTGCAAAATGGTGAATGAAGATTTGCTCCATACACAGAACCAGATTCTAAGCAAGTAAGGTACAAGATACCAATATGGTCAGAGTAAGTCTTTACTCAGGGAGTATAAAGCAAGGAAGTCAGGAAAAACAAAGACCTGTGGTATTGAAAACAAACAAACCAAGACCTTAATGCCAAGTGAACAGAATCTGGATACCAAGAGGGAGAAAATTTTTCACAGATGGTCAAGATCAAAGATAAATCTGTCAAGCACACCTTTGACATTAGGGAGACACCTTGTTTAGAGGCAGGAATCCCCAGTTACTTGGTGGCAAGACCACATTACCCCTTCTGACAAGAGGACAGAGATAGTATTCTAACTGGTGTTGACATTAAGGTGACACCTTTACCAGAGGCCAGACACCCCAGTTACTAACCAGATATGTACCATTGCTCTGTATGATCAAGACAGCTAATTAAGCCTGATTTATACTGCCATCTCATGACATGGGATAGTTTCACTTCATTGATGAAAGTCCCAGTTTCTCAATGAACAATTAACAAGGTTGTTAAAACTTCTTTCATGAATTTTTCATTAAACTGCACTTGAAACCTTGTAAATTAGTCTTGATTCAGTTTGAGAACAATACACCAGCTCCAAAGTTTTTCAGACAGAATCACTATATACCTCAATTCGGACTTAACTAGACTAAGCAGGTATGCTGTACTGGCTAGATCAGAAGTCAGTTACAGTGTAGGAAGATAGTCTTGAATTCAGATTTTGATCTCAGTGGGACTAACAGCTGAAATTCCAACAAGAAATTAGATGAACAGTCTTAACGGATAAGACATTCAAAAAATTTCTTTTATCCACCTACTTAAACTGATTCTCTTATAAGGTCAGCAAAAGTCCGTTCAAAGTATTTCAGATTTGGCCAAAAGAGAATGACACCAATTATTAATCTAGCTCCCCCTGAGACATTGACTCCAACTCAGACTTAACCAAGACAAACCTCAAAACACCTCAAAGAAAACAAAGTGGTATCAATCAGTACGAGTGAATCAGCAAACACCCATAATGAGGTTATTTTCAGCAACAGATAATGAGCAAAGATAAGCATAAGAGCACATGACAGATTATTTAGAGATCAATTATTCAATCATGAAATTCTGTAAATACCTAATTCTCTGCGCAATGTGCTAAATTTTTCAGTATCCAGTGGCTTAGTGAAAATATCTGCAATTTGTGAGTTAGTGCCAACATGGATCAATTCAAAGGTCTTCCTAGCTACTTCATCACGAATAAAATGATGCCTGATTTCAATATATTTAGTTCGAGAATGAAGTACAGGATTCTTTACAATGTTTATTGCACTAGTATTGTCACAAAAGATGGGAGTGCAACCTAGCTCAACTGAGTAATCCAGAAGCTGGTGTTTTATCCATATAACCTGTGTGCCACAGGTCCCTGCTGCCACAGACTCAGCTTCAGCAGTAGAAAGAGCCACATAGTGTTGCTTCTTGGATCCCCAAGAGACTAGGCACCCTCCTAAAAATTCGCAGTGACCACTAGTACTTTTTCTGTCCAATTTACATCCTGCATAATCTGCATCTGTATATGCAATGAGATCTAAACTACATGATGCAGGATACCAAAGACCTAAATCATGGGTAGCAGATAAGTATCTAAAGATTCTTTTTACAGCTGCCAAATGCAATTCAGTAGGCCTAGACTAGTATCTGCACACATCCCTACACTAAATTGAATGTCAGGCCTGGATGCTGTTAAGTAGAGGAGTGAACTGATCATACCTCTATATAATTTAGCATCCACCTCTTTACCTTTTTCGTCTGAATCCAGTGAGGAGTTGGTGCCCATGGGTGTTAAGATAGTCTTGAGGTTGGTCATTCCAAACCGTTTCAGCATCTCCAGAGTATACTTGGTTTGATTTATGAAACAACCATCCTCCATTTGTTTGACCTGCAGCCCAAGAAAATACTTTAGTTCGCCAACTAAACTCATTTCAAATTCATGAGACATAGATTCAGAAAATTCTTTACACAATTTTGAATTGTTAGATCCGAAGATGATGTCATCAACATATACTTGGACCACTATTAAATCCTTCCCGAGATTTTTGGTGAAGAGGGTTTGGTCAACCTTACCTCGAGTGTAGCCCTTGCTCAAGAGGAATTCAGAAAGTCTCTCATACCAGGCTCGGGGAGCCTGCTTCAATCCATAGAGGGCTTTATTCAACCTAAAAACCATGTTAGGCTGAACAGAGAAATTAAAGCCTGGAGGTTGTTCAACATATACCTCTTCCTTCAATACCCCATTTAAGAATGCGCTTTTGACATCCATCTGCTGTAGCCGAATGTTCCTAGAGCATGCAAATGCAAGTAGAATTCGTATAGCTTCCATCCTAGCCACTGGGGCATATGATTCATCCAAATCCACACCAAATTCCTGACTGTAGCCTTGAGCTACAAGTCTTGCTTTGTTTCTAGAAATAGCTCCATTCTCATCAACTTTATTCTTGAAAATCCATTTAGTGCCAATGATATGAGTGTTATCAGGTCTGGGAACTAGTTCCCATACTATATTTTTCTCAAATTGATTTAATTTCTCACACATGGCGGATACCTAAGAATCATGTTTTAAGGCTTCTTCCACAGATTTGGGTTCCACCTGAGATACCAATGCAGCTAAGTCCTGTTCTTGGACAATTCTAAAATGAGACCTAGTCCTAGGAGGATCATGCAAATTACCTATGACATTTTCACTAGGGTGGTCTTTGGGAAATATTATCTCACCTGAGGGTTCACCTACCTCAGCTGCTCCTTCTTGCTGTGAGTTTTCTGGTTGAGCAGCTGGTTGCATTTCTTCTTCTTCATTTCTCTCCAAGAAATTTCTCTCATTAGATGGCTCCCTGTCATCATCCATCACTTTGTTAGAGAAATCATTTTCATCAAACACTACATGCGGTGTTTCTTCAACAGTTTGGTCATCTTTATTGAAAACTCTGTAAGCCCTTGAGGTTTCTGAATATCCGAGAAAAATTCCAGGAGAGCTCCTAGCTTCAAATTTGTCCAAACCATTCTTACCATTATTGTGGATAAAACATTTGGAGCCAAAAACTTTAAAGTAAGAAATGTTTGGCTGCTTACCCTTGAGAAGTTCATACGGAGTTTTCCTATGAGTAGGTCTTACCAAGGCTCGGTTTAGAATGTAGCATGCTGTATTCGTAGCTTCAGCCCAAAATCTCCTTGGAAGTCCACTCTCAATCAGCATAGTCCTGGCCATTTCAATTATTGACCTGTTTCTTCTCTCAACAATTCCGTTCTGCTCCGGTGTCCTGGGAGAAGAGAATTTGTGAGTCACTCCCTCTCTTGAGCAAAAATTGGAAAATGAAGAGTTCTCAAACTCTCCTCCATGGTCAGACTGAATTGTAATGATGTTATGTTCACCTTGCAATTTGATTTTATTGAAAAGTTCTTCAAAGTGAACAAAGGCATCATTTTTATTTGCTAAACAAAACAACCAAGAAAATCTAGTGAAGTCATCAACTATGACTAATCCATATCTCTTACTTGACAAACTTTGTATGCGGGTAGGACCAAAGAGATCCATGTGCAAGTGCTGCAGCGGTTTAGATGAAAGATTCTCATTTCTCAACTTAAAAACTGCACGAGTCTGTTTACCTAGTGCACAAGCATCACATAGCTTGGACCCTAACTGAAATCTTATTCGGGGCAAACCTCTAACTAGGTTATGTTTAGACAGTTTATTCATTGTAGACAAGCTAGCATGGCCTAGACGCCTATGCCAGTCAAACGCAACCTGATCAGAATTAGCAGACATACACAAGTGAGTTTCAGAATTATCATCCAGGTCTACGATGTATACATTGTTTACTCTATGACCTTTGAACATGACGTTATCAGAATTTAGCTCAAAAATAGTACAAGAATTGTGGTCAAAGAGTACCTTGTGTCCTTTGTCGCAGAGTTGACTTATACTTATCAAGTTGTGCTGAAGTCCTTCTACAAGATAAACATCTTCAATGGAGTTAGTAGAGGACTTACCAACTGTACCAATTCCAATTGTTCTTCCTCTGTTATTTCCACCGAATTTGACCAGGCCCCCAAACTTCATTTTCAGTTTGCTAAATTTGGACCGGTCTCCTGTCATGTGCCTGCTACAGCCGCTGTCAAGATACCACTTGTTATGCTCGGCTGCCAGGCTAACCTGCGAAAGTTCAGACACAGTAATGTGGGACCCAATTCAAATTGGGTCCAAAGATAGTTTTCAATTTATCCAAATCACACTTAGTAACCCACATTTGTTTTACTGTTCTTTTCAGAGATTTCATGTAGATTGATTCTTCCTTCTTGGCATTTCTCAGTGGGTGTTGAATGAGCCTATTCCTATTAAAATTATGCTGTTTTCGAGCAGAGAAATTGTTGTTTGGCCTCTTAGAGGAAACACGTGTGTGCTGAGCATAATTCATGTAGCCATTTTTATTCAAATGAAAATTGTGCTGAAGGTGATGCATGTTCACATGCTTTCCTTGATAACTATCATGCTGAATTTTCTTAGCGAAACTGTTCACCTTTCTAGTGACATCAATAGGAATGGTCGTGTGAAAACCCTTGTTCCACACCTGTTGCACAGGAACAGTTCTAGTCTCAGGATTTCCTGACTTAGTCTGCTGACCAGTGGATTGAATAGATTTGCTGGTCGAAACCTTCAATGTAGAGACAGATTTGGAACTGGATGGGGTTTCCAGTTTTTCTTTGCCCTTGGCGGGGCAGAACGTGACAGTTTTGAATTCAAAGGGTTTTTTACTTGTGGGATTATATCCTAATCCCTCCCTGATGAAGTTTACCCTCGACCCCAGAAGGACATCCAGATTGTTTCTCCCCTCTGTAAATTTTTCTAGTATTTTTCCTTTGTCCTCAATCTCATTCTGAAGTTCATTACATTGGTCCAGGAGTTCCTGATTAACTTTTCTAACCGCCTCATATTTTTCTGCAATCAGTCTAAACTCCTTTTTACTCTCTTCAGTTTTACTCTTCAGCTCATTCATCCTAGCTAGATTTTTCTCTCTTTCCATTCTAAACTTCTCGATCTCACTTCTAGCCTGATCTAGCTCAATGGCCATCTCCTTGGTTTTCATGTTGTCCGTAACAGCAATAGAGTGTTCCTCAGAAACTGAGTGAAACTTTCGTTTAAGCATTATGTGCTCCTTGGTTAGAAAATTATATTTAGCTAACAGGTCGCCATAGGCGTCCTCCCAATCATCCAAAGTAAAATTCTCAAATAAGTTCGTTACCTCTTCCTCATGGTTGGCCATGAGGCAAGTCTTGTCTTCACCTTCACTGGACGAGGTGGCTTCTGGATCCTCCTCCTCGTCGCTCCATGTGCACAGCATGGCCTTCTTCTTCTTGTGCACCATCTTCTTCTGGTATCCGGGAGCCTTAGCTTGCAGCTCTGGACATTCACTTTTCATGTGACCAGGTTTCTGACAATGGTAACATGTAATCTTCTTAACAAACCGGTTCTTCTCAAGTTCTCATTCAGGAGACTTCCTTGCAGCATTGAATCTCTTTCTCCTGTAGAATTTCCCTTTAGTCCTCAGGAACTTTCTGAATTGCCTGGTGAGCATGGCCTGCTCGCCCTTGTCCAGGTCTGAGAATCCGTCAGAGTCTTCGCTGCTACCACCACTGTTGCTGCTGCTGCTGCTCTTCTTAGTATGTCGTGAGACTTTCAGAGTAACATTCTTTCCCTTTCTGTCATGTCCATCATTCCCTTGTCTGAAGTTCATTTCGTGGGTCATGAGAGACCCAATCAGCTGGGTTACTGACATGGTGGATAAATCTCTTGATTCCTCTATGACGGTCACCTTAGTATCCCAGATGGGAGTTAGGGACCTAAGGATCTTCCTGACAATGTCTTCTTGCTGAATCTCCTTTCCAAATCCTCTCAGACTATTGATGATCACAGACAATCTAGCATACATTTTTGTGATCGACTCCTCTGGCTTCATCTTAAACAACTCATACTGAGTTGTAAGCATATTTATCTTGGTAGCTTTCACTTGAGATGTGCCCTCATAAATTAACTGCAATTCATCCCACATTTTCTTTGTAGTCTTGCACGCTGAAATCCTCAAGTACTCTTCAGGGTGGACGGCGCACTGTATGATGCTAAGAGCTATCCAATTCAGTGCAGAGAGTTTTACCTGTTCCTCTATCCATATGTCTTCGTTCGGTGGAAGTTGGTACGGACCATCTGTAATTACTCTCCAGAGCTTGTGGCTTTGAGCCCTGATGAAGACTTCCATCCTGTTCTTCCAAAAGAAATAGTTATTACCATCGAAGAAAGGGGGACGGGTGATTGACTGCCCTTCAGCAATGTAGCTATGAGGACCAGCAGATCCGTTTCCATGGCCGTTGGACGACATATTGGGAAATACCCGCTCTGATACCAAGTGATACGAGAAATATGAAGTGATCTAGAAGGGGAGGGGATGAATAGATCACTGTTTTCAACCGATTAAAAATTACTGAAGAGTGATTCACTGAAAACAAGCAATCTCGCAGATGAACCCACAAAAATCGCAGTGCGAACAATAACTCGAGTAGATAGAAGGCACACCACCAGAACCACCACAGACAATCACACAAGGGCACAGAGGTTTTTAAGGTGGTTCGGCCAGATCTCCAGTCTGCCTACGTCCACCCCTCACTTCAAATCGAAGTGAGGATTCCACTAGTACTGCTAGCAAAGCAGACTCAGTCTGCGACAACTGCTGATTCACAGCTTCACCAGGGGAACATCCTCCCCTCTTCCTCCACACCCGGAGGGAACCCTAAGGACGTCAAGTCCCTAGACACCAGGAAAAGAATTTCCTCTTCCTCCAACCGGAGGGAACACTAGTGATCTACAGTCACTAGTACCAGAGACCAAGGTCTCTCTTCCTCTGACTCCCAGAGGGAACACGTCTTCTACGAGAGGGAACACTACTGCAACCTCTGTTGCAAGTAAACCAGAGAGAACACGTCTCTCTCTTCCCCTGAACACCAGGAGGTAACACAGAAAACTCTCAATCAAGAATGGAAAACATATAAGAAACGAAAACAAGAAAGAAAGAATCCAAAGTTCAGAAACTGGAAATAATGTAGCTCAAACTGAGCAGCAGACTTCGGATTTGATCCGTAAGTCAAAACCCATCTTCTGATCACTCTCCTGCTCTCTCTTCTCTCTCAACTGGAACACTCTAGTTTCTCAGGGAGGCTCTTTCTCTTCTGCTCTCACTCAAATTTCTTCTCTTCTTTTTCTGGATCGAACTCTCTGCACTTCTGCTTTTTGCTTTTTCCTTTCGATCAACCTTCATCTGTGGACGAAGGCTTCAATATATAGCAGCAGCAGCAGGTGGGTAAGGTGCAGAATGTGTGTGCCTCCCACACTTCATCCATAACCTTCTTGCCACGTGCCTTTATAGCATTGGTTTCTTTAGCATTGGATCACGTGCAGCCCAGTCACTGGGAATATCCTTCCTCGGACCACCTTCTTCTTCTCCTGTAAAGAAATTAAACCATTAGAACTCAGGGCCACAAAAACTAAAACTGCATGAGGTATGTGATAGCAATACGAGATGCACTGTATTGAGAACGACACGAGATATTCAAGATTACTACAGTACGAAATAAAGAGAGAATGACACGAGGTCAGATTAAAACAGCACGAGGTAAAAAGAGACGACACGAGAAACATACTAATAAGGCCAATCACTACAAAGAGAACGACACGAAGTATCACTCTAACAAAACAAACACTACGAAGAGAAGGACACGAGATACAAAATAATAAAGCTAACACTACAAAGGAAATGACACAAAGTCAGAAGAGAACAGCACGAGGTGAGAAGGAAGTCTCACAGAGTGAAATGGTAGACTAACACGCGATCAGAAGGAACCTGGACGAAGATAGAAAGAAACAACACGAGGACATAAACACAAGAATAACACGAAGACACGAATACAAAAGCAACACGGAGACACGAATACAAAAACAACACGACATAACAAACAGCAAAGAGAATAGCACGAGGTGAATTGACACTTTACTAAAAAGACTTGAATACACACGAAAACAACTCGAGTACGAAGTTACTCGAATCGTATGAACGACTCGAAGACGAGGACGACACGAAAATAACATGGACTGAAACCAAGGTATAGACTTGCCAAAGAACTGGACGATGTATAGACTTGAACAAGGCAAAGTCTGTACAGACTTGAGGGTTCACAACGTATATACTTTGGCAAGACAATGGCTGTACATACTTGAAGTGAAGACCAATGTATAGACTTCAAAGTTCAGCTGCCAATGAATAGACTTGGAAAGCTTGAAGGCCAATGTACAGACTTGGAAGCTTAAACCAATGTATGGACTTAGCTTCGAACATGCTATAGTGCATTGTATGGACTTTGAAGACTGATGCATGACGCTAAGCCAATGTGTAGACTTTGGCTTGAAACGAAGGTAAAGATGAGGCTGTATAGACTTGGCCAGAACAAGAGACTCGAAGACAAAGGGGTGACACAGATGGAACGACATGCAGTGGCACAGAAAGTAGCACGAGGTACTGCAGTGTACAGCACTCGATGGAACAAATAACGACACGAAGACAACCAACAAACATAATTGGAACAACACGACATACAAAAGGACAACACGGAGTATGAAGGGAACATTACGACATGCAAGGTATTAACTCATGGCAGTTTTCCTGTTAATCATGGAAATTTCAAATGCATAACATTACTCAAGATATCTGATTAAAATGACAATATTTAACATAGTGATGCTCATCATCAAAACACTAGGGAAGTCACAAAAGTCCAACACTGTTGTCCCTGTTCTGTTTACAGCTTTGTAGTGTAGCTTTTCCTGCTTTGCTACACTTGTTGTTAGTGTTGCTTCCGTTGCACTGTGCGTTTTCCAGTGGGGATCCGCGTGACCCCTACTGAGTTTCTGTTTAGAGACTCACCCCTACTTTTCAGGTGAGTTTCACCGTCTGCCTCTGCTGTTCCTGGTGGAGTGCGTTGTTGTAGCTGCCAGCTGTACCTGTGTCGGGCTTCCCCCAACTTCTGTGTACGTTCTTTTCTGTCAGACTGTACTTGTTGTCTTTCCTTTGGACTAGACTCTGGTGTATAATTGTAAAATTTAAATTATTAATGAAAAATATAATTTTATTTTTTCTACTTTAGCAAACCGTTCTAATGAAATTTAATTACTTGTTGTTATATCTGTTAGTTCAATGTACTACACGACAGTCCTCTTTCCCTTCGGTGCTTTCCCATGCTTGGGAGGCCTCGCGGGTCCCATGCGGTACCACGTGTATCCGGTAGTCCTAGCAGGTACACTGGGTATCCGGAATCCGGGTCGTCACAATCTAGTGTTAGGAAAGTTTTGGGAGAGAGTTTCTTCAGGGGGTAGAGACACTTGGCAAGTTCAGGGGGAGAGATTATCAATTGGTATTAGATGGATCATATATGGTTTGGCTATGGCAAAGAAGGAGATCAGCACTTTAATCATTGTCTACATTTCACTCTGTGTTAGGTCTGCATCTGTGTATTCGTCTGTTGCATTGTTTGACTGTGCTTCATGATAAATATGTCTTATATTGGATTAAACTTGTCTCATCAAAATATATCATAATTGTGGGTGTTGCCATCATCAAAAAGGGGGAGAGGTCCATCTTTGTCCGTCATAGATTTAGTTGTCGAGAAAATGAAACCCAAGAAGGACTTTGTCCAATATGCGGATAGATAGAGGGCAATGGCGGAGAGGCTAAGAGATACTCTCTCAGAACATGAACAAGTGAAGATGATTGTGTCTAATGTCACACCACAGCTTAGGCACATTTTAGCTATGAATAAGCTCAATACTATGGAGGAACTGTATGAACGGGGACGTTACATTTAGACTCAGTTAAAAGATTCGCTCATTGTGAATATGTTTGAGCAAAAATTGAGAGTAGTAAGAAAGAACAATGTCAACAACAACAATGGTGGAACGACCGAGGGCACAATCACTAATGAGCAAGTGGGTGTAGTTGGCAATCCCACGCCATTCCGAAACTCTTCTTCCAACCCAAGACCCCCACAACAACAACAACAACAACAACAACAACAATCCCCTTTCCACCATGCAAGTACCCCTCCTCAGCCATTCCATCCACCTCCTTCAAATCAACCTATCCAACAAAATCCTCAAGTCCCTCAACAATACCACCAAGTGCCGCCACTTAATAATTATGGCCCACAGTAGCCAAGAAGACTCCCAGGCCCTAAGAGAGCCCAATATCCTCCACTACCCAAGAGCCTCCCTGATATCTTCAATGCCCTCATAGCCGCCAATGCTCTCACATTGCCTAAGGAAAGGCTGGCCTTGCCCTAGAATGCGGATAGCTCTCGGTACGATGTCTTCCACCGACAGTCGGGTCACAATATTGATCATTGTTTTCACTTTAAAGACTATATTTATGACATGAATGATCAAGGCATCATTGATTGGGATGAAATGAGGAGATTCATTGCCACATTGAAAGCACGAAGACCTCCTCGGCAGCAACAAGTTCAGCAACCTCAGCAGCAAGTCCAGCAACCGCCACAGTAGTAGCAAGCTCCCGCGCCACAACTAGACATGGGGATTGTCCATAACCCACTGCCGGAACACCCCGCACTGAATCAGTAGTTAAACCCTGTCACCTCTTTTCATGAAGTTGAGAGGGAACAAGGGTGGCACGAGGAAAGCGCCTCCGTCTGCGCCGTTAATCAAACCCAAAACCAGCCTCCCCGCCTTCTAAGACCAACACCCCAACCCGTGACGGGACCGTCTCCTTTACCCCAACCTTCACGCCCCCTCATACGCCCCATAAACCAAAATCCTTCCACCTCTCTCCTTATTCATCCTTCCCCTCCATCGCCTTCACCATTAGCTCCGTCCACCTCCGCAAACCCTTCACCCTCTAGACCCCTCCTTATTTGTCCTTCACCCATACACCCTTCTCCATCCGCTACCCCTGCTAATCCTTCACCTAGACCTCTCTTGCTTCACCCTTATCAACACCTACCACACCTTCAGCCTCCCATACACTTATCCCTACAAACCCTTTGCCCTCCAGACCTCTCCTCATTCGCCCCTCACCCACTCTTCCTTCACCATCAAGTATGCAAGAGCCATCCACTTCTTCCACCAACCACCCTCCCAATACCACCATCATCAACACCCGTCACCACCAATCCCCAACCGGCAAGGCCCCTCATAAGGGTTCGTCCACCAGTTACATCCCCTGAAATTCCATCACCCGTCAACCCCGACATTCCTTATTCCTCCACCAATCCCCCACTCCCTAGACCCATCGCCAACCCCATGGAGGCGCACAATTCCCAAACAATGGTGCTCCGTAGTGGGAGGATATTCCACCGTGTATTTCCTCACCGTCAAGAGTAGGATCCCACACTAGCACAAGAAGAGCAAGGCCAGGAGCAGGAATCTATGCTGGGCATGCAATATGATCTTCTAAAGTATTTGGACAAAACACTAGCACAAATTTCTATACTAGAGTTGATTAAAAGGTCAAAGACTCATCAGGATGCTTTGATGCAATATTTGTAAAAGGTGATGGTAAATGAAGACCTTTCGGTCGAGCATATCACATCAGTCCTGACTCTGGCAAGTGATCAACCGGCTATTATGAGCATGTGTTAGTGACGCAGGATGAGCGCGCGCATGGGAATGTCGATGACGGCTTCCTGTGCAAACCTGTGAGTACAGCCTTATGGCACTACGCTCCATGCACGGAGGGGATCACGGGGATGGGAATAAGTACTACAAAACTACCCTCACGTAGGAGGGGGAGTAAGGGGAAGGGAGATGGGCATGTTGCCCTGTGTCTGTCCTGCAGGATAGAACCGACTTGTTTCTCCTGGTACGCTGTTCACAGAGGTCCGAAGAGGGTGCCATCAGTGCTCAGATGAATCTTGTGAAGTGCAGAGGCACTCTTGAAAGTTTGACATCGTTCTGGGGTCGCAAGAGGGCAGGGCAGGTCGTGGAAGACGGCCTGCATGAATGTGTCCCGCAGGATAGGTCTACGCAATCGGCGTGCAGAGGCTGGTGCGCTCTGCATAGAGCTCAGAACGACGCGAGACCTATAGGGATGGATGCCGGACAGAAGCCTATACGTACCCTCAATATATGAGTGGCGTCGAATCACCGATCTAGGCGTGGTCGTCCCTGTGGTGAGACTCTAGATTCTCGGCATGCAGACAGATAGGGCGAGGGTACGTGAGGTGGTACGCCCAGCACAGGACTCCGAACGAAATAAAACTACCTGGGATGGCTTCAGGACGTCGAGAGGTATGCCTGCAAGGAAGGGCTCGACCAAAAGATCAACGGGGAAGGCGTGGTGTGATCTGCAAAGTCACATCACTACCTGGGTGAATAGATTCGTACAGGCCTTGCGCAGTCGTACGAAAAAGGACACCCCGATCTGTGGCGAGGTCGAAACAACACGAGACCACTTCTGGAGCAAAGTAGAATCGGAGTAGAACAAACCCACAGAAGAGGGTTTGCCCTGATTCATGCTGTGGTCATCGGTGTAGCTTCTGCAAGTTGGGTCTCAGAACTTGACCCGGATCTGCAGGCAGCAGAGTAGAGAGATCTCCCAAAGTCGAGGATGAGGACGACGACGAGGGCTCGCGGTGGCTCCCTGGACGATTCTGGAGGATGCGGGTGCATGGGAGGCTGTGGGGAAGGGGCTGATGGTGGCTGGGGGGCGTGGGATTTCAGGAGAGGCACGGTTAGGGTTAGGGTTTAGGGCTGTGCGAAGGTGGGCTGGGGAAGAAAGGGGCGTGTCTGGGTTTGCCTGGGAGGGAAAGAAATAATTAGTTTGGGTATTTTTTTGAAAAGGCTGGAGGATTTTTTGGGGAATTAGGATTGATTTGAGGAAAAGGTGGAAGGATTGGAGGGCTGGGATTTGATTTGAGAGGGATTATGAAAGAGATAATAGAGAAAGGTGGAGATTGGGTAACTAGATGAGGAAAGAGAAGAGAGAATCAAGGAGGATAATGGCTGATGTGGTAAGGTGGGAAAGAGAAGGTGGGGGAGGGTGTCTGCGACCTGGAGAGAGAGGAGAGAGGGGCTGGTCGACCAAGGGTGGTGGGGGGAAGAGAGAGAAAATAGAGAGAGAGAGGTGCGCACACAATCTAGGAGAGAGAGAGGGAGAGAAAAATTGCACAAGCAATCAATTTTCAAAATTTATTCTTTACTTACTCAAATGAGGCCCTTTGGTCTCCTATTTATAGGAGAGGCTAGGGTTTAGAAATGACCAAACTTACCCCTAACAAATGAAGAAAGACCCCGCTATCCCCGGGGGTGAATTTAAGCTACCAGTGACCCATAACCGAGCTAGTCTCAACAATGGCCCTTTGGGTTTTATTTAGCTGGCCCATTAAGACTTACATGACTCAAATGGACTCAATTTAGACTTAACTAAATACTAGTAAAGGGAAAATCATAATAAAAAGAGAAAAAGTCCTAGCGTTGTTGGGCCTGAACCAATGGGCCATGGGATGGGAGTGATCTCCCAATCAAAAGGGTTGAGGCCACTAAGCCCCCATCTAGATGTCCCCATCAGTTAGCACCCAAGCCAGCCATAAAATATGCTCTATGCATCACTGTCAACATCAACAAAGTGGCCGTCAGTCAATGCTTTGTGGACACCGATGCTTCTATCAACGTATTGCCACCTGGCACTTTGAAGATGTGTGGAATACCTGAATTTGAAATTTGGCCTTCAACCATCACTGTGACTGCATATGATAACACCAAGAAGCCGCCTATGGGAATTATTACTTTAAAGGTAGAGCTGGGTCTGGTATCCATCACTGTCGATTTCCACATTCTGGACATGGACCCCACCTTCAATGGAATTTTGAGTCGGCCATACATTCAAGCACTGGACACCATCCCTTCCATAAATCATCAATGTTTGAAATTCCCACACAAGGGGCGGGTCATCAAGGTTACAAGCATGCCTATTTTGCCAGCGGTGGATGCTCTCTCGGCCACATCATTGCCTTCCATTTGGCCGACTAATAAGCCTTTGCTGTCTATGCTAGACCTTGCCTACCCACGACATGATTTATTAAGGCCACAAGCCCAATCTCTATATCAACACCGACACCCCTCCTACCTCAAAAGGGGAAGAAGAAACAAATGATGAATACCCCCGGTTGGAACAACATGATGAAAATGGGCTATAAGCCTGGCAAGGGACTAGGAGCAAGGCTCCAAGACAGGTTAAAACTAGTAAAAGACCAAAAACTCACTCCCCGAGGTGGGCTAGGGTATAAAGGGCCGGGCAAAGCAAAAGCTATAAAAGATGAAGAATAGCCATGTGCCACGATGGTATCTACAATGAAAATTGACAGACGGCCGCTTACATGGTCTCTCTATTGTCACTTTGTGAAAGGACCTACTGAACAGGCTAATGAGTAGACCACGGCGATCACTTCAGTGCTAGAAAATCAAGATGTTCACTCACGGCAATTTGCTCACCATTTGGTGCCATTGGCCACTTTTAAAGCCTTGGAGTCATTGAGGCCGTTTAAAAGAATAAAGATGGATGATCCTAAATGCAAATGGTATAGATGGTTTGACATGCATGATATTACCATAGCTTTGAGCTGGTTGTTTATGCCTACTCACCCGGAGTGGCCGCCTCTCATCCATGATGTGCTAGAGAAGCCGAGGGTGATCACTGATAAGAGACAATTGCTCAGCAACTATACAGACACCGGAGAGTTGGATGTACCCTTCGAGGAGGGTTTTACCATAGACAGGCTGTGGGCCGACCTTTTTCTACTTGATGCCATTCACCCCTCCATGATACCACTTTTATGGACCTAACTTTTCATCCCTAACATACCTAGACCACTCACGGTCTTAGTCTCTCTTTCTCCTAATTTTCTCCAAGTTTATTTAACCCCTCCTCAGCTCATCCCGCAATTCTCTCCCCATAAGGAATCTCTTTGTCAACAATTCTCCCAACTCTCGATCTCAGCTCTATCTCCCTCTCCTCACTTCCATTGTTTCCCTATTCTTGAAAATGAAAAAAATGCCAATTTCCAAACTCTCCAATTCTCTACTTCCATTTCTTTGGAGAAAATCTCCTATCTCGTTCATGAGTGCACCTCGACCCAAGGGCCACTCATTCAAGGTCTGTTAGCAGACTTCCTCTACTCCTCCTATGAGGAGCCTTCATCTGTACCATCTTCCCTTGTACCCTTTTCTCCTTCCTCTTCTTTAGGATCTAGTGATCAGTGTAGTTTTTCTAGCAACAATAAGAGTCTGGGGGCAGTAGCTAGTAGAAAAACCAAGGGTAAGCAGGTTTCCCATAGGTTTTTGTTAGAACTAGCCAAGAGATGCCGAGCGTGTTTAGCAATTCTCCAGCTATTAGAGGATCCGATTCCTTTACCAGATTTAGAATGCGAGGAAACATGCTCTTTAGATGAAGGGTTTGGTGTTTATGAACTCATGAATGATGAAGACCCTATTGAAGAAGGGGATGAAGAGTGCGATGAGTATGAGGATGAGGCTGGCACATTTTCTAGTGGAATGAGGATATTTGACGAGCTGATAGTCTCAGTAGAAGAGCCAACCAAAGAATTCAACTTGGGAACTAAGGAAAACCCTAGGATCATCCTCATAAGCAAAAATCTGCCGCCATATGAAGAAGAGGCACTCATTCAGGTTCTTCAAGAGTACAAGGACATGTTCACATGGAGTTATGATGATATGCCAGGTCTAGACCCTCCGCTCGTCGAACATAGCTTAACATTAAAGCCAGGGTCTGTCCCGGTAAAATAAAGGTTAAGGCGTTTCCACCCACAAATGGCTTTAAAAATGAAAGAAGAGGCTGATAAGCTCCATAAGGCTAGATTCATTAGAGTCATCCTCTACCCCAATTGGGTGGCTAACATCATCCTAGTAATGAAGAAAGACGGAAAGGTAAGGATTTGCATAGATTTTTTGGACCTTAACAGCGCGTGTCCTAAAGATGACTTTCCCCTACCTCACATAGATGTGTTGAGCGATAATATGGTAGGGTATGAAACTCTCTAATTCATGGATGGCTTCTTAGGCTATAACCAAATTCGTCTAGAGGAATAGGATCAAGAGAAGACTTTGTTCACTACACCTTGGGGAACTTATTGCTATGTGGTCATGCCATTTGGGCTTAAGAGCGCCAGAGTCACCTACCAAAGGGCTATGATGACCATTTTTCATGATATGATCCACATTTACATAGAGGTGTTTGTTGATGACTTGGTAGTGAAATCAAGGACTAGGATTGAGCATCTTGGGGTTCTAACTAAGGTCTTGCAAAGAGCATGAGAATATCAACTAAAGATGAACCCCAAGAAGTGCGTGTTTAGTGTTTCATCGAGTAAGCTACTTGGATTCATTGTTAGTAAAAGGGGTATCGAGATTGATCCCAACAAGGCGAGGGTAATAAGAGATATGCCTCCTCCCAAGAATTTGAAAGAAGTTCGAGGATTAATCGGGAGGTTGCAATTTATTCACCGATTTGTCTCCCAACATTCACAAAGGTGTAGGCCGTTCTACGAGCTCAGCAAACCGAGAGTCAAATTCTATTGGGATGATAAGTGCCAGGCGACTTTTGACGGATTGAAGGATTATCTAGCCAATCCTCATATCTTGAGGCCACCTATTCCAGGCAAACCACTCATTCTCTATATATCTATCCTGGATGACTCAGTAGGAGCTGTCCTCACGCAAGTTGATGAAGAAAGTAAGGAGAAGGCAGCCTACTACTTATCTAAACTTCTCAACCCTTGTGAGAAGAGATACATGGCTATGAAGAAAACTTGTGCTACTCTAGTCTGGGTGGTGCAGAAAGTGAAGCACTACTTCTTAGGTCACGAAGTCCACCTAATTGCCCGTATGAACCCTATCAAATTCCTTCTCAAAAAATCCATCCTCACTGATAGGTTAGCACGATGGAAAAGCTTCCTTTCTCTGTTCGACATCCTCTACATTCAGCAAAAAGAGATTAAAGACTATGCCATAGTAGAACATCTTGCTCATCACCCTCTCCCTAGATTTGATCTGGTCTAATCAGAGTTTCCAGATGAGGAACTAATGTCCGTCAATCAACCCTCAGATCCTATGTGGACATTACATTTTGATGGAGCTCTGAACTCTCAAGGTAAGGGTATCAACATTGTTCTCCTATCACCCGTGGGAGTCACCATTCCACAAGCATTTCAGCTTGCATTTCCTGTCACGAACAACATAGCTAAATATGAGGCTCTTTTGGCCGGACTTGAGGCCGCCCATCTATATGGTGTCACCCAATTGCAGAATGTAATTGATAGTCAGCTTATTCTTCACCAAGTGCTTACCAAATGTCGCACGCTTGATCCTAAACTTAAACCCTACCAAGAACTTACATCTACCTACGCTAAGCTCTTCTCTAAACTGATCTTTGCCCATGTTCCTCGCAACCAAAATATCTTAGCTGATGCTCTTGCTTCACTTGCTTCCTCCTTAACTTTTCCTCTGAGAGGAATTTCCAATTCATCATCATCCATAGGCGTCTCACTCCTGTCATTAAAGATCCCGCGTTCCTTAGGGTCAAGGAAGAGTTGCTTAAGAAAGTTAAGGAAGGAGAGATTGTTGAGAATAAAGAGGCCATGCTACTGGACTTAGAAGAAGAGTTGGCTGATGAGGAAAAGCCATGGTTTTATGAAATTACAAAATATTGTAAAGATCAGTCTTACCCCGAAGAAGCCACCGTAGAAGAAAGGAAAGCTATAAGGAGAGTTACCCAAAGGTACACTCTGGTTGGAGGAGTGCTTTATAGAAGAGGTCTTACTAGTGTTCTTCTTAGATGTCTCGATGATGATGAAGCATGGAAGGTCGTGGAAGAGGCGCATTCTGGAGTATGTGGTGGTCACGTCAGTAGCCAGATGTTAGCGAAGAAAATCCTTAGGCTAGGCTTCTATTGGCCCACTCTAGAAGAGGATTGTTCTATCTATGTCCGAATGTGTGTTAAGTGCCAACTACACGTTGACAAAATTCATTCTCTTGCTTCTTCACTCCATCCTATGTCCTCTGTCAGCATTTTCAAGATGGCTGCCAAGTCGACTCAAATTTAGTAGACCTTGGTTCTAGCAATGCTAATGCATAACTGATGATCTTAGTTGACTTCATTTGGATACATTTCCATACAAATAAGATCTTGAACTTGTTGTTCTTGAAAGTCTTCATAAAGCTTCTGCAAATTGTCTTCTGAACTGCCCATTTTCTAAACTCTTGAACTGAGATTATGATCTTATGAATTCCATAATTTCTAAGCATCTGAATTTGCTTTTTAATTAAGCATTTTGAACTTTATTGAACTTCTGAAATTGCTTCTGAACAACTAATGTTTCTAAACTTGAGCTTCTGAGCCTTCTGAAATTCCTAGTCTTTGACAAATTTAAAGATATAGAATTGACATCATCAAAACCATAGACTCATTAATGAGTCATAGTTTGACATCATCAAAATGACCAGGGACAACATTTTCCCCCTTTTTGATGATGGCAACTATGAGACATTATATGAACAATCACTACCAGAAAAAGCGGGATTTCAGACGGACGTTATCCGTCTCAAATCCGTCGGAAAATCCGTCGCAAACCATATTTGTAACGGAATTCCGACGGATTTAAGACGGGAATCGACTGTCTGAAATTCTTAGTCACAAATTTGTGACAGTTAATTTATCTGTCTGAAATTCCGTCTGAAATTAAGACAGAATAAATTTCGGTCACAAATTCCGTCTCAATTTCATACGATAAAATTTTCGTATGTAACTTTCCGTCTGAAATTATCCGTCTGACTTTCATACGGTTTTTAAGACGGATTTATAATCCGTTTTAATTACCGTCAGTAATCCGTCTGAAATATTGTCTGAAATCCGTCGCTATATCTGCCGGATATTACGACAGATTACTTATTCGTCGTAACTACCGACGACGACTCCATATGCATATTCGTCCTAAATCCGTCGGTGTTTGAAACGGAAATAACGACGGATATTAATTTCCGTCTAAAATGACCGTCGCTATTACAAACGGAAATAGCGACGGAGTGAAAATCCGTCTGAAATCAAAAATATATATTTTTTAAATATTATGTTTATTTATCTAATAAACCTGTTAAAAAAAATTATTAGGAACCTACTGATAACCATAAAAAAAACTCAACATCAACGTACCCAAATAAATAACCACCACCGAAAAAAACTCAACATCAACATAGATGTTCAAATAAATAAACACCACCAATAAAAAAATTCCACCATGCTGATCAAATAAATACAAAAAAAAACACATTAACCCTGCTGATCCGTCTGAATAACATAAAACAAATATCATTAAACATCAAGAAATATCTGGTACATCGTCAATATCCTCATCATCCATATCGTCACTGCCCTGCTCATCTCCTCTCTCGCTGCCCGCAGAAGGATCCCCCTACATTAAAAAAATAATAACATTCATTTATAGATAAAAAAATTAGTGCGAAGAAATGAGCATAAATATAAATCAAACATATCAAATTGATAACTGTAGATTTTATAGATCAACTACTAGCTTGAAACAATATTTAGACCCCCGGACCCGACCTGGTAGTTCATCTAAGTGTATTTTAAAACTGAACTTTGAGCGCCGAGCTCAAACCGGGTATCCGATTTGGATTCCGTCAGTTCTGACAAGTCACTTTCATCTCCCCGGTCGCGTTGGAATGATCAGCACTGCCGTCCGACTTGTATTTCAAGTTTTTGACCCCCGGACCTGACCTGATAGTTCATTTAAACTAAGTGTATTTTAAAACTGAACTTTGAGCGCCGAGCTCAAACCGGGCATCCGATTTGGATTCCGTCAGTTTTGACAAGTCACTTTCATCTCCCCGGTCGTGTTGGAATGATCGGCACGGCCGTCCGACCGGTATTTCCAATTTTAGACCGCCGGACCCGACCTGGCAGTTCATTTAAACTAAGTGTATTTTAAAACTGAACTTTGACTGCCGAGCTCAAACCGGACATCCGATTTGGATTCTGCCAGTTCTGACAAGTCACTTTCATCTCCCCGGTCGCGTTGGAATGATCGGCACGGCCGTCCGACCAGTATTTCCAATTTTAGACCCCCGGACCCGACCTGATAGTTCATTTAAACTAAGTGTATTTTAAAACTGAACTTTGAGCGCCGAGCTCAAACCGGACATCCGATTTGGATTCCGTCAGTTCTGACAAGTCATTTTCATCTCCCTGGTCGTGTTGGAATGATCGGCATGGCCGTCCGACCGGTATTTCTAATTTTAGACCCCCGGACCCGACCTGGTAGTTCATTTAAACTAAGTGTATTTTAAAACTGAACTTTGAGCGCCGAGCTCAAACCGGACATCCGATTTGGATTCCGCCAGTTCTGACAAGTCACTTTCATCTCCCCGGTCGCGTTGGAATGATCGGCACGGCCGTCCGACCAGTATTTCCAATTTTAGACCCCCGGACCCGACCTGATAGTTCATTTAAACTAAGTGTATTTTAAAACTGAACTTTGAGCGCCGAGCTCAAATCGGACATCCGATTTGGATTCCGTCAGTTCTGACAAGTCACTTTCATCTTCCTGGTCGTGTTGGAATGATCGGCACGGCCGTCTGACCGGTATTTCCAATTTTAGACCCCCGGACCCGACCTGGTAGTTCATTTAAACTAAGTGTATTTTAAAACTGAACTTTGAGCGCCGAGCTCAAACCGGGCATCCGATTTGGATTCCGCCAGTTCTGACAAGTCACTTTCATCTCCACGGTCGCGTTGGAATGATCGGCACGGCCGTCCGACCGGTATTTCCAATTTTAGACCCCCGGACCTGACCTGATAGTTCATTTAAACTAAGTGTATTTTAAAACTGAACTTTGAGCGCCGAGCTCAAACCGGACATCCGATTTGGATTCCGTCAGTTCTGACAAGTCACTTTCATCTCCCCGGTAGTGTTGGAATGATCGGCACGGCCGTCCGACCGGTATTTCCAATTTTAGACCCCCGGACCCGACCTGGTAGTTCATTTAAACTAAGTGTATTTTAAAACTGAACTTTGAGCGCCGAGCTCAAACCGGACATCCGATTTGGATTCCGTCAGTTCTGACAAGTCACTATCATCTCCCCGGTAGTGTTGGAATGATCGGCACGGCCGTCCGGCCGGTATTTCAAGTTTTAGACCCCCGGCCCCCGGATTTTCTCAATTCTTCTGAAGTAAATGAGTTTTAAAATTAATAATGAACATAATTGAGTAATTCCATCAAAATAAAAACATAGTAAACACTCACCTGTGCGGGCTGTGGTGTGGTGGTGGTTGATTTCTGAGGGACCATTCCGCTCTGGGAGAGGAGGCCACTAATTGCCTGCAAGAATACTGACACTTGGCTAGAGATCTCTTGCTGGAAATGCTGCTGCTGCCGCTGCATATCAGAAATCTGCGATCGGACCATGTCCATCATGTCGCTGGCAGAAGCGCTGGGGGCAACGGAAGGTATAGTGAAGGCACTGCCACTGGAAGAAGTATAGCTAGAACTCGCACACTCTGATGTCACCGCGCTTGCGTCTAGGCTCTCCCCAAAACCATATAGTCGGCCTTTCTTCGGTACGCCAGTTGCTGCCACCCACTCCACCGGATCGAACTCCGGCTACTGCGTGTCTCCCTCCCCGTACTTCTCTATCACTGCTTTGCTATATGTTTCCTACAAATTGAATAAAATAACTAGTCAATTTCATATGAATTACATGCCAATTTAAATGAACGGTACAAGTTACATATGTAGATAAACTTACCGCTGCTGACTTAGCTGTGTCACTCACAAAATCATTAGTCCCCTTCTTTTTGTGTGTTCTGTCGAACACCTCGAGGAACGACGGAGGTCGATTAAGCTCCACAGCATGTTATACAATTCATAGTAAAAAAAAAGTCAAATATTGGGATAAATTGTAAGAAGATAAATTGGTATATTACTTACCAATTTTTGTTTATGAGCCGCATAAGAGATGGACCCACTCGTATGCAAATTTGAACCTGGTTTTGACGTCCTGTTTGCTTTGGCTTTTTCGGACTTTTCTATCCACTTGGGGTCGGCAAAATGGTCACAAGATATCTCCCAATCCTCCTGCCTCATCCATAGAGGGCGATGCGCCTTCCACAATTGTCGGTCTTCACTCCCCCCACTCAATTTTTTAGCGTGTGCTCGGGCCTCATGTATTCTCCTCTTGTAACTTGAGAGCATAGTAGACTCCCAGGCACGACGACATCTCGCCACGTCATGTCCACATGTGAATTGAAAAGACCGCTGTAAATCAATTGCTTTTCACACTTAGTATAAAGTTGTAAATTGACTTTGGGAAATACTTGAATTAAATGACGTAATTACTTACTAAGAACATGTTGTACAATGAATCGCGGACGGACATCGGAAAATCTCTGAAAGTGGAAGCTGCCCCGGGCACATGTGCCAACATGAGTTCGGTGGAATGATGGACAGCGCTATGGGGTTCAAATTTCATACTGCAATTGCAAATGTCAAAATATTCATATTAGACAGTTGAGGGCTAATTAATGTAATATAACCTTATAGATTTACCCGGATACCCAACACGGGCGACGTCTATGATGGGTCGTGCCTCCCTCGTGACAACTGCCGACATCGTCAAGGGGCTGACTGGTGGGGGTAGGCCCTGTACAAGTGGGAGGTGGTGGGAGGGCACTGAGACCTGCAAGAATTTATTGTCATGTGGAGTGATACATATACTGTGAACATATAATTAAAATATACATACCTGCAGCGGGAGGTGGTGGGGGTGGCGTATGCACAACAGGTGGGAGGGCACTGAGACCTGCAAGAATTTATTGTCATGTGGAGTGATACATATACTGTGAACATATAATTAAAATATACATACCTGCAGCGGGAGGTGGTGGGGGTGGCGTATGCACAACAGGTGGGAGGGCACTGAGACCTGCAAGAATTTATTGTCATGTGGAGTGATACATATACTGCGAACATATAATTAAAATATACATACCTGCAACGGGAGGTGGTGGGGGTGGCGTATGCACAACAGGTGGGAGGACACTGAGACCTGCAAGAATTTATTGTCATGTGGAGTGATACATATACTGCGAACATATAATTAAAATATACATACCTGCAGCAGGAGGTGGTGGGGGTGGCGTATGCACAACAGGTGGGAGGCCACTGAGACCTGCAAGAATTTATTGTCATAAGTAGAACAAATATTGAAGAATTTAAATTAAAATATACATACATGATCCTCGAGTCTTTTTGCCACTGAGACCTGCAAGAATTTATTGTCATGTGGAGTGATATAAATATTGCGAACATATAATTAAAATATACATACCTGCAGCGGGAGGTGGTGGGAGTGGCGTATGCACAATAGGTGGGAGGCCACTGAGACCTGCAAGAACTTATTTTCATAAGTAGAACAAATGTTCAAGAATTTAAATTAAAATATACATACCTGTAGCGGGAGGTGGTGGCGTATGTACAAGTGGTGGTGAGCCGACACTTGCACCTATAAATAAATTCTTTTAAGTTTGTCAATAATTAAAATATTTATATAGCTAACTTATTGATCAAATATACCTGTGTCTGAAGAAGATGGTAGCGAGGAGGTAGTAGTGCCCCTCTCACTGCTAGATCTCCTCCCACCCCTAGTACGACCTCCTCGCACCATTTCCTTATGAATAACAAAATAATTAATACATATTAATCCACAATTATATAAGGCTAGACAAATGTTATTTAAAATTATGCTTAAAAGTAAGAATCTTCTTACTAAATTATCAAACATGCCTCCCTCATGTTGATATATCTAGCTCAACTTCATCATCTTCGTCATCCATAGTAGTCTCATGAGATTCAAAATCTTCGTCTTCATCTGATTCTTCCTCCCCTCTAACATCAACATTTAGCTCCGTCGGATCGACTTCTTCCACGCCATCTCGCGTACGTAATGACAGTGGCTCATCAGATTCGTCCATATTAAACCTAGAGGAACCGACAACGCCAACTTCGTCTGATTGATAATATTCAGCACGAGCAACCTCTGAGACATCTCCACTCATAGTTAACTCATAAGTGGGAAAGAGTTTTGAATTAACCCTGCAAACTGCCCACCAATCTCTATTCTTGGATGATGGATAGCTTGAATAGTACACTTGCTGGGCTTGTGCGGCTAAAATGAACGGTTCATAGGTCTTAAGTTTAAACCTATGCTTGACATTGACAATCCCATAATTTGTGTCATGTAGAACAGAATTAGGATCAAACCATTGACACTTAAATATGTATACATGATTGTCTTGTCCCAAATACTTAAGTTCTAAGACTTCTTCAAGAATACCATAGTAGTCCAATTCCATTTCATTGTATAAACTTCCCTTCACACATACGCCGCTGTTCATCGTAGACTTATTTCGCCCATAATCCCTTGTATGAAATTTGTATCCATTCACAATATATCCCGGATAGGCACGTGTCTGGTTCGAGGGGCCATAACTTATCTGTTGTACTCTTTCATCAGTAATGAGACCTTGTTCAACCTATATTCAAATTAGAGTAGTTAAAATAATAACAATTACCTCAACATACGTAAATACAAACATATATATTCAGAGTTCACACTAACTCGGTTTCTTAGCCATTTGGAAAAAAACTTCTCGCGTTCTTTTTCAATCTCCACATCCTGGATATTTGGACATTTTTCAGCTAATTCTGAATCAAATTATCTGCAATATAAATGTAGCACCCCGTAAAAAAATGATTAAAATTTTTGATAAAGCCAATGTATAGACTTTGTGAAGTCAATGTTGTATAGACTTTGAGGAAGCCAATGTATAGACTTTGAGGAAGTCAATGTATAGACTTTGAGGAAGCCAATGTATAGACTTTGAGGATGTATAGACATTGAGGAAGCCAATGTATAGACTTTGAGGATGTATAGACTTTGAGGAAGCCAATGTATAGACTTTGTGAAGTCAATGTTGTATAGACTTTGAGGAAGCCAATGTATAAACTTTGTGAAGCCAATGTATAGACTTTGAGGAAGCCAATGTATAGACTTTGAGGAAGTGAATGTATAGACTTTGAGGAAGTCAATGTATAGACTTTGAGGAAGCCAATGTATAGACTTTGAGGATGTATAGACATTGAGGAAGCCAATGTATAGACTTTGAGGATGTATAGACTTTGAGGAAGCCAATGTATAGACTTTGTGAAGTCAATGTTGTATAGACTTTGAGGAAGCCAATGTATAGACTTTGAGGATGTATAGACTTTGAAGAAGCCAATGTATAGACTTTGAGGATGTATAGACTTTGAGGAAGCCAATGTATAGACTTTGTGAAGTCAATGTTGTATAGACTTTGAGGAAGCCAATGTATAGACTTTGAGGAAGTGAATGTATAGACTTTGAGGAAGCCAATGTATAGACATTGAGGAAGTGAATGTATAGACTTTGAGGAAGCCAATGTATAGACTTTGAGGATGTATAGACTTTGAGGATGCCAATGTATAGACTTTGAGGAAGCCAATGTATAGACTTTGTGAAGTCAATGTTGTATAGACTTTGAGGATGTATAGACTTATGGAGTTGCTGGAAATGTGAATTAAGATCTTACTCAACATAAGGTTCAATCTCGAGGCAATTCAAAAGAATATATATCTCAGCGGCGTGCAACTCTCTATCTTCGAGCGTGCGAGTCAAGCAACGTCCGAACGCACGTCCAGGATGTTTAAATATGGAGAGCCGATCGGACGAGACCTCCACTCCCCCATCATCATTACGTGGAGGTCGAGTACGACGAGTTTGAATCTCTGGCTCAAAGTACATAGAACAGAAGTTCGAAATTTCTTCAAGAATGTATGCCTCAGCAATCGAACCCTCCACCTGTGCCTTGTTGCGAACTTTCATTTTTAATTCATGCATGCACCTACAACAACAAGTCAGATGGCAACAATATGTAGCGGCTATGGACGACTTATAAGTTAACAAAAATTGTCACATACCTCTCAAATGGATACATCCATCGAAATTGTACTGGACCTCCGACGATAGCCTCATATGGCAAATGAACGACCAGGTGCTCCATCGAATCAAAGAATGCCGGAGGAAATATCTTCTCTAGCTTGCAAATGGTTGTGACAACTTCTTGTTCGATAGTTTGTACATCCCGAAGTCTGAGTTCAGATGCACATAAAATCTTGAAAAATTGACTCATCTCAGCTAGTGCTCCCCATATCTGCTTTGGCAACAAATCACGAAATGCAATGGGCAGTAGCCTCTCCATGAACACATGACAGTCGTGACTTTTCATACCATATATTTTCCCCTCATTAACATTCACACAACGGGCTATGTTGGATGCATATCCATCTGGGAATCTCAGTTGTTTCAACCACTGGCATACTTCCTTGATCTGTGTATTATGAAGCACATAAGTTGCTTTAGGCTGCACAGTTTTGCCATTGACACTTTGTAGTTCCAGTTCTGGACGTCTACAAAGCATCTTTAAATCCATACGTGCTTTGGCGTTGTCCTTTGTTTTCCCTTTAACATTCATGATCGTATTGAACACATTATCAAAAAAATTCTTCTCGGTATGCATGACATCCAGATTGTGTCGTACAAGAAGAGTTGACCAATAAGGTAATTCCCAAAAAATGCTTTTCTTGACCCAGTTGTGATCCTTTCCAAAATTAGGGAGTTGCCGTGTGCTACCAGACAATTGAACTACATCTGGTAAATTGTGCACCCGTGACGCCATATGTAGACCCGACACCCGTTGCAAGTCAGCTTCATCCATTTCAACAGTATTTTTTTTAAACGAGTCTTTTTGCCTTCGAAAAGGATGGTCACTTGGTAGCAACCGCCGATGGCAATCAAACCAGCAGCTTTTCCCCCCATGTTTCAATACAAATGATTTGGTATCTTCCATACAGTAAGGACATGCTAGCCTCCCATGTGTGCTCCAACCAGATAGCATTCCATATGCAGGGAAGTCACTTATTGTCCACATCAGTGCAGCCTTCATAATAAAATTTTTCTTCCTATATGCATCATAAGTAACAACTCCATCAGTCCATACAAATTTGAGCTCATCAATCAACGGCCTGAGATATATGTCCAAATTTTTTCCGGGACTTTTTGGACCAGGAATTACTAGGGACAAAAATAGATTTTCTCGCTTCATGCACATGTGCGGCGGAAGGTTGTACGGTGTCATGAACACTGGCCAACAAGAATAAGCTGCCACTGAACCACCGAATGGATTAAAGCCATCTGTGCATAAACCCAATCGAACATTACGTGACTCCCTTGAAAAGGCAAGATGAGTACGACTAAAGTGAGTCCAAGCTTCACCATCGGCAGGATGACTGATTATATCATCGGCACGACGTACTCTTTCGGTGTGCCATGTCATATGCCGAGCCGTCTTTGAGGACATATACAGTCGCTGCAGCCTAGGCACAAGAGGGAAGTATCGCAACGCCTTATAAGGTACATCTTTTGCCTTTGAATTGACCCCCCCCTTAGGTTTGAATCTGTCATGGCCACAAATGGAACATGATATCTTATCTGCATCATCTTTGTAATATAACATACAATGATTCGGACATGCATCTATTTTCACATATCCAAGTCCTAAGTCATTGACCATCTTTTTTGCACGGTAAAAAGTTTCTGGCAACTTCTCGTCTCGAGGCAACATACTCTTGATCAAGAGGAGGAGACGGTCAAAACAAGTCTCACTGATGTGAAATTCAGATTTCAAGTTCAACAACTGTGACACTGCAGACAATCGAGTGTGATTTTCACAACCATCCCACAGCGGCTCATCAGCATCCCTAAGTAGTTCATAAAATCTTCCGGCTGTCTTATTCGGCGCTTCATCGTGAATATTAAAACTAGGACCAGCAGCATCTACAACCATATCCACGTACCCACTTGTGCCTGCAATATTGTCGGGCTCATACCTCAAGAATTGCTCACCATGACACGTCCAATTCGTATAACCATCCACGAACCCTTTCGTGTACAAATGATGTTGCACATCCCATGTTGAACACCACCTCAAGTTTCTACAACTTGAACAAGGGCATCGAATGTGACCGTCGCAATCTATTGCTGCATTTGGATTCCCCAATGCAAATTGAATGAAACTCTCAACCCCAAGCTTAAAGTCATCTGACACCACCCGGTCAACTATTCTACGATACATCCATGAACGATCTGTCGACATTTTGCCTGCACCCAATAAATGACAATACACATCCTAACTTTCAAATCATTACTCATAATATTACACCCGACCCTTTCCTCACATCGTTCATCATAGACCATTTGCAGTTGGAAGAGGAATATTGATTAGATTATCACTTTTTAACCCATCCATGAAGGTTTGATCGCACAATCACTTACCATATGTGCTGCACGATTTGCTAAAAATTTCGGCATCATCTCCCCACACTTCTCCGATATACCATATATATTTATTGATTTTGAAATTTTCTTAAACACTTACAAGTAAGTGGTTAAGAAAACACTCAAAATCAATAATGGTATATCAGAGAAGAGTGAGGAGACACAACCGAAATTCTCAACAAACCATACAAACACATATAGTAAATGACTGCCTAAGTGCGATCAAACATTCACAGACTGTCCAAACGGGACAATTCAAGACTTTGAGGTAGATATATATATTCTCATAAACAAATGAGAACATACACATCAAACCCAAAGTCTTGAACGGGAAGGCACATTGACACGGTTTTAACGCGCTCTCCTGAGGTGCGTGTAATGTTAGGTCGCACCCACGCACCTCAGCTCACAGGGAATACCCCATGCATTTATATAACATAAAATTAAATAACAACGCAATTATCATTATGGACATATCAAATTAAATAACACCCAAATTACAAAATTTTTCAAATGAAGAACATCGAAGCTAAACAATCTACATTTTTTAGTCAAATTAACATCAAATTTCTATTAAAATCAGATTTAAAAATATATTTACATGCAATAAAAATCCACAAAGTTTTAAAAATCCACAAACTTATGCTGTCCAAATGCTTAGATTGAGTCAACCACTCACCTTCTCTTACATAGCAAGCTGTCAGCTGCCACTTGGGCTCTGCTTAAGCCCTGCATTCATATTGATCCCCCTCATGATGGCTGCCAATGCCATCTTATTGGAGCCCCCCTCCCCAGTCTCTTCCCACTGACCCCCACCACACGCCGGAGTGGCTCCGGTGATATTGCACCCCCACCCCCACCCTTCGACCAAAAGTCATCCCAACCCCTCCCTACCCCCTTTCTCCCTCTAGCAATATTCGGGTGAGCTCGCGGCCCCACACCCTCCCAACCAGCAGTCCCCACCCCGGACCCCTTGTAGCACCTCTCCCTTAACCCCCCACTCCCAGAGTAGCCCCCCTAGATCCGCCTGAACTCTCCTCCCCCGGACCCCCCACCCTCCCAGAGATGAGCCCCTACCCCAGACCCTCTGTTGGATCCCCCCGAAGATGGACGATCAAGCACATGCTACTTCTATGCCGGAGAAGTTAGACAATCTTCTTTCAGAATTTTCTGATGTGTTTGCTGAACCCAAAGGATTGCCTCCCAAGCGGTCCCATGATCATCGTATTCCTTTATTACCGGGCTGCCCCCCCACTAATGTTCGGCCTTACCGTTATCCATATATTCAAAAGGCAGAGATTGAGAAGATGGTCCGGGAATTATTGCAAGCTGGTATCATCCGCCCAAGTGTCAGTCCTTATTCTTCGCCGGTTCTCTTGGTGCGTAAGAAGGATGGTAGTTGGCGTATGTGCGTTGACTATCGGGCATTGAATCGGATCACAGTAAAAGATAAGTATCCGATCCCCGTTATTGATGAACTTCTAGATGAGCTTGGTGGCGCTCATTTTTTCTCAAAGCTTGACTTACGCTCGGGATATCATCAAATCCGAGTATACGATGAGGACATCCCGAAGACGGCCTTTCGTACTCACGATGGACATTATGAATTTTTGGTCATGCCATTTGGTTTGACTAACGCTCCTTCAACATTCCAAAGTCTAATGAATGACATCTTTCGGCCGCACCTACATAAGTTCATTTTGATATTCTTTGATGATATCCTTATTTTCAGCTCTTCATTAGAGGACCACTTGTACCATCTTCATATTACTCTCACCCTCCTGCGGGAGAATTCTTTGTATGTGAAGAGGTCTAAAGTAGCTTTGGAAAGACTGAGGTCGAGTATCTCGGCCACCTTATTTCCAAGGAAGGAGTGGCAGCTGATCCGTTGAAGGTCAAGGCTATGGTTGACTGGCCCACCCCACGAACTGTCAAGGCATTACGCGGCTTTCTCGGACTCACTGGCTATTATAGAAAGTTTGTGCGAGACTATGGCAAGATTAGTGCTCCACTCACAGCGTTATTGAAGAAGGAAGCTTTTAAGTGGAACAGTGAAGCGGAAGGTGCATTCAACAATTTGAAGGGGGCCATGTCTACAACTCCGGTCTTGGCTCTGCCTGATTTCCAAAAGATGTTTGTTATTGAGTCTGACGCTTCCGGCGTAGGCATTGGGGCAGTCTTAATGCAAGAAGGGAGGCCCTTGGCCTTCACCAGCAAGGCACTATCATCCCTACATTTGTCTCTTTCTGTGTATGATAAGGAGATGATGGCTATTGTACATGCAGTTACCAAGTGGAGACCGTACCTCATTGGTCGACGTTTTCAAATACGAACTGATCATAAAAGCTTGAAGTTCCTGTTGGAGCAGCGAATTACTTCTATGGAGCAGCAAAGGTGGATCACAAAATTATTGGGGTATGACTACGAAATTGTTTACAAGAAAGGCAAGGAGAATCTGGTGGCAGATGCCTTGTCACGGATACCATAACATGCGACAATTGAAGCCATTACGGTGGTATCTTGTTCTAACTTGGAGGATATACGAAAAGAGGTAGCTGAAGATCCTACAGCCCAAGATATCATTCAGAAGCTTCGAGATGATCCATCTTCTATGCCTCATTACCATTGGGACTCCACAGACCTGCATTATAAGCATCGAATTTTCTTGCCTTCAAGTTCCAAACAGAAGCTCATCCTCTTGCAAGAATTTCATTCTTCACCTACGGCTGGTCATTCCGGGTTCTTGCGAACCTACAAGCGTATATCTCAAGTGTTCCATTGGAAGGGAATGAAGAATGAAGTCAAGAAGTTTGTGGAGGAATGTGCTACATGCCAAGCAAATAAAGGGGAAACAGTGGCGAGCCCTGGTCTTCTCCAACCCCTTCCTATACCTGAGCATATTTGGACTGACATATCTATGGATTTTATAGATGGCTTACCCCCGGCCCACGGCAAAACTACTATTTTAGTGGTGGTGGACCGCCTCAGTAAGTATGCTCACTTCTGTCCAATTTCTCATCCTTACACAGCGGCTTCTATTGCTCAAGTATTTGTTGATAATATCATCAAGCTGCATGGGGTTCCTAGATCCATTGTGAGTGACCGGGATCCAATATTCACTAGTAATTTTTGGAAGGAGCTCTTTCGATTACAAGGGACACAGCTGAAAATGAGCACTGCTTATCATCCTCAATCTGACGGACAAACTGAGGTGGTCAATCGGTGTGTCGAAAACTATTTACGCTGCTTTGTGGGTGACCGACCCAAAGAATGGGTGCGTTGGCTTCCATGGGCAGAATGGTGGTACAATACCACTTACCACTCTTCCACCAAAATCACTCCTTTTGAGGCTGTGTATGGGCGACCACCTCCTGCCATGTCCAACTATTCAAATGGCTCCTCCAAGGTTCACCAAGTTAATTGTGACCTGCGTGACAGGAATCATGTTTTGCACGTTCTTAAGAACAATCTTCAAAATGCTCAATCACGCATGAAACAACAAGCTGACAAGCACAGGACAGAGAGATCATTTGAAGTTGGTGATTGGGTTTACCTTCGATTGCAGCCTTATAAGCAAGCATCCGTTAGTATACGGGCTTCTATGAAGTTATCACCGAGATTCTATGGGCCCTACAAGGTAATAGAGCGTATTGGCCCTGTTGCTTACCGCCTCAATCTGCCAGCTGAATCAAAGATACATCCTGTGTTTCATGTTTCGTGTTTAAAGAAGAAACTTGGTGATCAAGTTACTGCTCAACGACATTTGCCAGAGCTATCTTCAAGTGGAGAGATCAAATTTCTGCCACAAGCTATTTTGGATCGGCGTTTTTTTAAACACCGTAATCGAGCAGCAACTGAGGTTCTTGTTCAATGGGCCAATTTACCAATTGAGGATGCAACATGGGAGAGCTATCAATCTTTTGCGGAGAAGTTTCCTGAGTTCATTGCTGCCCAACCTTGAGGACAAGGTTCTTTTGAAGGGCGAGGGAATGTTACGAATCTTACTCCATTTAGGCTTTCTATTTTATTTAACCTCTCTGTTTCCTTCTCTAATTAGAACTCTTCTCTGATTAGGACTCACTTCTATTTTCTGTTTGTGAGGCTGTAGCCTATTTATGTTTGTAGCCTGCGGGCCTCTAAAATTATGAATGGAATGTCATTTTGCTTCTGGCCATTGGAGGTTGATCCCCTCGAAGAGATCAAACGTTCTTCTCCCCCTTTGGGTTCCCTGTTCTTGATCGATAGAACTCTCGGGTTCTATCAGTAGCCCCCACCCCGGACCCCCCACCGGAAACCCCCTCCCTGAAATCCCCACTCCCAGAGCAACCCCTCACCCACCGAAACCCTCCTCCAGACCCCCCATCGGAACCCCCCCACCCTCCTAACCCACAGCCCCCACCCTGGGCTCCCTGCCGGATCCCACTGCGCGCCTGAACCGCCCTCTGCCAGAGCACCCCCCGGCCCCCTCCGCTCTTGACCCTCCTTCCCGAAAACCGCTGCTGGAACCCCTCTCCCTGCCAGACCAACCTCCCCCTCCCGGATCGGCTAGAACCCCCGCCCTCCCTGATGATCCCCAAGCTTTAAAAAAAAAGGAACAACAAATGCAACAATGGCGATGGTGGAGGCGCGTCAGGTAGGGAGAGTTTTACAGAGAGAGGGTGAGGGAGGGGGCTTACCAGACCAGAGAGGATGGCTTGGAGGATGGCGACAACGCAACACTAGCGGTGACAACGAGGACGGCTTCGATGGCAACGACGAGGACGGCTTCAACGGCAACGGTGAGGGGGGCTCTGCGGGGACGACGACGACGAGGAAGGCTTCGACGACGATGGCGAGGGCGGCTTTGGCCGCGACGGCGAGGCAGGCTTTGGCCGCGACGACGAGTACGGCACCGGCAGTCTCTCCTTGGCAAGGAGATAGTGGAAAGAGAGTGAGAGGGAGAGTGGGAGTTAGACGGAGATCGCGGGGGAAGGGGGGAAGAAGGGGGGAAAGCTCCGTCGTGGGGGAAGGGGGGAAAGTTTCGATGGAGGTAAAGAATATTTGTAACGGATTTCAGACGGATTATTTCCGTCTGAATATCCGTCTCAAATAACGACGGATATAAAGACGGAATATATTCCGTCTATAATTATAGACGGATCTTCAGAGGGAATATAGTATGTCATTAATAACAACGGAATTTGTAACGGAAACTAATCCGTCACAAATACAGACGGATTTTACGACGGAAAAATATCCGTCTGAAATATCCGTCTGAAATCCCACTTTTTTTGGTAGTGAATATTAGCCAAGTTTTTGAAACACATCACAACATCAACATCTCCCCTTAATACTCCCCTTAATAATGGCTCATCAAACTATCTCCCCCTTTGACATCAACAAAAAGAAATTTAGTTTGATACCATTTTTAGAATATGGAGATGATTATATGAAGTCATAGCAGATGAAATACAAAAGTTCAAGTAGATTGGGAATTTTAGATAAAAATTCTCTCAGAAATGACATAAGAAAGTTTTAGACGAGAAAGGACACATCATAATCAGGATTGAGAATCATTTGTTCAGATCAAAAAATTAGCTAGATGAGGTACGATTGCAAGTGGTGAGATTGATGCAGACAGCAGGAATTGAGCAAGAGATAATTAATGAATCTGACAGAAAAGTTCAGATCAAAAAAAAAATTAGCAAACAACAAGCAAACAAGGATGTCTTTGATATCACTTCGATAAGATGATTTCCAAAACCGTGCAAGATAGAAGAATTCCTAGTCTGATACAAACTTCATAAATCAGAATTTACTAAATTTTAGACTCTTCTATCATAGAGCTTCTTAATATGTATCTCTTATTTAATTGATTGGTTCAAGCTTAATAAGTTCTGAGTTTAACAATTAAATTTCTTTGAAAATTTGTGCACTCATATTTAATAGAAATGAACCAATTTTTCATATTGACACCTTGTTTAACCTCTCTTTATCTTACTCATTCAATTCCATTGACTCCTTTGGGAGTAACTAAAACTGGTATTCAGGTTAAACACCCATGAGATTTAAGATTTAATTCCAGGGATTTAGCAATCTTTTTACTTGTACTTCTACCATTTTCAGATTTTGCCTTTTGCTCAACAATTTTTTAAGAGCATTTATGTGACGACCCAGAGTTCAGGACACCGATATACCGATAACATCGATACACCGACGCCAAGAACTGGGGAGGCCACCCAAGAGGCTGATGAGGCCCCTGAAGGGTTAGTGGGGGTTAGCTGAGGAATATGCATAATTAATTGTGAATTGGGGCGCGCAATACTGTAAGTATTTAAGATTTAAACACAAGTGTGGAAGTAATTTAAAAATAACCAGAGTGATATATGTATAACTAGTCCAGAGTCACAAACACCAGTCCTCAAGGTACAACTACGCGGGGCATACCCCGGCAAAAGTACAACACAAGCCTCAAAAAGGCAGCTCGTGCGCAGCTGGCAGCTAGGAACGGTCCCGAAACAGCACACTAAAGTCCGGGAGACGGCGGGCGCGGCTCACCTGAAAGGAGAAGGGTGAGTCACAGCCAGACTCAGTAGGGGTCACGCGGATCCCTACCTCGCACTAAACAAGCAGACATGCATAAATAAAGCAATTAAAGCATGCATTTAAATAAACACACAGGCAATGGCATGAATAACCAAACACAAGAAAGCTGTAAACTCTCCTAAGCAAGTGTAACAGCTAACACATGCCACTACTAATTAAATGCAAGCGATTAAAGCTAAAACTACCAAATAGAAGGAGCTGCAACTAATCCAGACAACAAGGAAGGACAACCACTGGAGCAGAAACCAGAAGCGCCCACTGACGGCTTACACTGCGTCTCAAGCACTCGCAGTCGACGAAGCGACAAGCTAAGCGCGTAAACAGTACCAAACCAAGTGACCAGTCGGAGTGGCACCCGTCGGTGTCAGTCCACAGTCTCCGACCACGTGTGCACACACTGACTCTAGCCTGAGCCAGGCCCTCTAACTAGTTTTCTCCCTTGGCAGGACGCTACCATTGGCTGGGAGCCCACGGAACTAGCTTACAAACCGTGAATGGGAAACATACCCCTCCGCCATCCTCAAGCGGGTCGGTACTCAACAGACCTTAGGGCAACAACAGTGGCTCCATTGCCTGGAAAGAAAAGCTACTCTATTGGTATATAAAACACGCCACAATATAGTAAAACAACACAACCATGGCATGAATATAGAACGGAACGCATAAGCAATGGGCTGGGAACATAACCAGACTGACGGGCAAGCGGCGGTCAGAGGCCCACGCGCTACTTGGAAGTGACGGTCGGAGACTGGTGCGTTACATCAAGAGTGACGCGCTGGTCTCCAGCCGTTACTCCCTCCCGAGTTCCGACTCACAGGTGCAGGGGGGAATGTGACGGTAGGGGCCCTGCGCGTCGCTTCCAAGCGGCGCGGTAGGTCACCGCCGTTACATCCTCCCGAGTACCAAACCCAAAAGCCCTGAAGGGGAGAGTGACGGTGGGGGTCCTATGCGTTGCTTCCAAGCGACGCGCGGGAACTCCGCCGTTACTTTCACCCGAGGCTCAAACCAACTAACAGCGTTCCAAAACGATAGCAGATGAAGCGACGCCCCAGTCTCGGCGCGTCGTTACAAGCGACGGCCGGTCGACAGACCGCCGGGCTCACCGCCTCACTGGGCTAACGGAAAACAACGAACGAGTAACGGATGGGGTTCCCACCGTTACTCTCCAAATGACGCCCCTCGATAGGCCGTTATTTGGGAAGCGACGCATCCATCTTGGACCGTCAGGCAAGTGACGGTTCCTGGCAGGACCGTCACTGCACCTGGGTTACGGGTGGGTACAGTTTATAAACCGAAGCCCTCCCGGACGGCTGAAAACGCCGGGTATCGACGAAAAACCTGATAACCTGTCAAACCACGCATGCCAGACAACAATTTAACATCTAAATCTAACACATGCAAGGCCTAAAACGCATTAAACTCAAGATTTAGGCTAAAACCCCAAAAATGGAAATATGAACATCATGCATGCTACGGGGTGCTAATCAACAAACAGGCTAAGGGAAACGATCCTAGCAAGATCGAGATTCCATCCCCCTACCTTTCGCAAGCCGAAACCGTCGAACGGGCCGCATGCAAGGAGGAAGAGCCACGGAGCTTCCACGCTCCACCTCGCTCCTACGATCACCGATCCACGCCGAAGTGGACACCCACGCGCACTACTCGACGCGAGGAATCCAACGGTGCCAACCTCGCCTCAATCCGATCTCGTTTCGCCCGAGTTCCCTAGGAGAGGGAGGGGACGATCGTGAGAAGAGAGAGAGGGAGAGGGTGAGAGTGAGATCGACGGGAAGGGAGAGAGAGAGAGGGAGAGGTTATAAAAAATAAAATTAATATATATATAATATAATCATTATATATATAAAAATCTTATTAATTTCAATAACCCCCAATTAGCCCCAAATAAATCTGGAAAAATATCAGACAAATTCCTAAAAATCCAGGAAAATAGTCAGAAATTCCAGAACAATTAATAGAACAAATACCACGAAGGATCCATTAAGGCACGGGCCTTACAGTCCCTCCCTCCTTACAGAAATTTCGCCCTCGAAATTTACAACAACCGAAAAGGAGGAAACTGAGAAAGGACTTATACCTCACTGGAACAAGAAAGGAAAAAGCTGACGCATCTCATCTTCACGCTCCCAAGTAGACTCGTTACCAGAGTGACGCTGCCAAGCAACCCTTACCAGAGGAATGACCTTATTTCTCAACCGCTGCTCACGACGGTCTTCAATTCGGATAGGAAACTCTGGTGTGGACAAATCAGCAGTCACCTCGGGCCACACTGAATCATCGAGAACATGAGAAGCATCAGACACATATTTCCTCAACTGAGACACGTGGAACACATCATGAATAGCTTGCATGGCCGCCGGCAGTTGCAAACGATAAGCCACTGAACCAATAGCGTCAACAATCGGAAAAGGGCCAACATACCGCGGACTAAGCTTTCCACGCTTCCCAAACCTGGAAACACCTTTCATCGGAGATATTTTAACAAACACCATATCTCCAGGCTCAAATTGTAGTGGACGTCTGCGTTGATCTGCATAACTTTTCTGTCGACTCTGAGCCGTCAACAATCTCTGTCTGATCAGACGAACCACATCAGAACACTGCTGTACCATGTCCGGTCCTGTCAACAGTCGGTCCCCAACATCAAACCAGTTCAGAGGAGTACGACAAGGACGACCATACAGCGCTTCATAAGGAGCCATGCCAATACTGGAGTGAAAACTATTATTATAAGCGAACTCAACAAGTGGCAAATGCTGACCCCACGACCCTTGCCAATCAAGGCAACACGATCTCAGCATGTCCTCCAAAGTCTGAATGGTTCTCTCTGACTGTCCATCTGACTGTGGGTGATACGCTGAACTGAAAGCTAACTCAGTGCCCAAAGCTTTCTGGAAACTACGCCAGAAGCCAGAAGTAAAACGCGGGTCACGATCTGACACAAGTGAAATAGGAATTCCATGCAGCGGCACGATCTTCTGCACATAGAGCTCGGCCAATCTCTGCACACTCCAAGTAACTTTAATTGGCAATAATCTGGCGGTTTTCGTCAATCTGTCGACAAGCAGCCAGATTCCATCAAAACATTGAGAAGTTCGAGGCAAACCCACCACAAAATCTGTAGTAACATGGTCCCATTTCCACATCGGAATCTCTAATGGCTGAAGCAGACCACCTGGCTTTTGATGTTCGGCTTTAACTAACTGACAAGTCAAGCACTTAGAAACAAAAATAGCCACGTCCTTCTTCATGCCGGGCCACCAGAACTGTTTCTTCAAATTCTGATACATCTTAGTGACACCAGGGTGAATAGCAAAACGGGAACCATGGGCTTCACTCAGAATCTCATTCCTTAAATCATCATCAACAGGAATATACAATCTGCCCTGGAAACTGACAACTAGCTCGTCATCAAATTCCACATCATATCTTGATATAACACGGGCCAAATCAGAATCAGCTTGCTGGGCTTCTAAAATCTGCTGATACAAAGCTGAACCCAAAACCAAGCTAGCACAAACTGCCATCTTCAGATCGGCAGGAATCTCTACACACAATGCCTCGCTCGAAAGCTGTTCCCACAATTTCCATTCGTGAAGCAACAAATGGCTGACCTGCACTTTCCTGCTCAAAGCATCGGCCACAACATTCATTTTACCTGGCTGATAGGAGAGTGTAAAGTCATAATCTTTCATGTATTCCATCCATCGCCTCTGCCTGAGGTTCAGATCTTTCTGGGAGAAAATATACTGTAAACTCTGATGATCAGTAAGAATCTGAAATTTCTCACCATACAGATAATGTCTCCAGATCTTCAAGGCAAAAATAACTGCAGCTAGCTCTAGATCATGAGTGGGATAATTCCCTTCATGCTGTTTCAATTGCCGAGATGCATATGCGATAACCTTACCATGTTGCATCAGCACTGCACCCAAACCTACTCGAGACGCATCTGTACAAACAAGAAAACCACCCGAGTCGGAAGGCAAAGTCAACACTGGGGAAGAAGTCAATAGCCTTTTCAATTCAACAAAGCTAGCCTCACACTGATCCGACCAGACAAAAGGCACATCCTTCCGTGTCAATTTAGTCATCGGTGCTGCAATCTTCGCAAAATCCTGAATGAATCTGCGGTAATACCCAGCCAATCCTAAAAAACTTCGTATCTCAGTGATGGTCCTCGGTCTCTGCCAACTCAAAACGGCATTAATCTTTGCAGGGTCTACTGCCACTCCATCACCAGAAATCACATGGCCAAGAAAATGAATCTCCCGAAGCCAGAATTCACATTTACTGAGCTTCGCATAAAGCTCGTGATCTCTTAGAGTCTGCAGAACGATCCTCAAATGCTGCACATGATCATCAACAGAGGCAGAATATATCAAGATATCATCAACAAAGATCACCACAAACTGGTCCAGAAATGGACGAAAGATACGCTGCATTAGGTCCATGAAAGCTGCTGGGGCATTAGTCAAACCAAACGGCATGACTAAAAATTCAAAGTGACCATAACGAGTACTGAAAGCAGTCTTCTCCACATCAGATTCCCGGATCCGTAACTGAAAATAGCCAGACCAGAGATCAATCCGCGAAAAGACAGTAGCAGACTGTAACTGGTCAAACAAATCATCAATCCTGGGGAGCGGATACTTATTCTTGATAGTCGCCTGATTCAGCTGCCTGTAATCAATACAAAGCCTCAGGTTTCCATCTTTCTTTTTCACAAACAGCACTGGGGCACTCCACGGAGAAAAACTGGGACGAATATAACCTTTCTCCAATAACTCTAGTAGCTGTGCACGCAGTACTTTCAATTCAGCTGGAGCCATACGGTACGGCGGCTTTGCTAAGGGGCCAATACCTGGAATCAGTTCAATCACCATCTCAATCTCTCGCTCTGGGGGCAAGCCTGGCAACTCGTCAGGAAACACATCAGGAAACTCACAGACAACCGGAATATCACAGACATCCCGTCGTGGTTTTTCAACAGCCACTACTGAAGCAAGGAATCCCTGACAACCTGCGCTAAGCAACCTATAGGCTCGAATAGCAGAAATAATCATACGAGAAGATCGGGATCGAATACCTTGAAAATAAAAGGCTGATTTTCCCTGGGGCTGAAAATAGACTTTCTTCGATCTGCAGTCAACCACAGCTCCATAATGCTCCAACCAATCCATTCCCAGAATAACATCATAATCTGCCAGCTGCAACGCATACAATCTCGCCGGCAACTGGTGATTATCAATCATCACAGGAGACTCATCCAAACACAGAGGAGTAACCATGAAATCTCCAGAAGGCAATTCCACAAATAACTCACAAGACAGCTCAGATGTCGGTTCCTCAATACAAGCCATGAAATCCTCAGAAATAAAAGAATGAGAAGCACCAGAATCAAATAAGACATGAGCTGAATGTCCATAAAGCATAATCGTACCTTCCACAAGATGAGACGCAACAGCATCAGCTCTTGTCAAATGAGAAACCTTGCCTTTCTGCTTCTTGGAACCAGCTGAAGATTGCTGAGAAGACGCCGACGCTTGAGAGAAAAATTGTTGTGGAGCTTGAGGTGCAAGAGGTCTAAACTGCGGCTGAGGTTGAGACAACTGAGGAGCTTGCAATTGAGTCGGCCTCAGCGGGCAATCCCGAACCACATGACCTGGCTGGTCACACCTGAAGCAAACAATAGGAAGAGAACACGGCTGGCCCTTGTGATGACCACCGCATCTCCGACACGTCCACGGCTGACTAGCAGCTGAGCTCTGCCGAGTCTGAGAAGAAGGCGCTGTCGGCTGCTGAACAGAATCTATACCGGACGGCTGCTGAAAAAACTTCTTCTTCTTCTTGAACCTTTTAAACTTGGGCTTAGAAGGAGAGGAAGCACTGGAAACCTCTGACTGGACCGAAGGAACACCAGGCACGGGCTGTCGGTAAGTCTGCTGAACCTGAGCTACCGGCTGCACTGACCCTGCTTGGGGATATCCACCCGGTCTCGCCATCTCCAGCTCTAAAGCTACAGCTGTCTGACACGCAGTATCGAGATCCGCAACACGACTCGCTATCAGCGGCATCTTCAACTCTGGCCTCAACCCACGCAAAAATTGCTGGGTCTTCAAGGCTTCACTGGCTAGCACATGGGGCGCATACTGACCCAATTCCAAGAACTTATTCCTGTACTGAAGCACGGTCATATTGCCCTGAATCAATTCCATAAACTGATACATCTTATCCATCTGCAAGCAGGCAGGAGTATAGGCACGCTCAAAAGCAGCAACGAACTCTGCCCAAGTGATTTGCCGAAGAGGTCTGGATCGAAAGGAAATCTGCCACTCGGCTTTCCACCACGCAATGGATGTACCCTGGAGTTGAAAAGCAGCGAGCATGACTTTCTCATCTTCAGCACACTCCATCGAGACAAACACACGCTCTATCGCATCCAGCCATTGCCTCGCGACTTCTGGATCAGCTTGGCCATCGAAAGCAGGCGGATTGAACATCAGAAATTCCTTCAAAGCCTTGCCTCGACTGCCAGGCACTTCAGCTAGAACGATCGGCACTGGAGGAGCAACTGGAACGACAGGAACAGCGGGAACTGCAGGAGGAGGTGCAGAACCGCTATCTTCCCTGGGCGCATCTCGAGGAACACGAGGAGGTCTTCCTCGACGAGGCGGCATAACTATGCTGCCAAAAACACAATCAACAATAAAATCCATCAATCATATGGAAAACATCCTATGCCAGCATGAGACGACAACAGGACTAGCTCTGGACAAAGCGTCAATTCCAATTCTTTACGCAAATCCTCAACTCAAGCTCTGATACCATATGTGACGACCCAGAGTTCAGGACACCGATATACCGATAACATCGATACACCGACGCCAAGAACTGGGGAGGCCACCCAAGAGGCTGATGAGGCCCCTGAAGGGTTAGTGGGGGTTAGCTGAGGAATATGCATAATTAATTGCGAATTGGGGCGCGCAATACTGTAAGTATTTAAGATTTAAACACAAGTGCGGAAGCAATTTAAAAATAATCAGAGTGATATATGTATAACTAGTCCAGAGTCACAAACACCAGTCCTCAAGGTACAACTACGCGGGGCATACCCCGGCAAAAGTACAACACAAGCCTCAAAAAGGCAGCTCGTGCGCAGCTGGCAGCTAGGAACGGTCCCGAAACAGCACACTAAAGTCCGGGAGACGACGGGCGCGGCTCACCTGAAAGGAGAAGGGTGAGTCACAGCCAGACTCAGTAGGGGTCACGCGGATCCCTACCTCGCACTAAACAAGCAGACATGCATAAATAAAGCAATTAAAGCATGCATTTAAATAAACACACAGGCAATGGCATGAATAACCAAACACAAGAAAGCTGTAAACTCTCCTAAGCAAGTGTAACAGCTAACACATGCCACTACTAATTAAATGCAAGTGATTAAAGCTAAAACTACCAAATAGAAGGAGCTGCAACTAATCCAGACAACAAGGAAGGACAACCACTGGAGGAGAAACCAAAAGCGCCCACTGACGGCTTACACTGCGTCTCAAGCACTCGCAGTCGACGAAGCGACAAGCTAAGCGCGTAAACAGTACCAAACCAAGTGACCAGTCGGAGTGGCACCCGTCGGTGTCAGTCCACAGTCTCCGACCACGTGTGCACACACTGACTCTAGCCTGAGCCAGGCCCTCTAACTAGTTTTCTCCCTTGGCAGGATGCTACCATTGGCTGGGAGCCCACGGAACTAGCTTACAAACCGTGAATGGGAAACATACCCCTCCGCCATCCTCAAGCGGGTCGGTACTCAACAGACCTTAGGGCAACAACAGTGGCTCCATTGCCTGGAAAGAAAAGCTACTCTATTGGTATATAAAACACGCCACAATATAGTAAAACAACACAACCATGGCATGAATATAGAACGTAACGCATAAGCAATGGGCTGGGAACATAACCAGACTGACGGGCAAGCGGCGGTCAGAGGCCCACGCGCTACTTGGAAGTGACGGTCGGAGACTGGTGCGTTACATCAAGAGTGACGCGCTGGTCTCCAGCCGTTACTCCCTCCCGAGTTCCGACTCACAGGTGCAGGGGGGAATGTGACGGTAGGGGCCCTGCGCGTCGCTTCCAAGCGGCGCGGTAGGTCACCGCCGTTACATCCTCCCGAGTACCAAACCCAAAAGCCCTGAAGGGGAGAGTGACGGTGGGGGTCCTATGCGTTGCTTCCAAGCGACGCGCGGGAACTCCGCCGTTACTTTCACCCGAGGCTCAAACCAACTAACAGCGTTCCAAAACGATAGTAGATGAAGCGACGCCCCAGTCTCGGCGCGTCGTTACAAGCGACGGCCGGTCGACAGACCGCCGGGCTCACCGCCTCACCGGGCTAACGGAAAACAACGAACGAGTAACGGATGGGGTTCCCACCGTTACTCTCCAAACGACGCCCCTCGATAGGCCGTTATTTGGGAAGCGACGCATCCATCTTGGACCGTCAGGCAAGTGACGGTTCCTGGCAGGACCGTCACTGCACCTGGGTTACGGGCGGGTACGGTTTATAAACCGAAGCCCTCCCGGACGGCTGAAAACGCCGGGTATCGATGAAAAACCTGATAACCTGTCAAACCACGCATGCCAGACAACAATTTAACATCTAAATCTAACACATGCAAGGCCTAAAACGCATTAAACTCAAGATTTAGGCTAAAACCCCAAAAATGGAAATATGAACATCATGCATGCTACGGGGTGCTAATCAACCAACAGGCTAAGGGAAACGATCCTAGCAAGATCGAGATTCCATCCCCCTACCTTTCGCAAGCCGAAACCGTCGAACGGGCCGCATGCAAGGAGGAGGAGCCACGGAGCTTCCACGCTCCACCTCGCTCCTACGATCACCGATCCACACCGAAGTGGACACCCACGCGCACTACTCGACGCGAGGAATCCAACGGTGCCAACCTCGCCTCAATCCGATCTCGTTTCGCCCGAGTTCCCTAGGAGAGGGAGGGGACGATCGTGAGAAGAGAGAGAGGGAGAGGGTGAGAGTGAGATCGACGGGAAGGGAGAGAGAGAGAGGGAGAGGTTATAAAAAATAAAATTAATATATATATAATATAATCATTATATATATAAAAATCTTATTAATTTCAATAACCCCCAATTAGCCCCAAATAAATCCGGAAAAATACCAGATAAATTCCTAAAAATCCAGGAAAATAGTCGGAAATTTCAGAACAATTAATAGAACAAATACCACGAAGGATCCATTAAGGCACGGGCCTTACAATTTAAGTCTAGCATACACTTTGTATCTTTGGGATACACATTGTTTAGACGCTAGTATCCGTAGGCATTCAGTGTGACTGACTATCATGCTTCATATGGAACAGAGGTAGCATTGTCACCTCATGACATATCTCATCTCATTTCATTGATGAGTGAGTTATATTTCTCAGTGAGCTTGTGCCATTGCTCTGCCTTCATTTTTCATTAATTTTTCTACAGAGTTAACAATGGCACCTCATGACACAGTCCACTAAACTTCAAGGTCAAGGGACATGGTTTCTTAGTGGACCATTGTCATTGCTTTGTCATTAGTTTCCCTTAGGAATTTTCATATTGTCTTAATGTTTAAAAATAATACTTAATTTGAGTATCTCAACCAAAGTTTCCATGATCTATGAATCTTTTAGATTTCATAAAGTCTTATAGGACATAACATGTAAAAGCTAGTTAAGGTCTATTAAAGTTGAATACAAACATTTTTAAGACATTCATCTTTAAACTCATTGAATTCATTAAGCTTAAACCAATTGATTATTTTGGACAATCATAAGGCTATATAATAGAAGATTCCTAATGTTGAGTGTACTCAGATTTATGATTTTGGTATACAAATGGGAATCCTCCTGAATTTCAGTTAACTCAAGGATATTGACAAGTAGCCAACCGAGCAGCAAGCAAGGATAAGTTTCAAGAGTATGCACAAACAATGAGTTGACAGCAAGTATATGGGAAATTTAGGGACATCAATTCTCATGGAAATGAGAAGCCAAGAAGGATTGACAAATAACACTCCCCCCCCTAAAAAAAAAAATCTAGGATTTTTAGACAAAACTCCCCCTCAGCAAATGCAAGGGTTTAGTAGATAGGAGTATCTAGATGCATGACAATTTTGAGCTCATGTAATTTTAGAAATACCAAATCATGGAATGAGAGTGAGAAACAGATTATTAGGTATTCCATATTGGTTTTGAGAAGGTGAGAGTATAATCTGTTCAATGAGTCGACTCAGCTTGGTTTGCCAGAACACAAGAATTTGATCAATTTGAACTGCGGGGTCGACGTAGTCTCATCAGTGCATTGACTCACTTGCTTCAGATAGAAGGGTTTTTAAAGACAGACATTCTTTTGAACAAAATCACATTTATTGTAATTTGCAACAATATTAGAACATGCAACTAAAATGCAAAATATTAAGCATTTTAATTCCCCCTAAATGTATGCATGGATTTCAAATATTCTTTTTGAATTTCTGACATTAATAACATGCAGCTCATTCTGAAAATATTATGCTCATGAATATGAGCATACTAAAATATGTATTGAATCCCCCTATCTAAATGCACTAAAAAATCCAACTTGACATGAAGACCATGCAAGGGAGTATGTTGTTATGAACTCAAGAAAGTCTGCAAAACCTAAATGCAAGATTGACCCATGGTACCAGGAAGAGTTATAAAACTCACGCATGGTGATAGCTTCTAGACAGGCCTAACCTGTCCTTCTTCATGTCACCATTTTATATACCACTGGGTTGTTCATGCAGCTAACTTAAGATCCCACAACTAAAATAGTCAAACATACTGAGCGCATGAATTCTAATTTACCAGATTAAACATGATATGTAACTTAGCAAGAAGGGAGTTACTGAAAATCAATCAACTAAAATAGTAAATGCAAAGATTGGGGTTTTTACCAACCACGGGTGCCTTGATTTATTGAACCCCCTTTTTATTTTCTTTCTTCCTCCAAGGCACTCATGCAAAAAACAAATTCTCATTTTGGGTTTTTAGGTACCCAAATGTTCTTGGGTCCTCTATAGTTAGTGGCACCTTTAGTGGGTGCTCTCCACAACTTTTGGGCTTTTAAATCATAAGATTTCATCATAAAATAATCAAACATAGCATGCCCAATCTTTCTACAGTAATGATAGTAAACAGGGGATTTCACATTTTTCTTGTAAATGTAATCAGTGAATTTCTATGGGTAAGCTTAAATGTTTCTCTTTTGTAACTGGAAATTTTTCTTTTCTTCATTTGCCAACAATCCTTGACTGTATGGCCAACCTTTCCACATCTAAAGCAATAGAGGGATTTTCTGTTTGCAGACCATCTTTGCTTGTCAAAAACATTTGCTCTTTTACATGCTCTTAGCTTTTCATTTTTCATCACAAAACATTCTTTCATCATGTATCCAGACTTGTTAAGGTGAAAGCATTGAGTTCTATTTTTCTGAACAGTGTGATTCCTAGCATGCATTCTATATGCATTATGTTCATCCTTTACCATCACATGACAATTCTTCATAAGATGACCATGCACACCACAATAGAAGTAATTAAGGTTTGTTGGCCTTGGAGCATGGTGTTGTGCTTGATGGTCTTTGTCCTGCATATTAGATTTATTGACTTTCTTTTTCTATTTCTGAGAAATATTATTTTTCTTTTTCAGATTTTTGTTCTGATTTGGTCCTGTTGAATTTACAGACTGTTTTGGGGATTCTTTAGAGATACTTGGTTTTTCTGAACTACGAACAAAAGAAGTAAACATTTTATTTTCAAATGACGTTCTATTTTTTGGTTTGTAACCCAGTCCCTCTCTTTGAAAATCTATTTTGCTTCCCAAAAGTCTGTCCAGATTGACCTTCCCTTTCACAAACTTAGACAAAGAATTGTTTAAGTCTAAAACCCGATCTTCTAATGATGATTTTTGCAGCTCATAGCTGAGCATCTCCTCTTCACATTCTGCCATCTTATTCTTCAAGATTTCATTGGCAGTTTTATAATCTTCAATCTCTTTCTCCATGATAGATAATTTTTTAGATTCATCACCAACTCCAAATTTTCCTTTTTCAAGAGTAATTAACCTTTCAGACATGGCAGTATTACCTCTTTTAATTTTTTAATTTCTTTTGTCAGTTTTTCATTTTCTTCTTTGAGTTTGTCATTTTGCATCAATTCATTTATTAGAATCTAATCATCATAAGATACTTCCTGTTTATTTTTGACTTCAATTTCAATCTTGTCCAAATCTTTCTGCATTTCCACATTGACAACCCTAACAGCCTCAAACTTTTCAAGATTGAGTTGGTTTTCTTTTTCAAGATTTTTGAGTTTTTCTTCATCTTCCACAATCTATTTTCTGTAAGTTTTCATTTTCAGATTTGAGTTTGTCTAGTTCAGAATTAACACTGTCAAAATCTCCAAAATGCATTCTAAGTTTCTTATTTTCAATTTTTAGAAGTTAAAGGCTTTCATTATCAGAACTATTATGACAAACAACATTCAATTTCTTTTTCAAGGATTTGTTCTCTTGTCTAAACTTTTCATAAAATTCAAACAAATCTGTATATGCTTCCTCCCAGTCTTCAATAGAAAAATTTTCGAAGGGAGAGCTTACCTCTTCATCATCTTCTTCTTGATTAGCCATGAGGCCAATATTTTCCTCTTCTTCCCCTTCATTAAAAATGCTTTCTTCTTCATCACTCCAAGTACACACCATAGCCTTGGGCTTTTTCTCATTGGCCTTAGAGACTTTCTTCAGAACTCTAGGAATTCATCACGAACATGCCCTTGTTTCTTGCATTGATAATAGATAATTTTGTTAGTTTTCTTATTTCTGTCAGATCTGAAATCTGAACTTCTACTTACTATTGTACCCCTGTGGTTTTGATGATGTCAAACACTATGACTCATCTATGTATGATGTCATATGTGTTGATGTTGCATTAATATGGATTGATGATGCCATGATGCCAAAACATTGTTCATTGTGGTGTGATGATGCTTAGCATTAGCATTGATGCATTACTGCTAATGTTACATTTGATTGTGATACATTTGAGTATGATGATTTCATTGTATATCATGTCATACATTTGATTCAATGATGATTTCATTGTCTATAGAAGATGTGTGTTAGAAACCTGCAAGAACAAGCTTTGAGGAAAAGTCAAAAGCATAAGTCATTCAGTCAGGAGATGCCTCGACGCAAGGAAGCTATTAGAAGGGAACCGAAGGACTCTACCTCGATGCAATGAAGTAGGTGCTATGGTTAAATAAGAAACATGTTGATGCAGCCAAGCCATGCCTTGATGCAGCACTCGCCAAGGAGTCAAGCCTAAGAGACTGCCTCGATGAAATGAAGCATTGTCTCGAAGCAGTTGGACTGTAAGTAGCAAATTCCAGCACATTGCACCAACGCAACACAGAGGTGCATCGATGCAGCAAGGCCAACAGCCAGCTTGCGTAGAGCGATAGGTCAATGCAGCAAGGCCAACAGCCAGCATGCGCAAAGTGACATGTCGGAGCAGTTAACTACTACACCGACGCATAAAGGCATGCCTCAACGCAGCTGTACTACAACCTCGATGCATCGGTTCACATTCCTTAAGAAAGAATTCTGCCTCGACGCATCTATAGCACATGCCTCGACACATCAATTTAGAATCTCAATCTGGAAGTTAGCCAAGTGGAAGCACCAAGAGTTTTGCCTCGATGCACTGGCAGAGATAGGTCAACGCACAGGTTGTTAGAAAATCTCAGGTCAGTGCACATCAGCGTTCCTTGATCACATAGGTCGATGCACTTGTTAAGGCCGGTGATGCAGCAATTCATCTCTGCTTGGTCAGGCCAGTGCAACTACAAGCAGCCACCTCAGATTTGTCAAGTAAGGTCAACACGACAGAACGGATCATGAATCTAAGGTCGATGCAGTAGAAGTCATTAAGTAGTAAGGTTGATGCAGTTGAAGCCTTCCTGATTGCAAGGTCGGTGCAGCTGTGTTAAGGCGAACTTAAGCAGCCGAGTTTGACCAATGGGCGAACACATGGCAGGCAGCTTTAACACTTAAGTGACAACAATGAATACTTAGCAGGCAAGCACATGAGCTTGAACTAAAGTGTTGGGCATGTGATCCAAGGCTCAAGGTTGGAGGAATACTCTCATCTCTGCCACGTGCGCCAATGAAAGGAAAAGGTAACCAAATTACATTATCCAAAAAACTTCTCCGGAGGCTCTGTGTTGGGAATAAATAGGAGGTATCTTCTTCCAAGCTGATAATGGGTATAGTAGAAGAAAAGTGAGCCAGCATCCAAGCAGAAGAGAAGAAAAAGAAAGAGGAAGAGAGAAGTGTGTTACGTAGAGAAAGAGAGCCAGCATCTAAGCAAAAGAAAAGAGAAGAAAGGATCGAGAGAAAAGAAAGAAAAAGAGAGTGATTGAGATTGAAGCAGTCAGTTCCAAATTGAAGATCTATGTTTGTTTGTTCTAGGATCAAATCCTGAACAATTTATTGCTCCTGTGAGAGCTACAGTTTTCATTTCGTCAGTTGTGTTTTTCTCTGTTGCTTTCGTTTTCTATTTTGCTTTTTTGAGTCCGTGTTCTGGGATCGGGGTTCCTCCTGATGATTCAGGAGAAAGGAGATTTATCTCCGGTTGCCCTCTGTGAATTCAAAGGAAGGGAGACTGGTGTCTCAGGTTGTGAGTGATGGGGTGTCTCTCATGGTGTTCCCTCTGTGGTCTCAGAGGAAGGGAGGTTGTCCTCCGGTTCTAGTTCTGCGGGTGGCAGAGCTAGAGTGCTGGTCTTGTGGGAAGGAAGACCATGTCGAGGGATTTGTTTCCGTCTAGTTCAAGCTATTAGGCAGCATCTTGTTGCAGACTGAGTCTGCTTTGATTTCTAGCTTGTGCTAGTGGAATCCTCACTTGGTGGGAGCGAGGGGTAGACGTAGGTTGACTCTGGGTCAGCTGAACCACCTAAAAATCTGAGTGTCTCATTTTGTGATTGCACTTGTGATTGTCTGGTTATTCTCATCATCTTTTCAGGTTGTTGTGTTGCGCCATTTCGTCATTCCAATTTTTTGTGTGCTAAGTGCTAGATGGTTTATGTGAATCAGCATCTCACTCCAGCAGATAGTCCTTCAGTATGTGGTGTTGGATATCATGTTGAGCTTATCTGTGGAAGGTCCTAGCAGATCTTTGGTATTAAGTGTGTGTGCTTCGTATCTTCCATTTCCAATTTGATTTAAATTGCTCTTGGTCCGAAATATTTTGGGGTGTGCATTTTTAATTTCTCTTTGACAGGATCTATTCATCCCCCCCTTCTAGATCATATCTGTATCTCTGATATCTAACAGTCTCAGGGTGTCCAACAAGTGGTATCAGAGCGGGTTTCTCATTCTTGTAGATTTAATCATCTACAGAAAAAGGATCCTAGTACCCTGTGACTGCTCGATCTTATTTCGCTAAGCATTTTTCTCATGGATTCCGCACCAGTGTTTGACGGCACTAGCTTTTATATATGGATTGCTGAAATGGGCCATATCACAAATTTAATTGATCCAAACCTTTGGACGATTATTACTCAAGGGCCACACAAATTGCCCACGAGTAAGTCCAATTGGACTGAGGATCATAAAGCAAAACATCCTGAGAACATTAAAGCACTGAAGATGATGAAGAGTGCAGTCGACACTAACAAGTTTCCTTTTGTTTCTTCCTGTAGGACTGCTAAAGAAATTTGGGACCACTTGAACGATATTCTTCAAAAGGAGAACTCAAAGTGTATGATGGCTGATAAAAGCGAGGATGCTGAAGAGGTAAACAATCCTTTCGCTAGCTTTTCTCTAGAGGACTGGGAAGATCCATGTGCTAACTTGCTAGAGTCCTATGAAAAATTGAGAAAATAGAATAAATCCCTGAAAAAGAAGTTAAACAATCTTGAGAATGCTAACTCTGTAGGTGAGGGCATTGAAATCCTGAAAATAGGAAATGACATATTTAAAAGACAACTGAAAAATGTTGATGCTATTAGTTCAGAACTTGATTATGTGAAATCTAAAAATGAAAAACTAAAAAACTGGTTTCAGGAATCTGAACATAGATCAATGAATCTTGAAAGTGAAAATAGATTAATCTTTGAAAAACTGGAGGCTGTTAGAGTAATAAATTTAGAGCTTCAGAAAAATTTTGACAAACCTCAATCAGAAAATCAACAAGAAGTGTTTAAAGAGTGTCAGACTTCCTTAAGTGATTTGGTGTTTGATGATGAACTCCAAGGCCAAAATAGTAAACTCAAAGAGAAAATTAACAAGCTGAAACACCTAAACACAGCTCTGTCTGAGAGACTAATCACATTTGAAAAAGGTAAGTGCGTGAGCATGAATAGTTCTGATAAGTTGGTGAATGCAGAACAAGAAATTGAGAGTCTAAAAATCGTTAATCAAATGTTGAATGAAAAGGCTACTTGCTATGAAGAGAAGATAGCTGGATATGAGCTCCATGTCTCAAAACTTGAATCTAAAATTTCTGACCTGAACAATTCTCTTGAAAAATTTATGAGTGGAAAAGATAATTTAGACAAACTCCTAGGCTGTAAAGTGAATTTCCAACGTGAGGGTCTAGGTTTCAACCCTGCTAATAAAAGGGGGTTTGACAGTAAGCTTCGAACATCGTTTGTGTGTAGTTCTGGGCCGACCAGCACATCCAGTGCACCTATCTTTCAGTTTAGTGCCCAGAGGAACCAAAAATCCATTGTCAGTCCCAAAACTATAGAACAAACTCAAAAATTGAAAAAGAAAGAAAATCCACAGAAAAAGTTCAAAAACACTCCTGTTGGCATAAATAATGTTGCACAGAAGTCACATGCTCTCTCACACACTCATACAAGAAAGGGCTCATGTCATTATTGTGTAAAATTCGGTCATGTGATGCACAATTGCTACATCTTGGAAACTGTTGAATTAAATGTTCAAAAAGGAATGAAGGAAATGAGAAATTTAAGAAACACACACATGCATTTCACTAAGCGTTCACATAACAATCAAGTTGCCCATAAAAGGCAACTCAAATGTTTTCACTATGGTCGATTCGGTCATGCAATGCATGACTATTGGTTTGTGAAAAAGAATGAGTATAAGGCTTTTAGAAGGAGCCATGTTCCTAGAACTGCTCCAAGGAGACTTTATTACAATGCATGTGGTAAGTCCGGCCATACAGTCAAAGACTGTTGGCACTTGAAACACAATCACAACACTCATGCCAGAATGAGCAAAAATCATATTTTCACTCGGATACATGATGCACAATTCTTTAAAAAGCATGATTTCTCTGTTCAATGTCGTTACTGTGGATTGTTAGGGCATATCATGGATGAATGTCGTCATTTAAAGAATGATGAAGTTATTGCCCTGAGGTCAAGGACAGCACCTACAAGAGGTACAGCTAACTTCTCTGGACCCAAAAAATATTGGGTACCATTAAACCAAAAATGCGACTTTTTGTCTTGAAGGAATGCCTTGGAGGAAGGAAATAAAAAGGGGGGTCAATAAACCAAGACATCCAAAGTTTGGTAAAACCCCACTTCGGCATTTCACTGATAGACAATTTGAGTTTTCAATAATTCTGTTTAGATAGTTGCATGTCATGGTCCACCTGCCAGTGAAAAAAAAATCATGCATCTAACATTAGCATTGCTCTACATGAGTTCCTTCATGCTTATGATGAGTTATTTGTGCATACATTAGATTGAGAATGATTTGAATGTCATATTCTAAAAATCTGAACTGCATGTGTTTGATTCTTGCATATGTCAACTACATTTGTTTGACATTTATATATGTCATGATGCACATCTTACACAGATACTGAGTATCTGCTGCATAAAATTTTCATCTGCATACATGTGTGTTTGCCAAAATGACTTCAAAAATTTGCATTACATATAGGATAGCACTGTATTCGTGATGCACCTTCATGCATGATCACATGGTTTATCAAATAGTATAGTGCTAAAGGGCAAATGAGGTCTGTCCGGAAGTTCTAACTATGTGTGAGGTGGTCTTTAGACCAAGTCCTCCGCCTAGTACCATGGGTCAAGTGTGTACCTTGAGTCTTGCATATTTTTTTTGCGATCAACATGTTCAAGAGCATAACTCATTAAACTCCCTGAATAGCCCTCAAGGCACATTAGATGCTTTAGTGCACTTAGAGAGGGGGAGTCCTTGCATTTCACCGTTTAGTAATGCGCATTTGTCTGTTCTTTTGCATACACTAATTTCAAAATAGATTGCATACCATTCATACTGAAAATTGAAAAAGAGTGCTTGACATGCATGCACATACAAAGGTGGAGCTCATGCATTCTAGAGTTAGTCTCGGTGCATTAGGTTGCTCATATGCATAATAATACCTAAAAATTGTTTTCATTCAGGAATGTTATCTCTTCAGTCTGATATGTCCTGCTTGCTAGCTCATGTACATATTCAAGGGGAGAGCATATAACAAAATTTTGAACTGCATGACTAACATCTGCTCTATGCCTCATAAGTCCATTACTGTCTAGTTCGGTGATGAAATTTCCCATTTCGGTCGACTGAAACTCCCATCTTCAGTTCAAGCTGCTATCTTGGCTGCGATCTGTTTGATTAAGACTTTGTGCTGCATGTGAAGTGAAATTCATCTCAGCTCCTTGAACTCTGTGATTGAACCACAAGTCAACCTATTGCTAGTTTAGGTCGACCTGGCTGTCCCTAGCTATTTTGAAAAATCTATTTGATTTCAACTGTAGTCTAGTTTCTACTCATATCTATTATAAAATCTTTAGAATTCATCAAGCTCTTGGCCTTGACATCTGTTGTCTGGTGCTCTTGCATTTGTTGAGATGGGCTAGTTATCTTAAACTCATTCTGAGAATGTCACCTGTTTTGAACTGAATTGCTAATTATGCTATTCTATGAAGCCTATCTCATTTTATTCTCTGTCAGCTAGCATCTTGTATTCAACTACTACATAAATTACTCTTATTCATGCTAAGTGCTCTCTACTGCTTGTTGAATTGGCAGCTTCAGAAACTCTTGTGTCTTAATTGTCATTTGGGAAGATTTCAATGTGTGAACCTTGATCATAAATTTGAAAACCTTCTATTAAAGAGGAATCGGATTTATGAATGTTTGAAAGTTTCAGGTGGTTTAAGTTTCATGTATTTCTTGAAGTTTGGATATGAACATCTTGAAAATATCTGAATCAATACTTTTAATAACTTTAAGCAGTTGATTCATGTTATATCATGTAAGATCTTTTGAAATCTAACAGTTTTAAAATCATGGCTTACCTTGGTTGAGATACATGATGTGAGTATTGTTTTTAAACATTTGATTGTTCTGAGATATGTTTGAAAGTAAAATATGTTCAGAGAAATGACCTTGGTCATCGAGAAACCATTTCTAAAGGACTGTGTCATGAAGTGCCATAGTTATCTCTGTTGAAAATTGATGAAAATATGTGAAAGTTTAAGGCAGAGCAATTGTTAGGTTGCACCGAGAAACCGGGTCCTTCATTAAAGAAATGGAGTCAACCTATGTCATGAAGTGCCCTAGTTATCTCTGTTCAATGTGAGGCATGACAGTTAGTCATACTAAAGTGCTTGGGGATACTAGCGTCTAAACAATGTGTATCCATTAGTTACAAAGTGTGCACTAAACTCGATTGCTCTTTAAAAATTTTGCTATGAAATTGCTACTGCATAAAAGAAAAGATCTGAAAAATAATTGCAACAGAAAAATTGCTGAAACCATGGACAAAATTAGTTGCATTCTTGGGCGTTTAATCTCAATACTACTTCATGTAACCCCTAAAGGAGTCATTGAAATTAATTGATTAAGTTGGAGGGAGGTTGAACTAAATGTTAACATGAAGGCATGGTTCACTTTTATTAAAATTGATTTTAGATATGAGTACAGAAAGTTTATTTTGGATAATCTCTGAGTACATTATATTTAAACCATGCTACTCAATAAAGATTCCTTCATGAGCCTTTATAATTGAAGATTCTGAACTATGCTTATTTCTAGACTTATGATAATGGTAACTCATTGAAAACCTTCTTGACTCATTTGGTCATTTGGGCCTTTAGTCTGAATTCTTGTGCTCAGCTTAACTCTACTGGAAAATCTTTGCTTGTTCTCATTCTCTCACTGACTGCATCATTTTAGATTCTGTTGAGTGACCCTTCTACCGACTGCACTATTTCTTAAGGGGGAGATTGTCGCATCAGCATCCTTCTGGTATAAAGGGAAAGATTAGTCTAATTTCTGCTTGCTCTGCTTGATATTCCTTCTTGGATGTCTCTGCAGTTTTTGCTAAAAATTGTCTTGTCTGTCCCTTATCATACCCTATCCTCACTTAAATTCATCTCACATTTTTAGGGGGAGTAGGGTACATAATTTGCATCTGGATGATTAGATTCATTTGGAAAGGAGGAGAATAATTTATGACTCCACCATATCCATGCATGCTTCGCATTTATTTCTACTGATTTTCCCAAACTATCATTTCCTTTTTGTTGAAGTCAAAGGGGGAGAATAGTTTGATATGAAGTCAGGTATTCTCAGAGTGTTGCCATAGTGTTGCCATCATCAAAAAGGGGGAGATTGTTATACCCCTATGATTTTGATGATGTCAAACACTATGACTCATCTTTGCATGATGTCATATGTGTTGATGTTGCATTAATATGGATTGATGATGCCATGATGCCAAAACATTGTTCATTATGGTGTGATGATGCTTAGCATTAGCATTGATGCATTACTGATGATGTTGCATTTGACTGTGATACATTTGAGTATGATGATTTCATTGTATATCATGTCATACATTTGCTTCAATGTTGATTTCACTGTCTATAGAAGATCTGTGTTCGAAACCTGCAAGAACAAGCTTTGAGGAAAAGTCAAAAGCATAAGTCATGCAGTCAGGAGATGCCTCGATGCAGGGAAGCTATTAGAAGGGAACTCAAGGACTCTGCCTCGATGCAATGAAGCAGGTGCAATGGTTAAAGAAGAAACAGGTTGATGCTGTAGCGACCCAGATTTCGGATACCCGGTGCACCCGGTATAAATACCGAATACACGTGATACCGCATGGGACCCGCGAGGCCTCCCAAGCGCGGGAAAGCGCCGAAGGGAAAAAGGAGTGTGTGGAATACATTGAAGCCAACAGATATAACAGTAAGCAATTAAATTTCATTAGAATGGATTGCTAAAGTAGCAGAAATAAAGTTACATTTTCATTAAACATTCAAATTTACAATTATACACCAGAGTCCAGCCCAAAGGAAAGACAACAAGTCTAGCACAGTACGGTCTGCCCGGAAAGAAACGTACACAAGAGTCGGGGCAAGCCCGACGCAGGTACAGCTGGCAACTACAGCAAACGCGCTCCACCAAGGACAGCAGAGGCAGACGGTAAAACCCACCTGAAAAGCAGGGGTGAGTCTCAACAGAAACTCAGTAGGGGTCACGCAGATCCCCACTGGAAAAACGCACAGTGCAACGGAAGCAGCAGAAACAACGAGTGCAGCAAAGCAGGAAAAGCTACACTACAAAGCTGTAAATAGAACAGGTACAGCAGGAGTAGGGAACAGGCAGGAGAGGGGAGCTCAACAACAAGGAAGAGCGAGGCCGTAAAACACGGAACAACAGCCACCGTGGAGAACTCGGCACCCTAAGCTACTCCAAGGGGCAACAGACGGTCAACCCCAAACTCGCGCAGTAGGGTAACCCAATCCGTCAGCCAAAAGAAAGGCGAAGGCAGACGCCAACGCCGAAAACACAGACAAAACACGACAGGAGACGTCATGTACGCAGCCCCACGCATGACGAGGATGTCATGCCAACGACAGAACACTGACCTCGAGTACGGCCACGAGAGGGCAACTCGCAAAGGTCACAGCGCACAAGAAAACGCGAGAGTCACAGCACCGAGTGACAGGAGCACCCTCCTCCCAGAAGAACAGCCAGATGCGTCCGCTGATGACTTACACTGCGCCACAAGTGTCATGTCACTCAAGGACAAGACACACCAAGAACCAGGTCCGAGGAACAACAGTTCCAAGGAAACATGGTACCACAGCACGAAACTACAGCACCAACTGCGAGTGACTAGTCAGGGCCACGCCCGTCGGCGCAAGTCCCCAGTCCCTGACCACGTGTGCACACACTGACCACTACCTAGGCCAGGCCTCTAGCTAGTATTCCCCTCGGTAGGACGCTACCGCTGGCCGGGGCCTACGGAACTAGCTTAAGAACCGTACGTACCAAACGCAACAGGAAAAACCCCCTCCACCAATCCCAGTGGGTCGGCAAGAGCCTAGGGCTACAACTAGTGGAGGCTCACAAGGCACGAACTCAAAAACACAGGTGCTAAAGCACAGACAGTCTAAGAAAGACCCGTCTCATGCACCACAAAGCACCATGGCAGCTAAACAACCGCCAACCGACTCAGGACCAGGCAACTAGACCTACAACGTAACGATCCCGAGTCGAACGACTCAAAGGTAGGATCATTACAGGCAGCGGAACAAGCCGCCAATCAGTCTAATCCTAAGCCACACAAGAAACAATACTCCACAGAAAATAACACACGGAGACCTAAGGGAAACACCAAGAACTCTCAGACACGTCTGGACACGCAAGTCGAGGTAGAACAACACCTCGAGGCATCCAGAAGTAGTGTCTCGAGCCGGACACAACCATCGAGACACACACACACAAGGTCACATGTCAACCACTGGGTCACACCGGGTTGACATGAACCCAACAGCAATACAAGCAAAAGTAGGATAAACAATCCTACCGCAAGTAAGAAGACTCTTGGCCACTTACAACGTAGTCTTAGCCCTCATAGGACGTCGAGAGACATCCACGGAACAACGGGCAGACCACAAGGACAAGCCAAGACAAACAGAAACTGAAATCACGGAAGACGGAGCACAAGGTATGTAACGCGCCACCCCTAGACCGCTACTAGCATGTGACGGTCTAGACCAGGGCCGTTACACCCCAAACGACGGTCGGACGACAGGCCGTCGCTCGCACCACCCTAACTAACCTATCAAACACGAAGAATGTAACGGCTGGCGCCGAGCGCGTTACATCAATGTAACGCACGGGCCTAAGTGCATTACAAACAAACGACGCATGGGAGCCAGCGCGTTATTCACAACGTGCACAGCCACCCACAACCAAAGCGAAGTAACGCGCAACACCAGGCGCATTACAGCCAAACGACGCGGCAAGGGAAATGCGTCAGAGCCAAACGACGCGCGGGGGAAGGCGCGTTACTATCAACGTGCCTAGCCACCCTCAACCCAGCACAAAACAACAAACGACGGCTAGAGACAGGCGCGCTATAACACAACGACGCATGGGGGCATATCCATTATATCCAACTGGCATAGCCACCCAAGCTCGGCCAAACAGAATGTAACGGCCAGGGGCAGGCGCGTTACACTCAAACAACGCACGGGGGCACGATCGCTGGAGGCACCGCCTCAACAGGTCAAACGTCGGTCAACAGCATGTAACGGCCAGCACCAGGCGCGTCACTTTCATCTAACGAGCTGGGTCAAGCGCGTTAGATCAACCGACTCAACCCCAAAACAAAACGACAAAAAGGAAGTAACATGCTAGCCTAGGCGCGTTACAAGGAAGCGACGCGCCACCCTAGGGCCGTCACTCTCCCAAAGGCCAGAACACTCAAAAACATCAAACGAAGTAACGGTCTGTCGTAGGACCGTCAGAAGCAAGTAACGGCCACTGGAACGACCGCTACTTCCCATACGGCGGGAAAACAGAGGAACGGCCAAATCGGCCCGTTCCACGCCCCATTCACGCCGAAACTCAGGGGAAACACACCTAAACGACAAATAACATCATCAGGGGACTCAAAACCCCACATGCAAGCTCAAAAACGCAAGATCCGAGCGATTTAGACAAATCGACCCTAAGTGGGTCACCGAGGTTCCCGGGCTTCTACCGGCCTCGAATGAACACCAAATCACACAAAATCAACGTGGATGGGATCCTAACATCTCAGCGGTCAGTTAGAAACTAACTACGCCACAAATGGTCACCGTTTACCGGCCGACCCTAAAAACTATGAAAATCACGGTTTAGGCAAAACAAGCCCAAACTCGGTCGTTTCCTTGCCGAACGCCGTGCAATGGCAGGGAAAACGAAGAGGACGGAGTGAGGATCAGTCACCCTACCTCCACCAAAGAAACCGTGCCCCGAAGAGACTAAACCACGCCAAAAACCACTCGCGAACTGATTTCACCGGCTTTGAATCCACCGTTCGGGATCGCGTCAGAATCGATCCGATCCTCACCCCATCGCGCACCTCCACAGCTCCACCTCGTCGCCACCTCACCCACGAGCGCCTCCGTCTACAGCCGGAGCCGGAAGGGAGAGAGAACGAGAGAGAACGGGAGAGAGAGAGTGAGATCACGAGAGTGAGGAGAGAGAGAGAGAGGAAAAGAAATAAAAAGAAAAGAAATTAGGAAATTTTCCTAATTTTCGAAAATTCCGAAAATGCGCCGAAAATGCACAAATTCAGAAAAATACGCAAAAATAGCCAAAACGACCGGCTCGAAGAGTACATCGTCGCTGCAGCACCCACGAGTTCGATAATTGACAAACAAACTCACCGTAGGGTTCCGTAACTAGTACGTGAGAAAAACCCACATGGCTCGTCAAACTCAACTCGGAAGCCACAAAAGCGAACCGAAACTCAACGAAACCAATCCGAAACAGATCCAAAAGATCCAACAGAGATCCAACAAGACCTGCAAAAGATCCATCAAGATCCAGGGCGTTACAGATGCAGCCAAGCCATGCCTCGATGCAGCACTCGCCAAGGAGTCAAGCCTAAGAGAGTGCCTCGATGAAATGAAGCACTTTCTCAAAGCAGTTGGACTGCAAGTAGCAGATTCCAGCACATTGCACCGACGCAACACAGAGGTGCATCGATGCAGCAAGGCCAATAGCCAGCTTGCGCAGAGTGATAGGTCAATGCAGCAAGGCCAACAGCCAGCATGCGCAAAGCGACATGTCAGAGTAGTTAACTACTACACCGAAGCATAAAGGCATGCCTCAACGCAGCTGTACTACAACCTCGATGCATCGATTCACATTCCTTAAGAAAGAATTCTGCCTCGACGCATCTATACCACATGCCTCGACACATCAGTTCAGAATCTCAATCTAGAAGTTATCTAAGTGGAAGCACTAAGAGTTTTGCCTCAATGCACTGGCAAGGACAGGTCAACGCACAGGTTGTTAGCAAATCTCGGGTCGGTGCACATCAGCGTTCCTTGATCACATAGCTCCATACACTTGTTAAGGCAGGTCGATGCAGCAATTCATCACTGCTTGGTCAGGCCAGTGCAACTACAAGTAGCCACCTCAGATTTGTCAAGTAAGGTCAACATGACAGAATGGATTGTGAATCTAAGGTCAATGCAGTAGAAGTCATTAAGTAGTAAGGTCGATGCAGTTAAAGCCTTCCTGATTGCAAGGTCGGTGCAGCTGTGTTAAGGCGAACTTAAACAGCTGAGTTTGACCAACAGGCAAACACATGGCAGGCAGCTTTAACACTTAAGTGACAGTAATGAATACTTAGCAGGCAAGCACGTGAGCTCGAACTAATGTGTTGGGCACGTGATCCAAGCCTCAAGGTTGGAGGAACACTCTCGTCCCTGAAACGTGGGCCAATGAAAGAAAAAGGTAATCACATTACTTTATCCAAAAAACTTCTCTGGAGGCTCTGTGTTGGGAATAAAGAGGATGTATCTCCTTCCAAGCTGATAATGCGTATAGTAGAAGAAACGTGAGCCATCATCCGAGCAGAAGAGAAGAAAAAGAAAGAGGAAGAGAGAAGTGTGTTACGTAGAGAAAGAGAGACAGCATCTAAGCAAAAGAAAAGAGAAGAAAGGATCGAGAGAAAAGAAAGAAAAATAGAGTTATCGAGATTGAAGCAGCCGGTTCCAAATTGAAGATCTGTGTTCGTCTGTTCTAGGATCACATCCTGAACAGTTTATTGCTCATGCGAGAGCTACAGTTTTCATTTCACCAATTGTGTTTTTCTCTGTTGCTTTCATTTTCTATTTTGCTTTTCCGAGTCCCTATTCTAGGATCGGAGTTCCTCTTGAGGATTCAGGAGAAAGGAGATTTATCTCCGATTGCCCTCTGTGAATTCAGAGGAAGGGAGACTGGTGTCTCCGGTTGTGTCACTCACGGTGTTCCCTCTGTTGTCTCAGAGGAAGGGAGGTTGTCCTCCGGTTCTAGTTCTGCGGGTGGTAGAGCTAGGGTGCTGGTCTTGTGGGAAGCAAGACCAGGTCGAGGGATTTGTTTCCCTCTGGTTCAAGCTGTTAGGCAGCATCCTGTTGCAGACTGAGTCTGCTTTGATTTCTAGCTTGTGCTAGTGGAATCCTCGCTCGGTGGAAGCGCGGGGTGGACGTAGGCTGACTCTAGGTCAGCTAAACCACCTAAAAATCTGAGTGTCTCATTGTGTGATTGTGCTTGTGATTGTCTGGTTGTTCTCGTCATCTCTTCTGGTTGTTGTGTTGCTCCATTTCATCATTCCAATTTTTTGTGCGCTTAGTGCTAGATGGTTTATGTGAATCAGAATCTTACTCCAGCAGATAGTCCTTCAGTATGTGGTGTCGGATATCGTGTTGAGATTATCTGTGGAAGGTCCTAGCAGATCTTTGGTATTGAGTGTGTGTGGTATCTTCCATTTCCAATTTGATTTAAATTGCTCTTGGTCCGAAATATTTTGGGGTGTGCATTTTTAATTTCCCTTTGACAGGCCTCCCCTTCTAGATCCTATATGTATCTCTGCTATCTAACAGTCTCAGGGTGTCCAACACTTACCGTCTGATGTTTCTTTTTCTTTGCATTCATACCTTTCATTCTTAGAAATTTTCTGAATTGCTTAGTGAGGAATGCTTGATCACACCAGGAGAAGTCCTTTGAATCCTTGCTGATTTCTTTACTGCTCTCAGAACCCTTGAGAGCTATTGGTTTGAATTTTTTGTTATCCTCTTAACTCCTTCTAAAATTCAGCTCATAGGTCATTAGTGACCCAATTAGTTCATCTAATGTCATAGTATGATAGTAGACAGATTTTTTTGAATCCTCAATAACTGTGGCTTTGGTATGCCACACAAGTGGAAGAGGCCTAAGTATTTTTTTTACCAACTCACTATCAGAATACTCTTTACCAAGAGATTTCAAACCATTAGTTAGTTGAGAAAGCCTAGCATACATTTTAGAAATAGTTTCACTAGGTTTCATCTTGAACATATCATATTCAGAAATAGTTTCACTAGGTTTCATCTTGAACATCTCATATTCAGAAACTAACATGTTGGCCTTAGTGGCCCTTACCTCTAATGTCCCCTCGTAAATCACCTCGAGCCGATCCCATATCTCTTTGGCTGATTTGCATGTTGACACCCTTGAGAATTCCGTAGGGTGGATGGCACACTGCATTGCATTCAAAGTGCTCCAATTAATAGTGGACTGGCGAATCTGCTCTCATGTCCACCTGTCTTCATCTTCTGGGAGAGCATATGGGCCTCTCTCAATGACTCTCCACATTTCATGGCTTTGATCACGCATAAAAACCAACATCCTGTTATTCCAATATGAATAATTACTGCCATCAAAGAAGGGTGGTCTGTGAATGGAGTAACACTCAGCTAGAAAGCTACGAGGTTTCACCTCATTGGATCTCCCCAGGTATTTGGACCACATTGTAGGGAGCCCGCTCTGATACCACTTGTCAGCATTTTCTAGATGGCTGCCAAGTCGGCTCAAATTCAGCAGACCTTGGTTGCAGCAATGCTAATGCATAACTGATGATCTTAGTTGACTTCATTTGGATATATTTCCACACAAATAAGATCTTGAACTTGTTGTTCTTGAAAGTCTTCATAAAGCTTCTGCAAACTATCTTCTGAACTGCCCATTTTCTGAACTCCTGAACTGAGATTATGATCTTCTGAATTCCATAATTTCTAAGCATCTGAATTTGCTTTTGAATTAAGAATTTTGAACTTGATTGAACTTCTGAAATTACTTCTGAACAACTGAGTTTCAGCAACCGATGTCTCTGAACTTGAGCTTCTAAGCCTTCTGAAATTCCTATTCTGTGACAAATTCAGAGATATAGAATTGACATCATCAAAACCATAGACTCATTAATGAGTCATAGTTTGACATCATCAAAATCACCAGGGACAACATCCTCCATATGGCCTTTCTCCATGTGGGCTTTCGATATTATTGGACCTCTTGGCGATGCGAACCTCCTCACCAAACCAAAGTCATTCATCCTCACGGCGACGGAGTACTTCACCAAGTAGGTGGAAGCGGAAGCTTACGCAAAAATTAAAGCATCAACAGTTTGCAAATTCATCATGAAGAACATCATCGCTAGGTTCGGCATTCCAAGTTCCATCATCACTGACAATGGACCTCAATTTATCTCTCAAGAACTTCAGGACCTCTGCAACATGTATAAAATTGCATTGCATCATTCATCTCCTTACTATCCACAAGGCAATGGTCAGGCAGAGACAACCAATAAAACTTTGATTAAAATAATCAAGAAAACATGTGAGGCTAATAAATTCTCGAACTAGCCAGAAAAGCTCGTCGAAGCTCTATGGGCCTACCGTACTTCCATTCGTACACCCACTGGGCAAACCCCATTCGCCCTTACTTATAGGATGGAGGCAGTAGTCCCCTATGATATTCTTATACCTTCTCTTAGGGTATAATTGAACAAGGAACTTTCTATTGATGAGCGCCGCGAATCCCTCCTTGCCCAATTGGAACTCTTAGATAAGAGGCGCCTGGCCACCGCTGAACATGTGCGAATTTATCAAAACAGGCTCTCACAATTTTATCAAAAGAAAGTAATTGAGAGAAAATTCAAGGTTGGTGAGATGGTAATTAAAAGATTTTTTGTAAAACCTGGCGGACCTCTCTCTAAACTCCAACCAAACTGGGAAGGGCCTTATGTAATACACGAAGTTTACCCTGGCAATGCTTATAAACTAGTAAATGCTGAAGGGTAAGAATTGGCTCACCCTTGGAATGGACTATATATTAAGAAGTACTACCCCTAAGCCTCAAAAAAATGGTAGGCTGGCATAGTACGTGCACCAGGAAACTTGAAAAATTAAAATCTCTAATTCATTCGTCATTCTTGGTAATTTAATCTTGGGTCAACACTGACACACAAAACATGCTTAACTCTTAAGCTCAAGTGCTACAAAATCTAAGGAAAGTTAAAACCAAACCGAGAGTGTAAGGCATCACCCGTTCTCTTCTCTTCGGTTCACGAGGGGGAGTGAGGATTTGAGTTAGACCATAAAACCTACCCACTGCCCTAGTTGGTGGAAGTCATGACCCAAAAGGGAACAATATGTTGAAAGCCCAAGTAAAGTCAACTCTTTATTAAAAAAAAATGAAAAGAAAAATGCATGTCAAGAGGGCAAAGTCCTCGTAGGGAAAACCCTGGTCGTAACAATGCATCTCGAAGGGCAAAGGGCAAGAAATAAATTTCCCTAAGCCAAAGACTGAACCCCAACAGGCAATAGGGTAGGGGAGGGAAGTCTCCCGGTCTTTGGAACCCCCCTCGTGAACTTCCCCCATTATCCTCTTCCTTTCTCCCTCAGTGGTATGCCATAAGCTTGAGGGATGGCAAAGACGAACTTAGGAGGATGTGCCGTGTGAGATTTTGAGTGAAAGCACAATTTTGAGCACGTTGACCCCTCATTAATCTATTTAAGAATGATTAATAAATTTAAGATGGTGAATGAGTAAGATTTTTTGACCTATGTACCATGCTAGCCTCACAAAATAACAAAAACAAAAAAATACAACAAAATACTATTGTGTCTCCTCTGATTTGTTGTCTAGTTTTAATGATTGGCAACAGTGGGTTTGACCATTATTTGACTTTGGCAACATTGTCTTTTTATAAGTCAGAATAAGTTTATGTTGCATAAAGGTCATTGCATATTCAGACAATTGCATTTAAAGGTCGATGCATGTTGCATATCAAGGCAGATGCAGGTCGGTGCATGTTTATAGTATTGCATATATAGGTCGGTGCATGTTCATAGTGTTGCATATATAGGTCGGTGCATGTTCATAGTGTTGCATATGAAGGTCGGTGCATGCTCATAGTGTTGTAAATGCAGGTCAGTGTATGTTCATACATGTCGCATATGAAGGTCAATGCATGTTTGCATGTAAGCGTATTAGGTCGGTGCATGTTCATAAGTCATGTACTAAAGGTCGGTGCACCTTTCGCTAGCACACAGTAAGGTCAGTGCATGTTGCTAAAGAGCTGTGCACATGTGAAGCATAAGGTCTTTGCACATTTGCATTTAGCAAGGATAGGTCAGTGCACATGTGTTAGCAATAGCATGTAAGGTCGATGCACATGTGTTAGATATAGGCATAAGGTCTATGCACATTTGCATTTATTAAGGTCAGGTCGGTGCACATCTGTTAGCGATAGCATGTAAGGTCGGTGCACATGTGTTAGAGATAGGCATAAGGTCTGTGCACATTTGCATTTAGCAAGGTCATGTCGGTGCACATGTGTTAGCGATAGCATGTAAGGTCGGTGCACATATGTTAGAGATAGGCATAAGGTCTACGCACATGCGTTAGCGTTAGAAGCATTAGGTCGGTGCACATGCGTTAGCGATAGAAACATAAGGTCTGTGCAGATAGCATTATCAGGTCGGTTTTCACATTCTAGTCTGTGAGGTCGTGCATGTTTTCATTCCAGATCTGACAGGTCTGTGCACATCTCCACTCTAGTCTAGAAGGTCAGTGCATGAGTATAAGACTTGGACTATCAGGTCAGTGCACCTTTTGCAGTTGCCTGAAGTCAAGTCTGTGCAGCTACTGTAGCATTCACTCTAAGATCAATGCATCTTATTTAAACATCAGTGCATACAAAGAAGATTGAGCATTCATTATTGTCTGAACTTATGGAGCATCTGAGATTTCATTCTTCAAATACTTATCTTCATAAGCCCTATGTGATCTGACTGCTAATAATCTCTAATATTGACTTGATAGGTCAAACCAACACATCAAGGATTAACCCTGTCATATGCTCGAGCACTTGAACTGCATAAAGGCGGATCGCATCCCTTGCACATGGAATTTAAGTGAAGCTGATTAAGGGCACGTGATCCAAGGCAAGAAGCTGAACTAACACGCTGCCACATTGGATCATCTCATCCTCCACTTCTGACACGTGGCCTCGAAGTGTGCTTTCTGGATAAGAAATTTGGGTGGGACTCTATGGTCCACGCGCCCAATTCGAATTTGCTGGGGACCATAGAGTTCATGCTCGACTGGCTATAAAAAGGGACCTGAGCTCTCAAACGAAAAAAGAGGAAGTGAAGCACATCAAAGAAGCAAGAAGTTCTGAGTCTTCCAGAGTTCAGCAGAGAGAAAAGAGAGGGAAGAGCCAATCATATAGCAGTGAAGAGATGAGGTGAAAACAGGGGATCGGAAAGTAGAGAAGTATTCTGAGCGCTGTGAGTGTTCAAGAGATCTGTAAGTGGAGTCTCGACCTCTGGATCAAATCCAGAGCTGTTCTGCTCGAAGTGAGATACAGATCATCTTGAGTTTCTTCCTTGATTTTGTTCTTGTTATTTTCTATTTTACTATGATTTCTTAAGCTGTGTGTCAGTGGCAAGGAAGTGTTCCTTGGGAGCAAGTTGTGAGGCTCAGCGGTCTGGGATCTATTCCCCAAAGCTGTGGATCAGCGGTTTGTAGGGATCTATTCCCCAAAGCTGTGGATCAGCGATTTTCAAACTGTTTGTCAACGGAAGCCTTACTCAATTGAGTAAGGGGTGGACATAGATCTCAAGATTGAGATCGAACCACCTAAAAAATGATTTGCTCAATGTGTGATTGATTTTCTATCCTTACGAATAGATGAATGCTTAGGATTGTCAACTGCTATCTCTTACCAAATTCAATCTATTCATCTAACTGTATTCAGTCAATTCTGAATCTGTCTTCTCATACATACTTTGGATCTTACTGCGTTGATTATTCTTGAACTAATATTGTTTGAGTTGTTTAGAGATTTATCATCCTCATCTATTTGTTATATTCAACTCAGTGGTATATCAAATAGGTTTAGGCAGAAGGATAGATTACATCTATCTGAAAAACTAACCCATGCGTGAGGAGATTATCCAACCAACCCTCCGCCTAATACTATACTGAGTGAATTGAGTGTTTACGTTGGTGATTACGTTGATTAATCTGCTACTTCTTTACAGGTTCTCCTATTGATAATTCACTGCTATTAGTGTTTGTATCTACAACAATTTATTTTAATTTCGCACTATTTTTAACTGTTGTAGATTTTTGGGGTAGATCTATTCACCCCCCTCTAGATCTCTTATTCATCCATTCTTTACATCACGTGGTATCAGAGCCTAACTCTCCCTTAGGGCTTTACATCCCAGAGAGATTAGCAATGGATGTTAGAGGGTTAATTGCTGAGGGTCACTCTACCAGTAAGCCGCCATTCTTTCACGGATCAAATTATGCTTATTGGAAGAGTCGTATGCAAGTTTTCCTTAGAGCTAAGGATTACGAAATTTGGAAGGTTGTTAGCAAAGGCCCCTTTGAGCTACCTGAGGATGAAGTGGTCTAGACTAGAGAGTAGATTCGTAAGTCCACCTTAAACTGGAGCGCTGTAAATGCCATGCAGTGTGCTCTTCATCTCACCGAATTCTCCAGAGTTTCCTCCTGTTCCACAGCTAAGGAGATGTGGGATAAACTGGAGGTGATCCATGAAGGGACATCTCAGGTTTGGGAGACTAAAGCCAACATGTTAGTCTCTGAATATGAGGTTTTCAAAATGAAGCCCGATGAGTCCATCTCTAAGATGTACGCCTGTCTGATGGTGCTCACTAACAGCTTAAGAAGTCTGGGAAAATCTTATAGTGAGTACGAGCTGGTCAGAAAGATACTTAGGTCCCTGCCACCGATTTGACACACCAAGGCCACTGTTATTGCGGAATCCAAGAACCTATCTACCACATCAGTAGATGAACTCATCAGTTCTCTCATGACATATGAGTTGAACCTTAAGAGGGTCGATGAGTCTGAGAAGAGAAAGAAACCCCTAGCTCTTAAAGTTACTACTAATAACAATGGGTCATCTAGTGAGCATAGCTCTGGCAGTTCAGATGAAGATCAAGATGAATTCGCCATGCTCACTAGGAAATTTAAAAAGTTTCTCAGAAAGGAAGGAAAGGGGTTTAGGAGAGAAAATATTTCTCTGAGAAGAGGTAGTCAAAGTTTAAACCTGAAACTGCCAAGAAATCTGACAGCATTGTATGTTATAACTATAGGAAAGCAGGACATCTCAAGACATATTGTCCTGAATTGAGAGACAAACATCCCAGGTTGAAAAACAAGAAGGGAAAGGCCATGGTAAGCACCTGGAGCGATGAAGAAGAAGAAAGTTAGAGCATCTCCTCTGACAGTGAGAAGGAAGATCGGCTATGTTTGATGGCCAAGGATGATGAAGACAAGGAAGATGATAATGAGGTAACTTCCCCATTTGAAAACTTTACACATAGTGATTGGGAAGAAGCATATGCTGAAATACTTGACAAATATGATGATATGCGTAGAGAGAACAAACATTTGAAAAGGAAAGTAAATTCATTAGTTCATGATACATCTTTGAATGATAAACTTGCATGTCTAGAAACTGAAAACTTCAATCTGAAAATCTCTCTTGATGAAGCTGAAAGTAATAAAATCATCTTGATTGATTTGAGAGTTGAAAATGAGAATATGAAGAACACCATTGATGAAATCAAAATAAGAATGCAAAATTTTGAGGAGGAAACTAGGATAGCTACTGAAAAATATGAAGCTGTCAATGGTGTAAATAAAGAATTGAAAAGATCAATTGAGAATTTAGAAAAAGAGAACAAGGACAAACAACATTCCCTTGAGGTCATGACACAGGGAACTGATAATCTGAATGCTATCTTGGGAATAAAAACAAACTTCAGAAAAGAAGGTTTGGGTTTTAACCCAATGAACAAGAAAAGGTTTGATGTAAGAACTATCTCTTTTGTGGCTGAAAATGGAACATCACAACCTTTAATAAAAATGACTTCTGGAGAGAATCAGAATAAAAAGCCAGTGAAAATCATTGAGAAAATCATGTCCAGTGCCAAGGACAAGGGCAAAGGGAAAGTAGAGGTGTCCAGGGAGTCATGCTCACATACAACTACACCTCACACCAAGGGACATGCTAGGGGTCAGTCTGTTAAGAAAGTGGCAAGAAAAAGTAGACTAAGCTGAATGACAAGAAATCCACAACTTTAGTGAAGACACCAAAACAATTGTGGATGCCAAAACACCTGATATCTTGTCTGCATGATATGAATGCAATTATGGGGCCCAAACAATTTTGGGTTCCAAAATTCTCCACTTGATTTTCTTTGCAGGTATGCCTAGCAGCCAATCACAACAGATGGTATCTTGATAGTGGCTGCTCCAGGCACAAGACCTGGGATAAGGATAAATTTTGCATGCTGGTGGAGAAGGATGTAGGTCATGTTACCTTTGGAGGTAATACCAAAGGAAAAATAAGTGGGTCAGGTAAGGTAGGCAAGTGCTCTTCCTGTTGTATTAAGGAAGTCTTATCAGTTGAGGGCCTTGCTTATAATCTGCTTAGCATTAGTTAATTATGTGATAAAGGCCATAAAGTTGTGTTTGACTCTACTGCATGCACTATTCTTGAACCTAATTTTGAAGTTGCTAAATTCTCTGGTAGAAGAGTCAATAACATATACATGGTAGATTTAGATGATGCAGCACACACTAACCTATGTCTCACTGTGAATAAGGTTGACTTAGCATGTCTTTGACATCGTAGGTTAGGTCATGCCAGCTATAATGTGTTGCACAAACTTAATAAATATAGCATGGTGAGAGGTCTTCCTGAAATCATTTTCAAACTGAACAACAAAATTTGTGAGGCCTGTACCTAGTGTAAACAAACTAGAAAGTCATTTAAGTCTAGGACTGAAAACTTGTCTTCCAAACCCTTTGAGCTGATTCATATGGACTTGTTTGGTCCTACTAGATCAGCTAGTTTATCTGGTAGGAGATATGGATATGTCTTAGTTGATGACTTTTCTAGATTCACATGGGTATTCTTTTTAACTCACAAGCATTATGCTTTTAAAGAATTTCAGGAACTTTACCTCAAAATAAAATAGATCGGTGAGCATTCTATTTCTTCTATTTTATCTGATCATGTTGGTGAGTTTGAGAACTCACAGTTTGATGAATTTTACAGGGAAAATGGAATAAATCATAGGTTCTCTTCACCAAGGACTCAGGAGCAAAATGGAATTGTTGAAAGGAGGAACAGAACTTTGGTGGAGATGGCTCGGACGATGCTTGTTGAAGGGAATCTACCTAGAAGGTTCTGGGCTGAAGCAGTGAATACCTCTTGCTATATCATTAACCAAGCCCTGGTAAGACCTTCCACTTAAAAGACTCCCTATGAGTTACGCAAGGGTAAGAAACCTTCACTAGTACACTTTAAGGTCTTTGGCTATAAATGTTTCATTCATGTTAATTCTAATAGAGACTTTGATAAATTTGAACCCAAAAGTGAACCGGGAATATTTCGAGGTTATTCAGAAAAATCTAGAGCCCATAGAATCTATAACCTTAATTCTAAAACTATTGAGGAATCACCACACATAGTTTTTGATGAACATGCTAATAATTCTGAAACTGGTTTATGCAGGGTCAAAGCTGATGGTGAGATTCTTGATAATAAAAGAGAGCATAATGCTGAACCTGCAGAAGAAGATGAGACTGATGGGTCTAGAGCTCAGGGGGAGGTAAATGCAGAAATAGGTAATCAACTTACCAATATTAGAATTCTTAGAGATCATCCCTTAAAAAACATTATTGGAAATTTGAATGAACCCCCTAGGACTACATCACACTTTAGAATAGAGAATGAACTAAAATTCTTCTGCTCTAGCCTCACAGATAGAACCCAAAAACATAGATAGTGCCTTAAAAGATGAACACTGGATTAATGCCATGCATGATGAATTGAACCAATTTGAAAGGAACAAGGTATGGCATCTAGTTCCTAAACCTTCTCATGGTAATGTTATAGGCACTAAATGGGTATTCAGAAATAAATCTGATGTGCAGGAAAAAATAATTAGAAATAAGGCTAGACTTGTAGCTCAGGGGTATAATTAGGAATATGGAATAGATTTTGAAGAATCCTTTGCCCCTATAGCTAGATTGGAATCCATTAAGATTCTCTTAGCCTTTGCATGCAGTCAAGGAATAAAGTTGCAGCAGATGGATGTAAAATATGCTTTCTTGAATGGATTAATAAAAGGGGATGTTTACATTAAACAACCTCCTGGATTTGAATGTACTGATTTTCCTGATCATGTGTATAAGCTAGACAAGGCACTCTATGGACTGAAACAGGCTCCCAGAGCATGGTACGACAGATTAAGCTCCTTCCTCACAGGTAAGGGATACACAAGAGGTGAGGTTGATCAGACTTTATTCACTAAGGTAAACAACAAAGATATACTTGTTGTCCAAATCTATGTAGATGATATAGTCTTTGGATCAACTAAGTCTTCTATGTGTGAGGAATTTTCAAAATTAATGACAAATGAATTTGAAATGAGCTTAATGGGAGAACTGAAATTTTTCCTTGGTTTGCAGGTTAATCAAACTTCAGAAGGAAGCTTCATCACTCAGTCTAAGTACATCAGAGATATGTTGAAGAAATTCAAGCTGGAATATCTCAAGAAAATTACTGCACCTATGGGTACATCAACTATTCTTGATGCTGACCCAAAAGGTAAATTGGTTGACAGCAAATTGTACAGAGGTATGATCGGATCTCTCTTATACCTTACTGCATCTCACCCAGACATTCAATTTTCAGTATGTTTATGTGCTAGATTTCAGGCTAGTCCTAAGGAGTCTCACATGAGTGTAGTAAAAAGAATTTTTAGGTATTTATCTGGCACCCTTGATTTAGGCTTATGGTATCCTGCCATGTGTGAGCTTGATCTTGTAGCTTACATTGACGCAGACTATGCAAGGTGTAGAATAGATAGAAAGAGCACTAGTGGGTATTGTCAATATTTAAGTGGTTGTCTAGTGTCTTGGGCATCTAAGAAGCAACATATTCTCTCTCTATTGTTGAGGCTGAGTATATCGCAGCAGGAAATTGTGCAGCCCAAGTACTATGGATAAAACATCAACTTATATCACATAAAATTGGGATACATTCCCATTTTATGTGATAATACCAGTGCTATTTCTTTAACTAAAAATCTTGTTCATCACTCTAGGACTAAGCACATTGAAATAAAACATCACTTCTTAAGAGATGAAGTAAGCAAGAATGAAATTGAACTTAACTTCATTGAATCAAAAATATAAATTGATTATATATTTACTAAACCTCTTGGGAATGACAGATTTAAATTCTTAAGGAGACAATTAGGTCTATGTAAATTTCAGCATGATGAATAATTTCTTGATTTCATTCTTGTCATGAATAAATGTTCTGTCTTTTATTTGCTATGTGCTTTTAATTCACCTCAAAACATGTCTTGCATTGGGTCATCTTGATTTCAGTGGTATATTAAATGGTATGATGGTAGAAGGATAGATTCATTATGTCTGAAAACCCATACTATGTGTAGAGGCCAGTCCTCTGCCAAGTATCCTGAATCAGGAGTATGTCTGAATCCTGCATGTCATATGTTAATGTTGTGATAACAATGCATATAGACAGGAGGATATGTACTCATATTTTGTCTTATGCATGTTTTCAGGGGGAGTTCAGATAGTCAGTGGGAATTCAGTTTAAACTGGTTGAATCTTGTCCATGTTATTACCTTCTGGAATCTGTAATTCCATCTAAACATCTCTTGGTATCAGATTCTCTTGGTATTTCTACATCCTTGACAAATATATTCACTTATCCTATGAGTTCAATAATTCCAGTGATTGATATCTAGCCTTTCTGACATATTCAGACATTTCCATCCATTGATATCAATCTTTTGGAAAGTGCTTGCAAATCTTATCCTCTGAAATAATGACAGTCTGACAATCAGTTCATCATTCTAAGCTACTAAATCAAAAGTCTTCTTTTATAAGAATCTATTTTCCTTCATGAATGAACTAATGGTTTAAACTTAATAAACTTTAGAGTCTAAAAACTGAATTCAATGAACAAGTATGTTGATGACAATTAATAGCTCTCAACCATTTTTCACATAACATGTCTGATAAAGTCTTCAAATATCTGAAAGTTCTTGGATTAATGATTTCTTGGTTGAGAAACTTGGGATGAGTATTATTTTTAAACAAGTCTTTCTAAACACAAAGGGCAGCAAGATTATAAAAATAAATCAAAATATGTACGGCAGAGCAATGATTGAATGCACTGAGAAACTGGGTACTTCATCAAAGTAATGGAGAAAAACTCATGTCATGAAGTTCTTCAAGTTATCTCTGTTCAAAGGTCAAAACAGTATGGGTAGTTTCATTGAGTAACTAGGGGTACTAGCATCTGATAAACGTGTACCTTTATGTAAAAAGGTGTAAACTATTTCTACTATTTTGATATATGAAACATGATAGTACATTCTGCTGAGTAACTAGGGGTACTTGTTGATATTTTTCTCTAAGTGTGTGTGGTTGTGAATGAATGTGACTAGTGTGACATCCAATAGAACATGGAACAAGGCAAGCAATGCAACGATACCATCACCTCAAAATTAGCATAACCAGATCGTGATCACCACCAAAGTAAATAGTGCAAGAGGAACGCGCTACGTACCTTGGAAGGAAGGAATGGATGAAGATACTTGCCAACCGGGACAGCTCTGGTGCTGGAAGAAGACGGTCCTCTTTGGGCTGCAAGCCTGGGGAAAATGGTCTTAAGACTGCCATTGAATTAGGACGACGGTCCGACGATAGGCCTCTACCAGCACCAGGACAGAACACGGGAGGAAGACACGGGCACAGGAATCAGACGGCCTTCAATCAGCCACAAATAGAAGAAAAATGGCCTGAGGAGGGCCGCTTCCTCTGGTAAACAGTTGGAGGTGGACCGCAGAGAGCTTCCAGAACCCGGACTTGGGAACTCAATCCTCCACCCCTTCCGGCCGGCCAGGAGGGATGGGTCTCGTGTAAAGACGACTGTTGACCTGCAAGACAACACAAACAACAAGAGAAGATGACCCAAATTAGTTCAAGGACGTGCAATATCTATAGACAAAAACAATGAGTAAAACACATGATTAGAAGGGTGGATACTTGGGGGATTATGATTTTTAACCCCTGTGGGGCGAGGAAAACAATAGGAGGATGTATGAATGTAAGAATGACAGTGAAAAACGTGGAGAAAAATGAAGATGGGATGACCAAAAGATGACTAAAGACAACTAAGCAATGACACAAACGTGAGCAACATAATCGACTACTCCCTGGACCGACAGCTTAAGGGACGTGGAAAGCCTTTCTCCATGACTTAATCTCGCTCTAGAATGCGGTAGCACCTCAACGCGAGCTCCGGAATCTGCCTCTCCGGGACCATTAGCCAAGGGTTCTATTTATAAACCCTTGAAACCCTAGCTCAAGTTGGAGGCTTTTTGGAGGGAATTAGGCTTCGATTATTCAGAAAATATGAAGATAATATTTTCAGCCGCCAGTAGGATCAAACGGCTCCTCATTTGGCTCCAAATCCGCGGAGAAATCCCCAGATGAAGGAACCGGTTTGACCACGGATAAAGAGAGAAACGCCCCTCAACATAGGAATCTCGGCTGATAAAAATGGTCTCTCGATAGACCGCTAGAGACATTGAGCGGTCTATCGTGCGACCGCTATGCACCTGGCCGTTGAAAAATAAAAAAATGAGATAAATATGCTTATTTATCCCAAATGACCAAGTCAAATCACGGCCCATTAAGCTGAAATCTGAGAAAATGAGTGAGCAAGCCCAGCCAGGGAGAAAATACCCATAAAATAGGCCCAAAAACCATCTAAAAATGGCCTAATGAATAATGGACAACTTGGGACATTTAAAAAATAAGGGTACTAAAATGACTCAACTCAAAGGTAAAAAACGGGTGTCAATAGTACTACCGTCTAATCAACGTGTACCCTTATGATAAAAGATGTTGGGTTACGTGCACCCCTCCTTGTCTTTGACAATGGTTTTGATGATTCTAACATATTGTGTGTTTTATGCTTAATGGCATTTCGATGACAAACAAACTCAAACAAACTAACACGATGATCTTTTGCATTACAGGATTGGAATCAAATGATGAATATCATTTTGGGAGTCAAATGGCTAATGGACAAGCTTCTTGCTATCCACAATTGATTTCTGTTTTACATGCCTCTCATGGATATTGATGTATTCGTTTGAATAAGTTTCGTGCATAGCAAATACATGGTCTTTGAGTGAAAGACATTATTATGGTGCTTGATAGATAGCATATTGCATTTGATAATTGGATGAGGAAATCATGTTCCTAAGTAGATTTTTCACATGTGTTTCATATGACTTTACCATGGTTCAAACATGTATATTCCTCTTGAGAATGAGTTAAGTTCAAACTGGTTTTGATTGTGCTTAGATTGGAAATGATTCATTGCTTATTCTCTTAATTGAGTTAAGTTGCTAATTGAGGAGTTAATGTTTTCAAAGTTCTTTATGCATGTCTTGAGGAGGTGTTAAAGATGAAAATGTGTTCAAAGCATTTATGTGCCTCATGCTTATGCTGTCATTTTCATATTTCATGTCATTTGGGTTTTAGTCGCAAAACTAGCTCATTATGCTAATGCATGACCCAAATATTTTGAGCTCGATCTAACCATGTGTTTATTCATTGTTTCAGGTTAAAATATCATGGTTGATCATCATGGGACTTTGGTAACATCTAAACATTTATTTCCCCATGTTTTAACTGAGTTTTTTGAAGTGGCTTCTAGATGAACATGCTTTCTCTAAATCTTGTGTAAACAAGTTTGTTTGATGCATGCATTTGTTGAAAACATGTATGAGTTGTTGATTCAAACTTTGGCAAAAGATTTGGATTGATTTCATGGAGATATCTTTATGTTTGGTTTGAACTACTTTTATAACTCATGTTGACTCATGCGTGCTGTGCATGAGTTTTTACATATTGACTCATGCGTGCTGTGCATGAGTTTTTGGAGCCTTCAGGTGGATCATATTCATAGTGTTTTGATTGGGGTCAAAATCCCTTTTTCATGCACTTGACTTATATTGACTGCATTTCAAGTGGGAAGTTTGCTCTTATTGTGAAAATGATGTGTTTAATGCTTACATTTGCTGAACGAGGTCTAAAAATGCTAACATCTTGTTTTCAATGCATAGTCATTTGATTTACATGTTGAATGAGGAGGAATGATTTTTGGTTGGACATAAATTGATGTCATTCGGGTTTAGAATGAGTTCTCTTACAAAATCATCATGACGATTTAGTTACATGCAAACCAATTTATTTAACTTGCTCTTAATCATTTAATTTCATGTTGAATGGTTGAATTCATTGGCTTGCATGTTTAGGTCATTAGATGACCTTTTGAAATCTCTTTTTCATGTCTCAAGGCAAGTGGGTCGACCCCCCTCACTAGATGGGTCGACCCCTGTGCAGAAAATGGCCAAATAGGCTTCTGGAACAAAGTGGGTCGACCCCCCTCACAAAGTGGGTCGACCCCTGTAAACCAGTTTGCAAAATATGATTCTGGAGCAAAGTGGGACGTCCCACTTTGCTAGATGGGACGTCCCATCTACTGTTCACGCGTCCGTGCGTGAAAGTCGTGGGCCACCGTAGCCCATCCAAATGGACTCCGATTGGGGTGAAATTTTACCCTAATACCCTTGGGTTACTAATAAACATATTAGGGTGGTTTTGTTAGGGTTTTGCAAGGGTATTGTGGTCTTTTGCTCAACTTATCCTTATGATATATATAACATGCGAATTTGGAAGAAAAAAGAAGAGAAACTCTTACGTGCTAATATTTCCTTGTTGTCTTGTAGGAAAAGAAAGAGAGAAAGGAGTGGAGCTGAAGAAAAACGTGGATATCATCTACATCCAGGAGGAGTTTGCAATTGTGATAGAAGGAAGAAAGGAGCGGAACGAAAAGACGAACGCGTGGACGTTCTCATCGTCGACATCCGGCTACCCTCCGACTTGGGGATAAGAGAAGATCTTCTACAACCTCTCTCTACTCATGGAGAACTACTTCCACATCTTGTTTACATCTTCTTGAGTCATCTATTTTCGATTTTCAAGGGTTTCTATCCTTTTAGATGAGCATAGATAAATATTTTGGGTGTTCATTGTATATCCTTTTATTTTATCAAACTCGGAAAGTCATAGTGTGTGGGCGGAGTTGTATCTCCGCATGTGTGGGCTTATTGTGGGGAAAGTTTCCCCGTGGATTGTTGTGTGTTGACGGAGCTGCGTCTCCTTGTGGATTTAGTGTCCGGGGCTTGCTCCCCGATTCGGTGTGTGGGTGTGTGTGCTGCGGTGGCAGCGTGTTGGGGATTTTCCCTGTGTGTAGATATTGCTGCGGAAGCAGCGTGTGTGTGGTTGGGGTTCGTCCCCGTGTTGCTACAAAAGTAGCGTGTAGTGAAGCCTCACTCGGTTGGGTGAGGGGTGGACGTAGGGAGCCCTCGTGGTCCCGAACCACCTAAAAATCTCCGTGTCCTTTGTGAATGCCTGTGCGATTGTCTTTTTCTTCTATCTCCCTTCACAGGTTAATTTAATAGATTTTTACTCACTACACCACTGCACACTGCTACTTCTGTTTTCTGTGTAAGGCATAATTTTATCTAACGGTTGCATTGTGATTACGAGTGAGATCGGAAAGATCGAGAGAACCTATTAATTCTCATGTCTGTTTAGGCTAATCAAACAGTTGATTTTAATTCCACTGTGGTCAGTTAAGAGAATTTTTTAAATCCACCATCAAGGTCAAGGGGACAATTCAACCCCCTTCTTGTCCGCCATCCAGTCTGGGCCAACAATTGGTATCAGCGCCCAGTCTCTGATTTTTATTCAGCGGACCTCACGATCTAGGAGAAAAGATCCTTTTATGATGGCTAGTCTGAATGCAGTTCCTGTCTTTGATGGTTTTGATTTTACATCATGGCTTGGAAAATTATGTGTTTGGATTTCTGGGATTGATCCTAAGCTTATGAAATTAATAAGTCATGGTCCTCATGTTTTACCAAAAAATGAGTCAAGATGGACCGATGAACATAGGAAGATGAATTCTGATAATCTTTTTGTTCTGAATGCTCTTAAAGCTGCAGTATGCATTGACAAATTTTCATTTGTTTCTGATTGCAGATCTGCCAAAGAAATCATGGATCAACTGATCAAGGTTCATGAAGGAGGGCTAGAGAATGCTTGCATGATGGCTAATAGCAAGGAGGATCATTCAAGCTTAGAGTCTAAGGAGGTAAGCTCTGACTCTGAACTTGATGAAATCTCATTTGAAGAATTCTTGGAAGCATATGATGAACTATCGAGTAAGTACAAGAGATTGAAATCTGAAAATAAGAATTTGAAAAAGAAAATTAAAAGCTGTCACGTTGATAATTCTTCATGTGAAAAATGCATTGAGTTTGAAAAGCTAGTTGAGTCACTTGTCTATGAGGTGGACAATCATAAAGAAACCATTTCATGTTTAACAACTGAAAACAAATCTTTAAAGACTGAAATTTTGGAACTTCAACAAATAAAAGAAGACAATGAAAAGCTGAAAATATTGAATTCCGCTATATCTGAAAAACTGCTTCTTTTAGAAAATGGAAAAGCTACTTTGAATGCTGAATCTGAAAAGTTGAAAGAACTAAGAAAGGAAATTGAAAGCCTCAAGAACATAAATGATAAATTTGAATGTGATAAAGCCTTGAACAAAATTGTTGGTGAAAATGAGAGTTTTCAAATGAGTGAACTTGAACACACCTCTATGAACACAAATTCATTTGAAAAACTCCAAAATGAAAATAGTGCTTTATTGTTTCAAATTTTATTGCTTGAAAGTAAATTGAAAAGTCTTGAAAAAGTTGAAAAAGGTAAATGTGTGATTTCTGATGATTGTGACAATTCGCATGGTCTTGAACAAGAAATTGAAAGTCACAAAGTTATCAATTCCTTGTTGAATGAGAAAATTGCATCTTGTGAAGAAGAATTTGCTAGTTCTGAAATCCATATTATGTCTTTGCAAAATGAAATCAAAGTTTTAACTGAATCATTATCCGTGCATGATAAAGAAAATCAAAATCAGAAAATTGTTGATCATCGCTCTTGTATGCATGAAAAACATCCATCTGTTGAACATGCTTATTCATCAAGAAAAAGAAGGAATGTCTCATGTTACTATTGCGGCAATTTTGGCCATGATATGTACGAATGCTCTCTAATGCAATCTGATGATAATGAGGCAATAAAGTCACACTAAAAGTTGTTGATGATTTTAAAATTCCTGAAAAAACAAAGAAGAAAAACCTCCATGTTCATTGCTATTACTGTGGTCTACATGGCCATGTTATGGAGGACTGTTTCATGAAGAAAGATGATGATGAATGGTTTGCCAACAAGAATTTTTCATGTTATTATTGTGGTGAACAAGGACACATGATGGATAATTATTTCTTAATGAAAAATGATGAGAAATTGTCCATGAAAAGAATATCTTTCTACTGCTATTATTGTGGTGAGAATGGTCATTCTATGGATGATTGTTCCACAATGAAAATCGATGATGAGTGGTATGAAAGGAAAAACAAGAAAAATATATTTGTTCATGCTAGGACTAACCCCTCGGGACTCAAGATGGTTTGGGTACCCAAACATCCAACTTGAGAATCTATTTTGCAGGGGTACCTTGAGGTCGAAGAAATTAATAAATATTGGGATCTCAAGGTGAGGAACAAAAATGATTTGTTTTGAAACTTTGTCTCACTTGGTTCTCTTTAAAAAATCTGAAAAAGGTAAAATTTATGTTTTGAGAAAAATGCTTCCAACTTGGTTCACTGGTTATGGTATCTTTTGGAAATCTTGAGAATTTTTGAGTTCCATGTCAGAATGACTTGATCACTTCTATTTTCACTCCATGTGAATAAATTCTGTCTTCAAATGCTTTCCTCTTCTCATAAAGTATTTTCACACTTATAATCAACTCTTGTAAATAAAATTTGGTTTGAATGCTTCTCATTGTGCATAGAGTTTTCAAACTCTTACTTACTTTTTGTAAATAATCACTCACTTGTGCATACATAGATCACATGCTTAAGTTGCATAAAACATGCTGCACATATCATATACATCCTCACTTGCATACATTTGCACTTGCTTGCATACATTTGCATATTCCTCATATTCGTGTGCTTGATTGCTATGATTTTTTGGTATATAAAATGGTGTTTGTGTAAGGTTGGATTATGTCTAGCCGGAAGCTTTCACTATGCGTGATGGTGGTCTTTGGACCTATGTTCCCCGCCGCGTACCGAAAATCACTTTGTTTGAATAGTTTGCTATATCCTTGCTTGAATGCATGTATATAATTTTAGAACACAATTCCTTGCAAATCTTCTAAGACCTCACCTCCTTGCTATATAAAATGCAGTGATTTTAATCATTTGTGAAAAGTGACATATACAAAGGAGGATGATTCATTTCAACTCTGCATACATTTAAGGGGAGTCATAACTGTGTATAGGCAAATTCATCTTCTACATCCAAAGCAATTACCCATACATTATTCCAAAATGATGCATATGACTTTGATTGATAAGGATTTCAGAAATTCTTTTTAACACTTCATGGGAAATAAATTTCTACATGAAAATTGAGAGAATCGTGAGGAAAAAGCTGCCTACCCCGCATGCTTAAATAAGTGGTATGTCTAACTGAGTAGCCGGGAATCTCCACTGAAATAAATGAGGAAACTCGCGTCGAAAGGTGAAACAAAATCCACATTTTGTGATGAATCCTAGTAAGCCGGGAAACCCCATTGAGACACATGAGGTGACTCGCGCCGAACAGTGAAATCTAATAAAAGAAAAACAAAAAGGGGTTGAGCGAAGCTACCAATAGTCGAGGATCAAAATGGAAGTGTAGGAAGGAAATAACCCTCTAGTGTTTTCTAGAAACTCTGCTAATATCCATATAAACTTGAAGTTCATTGCTCATTTACATAAATTTCAATTGGGTATTTTTGTGATGATTGTATATCTTGAATTTGTTCTTATCATGGCTTATGTAGTACCTTGCATATATGAATGCACTACCTTTTTTGATTATGGTTCATATCTCACATTTTGATTTTGAATGAACTGTTCTTTTGCTATCCCCTTACCCCATTAAGGGGGAGCTATAGTACTGTATGTGTGCTTAACTCCAATGCATGCTTGCTTGTTTGCTTGCTTGCATACTTTATTTCACATTTAAGTTTGCATAGATGCATCTTTAGGTTACATAATCCCATTGTCTGTTGGCTTTTGTTCTTGACAATTGGGGGAGAATAATGTGCTTTTTAGCATTATACACTGTGTGCATAGCTAGGTTTTATTTCTGCATATAGGTTAGTTAAATCACACACTTGTGAAAAATTAGTTTTACATATAATGAAAAATTCAAAATTCAAAAAAAATTGACCATTTTGCATTGAATTCACATACCTGTTGATTGTATGTCAAATTCCAAACCTTTGCGTGGTTCATAGTTCATACTCTTCCCTTCACGGGAAGTTAATTGCTGGGTTCGTGTGCTCATTTTTTTTTCAATTCATACTTACCCTTGCGTCCCCCACTTTTTGATAATGTCAAAGGGGGAGAGAGAGTTTGGTGGCCACAATATATTGTCATCATCAAAAAAGGGGAGATTGTTGGGTTACGTGCACCCCTCATTGTCTTTGACAATGGTTTTGATGATTCTAACATATTGTGTGTTTTATGCTTAATGGCATTTCGATGACAAACAAACTCAAACAAACTAACACGATGATCTTTTGCATTGCAGGATTGGAATCAAATGATGAATATCATTTTGGGAGTCAAATGGCTAATGGACAAGCTTCTTGCTATCCACAACTGATTTCTGTTTTACATGCCTCTCATGGATATTGATGTATTTCGTTTGAATAAGTTTCATGCATAGAAAATACATGGTCTTTGAGTGAAAGACATTATTATGGTGCTTGATAGATAGCATATTGCATTTGATAATTGGATGAGGAAATCATGTTCCTAAGTAGATTTTTCACATGTGTTTCATATGACTTTACCATGGTTCAAACATGTATATTCCTCTTGAGAATGAGTTAAGTTCAAACTGGTTTTGATTGTGCTTAGATTGGAAATGATTCATTGCTTATTCTCTTAATTGAGTTAAGTTGCTAATTGAGGAGTTAATGTTTTCAAAGTTCTTTATGCATGTCTTGAGGAGGTGTTAAAGATGAAAATGTGTTCAAAGCATTTATGTGCCTCATGCTTATGCTGTCATTTTCATATTTCATGTCATTTGGGTTTTAGTCGCAAAACTAGCTCATTATGCTAATGCATGACCCAAATATTTTGAGCTCGATCTAACCATGTGTTTATTCATTGTTTCAGGTTAAAATATCATGGTTGATCATCATGGGACTTTGGTAACATCTAAACATTTATTTCCCCATGTTTTAACTGAGTTTTTTGAAGTGGCTTCTAGATGAACATGCTTTCTCTAAATCTTGTGTAAACAAGTTTGTTTGATGCATGCATTTGTTGAAAACATGTATGAGTTGTTGATTCAAACTTTGGCAAAAGATTTGGATTGATTTCATGGAGATATCTTTATGTTTGGTTTGAACTACTTTTATAACTCATGTTGACTCATGCGTGCTGTGCATGAGTTTTTACATATTGACTCATGCGTGCTGTGCATGAGTTTTTGGAGCCTTCAGGTGGATCATATTCATAGTGTTTTGATTGGGGTCAAAATCCCTTTTTCATGCACTTGACTTATATTGACTGCATTTCAAGTGGGAAGTTTGCTCTTATTGTGAAAATGATGTGTTTAATGCTTACATTTGCTGAACGAGGTCTAAAAATGCTAACATCTTGTTTTCAATGCATAGTCATTTGATTTACATGTTGAATGAGGAGGAATGATTTTTGGTTGGACATAAATTGATGTCATTCGGGTTTAGAATGAGTTCTCTTACAAAATCATCATGACGATTTAGTTACATGCAAACCAATTTATTTAACTTGCTCTTAATCATTTAATTTCATGTTGAATGGTTGAATTCATTGGCTTGCATGTTTAGGTCATTAGATGACCTTTTGAAATCTCTTTTTCATGTCTCAAGGCAAGTGGGTCGACCCCCCTCACTAGATGGGTCGACCCCTGTGCAGAAAATGGCCAAATAGGCTTCTGGAACAAAGTGGGTCGACCCCCCTCACAAAGTGGGTCGACCCCTGTAAACCAGTTTGCAAAATATGATTCTGGAGCAAAGTGGGACGTCCCACTTTGCTAGATGGGACGTCCCATCTACTGTTCACGCGTCCGTGCGTGAAAGTCGTGGGCCACCGTAGCCCATCCAAATGGACTCCGATTGGGGTGAAATTTTACCCTAATACCCTTGGGTTACTAATAAACATATTAGGGTGGTTTTGTTAGGGTTTTGCAAGGGTATTGTGGTCTTTTGCTCAACTTATCCTTATGATATATATAACATGCGAATTTGGAAGAAAAAAGAAGAGAAACTCTTACGTGCTAATATTTCCTTGTTGTCTTGTAGGAAAAGAAAGAGAGAAAGGAGTGGAGCTGAAGAAAAACGTGGATATCATCTACATCCAGGAGGAGTTTGCAATTGTGATAGAAGGAAGAAAGGAGCGGAACGAAAAGACGAACGCGTGGACGTTCTCATCGTCGACATCCGGCTACCCACCGACTTGGGGATAAGAGAAGATCTTCTTCAACCTCTCTCTACTCATGGAGAACTACTTCCACATCTTGTTTACATCTTCTTGAGTCATCTATTTTCGATTTTCAAGGGTTTCTATCCTTTTAGCTGAGCATAGATAAATATTTTGGGTGTTCATTGTATATCCTTTTATTTTATCAAACTCGGAAAGTCATAGTGTGTGGGCGGAGTTGTATCTCCGCATGTGTGGGCTTATTGTGGGGAAAGTTTCCCCGTGGATTGTTGTGTGTTGACGGAGCTACGTCTCCTTGTGGATTTAGTGTCCGGGGCGTGCTCCCTGATTCGGTGTGTGGGTGTGTGTGCTGCGGTGGCAGCGTGTTGGGGATTTTCCCCGTGTGTGGATATTGCTGCAGAAGCAACGTGTGTGTGTGGTTGGGGTTCGTCCCCGTGTTGCTACGAAAGTAGCGTGTAGTGAAGCCTCACCCGGTTGGGTGAGGGGTGGACGTAGGGAGCCCTCGTGGTCCTGAACCACCTAAAAATCTCCGTGTCCTTTGTGAATGCCTGTGCGATTGTCTTTTTCTTCTATCTCCCTTCACAGGTTAATTTAATAGATTTTTACTCACTACACCACTGCACACTGCTACTTCTGTTTTCTGTGTTAGGCATAATTTTATCTAACGATTGCATTGTGATTACGAGTGAGATCGGAAAGATCGAGAGAACCTATTAATTCTCATGTTTGTTTAGGCTAATCAAACAGTTGATTTTAATTCCACCGTGGTCAGTTAAGAGAATTTTTTAAATCCGCCATCAAGGTCAAGGGGACAATTCAACCCCCCTTCTTGTCCGCCATCCAGTCTGGGCCAACAAAAGACATAAATGATACCTAACTGTTCAAAATTCTGGAAACAAAAAGATAAATAATACCTCTACTGTAACCCTAAAGTGAAATTTCAGGAATGTCAAATTATTTAACCTTAATGCATATCCTTGTCACTCCTAAAGAAATTCACTGATTTCTGAGCAAGTAGGATATAGTAAGGACAACTCCTTCATGTCTAATGTGGTTCTGATTTATTGCTATTAAAGGTTATTGCAAACTTATTCAAGAGTCTAGTGGATACACTCTAATCTTTATTACTATTAAACTAGAATTCTATCAAGAATGCAGTACATCGAATCTTATATCTGAAGAATTTGAGCTCTATGTGCTTAGCTTAATGAACTATCCCTCAGCATGTCAATCAGAATTCTCTTGTTCTTTCCTACTTCTTGATGCTATCCTGTCTTTCCTTAGCTCTACCATTTCCTTGTTTGCTGACGGCAAAGGGGGAGAATATTATTTTTTTGATGGTAAGTAGGTTTTTTTGATGGGGTATGTAAAGGGCAAAGGGGGAGAGATTTTCATCATTCTATGAAGTATCAGGGGGAGACTGTATAAATGTTGTGTCAGAATCCTTGCATGTCTATGGTAATTTTTGCATGTGTCTACTTGTATGCTTTCCACTACATTGTAGTTGACTTTTATTCTTGCAGTTTCTGACTCGTAATGCATTAAGTGTTGCCATCAAAGTAGTGCAGTGTTGCCATCATCAAAAAGGGGGAGAATGTTGTGTCTCATCTGATTTGTTGTCTAGTTTTAATGATTGGAAACAGTGGGTTTGACCATTATTTGACTTTGGCAACATTGTCTTTTTATAAGTCAAAATAAGTTTCTGTTGCATAAAGGCCTTGCATATTCAGACAGTTGCATTTAAAGGTCGATGCATGTTGCATATCAAGGCAGATGTAGGTCGGTGCATGTTTATAGTATTGCATATGTAGGTCGGTGCAAGTTCATAGTGTTGCATATGAAGGTCGGTGCATGCTCATAGTGTTGCATATGCAGGTCAGTGCATGTTCATACCTGTCGCATATGAAGGTCAGTGCATGTCTGCATGTAAGCATATTAGGTCGGTGCATGTTCATAAGTCATGTACAAAAGATCGGTGCACCTTTCGCTAGCACACAGAAAGGTCGGTGCACCTTTCGCTAGCATAGAGTAAGGTCGGTGCATGTTGCTGAAGAGCTGTGCACATGTGAAGCAAAAGGTATGTGCACATTTGCATTTAGCAAGGACAGATCGGTGCACATGTGTTAGCGATAGAATGTAAGGTCGGTGCACATGTGTTCGAGATAGGCATAAGGTCTGTGCACATTTGCATTTAGCAAGGACAGGTCGGTGCACATGTGTTAGCGATAGCATGTAAGGTCAGTGCACACGTGTTAGAGATAAGTATAAGGTCTGTGCACATTTGCATTTAGCAAGGTCAGGTCGGTGCACATGTGTTAGTGATAGCATGTAAGGTCGGTGCACATGTGTTAGAGGTAGGCATAAGGTCTGTGCATATTTATATTTAGCAAGGTCAGGTTGGTGCACATGTGTTAGCGATAGCATGTAAGGTCTGTGCACATGTGTTAGAGATAGGCATAAGGTCTGTGCACATACGTTAGCGTTAGAAGCATCAGGTCGGTGCACATGCATTAGTAATAGAAACATAAGGTCTGTGCACATAGCACTATCAGGTCGGTGCACATTCACATTCTAGTATGTAAGGTCGATGCATGTTTTCATTCCAGATCTGACAGGTCTGTGCACATCTCCACTCTAGTCTAGAATGTTAGTGCATGAGCATAAGACTTGGACTATCAAGTCGGTGCACCTTTTGCAGTTGCCTAAAGTCAAGTCTGTGCAGCTACTGTAGCATTCACTCTAAGATCAATGCATCTTGTTTAAACATCAGTGCATACAAAGAAGATTGAGCATTCATTATTGTCTAAACTTATGGAGCATCTGAGATTTCATTCTTCAAATACTTATCTTCATAAGCCCTATGTTGATCTGACTGCTAATAATCTCTAATATTGACTTGACATGTCAAACCAACACATCAAGGATTAACACTTTCATATGCTCGAGCACCTGAATTGCATGAAGGCGGATCGCATCTCTTGCACGTAGAATTTAAGTGAAGCGGATTAAGGGCACGTGATCCAAGGTAAGAAGCTGAACTAACACACTGTCACGTTGGATCGTCTCATCCTCCACTTCTGACACGTGGCATCGAAGTGTGCTTTCTAGATAAGAAATTTGGGCAGGAGTGTGTCATCCTTGCGCCCAATTCAAATTTGCTGGGGACCATAGAGTTCGTGCTCGATTGGATATAAAAAGGGACCTAAGCTCTCAAAAGAAAAAAGAGGAAGTGAAGCACATCGAAGAAGCAAGAAGTTCTAAGTCTTCCAGAGTTCAGCAGAGAGAAAAGAGAGGGAAGAGCTAGCCATATAGCAGTGAAGAGAAAGAGTGAAGAGATGAGGTGAAAACAGGGGATCGGAAAGTAGAGAAGTATTCTGAGCGCTGTGAGTGTTCAAGAGATCTGTGAGTGGAGTCTCATTTTTCTCGACCTCTGGATCAAATCCAGAGTTGTTCTGCTCGAAGTGAGCTACAGATCGTCTTGAGTTTCTTCCTTGATTTTGTTCTTGTTATTTTCTATTTTACTACGATTTCTTAAGCTGTGTGTTAGTGGCAAGGAAGTGTTCCTTGGGAGCAAGCTGTGAGGCTCAGCGGTCTGGGATCTATTCCCCAAAGCTGTGGATCAGCTGTTTGTAGGGATCTATCCCCCAAATATGTGGATCAGCGGTTTTCAAGCTGTTTGTCAACGGAAGCCATACTCAATTGAGTAAGGGGTGGACGTAGATGTCAAGATTGAGATCGAACCACCTAAAAATTGATTTGCTCAGTGTGTGATTGATTTTCTCTCCTTACGAATAGATGAATGCTTAGGATTGTCAACTGCTATCTCTTACCAAATTCAATCTATTCATCTAACTGTATTCAGTCAATTCTGAATCTGTCTTCTCATACATACTTTGGATCTTACTGCGTTGATTATTCTTGAACTAATATTGTTTGAATTGTTTAGAGATTTATCATCCTCATCTATTTGTTATATTCAACTCAGTGGTATATCAAATAGGTTTAGGCAGAAGGATAGATTACATCTATCTGAAAAACTAACCCATGCGTGAGGAGATTATCCAACCAACCCTCCGCCTAATACTATACTGAGTGAATTGAGTGTTTACGTTGATGATTACGTTGATTAATCTGCTACTTCTTTACAGGTTCTCCTATTGATAATTCACTGCTATTAGTGTTTGTATCTACAACAATTTATTTTAATTTCGCACTGTTTTTAACTGTTGTAGATTTTTGGGGTAGATCTATTCACCCCCCTCTAGATCTCTTATTCATCCATTCTTTACATCAAATACAACAAAAATAAGAAAAAATAAAACAAAAATACAATAAAAATAAAAAAAACCAACAAAAATAAAAAATAAAAATTCTACAACAAAAAATAATAACAAAAAAAATAAAAAAATAAAATAAAAAAAATCATTTGCTTGCCTGCATTATGTGTGACCACATTTTCAATTCATGTTTGCACATGTCTGCTTGCATGTTGCAATATCTTAGTCTTTCTTTTATTTCACCTTAGTTGATTAAAGGCTTGGCCCCTTGATGATTTATCAAGGTCAGAAGGACCCCCCCTTGGTTATTGAGCAAGGGGCCAAGTCGAACAGAGCAACTAATCTGTTTCTTTGAGGAATTGTTACACAGGGGCAGGAGAAGGACAAGAACACAAAGAGCGCGAAAGAGGAGAAGGACAAGAACACAAAGTGCGCGAAAGAGACAATCAGGTAACACTTGAAAATAATTTCTCATTTCATTAAGAATAATCATGTACAAGTACAAAAAGCAAGGAGGATGAGTACAGAAGTCTCTCTAGCTCTCACCTCCACCCTCCTCCCTCCTCGCTCTACTCTCCGCCTCACTCCTATCTCTATCACTATCCCTGCGAGGAACCCGTGGGGGCCCCATCGACCCCTGAGTGGCAGCAAGTCGCTCACCTCGAGCCCTCGCATCTGCCTCATTTCTCCGCTGCTCGGAGGAGCTAACTAAGTAACCAGTACTGGAGTAGGCACTAGGACTCCCCTCGCACTGTGCTCGCTCCCGTCCCCTCTGGTAGGCTCCTCGGCGCTCCTCAAACGCTCCTCGAGGATGCCCAGCCGGGTCCTCAACTCTCGCTAGCGCTCGAGCCACTCCTCTCGCTCTCTCGCCCGCAACTTCCTCTCCACCTCAAGCTCCCTCGCTCGCTCTCTCCTCTCCACCTCGAGCTTGAAGTCCCGCGATCAATGACACCCAAGAGGGGGGTGAATTGGATGTATACAAACTTTTACAAATTTATGCCCGATTCAAATAGCAAGGAATAAAAGCCGTAATGAATTCCAAGACTATATGAACGCAAAAAGATCTAAAAGAATCTATCGCACTCAACTGATCTTCGGTACTATGGCGGAGGTGAGAATCCGGAGATTCAACTCACGCAAGATGTTATCTTCCTGACAAGGTTTGCCTTGCCGATCCGAACCCACCTTTTAATATACCCAAGATCTAGTATGGAAACGATAAATTATGCTAGATCTAACACAAACAATGCAACCAATAAAACTACGCATAACCTACACAGAATGGGGATAGAGGAAAAGGAACAAACCACACAATGGACAGATATTTTTAGGTGGTTTGGATGTAACAACAGCAACCTACGTCAACCCCTCACGATCTGTGAGGATTCCTACACTATCTTGTAAAAGATTACAAGATCAAAACACACACACACACATGAGGAGTTCGGAACTCTCACAAAGGTGTACAAACACCGTATCACAAAGAGATGTGAAGAAATAAACACACACACACACACACACACACACGGATCTACATAGATCCACACACACAAGTATTCAGATATTACAAGAACACACACTTGAATCTGAAATAGAAATCGAATGGAAGACACAAAGAGAAAACTTCAGATTCAAGCTCCCCCTTAGTTGATGAAGAAGGTTTTGGATGTAGCTTGATCTCCACTTGGCTTGGGGTTGATCTACTCCAGATGTGGCTTGAATCACTTGAGGATGAATGAAGAACTTCCTTCCCGGAGCACTGTTCACAGCTACAGTACCAGCACTTGAATTTCCCTTGATAGCCTCCTTTGATTGATTAGGGTTACAAGCCCCAAAGAGATGTTTTTATAACTCTTGAATGGTCAAGAGACAAGCCAAGAACCATATCCAAAAATCATGGTAAGCCTAGTGACTTTTGGATTAAACAAATCCAACAAGAAGGGCTTCCCATGTTGAGAACACAAAGTCAAAAATGAAGGCTTTCGAGACTGGCGGTCGACCGGTAGGAGGGGGGTGATCAAATGAAATTTTACAGGAATGAGGCTTTTCGTTGCTGGGAAAACCGGTCGACCGGCCCTGGCTGGCGGTCGACCGCTGGCTGGAATTCTTGCAAAAAATAAAGAAGTTAGCCAATGAATCATAATACATGAACGAATCAATTTATGGCTACATATTGTTCCAATCAAGGTGAGTGGGTTGTGCTTAGCCTGGTCAGTTCTCGAACCAAGGTGGATTTAGGCAATTTGAAGGATATGAACACTTAAACATATTGCATGAAGAAATTAGGCCTTGATTGCGTATGAAGGTCGAACTTGATTGTTAAATCATAGCACGTGAGAAAACACATGACCTGGGTTTTATTATCATCAAAATAATCTTGATATACTCAACAATCTCCCCCTTTTTGATGATGACAAAACTTAGAGGGTATTGAAATACATGAACGTGCCTTTAAGCAATGTTTGAAAATTTAGATCAAAGTTCAAAATCAAGGCATTTCACTCACATCCCATCAAGCCAGCGCACGCAAATCATTCAACACTTTATTTGCCAATTAGAAAAGAAAAGGAGATACAAGAGCCAACCATTTAAAATCAAACACCAGTTGCATTCAATTCATCATTTCATTACAAGGTACATTAATGCGAGAGTGAATGCACGACTCTAGACACAAGTGACTAAACAAATAAACAAATGCACAAATACATAACTGACTCAATGATCCTCACATGATCATATATGCAAACACACAAACACATACCGACATACTTAAATATATAGAACCTGCACTACTACTTCTCCCCCTTTGGCATCATCAAAAGGGGATAGGATAGACGTAGGGGGACCCAAGTGACACAAGACCAAAGTACAACAAGCTAGAGGGAGAAAAAGGAAAAATCCTCATGGTGCATCTGCAGGTGGCTGATCCTCTGGAGGAGGAGGCTGGTAACCAAGGCGACCACTGATGTCTTCAAGAGAATGATCTTGAAGCTGAAGGCTATCCTGAATACGGCCAATGGTGAGGTCACGAGCCGCATCACGGCGAGACATGCCAAGAAGTGTCATGTTCATGATGTGGAAGGCCTGGCTGGAATTAGCAACACTGTCGATGAGGCTAGTCATATGAGTGGAGAGTGTGGCCATTTGGGTGGAGAGGGTATCCAGAACAGTGGAGAAGGAATCTATGTGACCTGACATGGTGTCAATCACATTGCCCATAGTGTCAACGTGATCCCCGAGAGTAGAAAGTCGATCTCCAAAGGTGTCCACATGAGTCTCTAGCCCAGTGAACTGCCTGTCAAAAGTCTCGTAATCTACCCAAGAATGCTATGTGGCCTCCTGAGTGGAGGACTCTCCATGATAGAACTATGGTGGAGGAGGCATCTCGGGTTCCATATGATGAGGTGAGGGTAGAGGAGGCTACTCCTCGGCCGGAACTGGAAGGGGAACATCCCCTTGATCTTGTTGCTGTTCTTGTTCCTGCTCTTCCTTACAATCAATTTCTTCTCTATAAGTAGGCACATCCCGACGTAGCTCACCATCGGGACCATAGTAATATCCCAGATCTGTAAAGATCTTATGCTTATTATATATATCATTCTATCGAACATAAATAAACTCTTTATTTGCCAAATTGATCCTAGGATGAATGAATACCCCGGTCAACTGTGAAGCATACGGCAAGGATCACCACAGATTTATTCGGCAAGCTCCAATGAGAGTCGTCATGAGGCGACCCACGTTGACTTAAATTCCATTCATCACATTGTAAAATAGGAATTTATGAACCTCTGTTACTTCATTTATGCTGCCACTCTTTGGATAAATGAGGGAGGTAAACATATGATGCAATACACGCTGCATTGGTGGAAAATGATTCACATTCAATTCAATTAAATTGCTGACACCACGCACGTACTCACAACTGGTCATAGCATGAAATGTGTCCTCAACCTCCCCATGACCAAAAATCAAGTTGACTCCTCTAGCCGCAACTTCTAGGCATCTCTCAAACAGATCTGGAGTAATGTGAATCTCAACTCCTTCTACAACAGAAAATAATTCCTCATTCCTTGCAATCAATTTCCCATAAAACTGCTGCACTAGACTGGGGTAACAACGTGTATATCTAGTGATGAAATCAGTCCAACCTGGCTGAATCTCAAAGACAGCACATAAATCGGGCAAAAGCTCGTTCACCTCGTTCAAGTCGACCAGCCGAGGGTCGATAATGGGACGAGAAGGTAAACGAGGTGCTCGACGAGGCACTGGAGCCTGCTATGGTGGATGTGCTGGGGTTGCTCGTGGATGACCACTGGGCTACCTCTGGGCAGAATGCCGAGAGCTTCGTCTAGGCGGCATCCCGAACTAGAAACCCGGTGAAAAACCCTTGAAGAGATGACCCTCGTCCCGGGGAATGAAGATAGATCAACGGACACTTCAGGGGCTTGCAAAAGCCTTCTCCACAGCCTAGAACCAAGGAGGGAACTCCACGTATGCACGAATGGCCAAATGGAGTTCGTCCCAAAATCGTGACGAACACGCCAGATCTTGTGCGGGTGGAGGAATGATGAGGTTTAGGGGATTGGGAGGTGGAGTTTTGAGGTTCTAGGGTTAGGGCAAAGTGGTGGAGAGTGAATGGGAGTGATGGAATGAGAAGGAGGGGTTTTAGGACCCCTTATAAGGTGGCTCGAATGAGACCCTATCGGGTCGGTTCGCCGCCACCGGTCGACCGGTGCGGGGGCGGCGGTCGACTGCTAGCCCCCAAAACCCCAATTTTTGTATTTTTTGTTCCTTTTTTCTTTTTTTCTATTTTTTTTCATTCACTTTTTTTGTATATGGGGGAGACTATCATCCGACCTTCAGATTTGAGCCAACGTCATGAAATAGAGAGAAGGAGAGAGATGAAGATATGGATATTTGAGGAAAGTTTCTAACTCCCCCTCAGAAGTTTCCTTAGATGCGACATCACTGAGTCCACAATTATTAACCAAGGAATATCTGGCGTTAGAAATATTTTTCAGGGAGGGCTATATATATAAATACGTTCAAGCATGCAGGGGTGTATGTGAACACACAAGGTATTAAAAGTAAATAGAGACAATATGCATGTTTTTCTACCCTTGATGCATATGAAATTCTACAAATGTAACTCTTATCCTAAGTGTAAACCTATGCATATATGCTCTCACCCTTGCACATCCCAAGTTCTCTTCTTATCTTGTTAAATTGATCCTGGTTTAGGGGTTTGGTGAAAATGTCAGCTAGCTGATTGTGTGTGTCAATGAAGTTCAATTCAAAGATCCCTTTCCCTACATGATCTCTCAGAAAGTGATGGTGAATATCAATATGCTTGGTCCTAGAATGTTGAATAGGATTTTTTGACAAACTGATTGCACTGGTATTATCACACAAGATTTGCACACATTTCATTTCAATATATAAATCAAGCAGTTGATTTTTGATCCAAAGTACTTTGGCTCCACAACTTCCGGCGGCTACATATTCAACGTCGACCGTTGAGAGAGCTACTGAATGTTATTTCTTGGAGGCACATGAGGCTAGGCACCCACCAAGAAACTGACAGTACCCACTAGTACTTTTAGGATCTATAATGCATCCGGCATAATCCGCATCGGTGTATGCAATCAAATCAAAAGAACTACCGATGGAAAATCACAAGCCAAAATCTATTGTGCCAAGTAAGTATCTAAAAATACGTTTAACAGCCGATAAATGAGATTCTTTAGGGCATGACTGAAAACGGGCACAAAGACATACACTGAATTGAATGTCAAGGTGGCATGCTGTAAGATACAGTAGTGATCTGATCATACCTCAAAACAGTGTGGGATCTACTATTTTACCATTTTCATCTTTGTCTAACTTCGAGGTTGTGGCCATTGGAGTTGACAATGGTTTTGCTTCAGCCATCCCATATTTCTTCAAAAGCTCCATTGTGTACTTGGCTTGACTTATGAAAATGCCCTCAGATGTTTGCTTCACCTGCAGTCCAAGAAAGAATGTTAGTTCACCCATTAAGCTCATCTCAAATTCTCCTTACATAATTTCTGCAAATTCATCACATAACGCATTATTAGTAGCTCCAAAAATTATGTCATCCACATACACTTGAACTACTAATATATCTTTACCTAATTTCCTTGTGAAAAGTGTTTGATCAACCTTACCTCTCTTGTAACCATTTTCAATCAGAAATGAGGTGAGCCATTCATACCATGCCCTTGGTGCTTGCTTCAGTCCGTACAAGGCCTTCTGGAGCTTGTACACATGTTGTGGATGTTTGGGGTCTGCAAAATCAGCAGGTTGTTCTACAAAGACATCCTTTTTGATATACCCATTTAGAAATGCAGATTTAACATCCATTTGAAACAATTTTTCAGTTAGATGAGCAAGCATAAGACAATAGAATCTGGACTGCTTCTAGACGAGCAACCGGTGCAAATGACTCATCAAAATCAATACCCATCTCCTGGCTATATCCTTTGGCCACAAGCCGGGCCTTGTTCCTAACAACCAATCTCGTATCATTTAACTTATTTCTGAAAACCAAACGGGTTCCAATTATGGATTGATTCTTAGGTCGTGGCACTAGAGTCCATATCTGGTTTCTTTCGAACTGGTACAACTCTTCATGCATAGCCTGGATCCAGGATTCATTTTGATGAGCTTCATGGATATCCTTATGATGGAGGCATCATCCACAATTCCCTTTGGCTAGGGTCTTCTTCACACTTCGGCACTATTTGAGTTCGGGCCTCTCTCTATAAAGGCCCACTTATCCTTTTTATGCTATGTACTTGAGTCATTTGATGTAATTTGCATTTTATTTGAGTCATGTCCCTAGGTCTTGCGTTTATTTTCCTATGTTTGAGTGTCATTAGAATGTGTAATGTGCTAATTGGGCCCATTTCTTCGGGCTTGGCCCAATGAGCTCCCCTACCCCTTCGGTTATTTGTCAATGGGTCTTTTGTCAGGGTCTTATTGTAAAATGTGGGTTTCCTATATATAGGGCCCCATTTCCTTCATTTGGAGGTAATGAATCAATCAATGAAAAAAATGCCATTTGAGAGTCCAAAGTTTAGTTTAGTGGAGTGATTCCAACATTTTTTGGGTGAGAAACCCTAGGGGAGAGATTCCCCACCCTTCCCTCTCTTAATCCCTCTTTTTCACTCCATTTTCTCTCTCCTCAACACCCAATTTCAAATTTTCTTCTCTCTCCTCCCTTCCCAACCACCTCAACCCCCACCTACCATCATTAAAGCCCTCCACTTCCCCATGGCCTCCATTACTCCACCCCCCTAGTCCCAAGGAGATCCCTCACCATTCCACACAATCTTCTCTATTCCAACACAATCTTCCCCCATTCCAACACACTCATCCCTCTTCCCCACACAATCCCCCACATTCCAAAGCCATTTTGAATTTGAAATCCCTTCCCTCCATATCCTTTGGCCGCCCCCCTCTCCTCCTCTCTAGCCTAGTTCACCCCCCTCTCCTTCCATTCTCCACCACCACTTGCCCTCACACCCTCCATCCACCAGCTGAAACCTTCGCCCCTCCTCTTCTTCATCCAACTCCCCCCTGCCATTAGCAACCCTCCACCTCTCCCATACCTCCCCTCCACCTTTCTTCATCCCCCTTCACCATACACCACTCTCTCCTTCTTCTTGTTAGATCCCTTGGGGGCTTTGTCAAAGTTGCAGGTTGCTGTTCAAGAGATGCAGTTGTACTCGAAGCTTACAAAAGGTACCACGGTTTGCTACCTGCGATTCTGAAGGCATAAGAGGCATCCGCGGAAGCGTCTGCCAGTCCTCTTCGTCTTGAAAGTGGTTTCGTCCTCATCGGAGCTCGGTGCTGTCCGGGACCTCTATTCTCCCACAGCTGCGCGGTTCTGCCTCGGCTGAGGACCTAAGCCGTCTTAGAAGCTCTGCCACGACCAGCCCCGAAGGAATCAGTCCTCCAGTCCTTCTTCAAAGTTATTCATCGGCCTGTCTACTTTCAGAATCAAGAAGCAGAAGCCCATTCCACATCCGGGAACAAAAGTTACCAATTTTCTTCCACGGTCGCGTGGCTCTACCTCCCCCAGTCTGCATCGACACCTCCTCACCCTTCTGGCTCCACCAATTGTCTCCGTTCTCTTCTGGCATCCCCGTTTCTTTTGCTTCAAAGAGGACTCACCCACGGTTCTAACGGCGCTGACAGCATCAAATTTGGAGTTAGGGAGCGGCCAGGACAGCCTCTGCATCGTACTGTTGGTGACCTACCTCTGCTAGTCCGAGAAACAGAGACCTTGTTCAAGCTCCTGTCCTGACCTACAGCGACTCCAGAAGAAATTATAAAAATTCTGAGGCATTCCCCTTCCTGTTACGAAGATTTCGCCGCCAGTCTCGCCATCAGCAAACTTCCTGAGCAATATCTACAACAGCAACACCGACCCTCTGTCCTGGTTCGCAGACAGCAGGCAGATTCGGCGTCCACCCTTGTTCCTCGTTCTTTGCTTTCGTTTCCCCACCCCGCTTGGCCGGCTGAAGGCCCCTCCCTATGTGGAGGTAGTATTGATGTAATATCAATAACCCCCATCCCAAGTTCCCCCTCCTGCGAGAGGTGTAGTGGTGTACTTTGTTTGGGCAGGTCAAGCGATACCGCCGCGGCGTGTGGGGATCCACTCGCCTCCCCACTCGCCCTTGTCTCCGACCGGGACCGGTTTCTTCAAACCGGTCGAGTAAGTGCTCAAACCTTCACTCCAACTAGTGCTTATCTTTCAATATTAGTTCTTAATTCCACTGGTTATGCGAGTGAGAGCCTGATCCTCAAGCCCCATAAACTTGAGTGATCACCGTGGGAATATTGTAACCGTTGCCGTTGGCACTTTGTCGGCCCCCTTGATTTGGGTACCCATACCCATTGGGAATCATTCTTGGCCTTGCTGGCCCTCTACCAGCAAGGGCTCAACCCCACATCCTCCCCTTGGCATTGCCAAGTCACCCCGGGCTTGGGTGAGTGACGATAGAGCAGTGGCCCAACTTGGCCCGTTTTGAATGCGATTGTGCTTGCTTGCATTAGGTCCAAGGTTGTGTCACATCACCTTAGGTTATGTTTGGTGTCGGGATAAACTGTTATGAGAATAGGCGTAAGTCATTCTAGGTTAATTTATTCCTATTCTTATTCTCGTATGCGTTTGGTATGCGAGGGGATAAGTATGTGTGTATTCCTATTACTCGTTTGGTAAAAAATAAGGATAAGAATGAGAATAGGGGTATAAATAGATAATTTTGGTCCTGTTATCCTGGGTTAAAACTTGTAATGTTATTCTTCATTTGGTAGGGATTAAGATGACTTAAATAATTTTTTTACAAATCTTCAACTTATACTTAATTAATATTAACAAATATGATTATCACTAATCACAAATCAAATTAAATTTACATAATGATTGTGATTAGATTAATTATGATCATCATAAATATAATTATTAAGACATTTTGTTTCATTTGTAATAGTAATTAATGCCCATGATATCTTAATCATGATTATTAATATTGTTAAATTTTATATTTAGATAAAAGAAGAAAAATAATAAAAAAATGATTTGTATGTTTATTCCCTTCTATTAAACTAGTTAAATAAATATTTTTATTAATCTATCTTTAAATTAACAATGTGAAAAAATTACGTTGGAACAACTACCAACCCCTGCACACACACACACACACAAAATTGGTTGGTAGTCTCCCCTGAACACACACACACTGAATGCATACACCTGTCGACTGTGTCCCCTGCACACACACACACACACACACACTCAGCTGGCACACACACTGAACACACACACACACACTCGGTTGTGTCCCGCACACACACACACACTCGGTTGTGTCCCGCACACACACACACAATTGGTAGGTAGTCTCTCCTGAACACACACACATGAGATAATACAAGCTGTCGGCTGTGTCCCCTGCACACACACACACACTACTGTAGGTAGTCTCCCCTGAACACACACACACACACACACTCAATGCAAAGTATGGCTGCCAACCAAAGGGCTAGGTAAATCATAACAATTAACAGAGCTTTACAAAAAGTTAATCGTACATTGCAAGTTTCATGTGGACATATCCTCACATATGATAATAATAACAAAATCCATATCACTTTTCGTTACATAATTTCAATTGCTTAAATTTTCCCAACAAAATATCACATAGCTTCATAGTTCGATCGGCTGCAAATTTCTCCATCTCGATTGTTCTTCTTAAATCTTCAACCAATGCATGTTCTTCAATCTGTGCTCCTGTTGTAGCTATGTTAGATGTCCCCTGGTTCGACCTCTTTACCTGTAAGATGTGTACGATATAATCACAAATTATAACATTGAGTGCAAAATATATAAAAGAAAATGATAAGAGTAAAGAAGTGAGGCTCAGAACAACATGAGATAATAAAATCACATGGACAATGTTCCATCATATTATTTGGGTGGAGTTGTTAGTTCATCCAACCAATCATCATTGCCTCATGTATACCTGATATGACCAACCAAAGTTTGACATTGGGAAGGAGCATAATATGGCTGCCAAAGTTTGAGGTTGGGAAGGAGCATATTATGGCTGCCAAAGTTTGACGTTGGGAAGGAGCATATTATGGCTGTGTCCCCTGCACACACACACACACACACACACACACACACACACACACACACACACACACACACACACACACACACACACACACACACACACACACACACACACACACACACACACAATTGGTAGGTAGTCTCCCCTGAACACAAACACATGAGATAATACAAGTTGTCAGCTGTGTCCCCTGCACACACACACACACTACTGTAGGTAGTCTCCCCTGAACACACACACAAACACACTCGGCTGTGTCCCCTGCACACACACACACACACACACACACACGCACACAAAGCAAAGTATGGCTGCCAACCAAAGTTTGAGGTTAGGAAGGAGCATAATATGGCTGCCAAAGTTTGACATTGGGATTGAGCATATTATGGTTGTGTCCCCTGCACACACACACACACTCAGCTGACACACACACTGAACACACACACAAACCTACTCGGCTGTGTCCCCTACACACATAAACACACACTACTGTAGGTAGTCTCCCCTAAACACACACACACACACACTCGGCTGTGTCCCCTGCACACACACACACACACACACACACACACACACACACACACACAATTGGTAGGTAGTCTCCCCTCAACACACACACATGAGATAATACAAGCTGTCGACTGTGTCCCCTGCACACACATACACACACTGCTGTAGGTAGTCTCCCTTGAACACACTGAACACACACACACTGAACACACACGCACACACTCGGCTGTGTCCCCTGCATACACATACACACAATTGGTAGGTAGTCTAGGGTTAACACACACACTGAACACACACACACACACACTCGGTTGTGTCCCCTGCACACACACACACACTCAAGCAAAGTATGGCTGCCAACCAAAGTTTGACTCATGTATACCTGAAATTGTGAAAATATAATAAAATACAGATCAGGTATTTAATGAACTTATGAAAGTACAATAAAATATAGATCAGGTTGTTTTATTCCTTACTAAACTTTGAATTCAAGATGACAGGTGACTAAACTAAATTGAACAACTCATGCATTTACAGCACACACTCGGCTGTATAAAACTAAAAACTCATGCAGTTGACATTTCTTCCATTCATTGATACATCAAAAATAGGAGAAATATAATATATTGTTGACATTTCTTCCACCCATTTGAAGAAGCCACAACCTGAAGTTATCTTCTCAGCCTACACATATATCGAAATAAAGAAAAATTATGTACAATTGATAGGGAAGATATAAATAATAACCACATTATAATGTTTGTCACAAGACATACCTTAGATTCTGGGCATACATAAAAAACTTTCCCTTTATTTTTGGTAGTATTTCAAGTACGCCTTCTGCATGGGCCTTTGCCACAAGGACATAATAATAATTCATCCACCCACATGAAGAATCGACATGATTTATCATTCGCAAGCTGTGAACACGTATATAAAAGAAACTGATATACATACCCAATACATAGACAGAATGTGTTGCAAAGTTGCAAAGTAGGAATAACATACCCCAAGTGGACAGCAATAATAGGGACGTTGTGGATTTCTACTGCTCTGAGATATCTTGACAACACATTCCCCCTTGCCACATTCACATTGAATACGATCATATTTACCAACACCCATTGAATCCATTTTCACGATGCCCTAAAACATAACTATGCACATTAATAATTTGTGATGTGTGTTCTTGGGCTCAGATGGAAGATTTTTTCATTGAGGTACAAATGTTGCAGTCGCATATCATAGCCACTACAGTAAATCATGCAAAAGTAGGGGTACACCATAGGTCGTCAAACCTACTAGTTGTGTGAAATACAAGGCACTGCAGTAAATCACATCATAAGTAGGGGTAGACCATAGGCCGCCAAACCTACTAGTTGTGTGAATTACAAGTAGGGCAGTGAAAATACATCATAAGTAGGGGTAGACCATAGGCCGCCAAACCTACTAGTTGTATGAAATACAAGCAGGGAAGTGAAATGAGATGCCCCCACAGTACCCCTCATCACATATATGCTCCTTCCCATCATCATTGCCCATCCTACTAGAGCTGATGTCCATGAACCTGTAGAAAACAATTAGCTAATTACCCAAAGCATGAAATATGAACATGCAGATAATACTACTAAAATAATTCAGAGTATAGTTTTTCGATCGCCTATAAACCATCATGCAAGAAATGTGCAGTGTAGCGAGTTTAAGCCCACAAAGGACTACCCCTAGTTGAGCCAGGATGCTCCAAAAAATTATATGAGGGTACTAAACAAAATATCAACGTCACGTGTGTATGTAAAGTCAGGGGTGGGGGAGGGGGGTGGAGAAGAGGATGCCAGTCCACGATCACATGCATATCTAAAGAAATGTTAAGGAAATTCTGTTACAACATCTGAAGTGCTTAAGGACATAAGTAACAGTACAACTCAACTGTCTGACTAGAAAACAAGCACAATGTCCAATTTAAAAAAACAACCAACACATAGATTTCATTCATCATTTGTGGCTCCCATATGACGACGCCTGCAATACACAAGATACATGCTTACAATAAATGGATGTTGAATGAAATGAAATGAATCCGACTACAACTTGGGTTTTAAGAGAATACCCTCGTGCCACATGGTGGGCCCAAAGGTGAGTGGCTATACGTTCCAGAAATCTATCTCCTCTAACAACCACAGAGCTATTGAGATTGTCCTATTCTTCGACCTCCTCATCCCCTGTAGTGTTTATGTCATCCTCTCCTTGTTGGAAGATAAAATCAAGCCCCTGCTCCTTTCTAATGAAGTTATGGAGTACACAGCACGCCATAGCAATCCTGGCTTTTGTCTTAATTAGATAACTTCAACGTTTCACTAGAATTGTGAAACGTGACTTCAATACACCAAAGGCACGCTCAACGCAATTGCGTAGTTGGGCATGCATATGATTGAACAAGTCCTCCTTGTTCCTGTGATTAACCCTGGTCCTATTAGATTTGTACTCAGCAAGATGATACCTTGTGCCACGGTATGGCGCTAAGAAATTGGGGGTGTTAGCATACCCTGCATCAACCAAGAAGTATTTCCCTACAAGAATGGATTGTGAGTAATAGTGTGGAAGAAAGTACAGAAGGACACTTTAAGAAAGGAGTAAACTATACCTTCAGGAATAGTAAGCCCACCTTTCTCAATGGCCCATCTCAGTACTTTCATATCTACAGCTGTTCCTTCCCAACCAACAACAACATAAGTAAAGATAAGATCAAGATTCACACAACCCAACACATTTTAGGATGTTTCACCCTTCCGATTTCGATAACGAGGTTGGTCGACCGTTGGCACCTTTGCAGCAATATGTGTCCCATCAATTGCACTGATTACATTCTAAAAAAGAAACAAACTAATAAGCGTTGATAATTAATGAACAATAACTATGAATCAATAATTAATGATTATAAACCACGCCACCTTGAAGAATGGATAGAATTTTGGATCATGCCTTATTTTTGGATGAACTGGCTCTTCACCTGTGGGTTTCTTAATGCAATCATGACGCATGGATAACACTGCCATGAGTACATTGTTAAAATGTCGGCTGATGGTCTCGCCTGAATGTTGGAACCATTCCCTGAGTAACCTATTACCAACTCCATGTCCAACCTTGAGAAGGAAGATAGCTAACTGGTCATTAGCCGACATATTCTTGGTGTCTTTCAGTACACCCTTTTCCATTAATGTATCCCTTAATCTTAAGAACAGAGAAGGATGCACTCGAAAGCTAGAGTAGGATCTGCCTACATGATCGGCCATTAATTGTTTAACCCACCTATGTCCTCGACCGACATCTGTGTGCATTAACGGCCTAGAGATACATGTATGAGCCGACAACATTTGAAGGACAACTACATGCTCAACTTCCTCCCAATACTCCTCCTCCTCCGTCATAAACTTAATAAAGAGATCAAGTGACGAGCTAGCCTGAGCAGTTTGAGAATCCATTGGTAATGCAAAGGTTACAAATCCTATATGAAAGAAAGAGCATGTATTAAAGTAAGCATGAGTATATCATCGCACAATTCATGTAAATGAAACATAGCCAATCATATTCACATGCCACTAAATAAGAGCTAGAAATAGCAAATGTAGGAGATTACAATTAAATGTTAAAAAGGATATAGAGATCTATGAATAATAGCCTAGACGGCTTAATATCCATTCGAGCTTTAACTCTTCTGGGAGAGCCAAGAAGATGGAACGGTCCTTGACACACTTAATAATCTTAATCGCTCTGAACATGCCTTCCTCAGGAAGTCCAAGTAGCTTCAAGAGGGCATCAATTGCCAGATCTATTGCCGGAGTAGATTTCGTCTACAATTCTAGCATCTCCCTTTGTAAGCTTAACCTTTCATGGCCTAAACTTACCAATTTGTCAATTGATTCTTCATTAGCCACAGATGCTCGCTTCCTCTTCCTATTTACATTACTACATGAAGGAATGTTCCTAGATGATGGTGGCACATCTTAGGTTGCCTCAATATTAGGTGTGCCCATTTGTGATTGTTGCTGAACGTTTTCTGGTGTTTCCGTGTCATTAAAAATACTACTTATATTAAAATCATGTTCCACATTCTGCTGCTCATCACCATTATCGCTTTGCTGGTCAAGATAAGAGATTCCTTCATTACATGCAGGCTTATCCCCTCGAGCCATAGAACTAGAGCAGATGAATTCAATTTGATCAAAAACTAAGAACGGCTTCCCTTGGATTGCTCTGTATTCTTTATTCATCTGCGTGTGTGAAGTCACATGTTATTCATGTAATGGCATGTGAATATTATAATTATATAATGTGCAATAGGTATGCTACCTACCGATATGAGCTCATCCCAACTTTCCACAGTACTCGGGAGTGGCATTTTTTTTTCATCATCTCAACCCCAGCCCGATTGATTCTTTAGACTAACAATTAGATAGTACCTCTTTTAAAAAATTTTAAACTAATTTTTCAGATTTTTCAACGAATATCCTAACTTGGTCAACTCGTTGAATTTCTTTATCATTTTTTTCCATGCATCTTTTGTGAAGTTTCCATTGGCAAAATCATCATTATGAGTCTTGTGCTCAGCGAGGACGTCAACAATGTACACATACCTACTTCGTTGCTCCAATTTGCCACCCTACTCTTCGGATCTTTGGATCCACTCATACTTATTTAGAGCAACAAAAAAAATCATTAAGAAATTACAAATGAGAGTAATCCATGTCCCCAAAGATAATTGAGAATAAATTATCATGAATGCTAGTTTATAAAAATCACCATTCACATGCAAGATAAAATAAACCACTTAAATAAACAAACTAAAATAACATGGCGGTTAGCTGTATAACTATCACCAGTTTAATGAAATGCATGAATTTCCTGTGATATATTTATGTCTTAACAAGTAAACTAGACATTCCTTCGTGTGTGCGCGTGTGTTCAATGTGTTATATATATAATAGACATAATATTGGGTATAAAAGATAGCAAACATAACCAACACATATTACATAAAGCTTGTTATCATAGGCATCCATCAAAAATTACATAATATCAATCATAAACGTTTGGAGCTGACGTCCTACAGATTACCTGGAGGGTAAGGAGCAATCCACACAGGGAAAATGAGAAGGAGCAGTCGACAAGAAAGGGGAAGGAGCAGTCGATATTCCATGGCAAAATACAATAATCATCACATTTGAAAAAGATAATAAAAAGAACAATTAAATCGGGCGCTTATCACCTGCAAGTAATCATAGGGTTTGAATTACCTGAACAAAAAGGAGTAGTGTACAAGCCAATGAATTAAGGAGCAGTCTACACAGCAAAATGAGAAGGAGCAGTCGACAACAAAAGGGAAGGAGCAGTCGATAGCCTATGACATAATATAAACAATCGCAAACTTTGGTTGGCAGCCATACTTTGCTTTGAGTGTGTGTGTGTGTGTGTGTGTGTGTGTGTGTGTGTGTGTGTGTGTGTGCAGGGGACACAGCCGAGAGTGTGTGTGTGTTTAGTGTGTGTGTGTGTGTTCAGTGTGTGTGTGTTTAGGGGAGACTACCTACAGCAGTGTGTGTGTGTGTTCAGGGGATACTACCTACAACAGTGTGTGTGTGCATGGGACACAGTCGATAGCTTGTATTATCTCATGTGTGTGTGTTTAGGGGAGACTACCTACCAATTGTGTGTGTGTATGTGTGTGTGCAGGGGACACAGCCGAGTGTGTGTGTGTGTGTGTGTGTGTGTGTGTGTTCAGTGTGTGTGTCAGCTGAGTGTGTGTGTGCATGGGACACAGCCATAATATGCTCCTTCCCAACCTCAAACTTTGGAAGCCATATTATGCTCCTTCATAATGTCAAACTTTGGTTGGTCATATAAGGTATACATGAGTCAAACTTTGGTTTGCATCCATACTTTGCATTGAGAGTGTGTGTGTGTGTGTTCAATGTGTGTGTGTTCAGGGGAGACTACCTACAGCAGTGTGTGTGTGTGTGTGTGTAGGGGACACAGTCGGCAGCTTGTACAATCTCATGTGTGTATGTTCCAGGGAGACTACCTGCCAATTGTGTGTGCGTGTGTGTGCACGGGACACAGTCGAGTGTGTGTGTGTGTGTGTGTGTGTGTGTGTTCGCATAGGCAACCCAAAAAGTGAAGATAGTGCTCACCAGAGAAGAGCTATGGGGTGGGCCACCGGCACGAGCTGTGGAGTAGGACACTAGAGAAGATGAACATGTGGAGTCGGCCACCGGGGCTCACCGGCCGGAAGCCCCAGTGACGGGCCCAAATGTAACAACAGCAACCGGAGAAGATGAGATGGGGAGTCGGCCACCAGAGCTCACCGGTCGGAAGCCCCAGCGAACTAGCAGGGTCGTCTCTCTAGGAAGGGCGAAGGGTGAAACGGGGAAGGAGACGAGCGTGGTAGCCCATCGTTGGGCCTCGATGTAGAGTTGGCCAACTGTGAAGGAGACGAGCGTGGAGTCAGCTGTCAGAGCTCACCGGCACGAGCTGCGGTCGGGTGACGGTGGGTTCCGTCCATAGGAAGGGCAAAGGGTGGAGGAAGGGTGAAGGGTGTAAGGGTGATTGTGGGTGGTGCACGGGGCATGAAACAGGGAAGGAGACGAGCGTCGTCACCCACCGATGGGCCTTGATGTAGGGTCGGCCACCGGGGAAGGAGACGAGCGTGGAGTCGGCCGTCGGAGCTCACCGGCACGAGCTGCGGTGGGTTCTGTCCGGAGCTAGGGCGAAGGGTGGAGGAGGGCGATTGTGGGTGGCGCACGGGGCACGAAACGGGGATGGAGACGGGGATGGAGTCGGCCATCGGAGCTCACCGGCAAGAGCTGCGGTCGGGCGACGGTGGGTTCCATCTGGAGCTAGGGCGAAGGGTGGAGGAAGGCCGAAGGGTGGAGGAGGGTGAGCGTGGGTGGCGCACAGGGCAGAAACGGGAATGGAGACGGGGATAACGCTTCCCCACTTTTTGTGGGGATGAGTTATCCCCATGATATCTTTGATTTTGGGGTTATCACTGTTCCACTTAACCCGGGATATCCACGCCACTTTTTGCCAAACCAAACGGTGAATCGGGTTCAACCGGGGATAACCCGATTGTATCCCGATACCAAACATGCCCTTAGGCTCTTCTTGTGAGATTAAGGCTATCAAATCCTCTTCTTGTACTTGCCTTAGAGATGCTCTGGTTCTTACCCCATCTTGAGGATTACCGATTATGTTTCAGCTGGATGATCCTTTAAGAATGTGGAGGTGCTTGGCAAGTCGGGGTGCTGCACTTGCTGCTCTTGCAGTGTTTCAATTAAAGGATCTTCATCTTCTTCACTCTTGCTGTGTATTCCTTCCTTTGGTTCATCCTTGGCTTTAGATGTTCCAGCATTAGTTGAATTTTGGGGGGCTTCTCTTGCATCCACAATTTGAGTAGTCAGTTTTAGTTCAGATTCATCAAAAATCACATGAGGACTTTCTTCAACAACCAAAGTCCGTTTATTAAACACTCGATAAGCTCTAGAGTTAAGTGCATAGCCTAGGAAGGTTCCCTTGTCACTTTTCTCATCAAACTTACCTAGATTGGACCTACCATTGTTCAGGATGAAACATGAACATCCAAAGGGTTTAAGATGAGAAATATTCGATTTCTTACCCTTGTAGAGCTCATAGGGAGTTTTATTCAAAATGAGCCTTACCATTGCCCTGTTGATGATGTAACACATTGTACTTTTCACCTCAGCCCAAAAGTATGTTGGTAGAGAATTTTCACTTAACATGGTTCGTGCCATGTCTATCAATGTTCTATTTTTCCTCTCCACCACTCTATTTTATTGGGGCATCCTTGATGATGAGAAGTTGTTGTTAGCGCAGCAAGAGTGATATAGAAGGGGGGGATGAATAGATCACTCCCAATTTGCAGAGACTTAGGCGGAAAATAAACTCTACTGCTAACGCCCCTTCTTAACCCGAACACAGAGAAATGTAAATACAGTCACCAAGCGAGGCAGTATAAGTAAATGAAAATGAAGAGCTGATCACATGGAAGCAAAGAGACAAGCAGATGGAGAGCGCAGATAACAACAGCAAACCATAGAGGAGGCACTCAATTTTTTAGGTGGTTCGATTGCAGTCCGCAATCTACATCCACCCGTCACTCCAACTAGAGTGAGGATTCCACTAGACAATGCTAGATCACTGCAGACTCAGTCTGTGAACAACATGCTGCCACACAGCTTAAACAACCAAGGGGAACAAATCCCTCAACCAAGCTCTGCTACCCACAGAACTTGAAACCTGTTCTAGCTCCCAGCTAGAACACAACCGGAGAATCCTCTCCCTTCCTCCACACACCGGAGGGAAACTGTTAATGACAACCTGTCACTAACAACACCAGAGATCACAGATCTCTCTTCCTCTGCAACCCAGAGGGAAACTGGAGTAATACTCCCTTCCTCCACACACCGGAGGGGAACCAATTCAAATCAGAAGGATGAACGAAATGAAACGAAAACAAAGGAGAAACAAAAACCAATGAAGAAGCAGTCGGTTCTGAAACCAATACAAAATGTAGCTTCAAATGAAGCAATTCATCAAACCACAAACACTGCTCTCTCTCTCGAACAAACTCCTCTCGGATCTGGAACTCTCTGCTCTTTTTCTTTTCTGGATCGTGCAAACTCTCACCAATGGCTTCTGCTTTTTCTTTTCACGATCTCTCTTCTACTGAAGGATGAAGCTCTATATTTATAGCATATGTTGGCGTGTGGCTGCCAGGTTCCCGCCCATGAACTTTTTGCCAGATCATTTGAATTTCGACCACATGGCAGCATCCTGACTAGGTTGCCATCCACGTGTCATGTGCCTGTTGTCTTGGATCACGTGTCAGGTGCCAACCTCGGTTCACGTGCCCAATCATCAGTCTGAATCGCCTGCAGACAGACAGAAGAAATGTATATACTTAGTCAGTTCAGGCTATTAACAAGAATGTATATACTTCAGAAACATCAACTGAGTAAGTGTGTACAACGTGAGAGAGTGTACAGACTTAATGAATAAATCGCATGTGAAGGCAGTGTATAGACATATGAACAATGCGCATGAATGGCAGTGTATAGACTTATGAACAATGCAAACGAATGGCAGTGTATAGACTTATGAACAATGCAAACGAATGGCAGTGTGTAGACTTATGAACAATGCAAACGAGCCTTACCAATGTGTATACTTTACAAAGCTCAGCCACTGTGTAGACTTCACGAAGCCTAACCAGTGTACAGACTTGGAACCAGTGTGAGACTCTTAATAAGACGGTGAGCAATGTATTGACTTGAACCCCAACGGTGATGTATAGACTACGACATGCTTGAGCCAGTGTATAGACTATGCCAGGGTGAGACGATGCAAGAGACGCTAGGTTGTATGGACTTGCAAAGGCCTGAATGAGACGATCGGCTGTTGAACCGATGTACAGACTCTGGATGTGAAGCCAGTCTGTATAGACTTGAATCGCTTGAAGCGATGTACAGACTTGGTGAAGCTCAAGCACTGTACAGACTTGTGAAGGCTTCAGCGTTGTACAGACATGGAAGAACCACTAGTGAATGTATAGACTTGATGAACCACTGTGGATGTATGGACTTGAGCGAATGAAGCCGATGTACAGACTTGTCTAAGACACAGCATGAGACGCTGGCTGAGACGGACGCTGTACAGACTTTGAAGAGCAGTTCAATGTATAGACTTGAAGCTCCTGAGCTAATGTATAGACTTCACGCTGTACAGCCTTTGAAGGATTTGAACGTTTGAGCAGAATGCAATGTACACACTTAGCGATGTATATACTTGGCCAGGAAAGCGTAGGGAAATGTCTGAGTGTATGGACTTGGCCAAGCGTAGGAAAAGATATTGAATGTACAGTGTTGGTGAAACACAGTCCAGTGTATAGACTTGGAGAACTGTTCAATGTATTGACTTGGCGTTGTATAGACTTGGCTTTGAACGCTTGAGCTGAAGGCAATGTGCAGACTTAGCGATGTATAGTCTTTGCCCAAGGAACCGAATGTATAGACTTTGCCACAGTCTAATGTACATGCTTTGCAGAAGTGAACGAGCCAATATGTAGACTTCAAAAGAAGCAGTCCGATGTACAGACTTCAAGGATTCTAGACAACGGACGCTGTACAGACTTGGACTCAAGGAATGTATATACTTAGCATGAAGACTGCCAGTCTATGTATAGACTTTGCTGAAGCTATCTCTGAAGCAATGTTCAGACTTTGTGCAATGTATGTACTTTAGTGTGTGCGAGCCTGTTGACAAGCAATGTGTAGACTTTGATTGTGTAAAGCAGGCATTGTACAGACTATGCAAACAAGACACTGGGCGATGTATAGACTTACACTATCGGGTGTGTAGACATCATGAGAATGCAGCAGCCAGTGTATAGACGTGAAGCTTGGAAGGATGTATAGGGTTGAGGTGAACTGACTTTGAGTATTGAGACCAGTGTATGGACTTCAGTTAGAAAGTGCCCGATGTACAGACTAGAAGAGGATATGCCAATGTACAGACTAAATAGATCAAGCTGGTGTATAGACTTTGGTACCCAAGCTATCAATGTTCTGATGTGTCGACCCACCCTTGCTGATGAGTCGACTCACGACTGTCCATATTAACCAAACAGTGTTGACAGATGAATTAATGAAACAGCATATGAACTGAAGTCACTTAGGTGATGAACCAGCATAAATCTAGAGATAGAAGATTGATGTATAGTGTGAGACATCATCAAAACCATAGGGATGCAACAATCTCCCCCTTTTTGATGATGACAACACTATGAATCAAGCAATATCAAGATTCAACAAGAGATTTATATCAGCTGCAACAAACAAAGTAAATTCAAGGCATGCACATGCAGATGAATTATACAATCCCTACAACACACTCTCATCTCCCCCACAACTCATAACCATATCTTCCCCGAAGCAACAAGACTCCCCCAAAGCTCAAGACAAATCCAAGACTCACTGATATTGCAGAACTTCTCACTGATATAGCAGAACTTCTCTCCCCCTTTGACATCAGCAAAAAGAACTACAGAATGTAGGACAGTGCTGGAAGCATGAAGAATAAGGGCAGTAACTTCTTAGTGCAGAAAGTCACGAGGAGGTCTTAAGAGAATAAGTGAGTTGCTAATCTCAAGAGAAGATTCTTTATACTCCAGTACACAATAGAGAAGTAGAATGATAGATAAGTTTATCATCATACATAGTGGATGATTTAGAGCAGGAGTTAACATGTATGGCCAGAAATAGCTGATCATTCAACTATCCCACATGACAGCAAGAGACGAAATCAGAAAGGTGTTCTCAAGGTATTGAGGACAAGCAATCCATTAGTTGCATAACAACAAGGAATTTTTGTTGGAGATGATTTTCAAGTAGATCAATGAGTAAGTTGGTAGTTCACTCCTTTGACATTAGAGAGACACCTTGATTAGAGGCCTGAAACCCCAGTTACTCAGAGTGAGTACCTCATTACTTCCCCCTTTTTTTTTATTAAGGAATAAAGTTAGTAACTGTGGCTTTTGACATGAGGAAACACCTTGATTAGAGGCCAGAATCCCCAGTTACTCACCAGCAAGCCACCATTGCTCTGTCATGTCTTTTCATTCATTTTAAGCATTTGACACCTCATGACATGGGAGAAATATTCATTTCATTGATGAAGCTCCCAGTTTCTCAGTGATCAAAACAAAACATGTTTGTTCAGTTAACCCCTTGAGTTAAAGAGATAGAATGATTGAAAACAATACCAAAAGGGCTATTTCTTGAATTGAGTCTTGAAGTCTATATTTCAAGTTCATTGGGTCAGATATCAAGACATACAGGTTTTTGGCCTGAACCAGAATCAATGACAATGTAGGAAGATATACTTTATGCAATTAGTCCAGATCTCTGAAGAGTACCAAAGGAAAGATTCTAACTGGAGATTAGAGTCACTGACTTATAGACTTAAGAGATAAGTGACACTCTACTGTCTGAGAGAACCACACTAGATCAGTCATGCAAGACCAGCAAAGTTACACATCTGGACAGCCCTTTTTAAATCTGTCAAAGAACTTCTCTTCTCACATTACAACTCAGCTCCCCCTAAGAAATAGCATACCTCAATAAAACAACCCAAGCTAACCAGTAAGCATTCTGAACTCCCCCTTAAAACTAGCATGTCATAAGACTGACCATCAGACAAACACAACTCCCCCTCACAACAAGAACAGGCTTCATAATTAAGACAATTTGTATAAGCCTAATTCTCTTCTCAATGTGGTGAATTTTTCATTATCCAGAGGTTTTGTGAATATGTCAGCAATCTGATTATCTGTGCTACATGAATCAGTTCAAAATTATTCTTAGACACCTCATCTCTTATAAAATGATGTCTTATCTCTATGTGTTTGGTTCGTGAATGCAAAACAGGATTTTTAGCAATATTGATGGCACTAGTATTATCACAGTAAATTGGTGTGCACCCCAGGTCTACTTGGTAGTCCTGAAGCTGGTGTTTAATCCATATTACTTGTGTTCCACAACTCCCTGCAGCCACATATTCAGCTTCTGCAGTGGAGAGGGCCACAGAATGTTGTTTCTTGGAGCCCCAAGACACTAAACACCCACCCAAAAATTCACAATGGCCACTAGTGCTTTTCCTGTCTAGTTTACAGCTTGCATAATCAGCATCTGTGTATGCTACTAAGTTAAGGGTGTGAGATGCAGGAAACCATAACCCAAGAGAATGAGTAGCTGACAAATATCTGAAGATTCTTTTAACTGCAGCTAAGTGTAATTCAGTAGGTCTAGACTGATACCTTGCACACATTCCTACACTGAATTGTATATCTGGTCTAGAGGCTGTCAAATAAAGAAGTGATCCAATCATACCTCGATAAAGTTTGGCATTTACTTCTTTACCTGTCTCATCTGCATCTAATGAAGTATTGGTGCCCATGGGTGTTGTAATGTGCTTTAAGTTTTCCATACCAAACCTCTTGAACAGTTCCATTGTGTATTTGGTTTGGTTGATGAAGCACCCATCCTCTAGCTGCTGTACCTGCAATCCAAGGAAGTATTTTAGTTCACCAACCAAGCTCATTTCGAATTCAGTAGACATCATGGTAGAAAATTCATCACATAGTTCATGCTTAGTTGATCCAAATATAATGTCATCTACATATACCTGAACTATGATGAGAACTTTATTTATGCCCTTGGTAAATAAAGTTTGATCAACTTTACCTCTTTTGTAGTCCTTGCTGATCAGAAATTCAGACAATCTTTCATACCATGCTCTTGGAGCCTGCTTTAGACCATACAAGGCTTTGTTTAACTTGAAAACTTGGTTAGGTTGAGAGGAGTATTGAAATCCAGGAGGTTGTTCAACAAAAACTTCTTCTTTAATGACTCCATTTAAAAAGGCACTTTTAACATCCATTTGTTGGAGTTTTATATTCTTTGAGAAAGCAAAGGCAAGCAACAATCTTATAGCTTCCATCCTAGCAACAGGTGCATAGGATTCATCAAAGTCTACACCGAATTCCTGACAGTAGCCTTTGGCTACTAATCTGACCTTATTCCTCGAGATGATTCGATCTTCATTCATCTTATTTTTGAACACCCACTTGGTTCCTATGATATTAATACCATCTGGTCTTGGGACAAGCTCCCAGACATTATTCCTTTCAAACTGACCAAATTCCTCACTCATAGTATTGACCCAAGCTTGATCAGCTAAGGCCTCTTCTACTGTTTTGGGTTCAATTTGTGAGACTAAAGCAATTAAGTCATCATTATTCACATTTCTAAAGTGAGACCTAGTCCGAAGAGGATCTTCAGGATTGCCTATGACTTTATCTAATGGATGGTCTTTAAGAAATCTAATGTTTGTTGAAGGCTCACCTGTTTCTCTTGGCCCTTCCTGATTGGGGGAATTTGTTTCTCCACTTGGCTGAGTCTTCTCTTCTTCCTGTTGGTCTTCTAGAAAGTCCCCACCATGATTGGAATTCCTGTCAAGATTTTCAACATTAGAAACATCTTTCTTTTAACTAAAAAGGATGTGTGGAGACTCTTCCACTTTCTGATCTGATATGTTAAATACCCTATATGCCCTTGACACTTCAGAGTAACCCAAGAATATTCCAGGTGTGCTTTTGGCTTCAAACTTGTCTATATCTTTCTTATCATTGTTATGAATAAAACATTTTGCTCCAAAAATTCTGAAATGGAACAAGTTTGGTTTCTTACCTTTTAGAAGCTCATAGGGTGTTTTCTTGTGTATGGGTCTTACCATGGCCCTGTTGATTATGTAGGTTGCTGTATTGTCCGCTTCTGCCCAAAACCTTCTGGGTAATTTACTTTCAATCAACATGGTTCGGGCCATCTCCACCACAGTTCTATTTCTTCTCTCCACAATCCCATTTTGTTCAGGTGTCCTGGGAGAAGAAAACCTGTGAGTTAGTCCTTCTTTTTCACATAAATCAGTAAACATGGAGTTTTCAAACTCACCTCCATGGTCAGATTGAATAGAACAGACCTTGTACTTCCCTTCTTGTTTGACCTTATTGAAAAACAGATTAAACTTTTGAAATGCATCACTCTTATTTGCTAAGAAAAATATCCATGAATATCTAGAGAAGTCATCTATGATGACATAGCCAAACCTGTTTCCATTAAGACTCTGAGTTCTAGTGGGACCGAAAAGGTCCATATGAAGAAGTTCCATTGGTCTTGAAGACAATGGCTCAGATCTTAATTTAAAGGAATTTTTGGTCTGTTTGCCTAGAGCACATGCATCACATGCTTTTGATATTGAGTTGAATTTAATTCTAGGCATGCCTCTAACTAAATCATGCTTGACCAATTTATTTAAAGTTGAAAAGCTAGCATGACCTAGACGTCTATGCCATTCAAAAGCATCATTTTCAGAATTGGCAGATAAGCAAATTGTAGATTCAGATTTCTCATCTAAGTCTACAATGTAGACATTATTAATCCTGTTGGCTACAAATTTAACCACATCAGAATTTGTTTCAAGGATTTTGCATGAACTATCATCAAATACAACCCTGTGACCCTTGTCACATAACTGACTAATGCTAATTAGGTTGTGTTGAAGCCCTTCCACAAGTAATACTTTTTCAATAGAGTTTGTGGAAGACTTACCTACTGTACCAACTCCAATTATTTTACCTTTGTTCTTTCCTCCAAACTTGACCAGACCCCCTGGCTTCATCTCTATCTTGCTAAACTTGGATCGGTCTCCTGTCATATGCTTGGAGCAGCCACTGTCAAGGTACCACTTGTTGTCTTCAGCTGCCAGGCCGACCTACACAAATACATCAAGCAAAGTGATTTGGAACCCAAGATGAGTTGGGTCCAAGGACATTGTTCAAATCTCTGATCAAGTGTTTAGGTATCCAGATTTGCTTCAGCATGGTTTTCTCTGGCACCTTCCTTTCTGGTTTATTAAAGTTGAATCCAGCTGAACTGGAGAAGTGGGTTCTATTCCATTCATTAGTCTTCCTATTCCTAGGAAATTTTCTGTAGGCTTGTTGATTAACATATTTTTGACCATGAAAGTTATTTCTCCAGTAGGTTCTGTTTGGACCCATCTGATTGTTGTAATTCCAGCTCTTATTCTGATTCACTTTCTTGGTCCATCTACCATTTGTGTTCTGGTGAGTGGGCTTAGTGTTATTCTTCATAAAATTCATTCCCATCTTAAATGGTTGTCCAGTTTTGGTTTTTGTGTTTTCTTTAGGACTTTGAATTTCCTTAGAGCTGTTTGAGCTGGATGGTGTGTCCAGCTTCTCTTTTCCCTTCTCTGGGCAGAAGGTGATGGTCTTGAATTGCAAGGGTCTCTTGTTGGTTGGGTCATAGCCTAGACCCTCCTTATTGAAATTGACTCTAGTCCCTAGTATAGCATCTAAACTAGTCTTTCCTTGGACAAACTTTTCTAAGACTTTCTGTTTGTCTTTCAGCTCCTTTTGAAGGGACTCAGAATTTTTTAGGAGTTCAGCATTTACTTTCTTCACAGCTTCATATTTCTCTGAATTCACTCTAATTTCATTCATGCTTTCTTCAATTTTAGTTTTGAATTCATTAAGCTGTTTTTGACTTTCTTGAATTTCTCCCTTGAGCTTATCATTTTCTTTCCTAAGTGAGGTCATTTCTTCTAGTTGTTATTTTAGCTTCTCATTTTCCTCACAGACCAGAGTTTGTTCTTCAACATTTGTGTTAAATTTTCTTTTCAGAACTCTGTGTTCTTTACTAAGAGAATTAAATTTATCTAACAATTCACCATAAGCATCCTCCCAGTCATCAATTGAGAAATTTTCAAAAACATTTATTACCTCCTATTCACTGTTTGCCATAAGGCAAATTCCATCTTCATATTCTTCTGAGGAAGCGTCTTCGGGGTCTTCTTCTTCCTCGCTCCATGTGCAGACCATCGCCTGTGGCTTCTTCTTCTTCTGCACCTTTATGTTTTTCTTTCGAAGATAGGGACCCTTCTTCTGGAGGTCTGGGCATTCGCCTTTCATATGTCCCTATTTGTTACAATTAAAACAAGTTAGTCTCTTAGGATTTCTATCCTTGTAACTAGTAAGTTCAGTACTCTTGTTGAAAGAGTGTGGCTTCTTCTGCCTAAAGGTCTTTCCCTTTTTCTTCAAAAATTTTCTGAACTGTCTAGTGAGCATAGCCTGCTCCTCCTGGTCGAGATTTGACAAGCCTTCAAGCTCGGACTCGGACTCGGGGCTACTGCTGCTACTCCCGCTGTCGCTACCCTTGTTGCTGGAAGCTCTTAGAGCTACATTTTTACCCTTCCTCTCACTTCCTTCTCCACGTCCTTGGAAGTTCATCTCATAGGTCATAAGGGATCCTATGAGTTCATTCACAGTCAAGATAGTCAAATCTTTTGACTCCTCAATCACAATGGCCTTAGTGTGCCATGCCGGGGATAAAGATCTAAGGATTTTCCTGACTATATCTGCCTCAGCAAGATCCTTCCCTAGCCCTTTAAGAGTATTTGTGATTAAAGACAACCTGGCATACATTTCATTTATATTCTCGTCTGCATTCATCTTAAACATTTCATACTTAGAAGTGTAGAGGTTTACCTTCGAGGCTTTCACTTGAGCTGTACCCTCATAGATCAATTGCAGCTCATCCCACATTCGCTTGGCAGTCTTGTAGGTAGAGATACGGGCATACTCCTCTGGGTGAACAGCACACTGGATGATATTCAGCGCCGTCCAATTGAGTGAGGAGATCTTGACATGGTCATCTGTCCAAGCGTCCTCGTTTGGTGGCAGATCATATGGCCCCACCATGATTACTCTCCACAGTTTATGACACTGAGCCCTGATGAACACTTCCATCCTGTTCTTCCAAAACAGATAGTTACTACCATCAAAATACGGAGGGCGACTAATGGATTGACCTTCGGCCATGAAGGTTCTAGGACCACCAGCATTTCCTTGACCGTTCGTCCACATGGCGTAAACCCGCTCTGATAGCAATTGTTAGCGCAGCAAGAGTGATATAGAAGGGGGGTATGAATAGATCACTCCCAATTTGCAGAGACTTAGTCGGAAAATAAACTCTACTGCTAACGCCCCTTCTTAACCCGCACACAGAGAAATGTAAATACAGTCACCAAGCCAGGCAGTATAAGTAAATGAAAATGAAGAGCTGATCACATGGAAGCAAAGAGACAAGCAGATGGAGAGCGCAGATAACAACAACAAACCATAGAGGAGGCACTCAGTTTTTTAGGTGGTTCGATTGCAGTCCGCAATCTACATCCACCCCTCACTCCAACTAGAGTGAGGATTCCACTAGACAATGCTAGATCACTGCAGACTCAGTCTGCGAACAACATGCTGCCACACAGCTTGAACAACCAAGGGGAACAAATCCCTCAACCAAGCTCTGCTACCCACAGAACTTGAAACCTATTCTAGCTCCCAGCTAGAACACAACCGGAGAATCCTCTCCCTTCCTCCACACACCGGAGGGAAACTGTTAATGACAACCTGTCACTAACAACACCAGAGATCACAGATCTCTCTTCCTCTGCAACCCAGAGGAAAACTGGAGTAATACTCCCTTCCTCCACACACCGGAGGGGAACCAATTCAAATCAGAAGGATGAGCGAAATGAAACGAAAACAAAGGAGAAACAAAAACCAATGAAGAAGCAGTCGGTTCTGAAACCAATACAAAATGTAGCTTCAAATGAAGCAATTCATCAAACCACAAACACTGCTCTCTCTCTCGAACAAACTCCTCTCGGATCTGGAACTCTCTGCTCTTTTTCTTTTCTGGATCGTGCAAACTCTCACCAATGGCTTCTGCTTTTTCTTTTTACGATCTCTTCTACTGAAGGATGAAGCTCTATATTTATAGCATATGTTGGCGTGTGGCTGCCAGGTTCCCGCCCATGAACTTTTTGCCAGATCATTTGAATTTCGACCACATGGCAGCATCCTGACTAGGTTGCCATCCACGTGTCATGTGCCTATTGTCTTGGATCACGTGTCAGGTGCCAACCTCGGTTCACGTGCCCAATCATCAGTCTGAATCGCCTGCAGATAGACAGAAGAAATGTATATACTTAGTCAGTTCAGGCTATTAACAAGAATGTATATACTTCAGAAACATCAACTGAGTAAATGTGTACAACGTGAGAGAGTGTATAGACTTAATGAATAAATCGCATGTGAAGGCAGTGTATAGACATATGAACAATGCGCATGAATGGCAGTGTATAGACTTATGAACAATGCAAACGAATGCCAGTGTATAGACTTATGAACAATGCAAACGAATGGCAGTGTGTAGACTTATGAACAATGCAATCGAGCCTTACCAATGTGTATACTTTACAAAGCTCAGCCACTGTGTAGACTTCACGAAGCCTAACCAGTGTACAGACTTGGAACCAGTGTGAGACTCTTAATAAGACGGTGAGCAATGTATTGATATGAACCCAAACGGTGATGTATAGACTACGACATGCTTGAGCCAGTGTATAGACTATGCCAGGGTGAGACGATGCAAGAGACGCTAGGTTGTATGGGCTTGCAAAGGCCTAAATGAGACGATCGGCTGTTGAACCGATGTACAGACTCTGGATGTGAAGCCAGTCTGTATAGACTTGAATCGCTTGAAGCGATGTATAGACTTGGTGAAGCTCAAGCACTGTACAGACTTGTGAAGGCTTCAGCGTTGTACAGACATGGAAGAACCACTAGTGAATGTATAGACTTGATGAACCACTGTGGATGTATGGACTTGAGCGAATGAAGCCGATGTACAGACTTGTCTAAGACACAGCATGAGACGCTGGCTAAGACGGACGCTGTACAGACTTTAAAGAGCAGTTCAATGTATAGACTTGAAGCTCCTAAGCTAATGTATAGACTTCACGCTGTACAGCCTTTGAAGGATTTGAACGTTTGAGCAGAATGCAATGTACACACTTAGCGATGTATATACTTGGCCAGGAAAGCGTAGGGAAATGTCTGAGTGTATGGACTTGGCCAAGCGTAGGAAAAGATATTGAATGTACAGTGTTGGTGAAACACATTCCAGTGTATAGACTTGGAGAACTGTTCAATGTATTGACTTGGCGTTGTATAGACTTGGCTTTGAACGCTTGAGCTGAAGGCAATGTGCAGACTTAGCGATGTATAGTCTTTGCCCAAGGAACCGAATGTATAGACTTTGCCACGGTCTAATGTACATGCTTTACAGAAGTGAACGAGCCAATATGTAGACTTTAAAAGAGGTAGTCCGATGTACAGACTTCAAGGATTCTAGACAACGGACGCTGTACAGACTTGGACTCAAGGAATGTATATACTTAGCATGAAGACTGCCAGTCTATGTATAGACTTTGCTGAAGCTATCTCTGAAGCAATGTTCAGACTTTGTGCAATGTATGTACTTTAGTGTGTGCGAGCCTGTTGACAAGCAATGTGTAGACTTTGATTGTGTAAAGCAGGCATTGTACAGACTATGCAAACAAGACACTGGGCGATGTATAGACTTACACTATCGGGTGTGTAGACATCATGAGAATGCAGCAGCCAGTGTATAGACGTGAAGCTTGGAAGGGTGTATAGGGTTGAGGTGAACTGACTTTGAGTATTGAGACCAGTGTATGGACTTCAGTTAGAAAGTGCCCGATGTACAGACTAGAAGAGGATATGCCAATGTACAGACTAAATAGATCAAGCTGGTGTATAGACTTTGGTAGCCAAGCTATCAATGTTCTGATGTGTCGACCCACCATTGCTGATGAGTCGACTCACGACTGTCCATATTAACCAAACAGTGTTGACAGATGAATTAATGAAACAGCATATGAACTGAAATCACTTAGGTGATGAACCAGCATAAATCTAGAGATAGAAGATTGATGTATAGTGTGAGACATCATCAAAACCATAGGGATGCAACAGTTGTGCGTATACCCGTGCTCTTCACAGAAATTGCTGAACTCATGATTTTCAAATTCACCACCATGATCACTTTTGATGGTAGTGATAAGGTAGCCTCTATCATTTTGGATTTTCCTGTAAAACACTTGAAACTCCATCAATGCATCATTTTTATTGGATAGAAATAACACCCATGTAAATATGGAGTAATGATCAACAATCACAAAACCATAAGATTTCACTCCTAGGCTAGATGTTTTAGTTGGGCCAAACAAATCAAGATGCAGCAATTCCAAAGGCCGGGAGGTAGAAACAATGTTCTTATTTTTGAAAGATATGTGTGTTTGCTTGCCTTTTATACAAGCCTCACAGATTTTATCACTTTCAAATTTTAATTTTGGCAAACCATTTACTAAGTCATGTTTAGACAACTTAGAGATTACTCCAAAACTAGCATGACCTAGTCTTCGGTGCCATAGCCATGCATTATCATGATTGTTTGCTACCAAGCACACATCATCACGGGAAACATCATCTAGATCAATAGTATAGACATTGTTGCTTCTCTTGCCGATGAATCTTATTTCATTAGAAGTTTTATTTATGACAAGGCAGTGGGTTTCAACAAAAACAATTTTAAAGCCCTTGTCACACAATTGGCTTATGCTCAAGAGATTATGATTTAAGCCTTTCACCAAAAGTACATTCTCGATAAGAATTTCAAAATTCTTACCTATATTGCCGATTCCAATGATTTTACCTTTGTCCTTGCCTCCAAACGCAACTGAACCCCCATCCTTGTCTTGCAGTGTACAGAACACCTTCTTGTCCCCTGTCATATGCCTTGAACAGTCGCTATCCAAGTATCATTTTCTCCCCCTGGCTTCAAGACATATCTGCAAGAAATAACATTCTCATGCAATTTATTTTGGTACCCAAGCTAGTTTGGGTCCGTAGGAGTTTGTCCAATTCTGTGCATATCTTTTCTTGGTCCAGAAAGTATGATTTCTTGGTGGACTTTGTTTGAACCAGCAATTTACAACAACATGACCAAATCTACCACAATGATAGCAATTAACATGTGCAAATTTTCTTTGGAATTATTGTGGTCTGGGTTGGACATGTTTTGGCTTAGAGTTGGAACATGAAGCATGGTTATTTTATTTTTCATGAACATAGGATGTAGTGATCTTATGCTCAAAGGGTTTTTTATTTGGCGGAGTATATCCCAATCCTTCCTTTTGAAAATTGACTCTAACTCCCAACAAGTTATCTAGATTTTGTTTGCCCTTGACAAACTTGGAGAGAGTGAACTGCAAGTCAGTCACCTCCTTATTCAAATCTACATTTTTATTTTCAATTTTTAAAATGGATGAGGTCATAATTTCTTTTTCATTCCTGAGCTTTTCGTACACTTTTTCAATTTCAGACATTTTACATGATAGTTCCTCTTTGGCTTTTTCAATATCTGAAATCGTTTGAAGCAAAGTTTCTTTTTCTTCGGTCAGCTCAAACCATTCTTGTTCCACTTTTTCAAACTTAACAAAAACATGTTCATGTGACAAATCATCAATTTTATTTTTGAGAATTTTGTTTTCAGATCTGATTTTCTTATATTTTGTATACAATTTTTCATATTCCGACTCCCATTGTTCATTTGAAATAAAAGCAGGGTCAGAATTTACCTCGGTTGAATCATCTTCATGTGCCATGAGGCACAGGCTTTCCATGAGCTCTCCGAGCTCTTCTTCGGACAGCTCTTCCTCTTCGTCGCTCCTTGTAGCGACCATTGCTTTTGACTTCTTGAATTTATCCTTCTTGAACTTCTTCTTCAGATTTGGACACTCTACTCTCATGTGTCCGGGCTTCTTGCATTTATAGCAAATGACGTTGTTGAGTTTGCTTGACTCGCCCTTGGTTTGAATGGGCTTCCTTTGCCCCTTTTTGAAGTTGCCTTGGAAGTTCCTCTTCTTTCTCAAAAATATCCTCACTTGGTGAGTTATCATGGCCAAGTCTTCTTCTTCATTGCTTCCGTCGCTGGATTCTTCTTCTTGAAAGTCTTCATCATATTGATGAGCTTTCAATCCAATCACTTTCTTCTTCTTCGTATCTTCTTGGGTTGTTCTCTTCATATTTATCTCATAGGTCATGAGTGACCCTTTGAGCTCGTCCAAGGAAAGTGTGGACAGATTTTTTGAATCTTCAATTACTGTGGCTTTTGTGTGCCATGCCGATGGAAGTGATCTCAGAACTTTCCTCACAAGATCGGAGTTTGTGTACTTCTTCCCGAGGATTTTGAGACCATTTGTGATCTCCGTTAATCTTGCGAACATTTCTGAGATGGTTTCTTCGTGCTTCATTTTGAACAGCTCATAATCTCTTACAAGGAGATTTGCCTTGGTCTGCTTGACCTCGGAGGTTCCCTCATATATGAGCCGCAACTTGTCCCACATCTCCTTCGTTGAACTGCACATGGATACACAAGAGAATTCATTAGGATGTATAGCACATTGCATAATATTCATAGTATTAAAGTTGATAGTGCATTTCTTAATTTCCTCGGGTGTCCATTTCTCTTCATCGTCAGAGAGTTTATAAGGACCCTTATCCACAACTCTCCAGATCTCATACTCCTGGGCTCTAAAAAAAACATGCATTCTATTTTTCCAATCGGATTAATTTGAGCCATCGAAGTATGGAGGACGATGAATGGAGTGACCCTCAGGCATCATACCCATGTTTGCCATTGATCTGGATCTTACTCTAGATCGTTAGATCTGAAAGAAATAGAGCCTTGGCTCTTATACCAATTGAAGTCCCGCGATCAATGACACCCAAGAGGGGGGTGAATTGGGTGTATACAAACTTTTAAAAATTTATGCCCGATTCAAACATGAAGGAATAAAAGCCGTAATGAATTCCAAGACTATATGAACGTAAAGAGATCTAAAAGAATATATCGCACTCAACCGATCTTCGGTACTATGGCGGAGGTGAGAATCCGTAGATTCAACTCACGCAAGATGTTATCTACCTGACAAGGTTTGCCTTGCCGATCCGAACCCACCTTTTAATATACCCAAGATCTAGTATGGAAACGACAAATTATGCTAGATCTAACACAAACAATGCAACCAAGAAAACTACGCATAAGCTGCACAGAATGGGGATAGAGGAAAAGGAACAAACCACACAATGGACAGAGATTTTTAGGTGGTTCGGATGCAACAACAGTAACCTACATCAACCCCTCATGATCTGTGAGGATTCTCACACTATCTTGTAAAAGATTACAAGATCAAAACACACACACACAAACGTGAGGAGTTCGGAACTCTCACAAAGGTGTACAAACACCGAATCACAAAGAGATGTGAAGAAATAAACACACACACACACACACACATACACACACACACACACACACACACACACACACACACACACACACACACACACACACACACACACACACACACACACACACACACACACACACACACACAGACACGGATCTGCGTAGATCCACACACACACAAGTATTCAGATATTACAAGAACACACACTTGAATCTGAAATAGAAATTGAATGGAAGACACAAAGAGAAAACTTCATATTCAAACTCCCCCTTAGTTGATGAAGAAGGTTTTGGATGTAGCTTGATCTCCACTTGGCTTGGGGTTGATCTACTCCAGATGTGGCTTGAATCACTTGAGGTTGAATGAAGAACTTCCTTCCCGGAGCACTGTTCACGGCTACAGTACTAGCACTTGAATCTCCCTTGATAGCCTCCTTTGATTGATTAGGGTTACAAGCCCCAAAGAGATGTTTTTATAACTCTTGAATGGTCAAGAGACAAGCCAGGAACCAGATCCACAAATCATGATAAGTCTGGTGACTTTTGGATTAAACAAATTCAACAAGAATGGCTTCCCACATTGAGAACACAAAGTCAAAAATGAAGGCTTTCGAGACTGGCGGTCGACCGGTAGGAGGGGGCGGTCGACCGGAATTTTACAGGAATGATACTTTTCGTTGCTGGGAAAACCGGTCGACCGGCCCTGGCTGGCAGTCGACCGCTGGCTGGAATTCCTGCAAAAAATAAAGAAGTTAGCCAATGAATCATAATACATGAACGAATTAGTTTATTGCTACATCTTGTTCCAATCAAGGTGAGTGGGTTGTGCTTAGCCTGGTTAGTTCTCAAACCAAGGTGGACTTAGGCAATTTGAAGGATATGAACACTTAAACATATTGCATGAAGAAATTAGGCATTGATTACGTATGAAGGTCAAACTTGATTGTTAATACATAGCACGTGAGAAAACACATGACTTGCATTTTGTTATCATCAAAATCACCTGGATATACTCAACAGAGCTCCCTCACTCGCTCTCTCCTCTCCACCTCGAGCATGGTCCTTAGTTCTACCACGTCACGGGGAAGCACCTCTGCCTCTCAGCGCCTCCGCTCCTCCTCTAGCTTCGCAACTCACTCGTCACAGATCGCGAGCTCGGTGCCCGCCAGGGCAGGCCGAGTGAACACTGCTTGCAGCTCCTCAACCTGTGGAATTCACCATCTTCATAACATAAGTAATGAAATAAATATTTTTATGAGGAAATAAATGCATGCATGAATATTTTTATTGTAAACCAACCCGTGCAGCTTGGTGAGTGTGCATTTTTACATGTTAATTTATGATACACAAACTGTTTAGGAGCTTTAATCTTAATAAATATGCACTTATCACACTTAATCACAATTTTTGACCAAATATTTACTTTGATGGAATTAATTCAAATTTAAGAAATAAACTATTTTATTTGGCAGGTGCTCGGAAGAGGAAAACGGTAAGAAATCTACACAAGTTCACAACAACGGACCAGAGCATTGAACTATTAGCATGAAAAGAAAAAATATATACTATACACCAAAGGCCCATGATCCATTCATTGGCTTGGCCCATGACCCATGCACACATGGACCCAAGGCCCATTCACACAGACAGCTTGAGGCCCTCAAGCTAGCAGGCTCACTCCCGCTTCTCCCTTCACCCATGCATGCAGGTCTTCATGCGGCCAATGCAAGCCGCTTTCGCACAGGACAGGGCCTCCCCCATTCCCACAACCCATTCCCCATGCAAAGGCCAATAGCAAGCCCTCATGCATGCAATGTCCCCTTCACGCAGTAGCTTCAACACAAGCTCCCACGGTGGGCTGGTCTTCAACGGCAGACAACGTTCTTCACGCCAGCCACAAACCCCCCCATGCAGCAGGCTTCACTCGGCAGGCAAGTCCTTACATGGCCAAGGCGGCCTTCACATGCGGCTTCAACGCAAACATGGCGGTCTTCACACGCCGCCAGCCACATCCTCTTTACCCATGCAACGATCTTCTCACGCCCATGGCCAATCTTCAACGCTCCCCATGCATGGCTGCTTCTTCACGTGGGCCCGTTCATCCCCCATGCGAGCCTACTCAATGCGGCCAAGCCGCCTTGGTTTCTCATGGCAGACCCTTCACGCCAGCAGCCCCATTCAACGTACCCCATTCACACTGCCTAGCCGTGTTCAACAAAGGCGTCTTTGAACGCCCCTCACGCGACGCAGAGAAGAGAGAGAAGAGGAGGGAGAGAACGCGGCGGCGTCTCCCTTCAAGCCCACGGCGTCGATGTAGGCATGCGGCAGTCTTCTCATGCAGGCGCACGAGGGTGGCTTCTTCACGCAAGCAGGCGAACGACGACTTCTTCACGTGGCTGCTTCTTCACACGACAGAGAGAGTAAAAAGCAACACAAACAGAGAAAGAGAGAGAGAAAGAGAGAAGAAAATGGGCAGCTTAGATTTTCAATGAAAGTGAGAAGAAAAATGAAAGAGATGTTCACATGGAGGAATAGTGTTAGGTTGGGCCTATAAAAGGAGGGCATGTGTAGCACCCCGGTATAATAATGAATAAATTTTTTTTAGAAATTAATATGTAATTCCTTAAGAAATAGGATAAATAAAATTTTGACTATTTTATAAAAATCAGAAACAATTAGAATCATGTAGAGGATAAAATGTTTAGCAAAATTGTCTTCTATGACCAGCCCAAATAAAATTCTTAAATAAGACTAATTAGCAGATTAAGGCCCAAATCAACACTTAGCCTAATCGGACCTTAAAACGTGAAATTAGAGCCCAATACTAAACCATTTAAGTTAAAACCAGATGCAAATGAAAGGTTAGGATTAAGAGATCATTTTCCCTCTTATTATTCTTCGAAACCCTAACCCTAGGAGGTGTATTTGGCAGTGCAAGGTGGCTGCAACCCTATCCGACACGCGAAACTCGCATTACTAAGTTACGTGGACTCTATCTCCGCGATTAGAACTCTCCAGACCCTATAGAACCTATATAAATGATCCTCTGCCACCCTAAAATTGTTTAGAAGTGTGGCGGCCGGAGAGGAGCTCGATCAAGGGAAAATCGCGACGATCATCGGCGGTGTGTACCTAGCGCGATCGGCATCCCTCTTCCCCCTTCATCCGTGATTAAGGTAGGTGATAGCAAGCCAAACCCTAAGTATTATATATGGTTAGAAGCATCGACGAGTCATCTTTCTTTTGGTCTAAAAAGCCCTAAATGTTATCTAGTATCCTGCGAGAATTTTAAGTTTTAGTGAAGCATGTTAGAATTAGGGTTAGCAATGCTCCACTTCGTTTTTAGTAGGGATTGCAGGCACTAAACCTTTAATTGATTAGGCTATCTTATACAACCTTTTGTGCTCGTCCTATTGATAGTAAAAGCCCCAAATTTCATGCTCTATATTGTGTGTATTTAACTGTTTCAGCTAACCCTAGCCGGACTCGCTGGAGGCGGGCAAGGCGAAGGTAGCAGAGACCGCCCTGACATGCGCGGCCTCTCGATAGACCGCCCATCCTAGATAGGTGGCCGGTGCTTGACCGTTCATGTGTTTTATCTCTGATATGTTTCGTGGAACGAGCGGCATACCCCTAACCACCCTTCCATCAGGCGGCCAGTCCTAGACCGTTCGTCTTCCCCAGCGGCACTCTACAGACCGCTCATCTCCAGCAGGCCTTTGGACCTGAGAGGGCATGAACGGCCTGTTGTGCGACCGCCGAGGCATATGAAGGGTTCTGAACGGACCGCCCATCTATACAGAACTGCTTCATTATCATTTCGGCATGATTTATTTTAGTAGATTAGTGGTTAATGGTAAGTTAGCAACACACATAATAAACTGGAAATTATGGAAGTAAACATTTATGAATTCTTGCTGGTTTGTTCTCACTTGATCTTGATTCATCTTTTCCAATGAAGTTAATCTTAATTATGATCCATTGATAATTGAAATTGTTATTAGGATTGTTTGACAGTCGTTCTACTCCGGTAGGATTGACTGACAGCTGCACTGGTTTCTGATGTTTTAGTAGCCTCATTTCCTTGTAATGGTTGGGACTCTCCGTCGGATACTCCTTCCGTCGGACTAGGACCTTCATTACATGACCTCTGTAAGTCCCCACGAGCCTGGGATTCCCACTAGGACGTCGAACAGGTTGTACCACCAAGACCTGAACCTGTTCACGTGATCGAATCGCTTGGATTGCTGTGTTGTGAGTCACGGCTCAATTTGGACCGACTGAGTCTTGAACAGCCGGATTTGGACCGCTTAACTCAATAGACAGCCCATTAGGAACCGTGCATCCCTGGCTAATTGTCATTTAAGGTTGGTCGATTATCCTTGTCCTTTCTTCGACCAAATCACGGTTTGATCGACCCAGTAAGCCCTAGGCTGACCAGTGGAAAGTGGGCTAGACTCTGGTTCAGTTCTGCCCCACTTATGGCAGCCCGGAGCCCATTTGGGTAGATTTCTAGTTTATTAAGTTAAGCCCAGTTGAACGGACTGATTAGGCCCGTTCATGTACTCGAGCAGATCTTATTGGACCGTTCATCCCTCAAGCGGCCCTATATGGCCTGTTTATCTTGTTCTTGGGCTTCCAGCCCTTCTGGCCATGTGCGGCCCATTATTGACCATCCTTGACAGTTGAAAGGCCCCTTTCTGACCGTTCTTATAAAAGCAGCCTAGAATGGTCCATTTATCCTTGACTTCGTTGAGGCTGATCCTCAGCCCAATTCTGTCCTGAACGGCCCAATGGAGACCGTACATAGCTTGAGCGGCCCAGTTTAGACCGCGTATCATCCAGAATTGATTTCCGTGTTTTTTGATATTGAATCCAAGGACCTGATTGGTTCTTGATAACTTGAACTTTCTGGACAAAGTATCTCTTCGACTTATCCTTGGGTTTTTCGAGGAAAGTTCATACCATGATATAATTGGCCATTTAACTTGATTAATGTCGAGACATAACTTGGGATCTTGGATCAATTAAATCAATGTCAACGCATCATAAGGGCCCAGTCTGGTCCTGGGAGGAGCGCCCGAAAAGTACTCGTGTCTCGGGGAGTTTGAATGACATGGTGAGGCATTACACCGAGTGCATGACTAGCGTGATGTCTACGACATAATCTCTTACTTGAATCTTTCTTGACTTGGTTAATTTTTACTTGATGGCCAATTTCCAGTTACATCATGATCTCGCCTTCTTTTTATTATGTTACTTTGTCATATCATCATTTCATTTCGTTCTTTTTTTTTGCACATATAAATGCGATCAATTGGTTAATTACTTAAACTTGCCTATTATTACCTACTGAGCGTTCACTCACCCAGTTGTTTCCCCCCTTTTAGGTAGCTCAGGTGAGGATTCGCAGACCGATGGGGATGGGCAAGAGTGATAACCCTGGAGCGAGCTAGTTGGAGATTTCGAAGAGTCGTTATAGATGTTTTGTGTCTAATTATGGTTTAGAGTGCATGTCAAGCAGAGTTCTAATTGTTGAGTCAATATTGATGTAATGATGTCCAGTGAATGTTATGTTAGAAGTTTTTCTTAAGTTGCTTTAAAAGGATGATGTAATTGGATTATGGAGCATTTGATGTTTATTTAGTTAATGGAGTTATTTTCTATTCTTGGTGTTGTGTTGACCCTTTAGCTTTAGCATAGCATGTCTGAAAATGAGCATAATATTATTAATTGTTTCTACTGCCAGTCCCGATATTCCACGTCGGGGCGTGACAGTTTGGTGATATCAGAGCCTATGTTTCCAATATTCCTAGGTTTTCTAAGTTCTAGGATCCTAAGTGATGTCATAGAACCTATCACCTTGTTATAAGTCTAAGAACCCAACCTAGTGAGATTTGGGTGGAGAGTTGGGTTGAGTTAATAATATAATTCTAAGATTCCCTTCTTAATGACCCTAAAATAATTCTACGTGTAGGACGTTCTAATGGCGGCATAGCGTGTGCAATGGCGAGACATGCAGTGAACGGTTCAAGGACTTACTCGGGCCTTGCAGCAAGTGGCCCAAGGAGGAGCAGCGAACCACAGAGCTGGCGATCTTCAACGAAACTTCCGTGGGATGAATCCCTCACGTTTTGGAGGCTCGACCGACCCCGATGAAGTCGAGCACTGGCTAAAAGAGATGGAGAGGATCTTTGAAGTGATGCAGTGTAGCGATCAGGAGCGTGTTCTTTTAACGACCTTCCAGCGGGAGCATGATGCAAGAACATGGTGGGATGCAGTGAAGGCTACCCTTGGAGATAGACAAGTTTCATGGAAGGAGTTCGAGGAACTCTTAAATAGCAAAAAATTTTCTGATATAGTGCAAGAAAAGAAAGCGGCTGAGTTTGCTACTTTGAAGCAGCGGAATCTATCTATAGATGAGTATGAAGCTCAGTTCTCTCGACTATCTCGTTATGCCACTCACTTGATATCTACAGAGAAGATGAAGGCTAAGCATTTTCTCAACGGGCTAAAGTTGCAATATATCAACCAGTTAGCACCAATGGAAATTCAAACTTATGCGGAGATGGTAAGGAAAGCTCAAGTTTTGGAAGACACCTTAGAAATGACAGAGAGAATCCGTGGAAAGGGTGTTAAGAAGGAACAACATATTGGTTCCGGGTGTATCAAACGCGACAATGGCAAGAAAAGGCCCAATGGTGGGTCTGGATCGTGGAAGGGCAAAATGTCGAAGAATGATGATAAGAAGCCTGGCCCTACTGTGCCATTTAAGGGCATGTGCAAGTATTGTGACTGTCCAGGTCACAGCATGGAAGAGTGCTGGCGCAAGCTGGGCGCCTGCCTGCGTTGTGGTAGTAGGGACCACTGTATTCTAGAGTGTCCCCTTTTGTCTGATCAAGCTACCCCGATAAAGCTACAAGGAATTAAGAAGCAACAGGGCAAGCTCCAACCCCTACAGGAAGATGATGCCGGAACCACTGAGGAGGGTGGACTCGTTGAAGGTACTCTTATTATACATAATAAGCTAGCATTCGTTCTCTTTGATACCGGTGCCACTCATTCTTTTGTTTATCAGAAATTTGCTAAGTCTTTAGTTGTGAAGCCAGTCTTAATGAATTCTCCGTTAGAGATTTCAACCCCTATTGGTTCCAGTTCAGCAATTAAGTATTTCTATCCTTCTAGTAAGGTTATAATTAATGAACAGGACTTGCCAGCTGATTTAGTTTGCATGGATATGAAAGATTATAATGTAATTTTAGGAGCCGATTGGTTGGCTAAGTATGATGCCAATGTTCATTGCAGTTCTAGTTCTGTGTCTTTTTCTAGACACCGTGGACTTTCTTTTATAGGGGTAGGCACCATAAGTCTATGCCACTTATTTCGGCCCTTCGAGCTGATAAGTTGATGAGGAAAGGATGTCAGGCTTTTTTAGCCTTTGTTTATGTGACCCTTAAGAAGAAGATCGAGATTAAGGACATTCCTATCGTCCGAGACTTTCCAGATGTCTTTCCTGAGGAATTGCCAGGACTTTCGCCTAAGAGAGAAGTTATCTTTTCTATTGATTTAATTTCTGGCGTGACCCCTATTTCTAAAGCTCCTTATCGTATGTTTCCCGTGGGGCTGAGGGAATTGAAGCAACAGTTAATGGAATTACTTGAGAAGGGGTTCATTCATCCAAGTACATCCCCGTGGGGAGCCCCAGTATTGTTCGTCCGGAAGAAGGATGGTTCGATGAGGTTGTGCATCGATTATCGGTAATTGAACCAGCTGACTATCAAGAACAAATACCCATTGCCGAGGATTGATGAATTATTTGATCAGATACCAGGAGCTCAGTATTTTTCTAAGATTGATCTTCGATCAGGATACCATCAGTTGCAGATTAAGGAAGAGGATATCTATAAGACGGCCTTCCGTAGCTGGTATGGGCATTTTGAATTTGTAGTAATGCCTTTTGGACTAACGAATGCACCCGTAACTTTCATGTAGTTGATGAACAATGTGTTTTGGCCCTATCTTGATCAGTGGGTCGTGGTGTTTATTGATGATATCTTGATTTATTCTAAGAGTAAGGAGGAACATGCTGAACATTTGAGGATGGCGTTGCAAATATTGAGAGACCATCAACTATACGCCAAGTTTAGTAAGTGTGAATTCTGGCTGCAAGAGGTGTCCTTTCTAGGGCATATTATTACAAAGGAAGGTATTTCTGTTGACCCCTCGAAGGTAGAGGCAGTGAAGAATTGGGATAGGCCTACTAATGTAACAGAAGTTAGAAGTTTCCTAGGCCTAGCAAGTTATTACTGGAGGTTTATTAAGGATTTCTCCAAGATCGCGGTGCCTTTAACAAGATTAACCCGCAAGGAGAACAAATTTGATTGGTCAGAGGATTTCGAGAGAAGCCTTCAGACCTTGAAGGAATGTCTAACTACTTTCCCTGCTTTGGCTTTACCATCTGGAGAAGGAGGTTTTGTGGTATACACTGATGCTTCAGGCATTGGTCTAGGTTGTTTGCTCATGCAGCATGGGAAAGTGATAGTCTATTCTTCTAGGCAGTTGAGGAAGCATGAAGAGAACTATCCTATTCATGATTTGGAACTAGCAGCTGTAGTGTTCGCCTTGAAGATATGGAGGCACTGCTTTTATGGACAGACATTTACAGTGTTCTCAGACCATAAGAGTATGAAGTATTTATTTTCTCAGAAGTAACTCAATATGAGGCAGAGAAGATGGCTTGAGTATTTAAAAGACTTTGACTTCTCCATAGAGTATCATCCTGGAAAGGGGAATGTAGTGGCGGATGCCTTGAGCTGCAAGCCAATAGCTAAGTTATCGCATCTCATGTTGCAAGAATGGAGACTGTTGGAGCAGTTAGCTAGTTTGGATCTCAATGTTGATAAGGATCGGGTTACGATTGCTCAGATTCAACTTAAACCAAAATTTTTGATAGAAATCAAGTCCTTGCAAGACAATGACCCAGAGTTGGTAGAGATCAAGGAGAGTTTGAGTAACAGACCTGATTTCATGGTAGCTGACGATGGCAGATTGTTGTTTCAGGGAAGGACCTGTGTACCTGATGTAGCTGAAATAAAGAATAAGATTCTTGAAGAAGCTCATAGATCCAAATACACTATTCATCCTAGAGGTACTAAGATGTTTAAGGATTTGAAAAGATCCTTTTGGTGGCCGAATATGAAAAAGAAAATTACAGAATTTGTGAGTAGATGTTTGGTATGTCAGCAAGTCAAGGCTGAGCATTTCAGACCTGCAGGGATATTGAAACCACTTGATATACCTCAATGGAAGTGGGAGAGTATTGGCATGGATTTTATTATGGGTCTACCTAGGACTCGTAGTGGATTTGATGCAATATGGGTGATCATCGACAGATTGACAAAGTCTGCACATTTCTTGTCCATTAAGTCTAAGTGGACAGTTGATGTCTTAACTGCTTTGTATATGAAGGAAGTTGTAAGTATCCATGGTATTCCAGTCAGCATTGTGTCTGATAGAGACCCCAGATTCACCTCACGTTTTTGGAAAGGATTGCTAGAATCTTTGAGAACCCGTCTGAATTTCAGTATCGCTTTTCATCCACAAACCGACGGACAAACTGAAAGAACCAACCAGATAGTGGAAGATATGCTTTGAGCCTGCATGATTGATTTTGGAGATTGTTGGAGTGATCACTTGGCTTTGATTGAACTCACCTACAACAATAGTTATCATTCCAGTATTCAGATGGCTCTGTTTGAAGCTTTGTATGGAAGAAGCTGTCGATCTCCATTATGTTGGGAGGAGGTAGGTGAGAAGCAATGGCTGGGACCAGATCTCATTTCTGAATCGTTCAAGAATGTCTGTATTATCAGAGATCGGTTGTAAGTATCACAATCAAGATAGAAGAGCTATGCCGACAATAGAAGGAGAGCTTTAGAATTTCAGGTCGGTGAGCACGTGTTTTTGAAGGTTTCTCCCATGAGAGGGATTCACAGGTTTTGTATTTAAGGCATGCTGAGTCCAAGATATGTTGGTCCATTCAAGATTCTGGAAAGAGTGGGAGAGGTTGCTTACCGATTAGCACTTCCACCTCAGTTATCAGGAATACACAATGTCTTCCATGTGTTTATGCTGCGGAAATAAGTGTATGACCCCACTCATGTCATTCAGCATACGGATTTGGAGCTGAAGGAAGATTTGACTTATGAAGAAAGACCTATCAAGATTCCGAAACCACCAAGGAGGGTGGACTCATTGAAGGTACTCTTACTATACATGATAAGCCAGCATTCGTCCTCTTTGATACCGGTGCCACTCATTCTTTTGTTTCTTAGAAATTTGCTAAGCCTTTAGCTGTGAAGCCAGTCTTGATGAATTCTGTATTAGAGATTTCAACCCCTATTGGTTCCAGTTCAGCAATTAAGTATTTCTATCCTTCTAGTAAGGTTATGATTAATGAACAGAACTTGCCAGTTGATTTAGTTTGCATGGATATGAAAGATTATGATGTAATTTTAGGAGCGGATTGGTTGGCTAAGTATGAGGCTAATGTTCATTGCAGCTCTAGTTCTGTGTCTTTTTCTAGACACCCTGGACTTTCTTTTATAGGGGTTAGGCACCATAAGTCTGTGCCACTTATTTCGGCCCTTCGAGCTGATAAGTTGATGAGGAAAGGATGTCAGGCTTTTCTAGCCTTTGTTTATGTGACCCTTGAGAAGAAGATCGAGATTAAGGACATTCTTGTCGTCTGAGACTTTCCAGATGTTTTTCCTGAGGAATTGCCAGGATTTCCGCCTGAGAGAGAAGTTTTCTTTTCTATTGATTTAATTCCTGGCGCGACCCCTATTTCTAAAGCTCCTTATCGTATGTCTCTCGTGGAGCTGAGGGAATTGAAGCAATAGTTAATGGAATTACTTGAGAAGGGGTTCATTCATCTAAGTACATCCCCGTGGGGAGCCCCAGTATTGTTCATCCGGAAGAAGGATGGTTCGATGAGGTTGTGCATCGATTATCGGCAATTAAACTAGCTGACTATCAAGAACAAATACCCATTGCCAAGGATTGATGAATTATTTGATCAGATAGTAGGAGCTCAGTATTTTTCTAAGATTGATCTTCGATCAGGATACCATCAGTTACGAATTAAGGAAGATGATATCTATAAGACGGCCTTCCGTAGCAGGTATGGGCATTTTGAATTTGTAGTAATGCCTTTTGGACTAACGAATGCACCCGTAGCTTTCATGCAGTTGATGAACAATGTGTTTTGGCCCTATCTTGATCAGTGGGTCGTGGTGTTTATTGATGATATCTTGATTTATTATAAGAGTAAGGAGGAGCATGCTGAATATTTGAGGATGACGTTGCAAATATTGAGAGACCATCAGCTATACGCCAAGTTTAGTAAGTGTGAATTCTGGCTGCAAGAGGTGTCCTCTCTAGGGCATATTATTACAAAGGAAGGTATTTTTGTTGACCCCTCGAAGGTAGAGGCAGTGAAGAATTGGGATAGGCCTACTAATGTAACTGAAGTTAGAAGTTTCCTATGCCTAGTAGGTTATTACCGAAAGTTTATTAAGGATTTCTCCAAGATCGCGATGCCTTTAACAAGATTAACCCGCAAGGAGAACAAATTTGATTGGTCAGAGGATTCTGAGAGAAGCTTTCAGACCTTGAAGGAATGTCTAACTACTGCCCCTGTTTTGGCTTTACCATCTGGAGAAGGAGGTTTTGTGGTATACACTGATACTTCCGGCATTGGTCTAGGTTGTGTGCTCATGCAGCACGAGAAAGTGATAGCCTATTCTTCTAGGCAGTTGAGGAAGCATGCAGAGAACTATCTTGTTCATGATTTGGAACTAGCAGCTATAGTGTTCGCCTTGAAGATATTGAGGCACTACTTGTATGGAGAGACATTTATAGTGTTCTCAGACCATAAGAGTCTGAAGTATTTATTTTCTTGGAAGGAACTCAAATGAGGCAGAGAAGATGGCTTGAGTATTTAAAAGACTTTGACTTCTCCATAGAGTATCATCCTGGAAAGGGGAATGTAGTGGCGGATGCCTTGAGCCGCAAGCCAATAGCTAGGTTGTCGCATCTCATGTTGCAAGAAGGGAGACTGTTGGAGCAGTTAGCTAGTTTGGATCTCAATGTTGACAAGGACCGGGTTATGATTTCTCAGATTCAACTTAAACCAGAATTTTTGATAGAAATCAAGTCCTTGCAAGACAATGACCCAGAGTTGGTAGAGATCAAGGAGAGTTTGAGTAACAGACCTGATTTCATGGTAGCTGACGATGGCAGATTATTGTTTCAGGGAAGGACCTGTGTACCTGATGTAGCTGAAATAAAGAATAAGATTCTCGAAGAAGCTCATAGATCCAAATACACTATTCATCCTGGAGGTACTAAGATGTTTAAGGATTTGAAAAGATCCTTTTGGTGGCCGAATATGAAAAAGGAAATTGCAGAATTTGTGAGTAGATGTTTGGTATGTCAGCAAGTCAAAGCTGAGCATTTCAGACCTGTAGGGAAATTGAAACCACTTGATATACCTCAATGGAAGTGGGAGAGTATTGGCATGGATTTTATTATGGGTCTACCTAGGACTCGTAGTGGATTTGATGCAATATGGGTGATCATCGACAGATTGACAAAGTCTGCTCATTTCTTATCCATTAAGTCTAAGTGGACAGTTGATGTCTTAACTCCTTTGTATATGAAGGAAGTTCTAAGACTCCATGGTATTCCAGTCAGCATTGTGTTTGATAGAGACCCCAGATTCACCTCACATTCTTGGAAAGGATTGCAAGAATCTTTAGGAACCCGTCTGAATTTCAGTACCGCTTTTCATCCACAAATAGATAGATAAACTGAAAGAACCAACCAGATACTGGAAGATATGCTTAGAGCCTGCATGATTGATTTTGGAGGTTGTTGGAGTAATCACTTGGCTTTGATTGAATTCGCCTATAACAATAGTTATCAGTCCAGTATTCAGATGGCTCTGTTTGAAGCTTTGTATGGAAGAAGTTGTCGATCTCCATTATGTTGGGAGGAGGTAGGTGGGAAGCAATGGCTGGGACCAGATCTCATTTCTGAATTGTCCAATAATATCTGTATTATCAGAGATCGGTTGCAAGTAGCACAATCAAGACAGAAGAGCTATGCCGACAGTAGAAGGAGAGCCTTGGAATTTCAGGTCGGTGAGCACGCGTTTTTGAAGGTTTCGCCCATGAGAGGGATTCGCAGGTTTGGTATTCAAGGCAAGTTGAGTCCAAGATATGTTGGTCCATTCGAGATTCTAGAAAGAGTGGGAGAGGTTGCTTACTGATTAGAACTACCACCTCAGTTATCAGGAGTACACAATGTCTTCCATGTGTCTATGCTGCGAAAATATGTGTATGACCCCACTCATGTCATTCAGCATGCGGATTTGGAGCTGAAGGAAGATTTGACTTATGAAGAAAGTCCTATCAAGATTCTAGATCATAAGCAGCAGCAACTCAGGAATCGTTCCATACCCATGGTTAAAATACGGTGGAGTCGGCGTGGAACCGAAGAGGCTACTTGGGAGTCAGATGATACCATGCTGAAGCAGTATCCCGCCTTATTCTAGGTGGACTATTTTGTTGTGCCCCTGGTTTTAATGATGACAACCATGAGATGTGAATGTAGTATTCAACCCAAAATGTTAAATAAAGTCTTGATTCAGTAACGCTTCCATTTGATTTCCTTTTGATGCAAGAAAGGAACAGGGTCGACGCTGGGAGTTCAAGGCATCCACGCATCAGTTGAAGAGGGATTCACAGATTCACTTCACTGCGTCAACTCCACGCTATTGCAGCGTCAACTCATCAGCACAGGAATAAAGGCATTCACATACCTACTTCATTGCACCAACGCCACAGTAGAGCAGCGTCGACGTAGCAGTTAAAAAGGTAGTGTTAATGGTTCACTGGAATACCCCAGTGCGTCAATGCTACATAAGGATAGCGTCGACGCAACAGCTCATTCTGATGTGAAGTTGGCTCTGGGTCAGTTCAGTGGGTCGACGCAGTGACCCCATGCGTCAACGCATCCAGTCTTACATTCAAGCCATATGAGGCATCTCAAGGTTGCGTCAACCCTGAGGACTCAATGGGTTGACGCCATCTGAACTTCTTCGAGATTAGTTGGTGGACCCCAATCGTAGTGACGTCAAAGGCCACATCAGCCAAAAAGTGCTTGAGATCTTGACTTTTCCCTCGCGATTCCAGAAGGCTCTACACGTAGAAATCAGAGGACTAACCATAATATCTTGTTGGGGCCCACTAGATGTATATATGCATGGATCTAGAAATGAGCGTGGGAATTTTTGAATTGCGGAAGGTGTTAGAGATTTCGAAGCTGCTGCGGACAAGGCTGAGGAAGAGAAGCTCACGAGAGGAACTAGGAGTTCATCTTCATCCTCATATCGATCTACTGAAGACTGGAGGAGATCTAGGAGCAGCAATCCTTGGAAGCTCATCTGCATTTCAGAAGGAGAAGATCAGCTAATCGTTGAAGCTTCTTCTTCCAATTTTCTGAATTCAAGCCAGAGATTCGGCTACTTCACAGATCTGAGATTGCCTTTTTATTTACTGAGTGATTTCATTTATTACTTATCTTTTTGATTTGAACTCTATTATATTATTTCTCTCTCGTACTGGTTAGAGTAGAGCGAGGGGTTTGATCCAGCAGACTGTGCTTGGATCAAGGGAATTTGGGCGTGTTGCCTGCAAGCTGTTTGTCAGCGGGTTAGACGATCTGTTCCTCTGGTTAAGCCAAGCTGTAATGCTCAGCGGTGTATGTGAGGAAGTAGTTCCTCGGTGTAGCTAAGCTGTAATGCTCAGCAGGGATCCTCGCTGGTTTAGTGAGGGGTGGACGTAGGTCTCCACAGGGAGACCGAACCACCATAAAAATCTGTGTTCCTTTTGTGGTTTGATTTCTCACATTATCTACCTTTCGTTAGATGCTTGATTAGGCACGATTCTCATGATGTTTGGTTATTGATCTTCTAATTATCATTCTGCTCTTTAATTCGAGTGTGATCTTGCATAAAGTTTTTTAAAGGGTCAACCTATTCACCCCTCCCCTATAGTTTGACATTCGACCTAATCCAACACATGGTATCAGAGCTCGGCTCTCTTGTCAAGGGTCTAACAACCCAGAGAGATTTGGTAGAATGGAAAACAAGGGGCTCATGCCTGAAGGGTATGCAGTGAATAGGTCACCCTTCTTTGATGGCACTAACTATGCGTACTGGAAAAATCAGATGCAGGTATTTCTGAGAGCTCAGGACCATGAGATTTAGAGAGTCGTGAGCAAGGGACCATATCAGATAGAAGGAGATGAAGAACTGTGGGTGAAGGAACAGATTCGGAAGTCCAATGTCAATTGGCAAGCTATGAACATCATGCAATGCTCATTGCATCCTATGGAGTTTTCACGAGTATCCTCATGTGCAAGTGCCAAGGAAATGTGGGACAGACTCCAAGTCATTTATGAAGGTACGTCCGAGGTAAGGGAGATAAAAGCCAATATGTTAATTTCTGAATATGAAGCTTTTAGAATGAAACCAGAGGAAAACATATCTGAAATGTATGCTAGACTAACCCTATTAGTGAATGGTCTTAAAGGTCTAGGAAAGGCTTACACAGATTACGAACTGGTTAGGAAAATTCTTAGATCCCTAACTCCAGTTTGGCACACCAAGGCCACTGTTGTTGAGGAATCTAGGAACCTTCCTACCACTATCCCTGATGAGCTTATCGGATCTTTGATGGCTTATGAGCTGAACTTCAAAAGGACAGATGAGGATGTGAAAAAGAAAAAGCCTCTTGCATTGAAGGCAGGACCAAGTAGCAAGGATAGCTCAGATGACAGTCATTCATCTACCTCAGATGATGACTCAGGTGAGATAGCAATGCTCACCAGAAAATTCAGGAGGTTTCTAAGGAAGGAAGGTAAATTTAGAAACAACAGAAGATCAGAGGTATGAAAGAGTTCAAAATTCAAATCAGTAAACTCTAGGAAATCTGACAAGGTTGTCTGCTACCAATGCAGGAAACAAGGACATATAAAATCTGAATGTCCAGAGAATGTGAAGAAAGTTCAACCGAAATGGAAGAACAAGAAGCCCAGGGCAATGATAAGTACGTGGAGTGACGAGGAGAAAGATGAAGATGAAGAAGAAAGCACTTCTGAAGAAGAGGTTGATGTTAAGTTATGTTTCATGGCTAATGGAGATGATAAGGATGAGGTAACTTCCTCTTCTAAAAACTTCTCTTGTAGTGATTGGGAAGAAGCATTTAATGAATTGCTAGATAAGTATAATCATGTAAAGAAAGAAAATAAATCACTCAAGAAAAAGAAGAATCTGACTAATCAAGAAAATTCATTGAATGATAAAATCAAGTGCTTAGAAGCTGAAATAACCAGTTTAAGAAAATCTCTTGATGAAAGTGACCAACACAGAGATAAATTGATAGAAATGAATAGAGAAAACGAATATTTACTGAAAATTCAGGATGACCTGAAACTCAGAATGCAAAAATTGGAGAGTGATGTAAAAATGACTGAAGAAAAGTATGAAGCCATTCAAGGAGTAAATCAGGAACTCCAAGAAAATTTGAAGAAACTGGAAGATGAGAATTCAAGCAAACAAACCTCTCTTGAGAAAGTAACTCAAGGTAAAAAAAATCTTGAAGTTGTCATGGGAGTAAGAGGTAATTTTGGAAAAGAAGGACTTAGTTATAATCCAACTAAGAAGAAGGATCTAGGAACTAGATTTATAACATTTGTTTCTGAACAAGGTACGTCTGAGCAGAGTCAAATGGCTGAAAAGAAGTCTTGTGAGGAAAATCAGGAAGAAGGAAAATAGACAAATGAAATCAGAAAAGAAAAGGGCAAAGAGAAAATGTATGATACTCTTAATGCCAATCATCATAAGAATGTGCCCAAGTTCAGAAGAAAATCCTCAGGTCAGCCTATAGACCCTAGCTCATCAACCCAACATAAAGAATATAGAAATTCATGGAGTCATAGGACTGGTACATGACAGTTGCGTCAACGCACTGAATATCCTGCGTCCACTCATCCTATGTCCCAGGGGTTCTACAGAAAAAATGCTAGAACAAACCATTGGGCGTGTCAACGCAGTGTTCACACTGCGTCAACGCATACACCCTTCCCTGGTGGGCACTCTTTCAAAAACATGAGAATTAGTCGACGCAGCCACTATAGTGCGTCGACACACCCTATGTACCAGAACCCATATGACCTAAAGGCTAGGTGGATGAGTCAACGCAATCATGTGGTAGGGTCTACGCAGCGAACCTTCATTCCTTCAAGACCTCAATATTTTTCTAGAACTTCTCATCCCATGTTCCCCAATGCCTCTTGGAGTCACAATAACTATTGGAATGAGAACAAGAATAAAATTTCATACTTCTCTAACAACAGAAATGGCTCAAAAAGGGAATTTCAAAGGGTACCTCAACCAAATCAGAAAAATTTCAAATCTATGAACCCCACATATCAAAAACCCTCAAAACAACAGATTTGGATTCCCAAAAGTATGATGTCTTACTTGACGCAATCATATGGTCTGATGGGACCCAAGTGTATTTGGGTTTAAAAATCTCTTGTTTGATGTGACTTGCAGGAGTGCCTTGCAGCTGTACACAATAGATGGTACCTTGACAGCGGCTGCTCAAGGCACATGACGGGAGACAAGGCAAAATTCTGTCTCCTAGTTGAGAAAGAAGGAGGACATGTCACGTTTGGGGGAAACAATAAAGGTAAAATAATTGGAAAAGGTAAAGTTGGCAAAACTCCCCTGAACTCTATTGATGATGTGTTACTTGTTGAAGGATTAGAATACAATCTTCTTAGTATAAGCCAATTGTGTGATAGAGGGCACAAAGTTGTGTTTGATTCCCATGCATGCACAATTATTAAAAAGCAGTCTGAAAGTGTCAAATTCTCTGGAAAAAGAATAAATAACATGTACATGATAGATTTAGATGATCCTGCTCATAATAATCTTTGTCTAGCTGTGAATAAAAGTGAACTGGCTTGGTTGTGGCATCGTAGACTAGGTCATGCTAGCTATAGTGTCATGCATAAGTTAGTCAAATTCAACATGGTGAATGGTCTGCCTGATATTTCATTTAAGCAAAATGACAAATTTGTAATGCATGCACTCAAGGCAAGCATACTAGGAATTCATTTAAATCCAGAATTGAAAACCAATCTTCTAGACCTCTTGAACTTGTTTACATGGATTTGTTTGGACCTACTAGAAGAACAAGTTTGAGTGGCAATAAATATGGATTTGTTCTGGTAGATGATTTTTCTAGGTTTACTTGGGTGTTCTTTTTAACTCATAAGAATGATGCATTTGAAGCATTTCAGGTATTCTTCAGGAAAATTCAGCAGGATGGTAAGTACACTATTTCATCTATCATGTCAGATCATGGAGGAGAATTTGAAAATTCAGAATTCGATGGTTTTTGCAGAGAAATGGGAATATCTCACAAATTCTCATCTCCAAGAACTCCTAAACAAAATGGAGTGGTGGAAAGAAGAAACATAACTCTTGTCGAGATGGCTAGAACTATGTTGATTGAAGGACAACTCCCAAGGAAGCTCTGGGCAGAGGCTGTAAACACAGCTTGCTACATTGTAAATCGGGCAATGGTAAAACCTCTTTCCAAAAAGACTCCATATGAGCTGTTGAAAGGTAAGAAGCCATCTGTTATACACTTCAGAGTTTTTGGATCTAAATGCTTTGTTCAAAATAATAACAAACGAGACTTAGATAAATTTGAACCTAAGAGTGAACCAGCCATATTTCTAGGGTATTCAAATCACTCTAGGGCCTACAGAGTCCTAAATATCAAAACTCAATCTGTTGAAGAATCTCCACATATTATCTTTGATGAAATGAATGTCAGGTCTGAAAATGAACTATCTTGCAGGGACAAAGATGATGGTGAATTTCTTGAAGAAAAGGAAGAACAACATACTCAAGAGGAAGAGCCAAGGTCAAATGAAAATCTAGCTGAATCAAGTACTAGAGGTAATGCAGATGACAATGAAGGTAACTCTCTAACTAATGTTAGAATGTTAAGGGACCACCCTCTATCAAGCATTATTGGTAATCTGCATGATCCTACCAGAACCAGATCTCATTTCAGAACAATTGAAGAAATGGATAATTTGGCTCTTATATCTCAAATTGAACCAAAAAATATAACTGAAGCCCTGAAAGATGATTGCTGGATAAATGCAATGCATGAGGAATTAAATCAATTCAAAAGAAATAAAGTGTGGCACCTTGTGCCAAGACCTAATGAACTTTCAGTAATTGGAACTAAATGTGTCTTTAGAAACAAATAAAATGAAAATGGAATTGTGATCAGAAATAAAGCAAGATTGGTTGCACAAGGATATAACCAAGAATTTGGCATTGATTTTGAAGAATCCTTTGCACCAGTAGCTAGATTAGAAGCTATCAGATTATTACTTGCATATGCATGTTGTCATGGAATAAAACTCCATCAAATGGATGTGAAAAGTGCATTTCTCAATGGTTTAATAAAAGAAGAGGTGTGTGTTGAACAACCCCCTGGTTTTGAATCTATAGACTACCTTGATCATGTTTACAGATTAGACAAAGCTCTCTATGGGCTCAAACAGGCACCTCGAGCATGGTATGATAGACTCAGCTCCTATCTCACTGAGAAAGGATATTCAAGAGGTAAAGTGGACCAAACCCTATTCACCAAGGTGAGAAATAATGACATGATTCTGGTTCAAATCTAAGTCGATGATATAGTTTTTGGATCCACTAAACCAAGCATGTGTGATGAATTCTCAAATTTGATGACCACAGAATTTGAGATGAGTCTCATGGGTGAGCTTCAATTTTTTCTAGGTCTACAAATCACCCAAAGCAAGGATGGATGCTTCATCAACCAGGCAAAGTACATTTCTGAATTATTGAAGAAATATTAAATGGAGAATCTTAAGGCAATCAGCACTCCCATGAGCACCAATACAAGTTTGGATGCAGATCAGCAAGGTAAATCAGTAGATGTAAAGACGTATCGAGGTATGATCGGATCACTCCTCTATCTTACTGCATCTAGGCCAGACATCCAATTTTGTGTATGTATGTGTGCTAGGTTTTAGTCTGATCCTAAAGAATCCCACTTGATTTCTGTCAAGCGTATCTTTCGATACCTTGCTGGAACTCGAGACTTAGGGATTTGGTATCCTGCATCTTGCACTTTTGATCTGGTATCATACTCAGATGCAGACTATGCTGGATGCAAACTTGACAGCAAAAGCACAAGTGGCTATTGCCAATTTTTGGGAGGGTGTTTGGTTTCTTGGGCATCTAAGAAACAACACTCAGTGGCACTATCCACTGTAGAGGCAAAATATGTCGCTGCAGGGAGTTGTGGCACTCAAGTGTTGTGGATCAAACACCAACTCCAAGATTATCAAACTGATCTTGGATGTGTCCCAATATTGTGTGATAACACAAGTGCCATTAACCTGGCAAAGAACCCCATCCAGCACTCTAGGACCAAGCATATCGAAATAAGGCATCACTTCTTGCGAGATGAAGTTAATAAAGGTAGCTTTAAATTGATTTTTGTAGACTCTGAACATCAACTAGATGACATTTTCACCAAGCCACTGAATAATGAAAGATTCTCTTGTCTTAAGAGAGAGCTTGGTTTGTGCAATCCTCATTTTGTTGCCTAAATTGATTGCTTGATTTCTTCCTTGAAACTTGTCTAATTAACTTTGCCTAGAAATAAATTGATTGCATGTCCTGCTTGAGTTGCAAATACCTGTCTTCTAAATAAGTCACAGATATAGGGGGAGTTTAGCTTTGAGCATTTCTGTTTAATAATTGCATCTTCATTCATATTGTCTATCATGAATAAATGGAGGGATAGTTTGCATCAGTTTTTAGACATGAAGTGTGAATGTGCATGCTAGAAGCAATGTATGGACTTGCTGGGCTATAATGCAGGTTGCACTTGAACAAAAGCAATGAATGTATAGAGTTGCTTAAGCTAACGCATGGAACAAGTCTGTATAGACTTTGATGTTCAAGTGCAGTGTATGGACTTGTGTACGCAGGGCAGACAATGTGTAGACTTGCGTGATGCACAACCATATGCAATGTTTAGACTTGGATGAGTTGCAAAGGCTGTACAGACTTGACGAATGCTTGAACAAGCCAATGTATAGACTTATACGATGTATGGACTTGCAAGACGATGCATGAGATGATGCATTGTATAGACTTTGGAAAGCTTGAAGCACAGACACTGCAATGTATAGACTTAGCGTGCTTCAAAGCAACCATGTGCAAACTTTACCGATGTACATACTTAGTGTTCTGAACGTAGGTAAGGCTAAGGAATGCAATTCTATTCTGTTAGAGTCAGCTATCTGGGCATCTGAAGAGTGGTTTAAGAGACTGAGTCAACACTGAAAGACAACTTCTGAAAACAGGCTGCAAGTTAAACTGATTGGTTAAATGAGTTAACGCAGTCACTTGGATGAGTTGACACACTGATGTAAACCTGGTGCAAATCAGTTCTGGAATTAATTGGATTACTTCAGAAGGGTTACCACAGCTCTGAAGTTTGGATGTCACATATCCTTTTTCTTGGTGTCGTCTTCTCAATCCCTCATCAACCTTGTTGCTTCTACTTTCAGTTTTTCAACTTGTAGTGAAGAACCACTCAATCTTGAGTATGGGGGAAGTTTCTTGAGATCTGAAATGTGAATTGATGTCATAGATTCAGGGGGAGCTAAAATGAAAATTCCCTTATAAGAGGTGGTGATCTTTATTGACTGTCTCTAGGCTGTATTAATGGTTGGAGCTTTATAAATCTTATGTTCTTTGAATGCTAAAATTCATGAACACAAAAGTGCTGTGCATATGGAATAGTTTAAGAACTATTTAATAAAACTGAGAACTCCTCATTTATTGAACTATGATGATCAAAAGTAAAGAGACCTTTGTGCAAATGAATTTAACATCTGTATTGATTTTAAACTCAGCATAGGGTTAATAAAAGCTTAAGAAACATACCATATATATACAAATATACATATAATAAATTGTAGAGCAATGGCAAGCCTTCACTGAGAAACTGTCTCTATGCATCAAAGAAGTGCTAATGAGCATGTCATGATGTGGGCTGTTACCTCTGCTTTAAAAGCAAAATAATTCATTGCAGAGCAATGGTATCTTTTCACTGAGAAACTACCTTCATGCACCAATGAAGTGCTAAAAGGTATGTCATGAAGTGAGTTGCCAACTCTGTTTTAGTTGTGCAGAATAGTTAGCTATGCTAAGTAACTGGGGACTCTGGTGTCTGATAAACATGTGCACCTGTGTCAAAAGGCTAGCTACACTTGACTGCAATTGATGAAAAATTAAAAATGTCAATGTTTATATAGGGTTGACCTGAAGCTCAAAAATGAAATCCGTTTGAGTTCATCCTCAATTCGAGTTAAATTCACAACTATAAGGGTATCTTGAAATTGAACATTCTAGGGATATGATTTGAGAAAGTTTCAAGTGTGCAAATTGTTCAATCGTTATTCCATAATCATGCTCTTCTTATTCAAGGATTTTTCTCAAAGTCTTAAGATTATTTTACTCCACATCATTAAATGAATTAGGGGCTCTCATAATTTCTCATCATATATCTCATAAGGGAACTTGAATTTTATCGATTAAAAATCCCTGAATTTAATTTCATCTCTTCCAAATTTCAATGTCATTAGAATGCCTACATACTGTGGATCTTCACTATTTCCTGTCTACTTCACACTATCATTCTGACTCGCCCTGGTGGCGTCGACGCAGTGTCTCACTGCGTAAACGCAGTCATTCAATAACTCCCATTTCTTCTCAGTCCGGTTCAGCACAGTGAACCGGTTCACCTTTTTGAACTGAACTCAAATCATCACCTTCTTTAAAATCCCGCAGCGTAAACGTTGCCGTCTACTTGTTCCTTCTAAAACCTAGTGATTTTCTATCTCTCCGACTCTCTCCGTCTTTCCTTCTCAGCACTTTCTCTTTGCCATGGCGCCTTCGGAACAAAAGAAGAAGGGGAAGAACAAGACGGGTCTATAGAAAAGAGATCCCATCTTTGCTACGGGCAGCATTGAGCCTCGGACTAAATATCAAGCGGAGACGCCGTCTGTGTCAGCTCCACCACAACAAAAAGGAAAAGAGAAAAGCTCGCCGGCAAAGACAAGAGCAGCAAAGCAAAAGGGCATGGACAAGGGCTTGGCAGATCCTTCACAGGAAATACCGTCTCCTTCAGCTCCACGAAAACGGAAAGGCAAAGAGACATAGTTCTCTCTTCGGAAACGCCGTCTTCATCCAAGCCCGCCTACCAAAAAGAGAAAGCTATCTACCGTCAGGACAGAGGAGCAGGTTACATCTTCAGGTGCTGTGAAGGGAAAGAAAGGTGCGGACAGTTCTCATGCACGGTCTTCTGATCCCTCTCTCACCATCAACGTAGAAGAACCTCTGAAGGTCCTTATTCCACGGTATATTGTTGCTACCGACGATGAGATGCTTGAGGTTTTTCCGCAACTATTCCCTACTTTGGATTATCAGGGTTGGTGGTCTTTTCTTACAAATCATAAGATTTATTACCCCACCCTAGTCAGGGAATTTTACCACAGTTTGAAGTATGAACCTCAGATCCCCAAAATTTCTTCAACTGTCAGGAATGTTAGTTTCGAATTGACAGACAAACTGTTTGCCAGAGCTTGGAAAATTCCAATGAATGGGGTTCAATTACACAGTTTTCAGTTTGATGAACATGCAACTTATGCTCTTTTGACTGACAAACCCAGTGATCCTACAGTCATTAGGGAGACTTTTTTATCTAGTCTTAAAGCAAATCAGTTCCCTCCATTCAATAGACTGCTCCACCATATTTGCACATCAATGATAACACCTCAGAGCAGTGGTAGGGAACGTGTCACTGAGATGTAGAGATTTTTACTGTATTGCATGCTGAAAAAGATAAACATTTCATTGTCAGATGTAGTCATTCAGACCATGGGAACTTGCTTAACACAATCTAGGACACTCCCATATGCTGCTCCATTAACTTCCATTTTTTGAAAAGTTGGAGTAGATTTTGGTAATGAGAAGAAACTGACTATTCCTAAAGGGAACATATACTCTCTTTCCTACATTCAAAAATTCATGGGATTTAAAGTTATAGATGGACAGCCTGTTAGGGTTCTGCCAAGTCAAAAACTAGTGCCTACCTCAGTGGAGACTGGTCATGAAGCCAGAACTGCAACACAAACTCAACAAGAGGCCAGTCTAAACAGAATGGAAAGATCAGAGGCTAGGGCAGATAGACCTGAAGCTAGTTCAGCCAGAATGGAATACCAAGAGTTCAGCAATATCCAGGATGATTACAATGTACAAGATGATACTCCTATGTTTCCTATTGATTCCAGAGAACTTGTCATAGTACAAGGTCCTCTTCCAGAACCCTCTCCACCAAGGGGACCTGCATCTACTTCTGAGGAGATTCCAGCTAACTCTCAGAATGATTTTTCTAGTATCAATCATACTCTCATTCAATATTTGGAAACAAAATTGAAGAGTATTGACTCCGCCATAATGCACCTAAGTTCAACAATGAATATGAGGCTGTCACACCTTGAACAGAAATTAGACAGCAGATGGGAAAAGTTTACACGTGATAAATACAAGTCAGACAAGAAGCTTCATGAGTTTATGGAATCTCTTCTTTAAGCTTGTCAGAAAGCTGGTTCAGTCATGCGTAACATACAAAATGTGCACCAACAATGTCTGCACAGGATACAGAGTGTACAGACATACAACTATGATGTCAGGGAAAACCAATCCAAGTTGAACTTGAAATATTCCACCCTGATTGACAAGAACAATGAGTTTAGTGAAAAGGTTCAAGCCTTGTTTGAAAAGATTACATCTTTTGGTCAGGACATTGCTAAACTATTTGAACGAACCACTCTAGTCGGTGATGAGGTTGTGGATGTACTGCATATTTTGAAAGAAAACTTTCCACCCACCATTGAAGATCAGCGTGATGTATAATGCCCTCCACCAACTGAAGCATCCTCCTCTGCACCTGAATGGGGATCTTAGCAGAAAGCTCAGGTGGACTATCTGTTTGATATACTGCACAACTAGTTTGATGGTATTTCTACTAAGCTCAAAGAATACCACAAGTTTGTGGTGAACAGAGATCAGCTGCTTTCTGAAAGGATGGACATTATGACAGCTTCCATGGCTCAGCTTCAGAAATAGTTGGATATTGTGTCTGCAACTGTACTTCAGGCTTCCTCATCTACTCCCCTTCCGGATGATGTCAAAGGGGGAGAGACATGAACTCGAGTCTAAACTAGAACTGCATTGCATCTGCATCAAATGTGTTGACTTACTGAAATTTCTTACTTTTTGTCTTTATCTATGATGTAAAACCTTGGACTTAAATGAATGACAAAAATTGGTGTTTGTTTCAGTCACTGAATTGAATTCCTTGTTGATCTGAACTTTCTTGTTTGATCTGGATGATACATTTGTTATTTAGATGCAATGGCATTCACCTCATAGTTGCCATCATCAAAAAGGTGAAGATTGTTGTGCCCCTGGTTTTAATGATGACAACCATGAGATGTGAATGTAGTATTCAACCCAAAATGTTAAATAAAATCTTGATTCAGTAACGCTTCCATTTGATTTCCTTTTGATGCAAGAAAGGAACAGGGTCGACGCTGGGAGTTCAAGGCGTCCACGCATCAGTTGAAGAGGGATTCACAGATTCACTTCACTGCGTCAACTCCACACTATTGCAACGTCAACTCATCAGCACAGAAGCAAAGGCATTCACATACCTACTTCATTACGTCAACGCCACAGTAGAGCAGCGTCGACGCAGCAGTTAAAAAGGCAGTGTTAATGGTTCACTGGAATACCCCAGTGCGTCAACGCTACATAAGGATAGCGTCGACGCAGTAGCTCATTCTGATGTGAAGTTGACTCTGGGTCAGTTCAGTGGGTCGACGCAGGGACCCCATGCGTCAACGCATCCAGTCTTACATTCAAGCCATATGAGGCATCTCAAGGCTGCGTCAACCCTGGGGACTCAAATGGTTAACGCCATCTGAACTTCCTTCGAGATTAGTTGGGTGGACCCCAATCGTAGTGACGTCAAAGGCCACATCAGCCAAAAAGCGCTTGAGATCTCATCTTTTCCCTCGTGATTCCAGAAGGCTCTACACATAGCAATTAGGAGACTGACCAGAATATCTTGTTGGGGCCCACTAGATGTATATATGCATGGATCTGGAAATGAGCGCGGGAATTGCTGAATTGCGGAAGGTGTTAGAGATTTCGAAGCTGCTGCGGACAAGGCTGAGGAAGAGAAGCTCACGAGAGGAACTAGGAGTTCATCTTCATCCTCATATCAATCTGCTGAAGACTGGAGGAGATCTAGGAGCAGCGATCCTTGGAAGCTCATCTGCATTTCAGAAGGAGAAGATCAGCTAATCGTTGAAGCTTCTTCTTCCAGTTTTCTGAATTCAAGCCAGAGATTCGGCTGCTTCACAAATCTGAGATTGCCTTTTTATTTGCTGAGTGATTTCATTTATTACTTGTCTTTTTGATTTGAACTCTATTATATTGTTTCTCCCTCGTACTGGTTAGAGTAGAGGGAGGGGTTTGATCCAGCAGACTGTGCTTGGATCAAGGGAATTTGGGCGTGTTGCCTGCAAGCTGTTTGTCAGCGAGTTAGAGGATTTGTTCCTCTAGTTAAGCCAAGCTGTAATGCTCAGCGGTGTATGTGAGGAAGTAGTTCCTCGGTGTAGCTAAGCTGTAAAGCTCAGCAGGGATCCTCACTGGTTTAGTGAGGGGTGGACGTAGGTCTCCACAGGGAGACCGAACCACCATAAAAATCTGTGTTCCTTTTGTGGTTTGATTTCTCACATTATCTACCTTTCGTTAGATGCTTGATTAGGCACGATTCTCATGATGTTTGGTTATTGATCTTTTAATTATCATTCTACTCTTTAATTCGAGTGTGATCTTGCATAAAGTTTTTTAAAGGGTCAACCTATTCACCCCTCCCCTCTAGTTTGACATTCCACCTAATCCAACATATTTCACTCCCTATTTTTATCAAGTTCAGTGAATTTGGAGGACCAAATTCCTTAAAATGGGGGAGGGTGTAGCACCCCTGTATAATAACGAATAAATTTTTTTTAGAAATTAATACGTAATTCCTTAAGAAATAGGATATGTAAAATTTTGACCATTTTATAAAAATCTGGAAAAACTAGAATCTTGTATAGGATAAAACATTTAGTAAAATTATCTTCTATGACCAGCCCAAATAAAATTCTTAAATAAGCCGAATTAGTAGATTAAGGCCCAAATCAACACTTAGCCTAATCGAACCTTAAAACGTGAAATTAGAGCCCAATACTAAACCATTTAAGTTAAAAACGGATGCAAATGAAAGGTTAGGATTAAGAGATCATTTTCCCTCTTATTATTCTCCAAAACCCTAACCCTAGGAGGTGTATTTGGCGGCGCAAGGTGGCTGCAACCCTATCCGGCGTGTTTCGCGCATGACTAAGTTGCGTGGACTCTATCTCCGCGATTTGAACTCTCCAGACCCTATAGAACCTATAAAAATGATCCTCTACCACCCTAAAATCGTTTAGAAGCTGTGGCGGTCGGAGAGGAGCTCGATCAAGGGAGAATTGCGGCGATCACCGGCGGTGTGTACCTAGCGTGATCGGCATCCCTCTTCCCCATTCATCCTTAGATTAAGGTAGGTGATAGCAAGCCAAACCCTAAGTATTATATATGGTTAGAAGCATCGACGAGTCCTCTTTCTTTTGGTCTAAAAAGCCCTAAATGTTATCTCGTATCCTGCGAGAATTTTAAGTTTTAGTGGAAGCATGTTAGAATTAGGGTTAGCAATGTTCCACTTCATTTTTAGTAGGGATTGCAGGCACTAAACCTTTAATTGATCAGGCTATCTTATACAACTTTTTGTGCTCATTCTGTTGATAGTAAAAGCCCTAAATTTCATGCTCTATGTTGTGTGTATTTAACTGTTTTAGCTAACCCTAGCCGGACTCGCCGGAGGCGGGCAAGGCAAAGGTAGCAGAGACCACCCTGACATGCGCGGCCTCTCGATAGACCGTCCATCCTAGATATGCGGCCGGTGCTTGACCATTCATGTGTTTTATCTTTGATATATTTCGTGGAATGAGCGACAGACCCCTAACCGCCGTTCGATCAGGCGGCCAGTCCAAGACCGTTCGTCTTCCCCAGCGGTACTCTACAGACCGCTCATCTCCAGTAGGCCTTCGGACCTGAGAGGGCATGAACGGCCTGTCGTGCGACCGCCAAGGCATATGAAAGGTTCTGAACGGACCGCCCATCTATACAGAACTGCTTAATTATCATTTCAGCATGATTTATTTTAGTAGATTAGTGGCTAATGGTATGTTAGCAACACACATAATAAACTGGAAATTATGGAAGTAAACATTTATGAATTCATACTGGTTTGTTCTCACTTGATCTTGATTCATCTTTTCCAATGAAGTTAATCTTAATTATTATCCATTGATAATTGAAATTGTTATTAGGATTGTTTGACAGTCGTTCTACTCCGGTAGGATTGACTGACCGCTACACTGGTTTCCGATGTTTTATTAGCCTCATTTCCTTGTAATGGTTGGGACTCTCCGTCGGATACTCCTTCCGTCGGACTAGGACCTTCATTACAGGACCTCCGTAAGTCCCCGCGTGCATGGAATTCCTACTAGGATGCTGGGCAGGTTGTACCACCAAGACCTGAACCTGTTTACGTGATCAAACCGCTTGGATTGTTGTGTTGTGAGTCACAGCTCAATTTGGACCGACTGAGCCTTCAACGGCCGGATTTGGACCGTTTAAGTCAATAGGCGGCCCATTAGGAACCGTGCATCTCTAGCTAATTACCATTTAAGGTTGGTCGATTATCCTTGTCCTTTCTTCGATCAAATCACAGTTTGATCGACCCAGTAAGCCCTAGGCTGACCAGTGGAGAGTGGGCTGGACCCTGGTTCAGTTCTGCCCCACTTATGGCAGCCCGGAGCCCATTTGGGTAGATTTCTAGTTTATTAAGTTAAGCCCAGTTGAACGGACTGATTAGGCCTGTTCATGTACTCGAGCGGATCTTATTGGACCGTTCATCCCTTGAGCGGCCCTATAAGGCCCGTTTATCTTGTTCTTGGGCTTCCAGCCCTTCTGGCCATTTGCGGCCCATTATTGACCGTCCTTGATAGTTGAAAGGCCCATTTTTGACCATTCTTATAAGAGCGGCCTAGAATGGTCTGTTTATCCTTGACTTCGTTGAGGCTGATCCTCAGCCCAATTCTGTCCTGAACGGCCCAGTGGAGACCGTACATAGCTTGAGCGGCCTAGTTTAGAATGCGTATCATCCAAAATTGATTTCCGTGTTTTTTGATATTGAATCCAAGGACCTGATTGGTTCTTGATAACTTGAACTTTCTGGACAAAGTATCTCTTCGACTTATCCTTGGGTTTTCTGAGAAAAGTTCATACCTTGATATAATTGGCCATTTAACTTGATTAATGTCTAGACATAACTTGGGATCTTGGATCCATTAAATCAATGCCAACGCATCATAAGGGCCCGGTCTGGTCCTAGGAGGAGCGCCCGAAAAGTACGTATGCCCCGGGGTGTTTGAATGACATGGTAAGGCATTGCACCGAGTGCATGACTAGCGTGATGTCTACGACATAATCTCTTACTTGAATCTTTCTTGACTTGGTTAATTCTTGCTTGTTGGCCAATTTCCAGTTACATCATGATCTCACCTTCTTTTTATTATGTTACTTTGTCATATTGTTATTTCATTTCGTTCTTTTTTTTGCACATATAAATGCGATTAATTGGTTAATTACTTAAACTTACCTGTTATTACCTACTGAGCGTTCGCTCACCCAGTTGTTTCCCCCCTTTCAGGTAGCTCAGGTGAGGATGCGCAGACCGATGGGGATGGGCAAGAGTGACAACCCTGGAGCGAGCCAATTGTAGATTTCGAAGAGTCGTTATAGATGTTTTGTGTCTAGTTATGGTTTAGAGTGCATGTCAAGCAGAGTTGTAATTGTTGAGTCAATATTGATGTAATGATGTCCAATGAATGTTATGTTAGAAGTTTTTCTTAAGTTGCTTTAAAAGGATGATGTAATTGGATTATGGAGCCTTTGATGTTTATTTAGTTAATGGAGTTATTTTCTATTCTTGGTGTTGTGTTGACCCTTTAGCTTTAGCATAGCATGTCTGAAAATGAGCATAATATTATTAATTATTTCTACTGCCAGTCCCGATATTCCGCGTCGGGGCGTGACATCATGAGATGGGAAGGGGCTCTCCTTCCACTCATACGTAGCAAGCTCTTATTCCTTCCACCCTCCATTTGTTAGTGTTAGGAGTAGGATCTTTACCTTTCTATCTCCCTCTCTTATTGTTCTAGCTTTGTTGTAATTTATTTTGTTCTTGTTATAATTTATATGCACTTGTGAGTTGGTTTAAGTTAAGTTTAATTCTGGTGTTATTTTTATTCAATTCTTCATTTTGTTGCACAATCTTTTCCCATCTCTCTCTAATGTTTCTTCAAAACTTCTTTCTCTATCATCCTCTAAACTTCTTCTAAAGACGGTGAAGAGAAGCAGTTCTGTATCTCCGGTCGAGTGTACGTGGTTGTCCCGGACAATGCGTAAATCAAAGGCTCGAGGAGACGACGTCGTCAGCATATCACGGCCGCAAAACTCTCTACCTCATTTCGTCTATTTTATTTAGCATTCAATTTTGTTAGATTAAAATTATCTCTCTAGATTTCCATATTTTTATTTCTTAACCCTCCATATTTCTTCAGATTTTTTTGATGTTCTTTTTAAAATTTGAAAACCCAAAAAGAAAACATTCATTCATTTTTACTTTAAAAATAAATTCTGAGTTTTTAATTTCTAACTCAACCTCTCAGTGGATTCGACCCGTTCTCGCTAGTGTACTACGGTTCATTTGAATTGTATTGCGAGTTCGGTATTTTGATTGATTGCCGCATGTTTTTAACGACAAACATTTCAGTACGTCAATTTTTTACGCCGTTGCCAAGGAGGTTAGTTTTGAGTTGAAAATTTAAATTTTATTTTGTGTATATTTATACAAAAAAGAAAAAATTTGAAGTGTGTCTCCCTTTTTACATCTCCTTAAAAAAAGAAAAAAGATTAAAAAAATTAAAAAAATTAAAGGACGAGGGATCGCGATCCAAGTAAGTATCTCAATCTTCCCTCTTGTGATTTAGTTTATTTTCTGCATTTTGTTAACTTTTATATTTAGAAAATCCCAAAAAAAAATTGTGTTGACTGGTATTTTCATTAACTAAAAAAACACACAAAAATAAAAGGCTTCATCTCAGGATTAGAAATCACACCATCCATGCTTAGGTCATGCATCATATAGAATAGAGTTATCTTGTTTAAATTCTGTCATTGCATTTTGGAGATCGCGAGGGGCAAGGTACGTTCTACTTATCTTATCTTGAGCACGCATGATTGCATAAGAACCCTTTGTTTTGAAATTATGGTGAGCATTTCATTCTGGAAAAAAAAATCTAAGGGCAACACCCATAAGCAAGATAACGTGAGGATTTCATCACCCTCCCTTAGCCCACAAACCACATTCCCCTTGCATCTTTGTTCGTCCTAAGCCGTAAATAAAATTTAGTTGACATTGGCCCTAGGTTCACACTGTGATTCTTGTGCTATTTTGTTGTGCCTCTATGGTCATTTGAGTCATCTTGTGGTCATTTAGGTCATTCGACATCATCCTATGGTCATTTGAGTTATTTTATATTCTTGGTTTTGATAATGGCTAAACACTATAAGTCATTGATGTTTTACCACTCTTATATGACTAAACTACTTGATGTTCTTTCATGACAGATATGCCAAGGAATGGAGTGGAGATGGCAAAAGTGAAAGCTCAATGATTGCGCCCTCGCACGCGGATCGACCTGCCCGGTCAGGTCGCGGGGATCGACCTGCCCGGTCAGGTCTCGGGGGTCAAGGGGGTAGCGCCCCTTGCGGGGGTTTCTGGGGGTAGAGCCCCCGGAAGAAAATTTTAAATTCATGAAATTAGAACTGCTCAAATGGTCTAATGTATAAACCAAGTTGAATCAAAACCCAAAATGCATGGAATAGATGAGGACATGAATACCTTGACTTATGGACATGTTTCTTTGGGCTAACACTTCATTTTTGCAGGTATAGGTCTTTCCGATTGACCAACAGACCTTGGTCGGTCGACTAGATTTTCCAGGGATGAAGAACTTCAGAATTTACAGGTTTCGGTCGACCAGTGGGTAGTGGCCGGTCGACCAGTTCTTCCAGAAATGAAAAACTCCAGTTTTTACAGGTTTCGGTCAACCGCCACTATAGGGCTGGTCGACCGATTTTGCCAGAACCAAAAGGTTCTGTCTGCAACAGGTTCCGGTCGACCGCCCTATGACTTCATGTCAACCGCCAGCCCCGAGGCCCCCTTTTGTTGACTTTTGTTTCAAGCTCGAGGAGAGGTCTTTCCACCCATTTGTTTAATCCCAATGGCCCAAATTTCACCATGATTTGTGGATCTGGTCTGGGGCTTGTCTATGAACCATTCAAAGGCTATAAAACATATCATTTGGAGCCATAAACCCCAAGGATCCAATAAGACTTACAAGGGAGATCAAGGGAGGCTACAAGGGTGTGTTCAAGGGAGAGGAGTTCGAGTACTGTAGCTGTGAACAGTACTCCGGGAAGAAGCTCTTCATCTATTCCAAGGGATTCAAGCCTAGATCTGAAGCCATCTCAACCTCCAAGGAAGCAAGAAGCAATCAGGGCTCTTAAGGGTGATCTAAACTGCATCCTTAAACCTCTTCATCAACTCAAGGAGATCAAAAGGAAGATCATAGCTACATCCATAGTCTTTCTCATCAACTAGAAGAGATTCAAGGAAGATCATATCTTAAGGAAGAAGATATCATTGAAGCATCAGATTCAAGCTCCAACAATCTCAGACAATATCCTTTCTCTTTGAGCATATTTTATATCTTGTTTGAGTGTTTTCATATCTTGTTCTTTTTTCATTTCATTCAAACATTTGAAACTGAGGATCGACCCTACCGGTGGTTAGTAGGAAGGCAATTAGAAGTTGTCCAATCTGCGGTGTTGACGTCCCTACCTATGGTTAGTAGGAAGGCAATCGGTGGTCTTTCCGATTTGCGGTTCAGTGCGTGGCACTAGTGGAGCCTCACCGGATTTGGTGAGGAGTAGACGTAGGACTGGGGATTCAGTCCGAACCACCTTAAAATCCTTTGTGTTGTGGTTTGTTTATGTGATTGCTTCGTTCTAGATACATGCTTAGGTTGAAATCGATATATTAGTTGCTCATCTTGCCAAGCGAATCATAGTGTTCTTCGATAAGCTAGTTACATTCCGCTGCAATTTATTTTATCTAGCGATATAGAGGGTTGCATTGTGAAAAGAGGGGCAGAACTATTCACCCCTCCCCTCTAGATCCGTTGTCCACTACTCAACATATTTAAGTTTACCCTCTTGTGAAAACCGGTGCCAAAGGTAAGATGGTCGGACGATAAACGCCTTAAGCGTGCTAGTGGTTCTCTAATTAGGTCCCTACGGAAGTAGTGGGAGTCTCCCACTATCCCACCCCTTACCTGGTCGGTGGAAATATTGAGGGTGAACTTAAGTTGTACTTTAGTCATTTTGTGAAAACTCATCCGTAAGTCTAAGTCCCATCTAGGTCATCAGGTAATTTACGTGTTAACTTATTTGTGTATATAAAAAAAATCAAACAAAACAAAGCCAAAAAAATCCTCTTCTTCTCTCTCTTCATCTTAGTTATTGTTAGCAAAAAAAATTAAAAATAAAAAAAAAACTTGGTGGGTTTCAATCTTAAAAAAGAGAGAGAGAGAGAGATGGACGGTTTCTAATAAAAAGAAAAAATAAACTTACTCTAAAATACAAAAAAGAAAGAAATAAAAAAAAATCAAACAAAACAAAAAAATAAGCAAAAATAAAAAAGAATAAAATAAAAAAGGAGATCAATAAAGGGAAAATAAAATTTAAAAAATTAAAAAATTAATTAAAATTTGAAAAAATCTTTCTAGGATCCAACCTATTTTTAATGGCCATCCATCTTGTAGGGAAACACACGCCCATGAAGGAGTACTTTATTCCTTCTACTTATAAATCGTCAACCTGTATTGAGCTACCTGACATTCTTGTGGATCATTATGAGATTGGCCCTAATATCATTCAGCTGCTCTCATCTTTTTATGGAAATCCCAATGAAAACTATTATAGGCATCTAGATGATTTTCTAGAAATTTGCTCCATGGTCAAAATTCAAAATTTTAAGAATGATGTCCTCAAGTTGATCTTATTTCCATTCTCATTAAAAGAAAAAGTAAAATGTTGGTTAAGGAGTTTTAAAAGATCATTAGGACTTGGGAGGTTATGTAGTTAGAATTTTTGAAAAAAAAATTACCCCATAATCCGGACCAACATTATGAGAAGGGCAATTATGAGATTTACTCAACTTCTAGAAGTGTAAATTCATGAATCTTGGGAGAGGCTGAAGGATTTGTTACGTCAATGTCCACACCATGGGTTGCCCAAATGGCAAATTATGTATGCATTTTATGAGGATTTATCTGATTATGATAGACAAATGGTGGACACATCTTATGGAGGGGCATTCATGAATAAGGATGAAGATGAGGCTTATGATGTGTTTGAAATTTTAAGTGAACATTCGATGAATCGTGTCTCAATGTCATCTCATAAACAATCTGTAGGACCTTTCAGACAGGCTAAAAATCCAACCCAAACTTCCAAAGAAGCCTGTGATTTCTATGCCAGTCCCACTCACCATGTGAGTGAGTGTCCTACTGTCGCCCGACTCCCACTGGTCATCAAAGCTCAAGTCCAAAATGCTCTAGGGTTCTCTCACCGCAAGTGTGATACCCTTTCAAATGATTATAATCTCGGCTGGAGTAATCACCCAAACTTGACTTGGATGGACCAAACAATTCAAGCCCATTTGTCTAAACTTTTACCCCAAGAAGCCCGCGAGCGGCCCGTGTGTAATCAACTTCAGCCCAACTCATCTCACCCAAACTTCAAAAGTAATATCGATACTAGAAATGATTCATCGGGCCAATATTCTGAACCTCAAATTGTGTACTCTCAGTCTACTTAACAGGGCCCTCCTTCAATATTATGTAAACCCCCTCAACACGTGAATGATGATGATGATGATCTGATGCCTGTCATTTTGGCTCAAGATATCAATATTGGGAGTGAGGGGGAGTGCACAAGCAATACCATGATGAAAGAAGGGAAGGAATTAGAGGGTGGATTGAAGGATAAAGATGATCATATTGATATCATCACCCCATTCTATGAATATTTTAAGATTGAAAATATCACTGTGAAGAATAGTGGCCCAAACAACTCAATTGAGGATATACATGAAGAGGAGGATTGCTTTGTGATTAATAATCTTGTTGATTTAATGAAAATAAATTCTAAATATCCTCCTCCCCTAGAATAACATGATGATGGGGCCTTGTTTGAAAGGTTTACATTTCATCTACTCACCCCATTATTAAAAAATTTGATTGATAATCTTCAGTTGAGTGATGAGTGTGATGACGGGTCCTTATTAGAAAATGTCACATTTGATCTGACCATTGAGCCCTATCCTATAATGTCTGAATCATTGGATGAATTAGATCCTGGGCTCACGCTTCCTTCTAATTTGATTCCCTTGAAAGTAAAGCCTCTCCAATATGACATTCTAGGACCTAAGGTGGATGTGCCAGCAATATTCACCTTTGATTTGACTTCCCATCAGGAAGATGAGTTGATTAATGCCCTTAATGCTCATGAGACTGTTACTGAGAGGAATGTGGCTAATAATGATAATCTTATTCATAAGCCACCACTGCCTGACCAAGTTACCGTGGAGGAAGTAGTCAGTAAAGGGGTAGTCAGGAGGGAAGATACAGGACAAGGGGACCAATGGATAGATGTTGTCCAAAGGTTCAACCTCGATCTTGAAAGATTATTGGCGATTAACCATTTCATGACCCCAAAGACAACAACTAGTTCACACATATGGTTAAAGTTAAAATCAAAAATGTGTGAGACCAGTATATTTCTAGCCCCAGTACGTACATGCTTACTCTTGTCTTCCAATGGCATAAGGGCTAAAATTTATCAGAGGATAAGATCACTTGGTGGCTCATTCTCCATGCCACATGTTGGTTAGTGATCCACCTTGTGTCTAACTGAAGACATTAAACTTAGCGCTTCTTGGGAGGTAACCCAACATTTTAGTAATTTCCATGTGATAATAAATGGCTTCTTGGGAGGCAACCCAAGTATTTATTATGATTTTATTTTTATTTTGCAAGTGTGAATAAAAAGATAAGTTTGGGGGAGAGAGAGAGACGATTGCTTACACCTCTGCCAAGTTGTCAAAAGCCAAGCCCGTAGAAGTTCACCTCCATCAGGTTGTCCCATTCTTTCCCAACATTATTCTGTTTACATTGTTCCATTACTCCATATTGTTCATGCCATTGAGAACAATGTCATTTAAGTTGGAGGGAAAGAAATCATGTTGCATTCTTATACAACCTAAAAAAAAAATTTTCTTATGCAACCTACCATAAAAAAAATCCCAACTGAGTTTTCTTAATTCATGCTCTCACCAAAAGGAATCTGGAATGGAATAGGCTATGGAGAGGGATGATTGAGATTGTTTTGTAATCTAGCCAAGGAAAACTGACTTAGAATCTTCTAAAAGTCCATTAGCACTGACAAAAAAAAATCACTTACACACTAATGAAGCAAGCGGACAAGCCTTCTGTTATTTAAGTGTGGTGTCTGATAGTTTATAGTTTTTAGTGAAGAAATCTTGTTGGAAAAAGTTACCTGCCAAATCAAGTGTGAAAATCACACCTTAGCAAAAAAAGAGTATGAAAAAAAATAAAAAACCAACCATGGAAAATGCCCTAGATCTTAGTAACCGGACCTACTTCTCCTAAGGAAAGAGTTAAGGTTCACGTCAAACGGTGAAAGGATGTGCAGCACCATGTGTTTGAAAAAAAATGAAATAAGATAGAGTGAAAGGTACTGTGCTCAATGTTCCGAACTGGAAACTGTAGAGTTGAATGACACATATCTGGAATAACATTATGAGGGATGCAATTGTCTAGCTGTGGATTTAGATTTCACGAGCACAAGAGCTATTGAACTTTGGGATTATTCTCAGTTTGCTACATTAATAGCTTATTTAAAGCTAATATAACCCGGATATCCTGCTCCTAAGTCAACTCTATGAAAGATGATCTGAGGCCTGGATATGTTAAACTCTTGTTGGTCCTAAAACTTTAAAATTATTTGCATTGCAAAGAGACTAGCAATGAGTAAGCGGGGAGGTGTGATGAGTGTGCATTTTTACGTATTAATTTATGATACACAGACTATTTAGGAGCTTTAATCTTAATAAATATGCACTTATCACACTTAATCATAAGTTTCGACCAAATGTTTAGTTTGATGGAATTAATTCAAATTTGAGAAATAAACTATTTTATTTGGCAGGTGCTCGGAAGAGGAAAACAGCAAGAAATCTACACAAGTTCACAACAACGGGCTAGAGCATTGAACTATTAGCATGAAAAGAAAAATATATATATTATACACCAAAGGCCCATGATCCATTCATTGGCTTGGCCCATGACTTATGCACACATGGACCCAAGGCCCATTCACGCGGACAGCTGCGTTGAGGCCCTCAAGCAAGCAGGCCCGCTCCCGCTTCTCCCTTCACCCATGCATGTAGGTCTTCATGCGGCCAATGCAAGCCATTTTTGCACAGGACAGCGCCTCACCCATTCACACAGCCCATTTCCCATGCAAAGGCCAGCAGCAAGTTCTCATGCATGCAACATCCCCTTCACGCGGCGGCTTCAACACAAGCTCCCACGGTGGGCTGGTCTTCAACGGCAGGCAGCATTCTTCACGCCAGCGACGAGCCACCCATGCAGCAAGCTTCACGCAGAGGGCGAGTCCTCACATGGCCAAGGCGGCCTTCACACGCGGCTTCAACGCGAACATGGCGGTCTTCGCACGCCGCCAGTCGTAGCCTCTTCACCCATGCAATGATCTTCTCATGCCCATGGCCAATCTTCAATGCTCCCCATGCATGGCCGCTTCTTCACATGGGCCCCGCCATCCCCCATGCGAGCCTCCTCAACGCGGCCAAGCTGCCTTGGTTTCTCACGGCAGACCCTTCACACAAGTAGCCCCATTCAACGTACCTCATTCACACGGCCTAGCCGTGTTCAACAAAGGTGTCTTCGAACGCCCCTCACGCGACGCAAAGAAGAGAGAAAAGAGGAGAGAGAGAACGCGGCGGCATCTCCCTTCAAGCCCACGGCGTCGACGTGGGCATGCAACAGTCTTCTCAAGCGGGCGCACGAGGGCGGCTTCTTCACGCGAGCAGGCGAATGGCAACTTCTTCACGTGGCTGCTTCTTTACACAACAGAGAGAGGAAAAAGTAATGCAGAAAGAGAAAGAGAGAGAGAAAGAGGAGAAAAAAATGGGCAGCTTAGATTTTGAATGAAAGTGGGAAGAAAAATGAAAGAGATGTTCACATGGAGGAATAGTGTTAGGTTGGGCCTATAAAAGGAGGGCATGAGATGGGAAGGGGCTCTCCTTCCACTCAAACATAGCAAGCTCTTATTCTTTCCACCCTCCATTTGTTAGTGTTAGGAGTACGATCTTTACCTTTCTATCTCCCTCCCTTATTGTTCTAGTTTTGTTGTAATTTATTTTGTTCTTATTATAATTTATATGCACTTGTGAGTTGCTTTAAATTAAGTTTAATTCTGGTGTTATTTTTATTCAATTCTTCATTTTGTTGCACAATCTTTTCCCATCTCTCTCTAATGTTTCTTCAAAACTTCTTTCTCTATGATCCTCTAAACTTCTTCTAAAGATGGTCAAGAGAATCGATTTCGTATCTCCGGTCGAGTGTACGTGGTTGTCCCCGACCACGCGTAAATCAAAGGCTCGAGGAGACGACGCCGTTATCATGTTGTGCCCCTTGTGCTTTGATGATAGGGTGTTGTGGTTTTGATGATGGCAACTCAAGGAGTCACCACATAAGATGGCAAATCAATGAGTCACCATATAAAATGATGTTTCGAATGCATTATTCTGATTAAGCCCATGCACAGGTTAAGTCAGTACAGAGTTTTGCCTAGACGTGCATATGTTTGCTGCATAAACCTTGAGTCCGTGCAAGGTTGCTCACATGTCGTTAAGCTTGTACATGCATACATAAAGTCGATGCAAGCATGCAACAGAGTCAGTACATTGCTTAAGTCTGTACAGGGTTAATTGTCTAGGCTTGTGCATTTCATAACTATGTTTCATGGTGGCCATAAGTTAGTGAATGCCTAGACTCATGCATGTTCAAGGGACAAAGTCTGTACAGAATTTTGCCTAGACTGCATCAACTCAAGTCTGTACATTCCTTGGTGGCTAGTTTGTACAACCTCCATTGTTTCACTCGACCAAGGCAGTACAGCCAGTGTTCTTCATGCATATGCAAAGTCAGTGCATCACGTTGCCTTATCCATACACAAGTACACAAAGTCTGTACAACCTGTGATGATACTAGCAATTAAGTTCGTGCATTAATTCATAAGTTTGTACAACCGTTGCTGGTATGAATGTTTAAGTCCATGCATCATTTCATCAGCAAGTCTGTTCATCGTCTTGTCGCATGCATGCAAAGTCTGTACATTCTTCACCCGGCATTCAAAGTCTATACATTCTGTTGCACACCGAATGTTCGTGCATGAATACTAAGTCTGAACACGGGTGCCCTGATGACTTAGCAAGTCTATACATTCTTGCATTGTTGTGCTTCACGCATACACAAAGTCTGTACATCGTCTTATCATAGGCACAGAAAGTCTATACAGCCATTCGCTGATAACTGAGCAAGTCTATACATTCGTTAGCTCAGCTCCTGGCTTAGTCAGTGCAATCCATGTTCATTGTGCATGTGTGCATACCGCTACTGGTATGAGTGTTCAAGTTCATGCATCATCACACCAGCAAGTCTATACATTATTGTCGAATGCACGCAAAGTCCATACACTCCTTGATGGCATGCCTGTGCATTCACCTTCATTGTGCATACTTTGTTACATGCATACTGCACTACACACTAGCAAGTCTATACATGCTTAGTTTAAAATCTCAAACCTACTCGATGCATCTTTTTCTTTTCCTTTAGATTGATTCGAACTGATATCAAGTTTTATCTGACAGGACTCATGTTCGAGAAGCTTAGTATGGTCACTTGATCCAAGAATAGAGATGGCTCAGGATCGTGACACGTGTAATGTAGTGAGCTGAAATGTTGCCACGTCGTCAAGGCGCTCTGGGCGGGAATTGTAGAGGACACACGCCCACCTCTCTGATGCTATAAATAGAAGACTTCTCGATCTGGAGAAATTGATCGTGGATATACTTCAGAGGAGCAGAAACAGAGAGAGCCTGTATGATCCAGAGAGAAGAGAAATAGAAAGAGATAGAGTAGCAGAGAAGAAAAGAAACGATTAGGATAGAAGAGAAAGAGAGAAGAAAAGAGTGAGCAGCAGAGAAGTATAGAGAAGCAGAAGAAGAGAAAGAAAGGAAGAGAGAGGTAGAGATCTCTAGGGGAAGAAGAGAAGCTTCATCGGATGATTTGTTTTCACTGGACTTTGGATCAGATCCAAGCCAGTTAGCTCTTTGAGAGCCACGTTGTGTTCTATCTTTTACAGCTTTCAGTCGCTGTTATTTCTTATTTCCTGCTTTCATTTTTAACCTTTCTTCAAGTTGTTTGTCAGCGGGCGAGGTGGATACCTCGGACAGCAAGCTGTGAAGCTCAGCGGTTAGAGGAGGATTCCTCTGGACGGGTTAAGCTGTAGTCCCCAGCAGTTGCAGAGGTATGGTATCCTCTGGACGGCCAAGCTGTATTGCCCAGTGGATGGCTAAGCTGTATTGCCCAGCGGAAGCAAGCTATGATGCTCAGCTGATGTAAGCAAGCTATGAGGCCCAACTGTTAAGCTGTGTATCAGCAGAATCCACACTCTGGTTGGAGTGTGGGGTGGACGTAGGTCTGCGGATCGAACCACCTAAAAATCCTTCATCTACTATGATTTGCTTGTCATATCTGATTACGCTAGATGAATGCTTAGGCTCGATTTATCTTCATATGTCCATTGAGCTCATTGATTGCACGTCTACTGTTTAATTGAACACATCACAGTATTTAAGATTCGGTAGAACTGAATCTGTCATTATCTTCGCATCTCTGAGTGTTCTAATTTTTTAAATTAGGCAAAAATTTTGAAGGATAGATTCATTCACCCCCCTCCGAATCCATCGCACATGTCCCAACAATTGGTATCAGAGCGGTTGTCTGCACAGAGGGTCACACGGCCTGCAGATCCGTTCCTGGATTCGGTTTCGGTGCGTTTTGGTTTGATGAGTGTTCTTATCATTGTTTTCGATCTCTTCTACATTTAAGTTTGTGATTTAATCTGAGGATGTCTCCGATGTTTGATCTCCCGAAATATGATGGTCTAGGTTTTTATAACTGGCTCAATCAGTTCAGGGAATATGTGATGCAGACTAATCCAGATCTGTGGATGATCATTGCATACAGTTCTTATGAAGTTCCAAAGGATAAATCCTTATGGAAAACTTCAGACAGACTAAAATTCTCAGAGAATCAGAGGGCCCTGGACCTAATCAAAAGGGCGATAAATATTTATAAATTTCCTTGTATAGTCAAATGCTGCAGTGCCTCCGAAGTGGTCGAGATGTTAACAGTAAGCAGGAGCCGGGATGAAGTGAAATGCCTCATGGCTTCAGATAAAGATCTGATTCAAATTGAAGAAACTTCGTCACAGGTAAACTCTGACATTGTTAACTTTTCATTTGAAGATTTGGTGGCATTGAATGAACATTTGTTGATCAAGTATGATAGAATTAAATCTGAGAAAAGGAAATTAAAAAGAGAGCTGGACATGTTAAAATTTGAAGATAAGAACCTGAATAATTATTCAACTGGAGATAAGGGTTCATGCAATGAATGTGCATTCTTAAAGGAATTGATCGAAGACTTAGATTCTGATGATAATATGCAGAAAAACTTAATCACTTCCTTGAAAGAAGAAAATGATTCCTTGCTGGCTCAGAAGAAGGAAAATGATCAATTTCAAGATAAGCTGATTGAAGACAACATGTATCTTAAAGACCAAAATAAAAAGCTAATGGTTCTTAATACTGTTTTCTCTGAAAGATGGTTGTCATTTGAAAAAGGAAAATCAGTTGTGAAGGAAAATGAGAACAACAATGAAATAAAGGTTCAACAAAAAAATAAAACTCTGAAGAACCTGAATGATGCTTTGCAACAGCAGCTGATTGCGTGTGAATCTGAGCTAAACAAATACGAAGCTAACATTGTGACTCTTAACTCTGAAATTGAAGACCTAAAGGACTCCTTGTCAAGATTTGTAAAAGGAAAGATTAATCTGAATAAATTGCTTGGAGTAAATGTGAATGTCCAGAAAGAGGGATTGGGTTACATTCCAGTTATGAAGAAGGTTGAAGGGAATCAAATGAAAAATGTTTTTGTTAAAAGCTCAGAACAAGATAAAGCTTCTACTTCATCAGTTTTCCAATTCACTGTTCAGAGAACTGAAAATGAGGATAAAAACTTGAAGAATGAAAGTAATCAGAAAAAGGCTGGAAGTAAAAGGAAAACCAAACTCTCAACTATTGCTGTTAAGGCCTTTTCTGACTCTGTTAGACCTCATGATCAAGTGCATAGTATAAAACATTTCCCCATCCAGTCACATGCACACACAAGAATCACCTCATGTCATTACTGTGGCATATCTGGTCATCATATGCATGAATGTAGAATAATGGTTCAAGATGAATTGAGTGCTAGAATTATTCATGAAAAACCCCATGCATTCAATAAGAAGAAGAAGATCCATTGCTTCCAGTGTGGGAAGCTGGGCCATGTTGCAGCTCACTGCTGGCATGCCTAGGGAGGAAAAAGGAGTTCAAAACCTGATAATATCCTTGAGAATAAAACTGTCTTTAATGGAAAAACTCATGTATGTTTTGAATGTGGTAAAGTTGGTCATCGAGCCTTTGAGTGTTGGCATGTTAAAAGGAATACCAATTTGCATGGTAGAAATATCTTAACGAATGTCCACTCACAAAAATTTCATGTTCATCCTGTCAAAAGGAATTTGAACTCTGCCATTAATTGTCATTATTGTGGGAGAATAGGACATATCATGAATAACTGCCATGATTTGAATTTTGATGATAGGAAGACTTGGAAACCCTGGAGTGCACCTGCTAGAGGTGTCACTCAACTAATAAGACCCAAGAGTCTTTTGGTCCCCAAATTCGCAAATTGATCTTACCTTGCAGGTGTGCCTTGGAAGTTGATGAATAAAGGGGTTAATAATCCAAGGCACTCAAGAATGAAACCCCCAGGATTGCACTATTCAGGTCAGTTCTAAAAATCTGTTCTAAATTCTGTTCTCAGAAATTGTTTGCTTTAGATGCTTGCATATCATCTAAATTGAAAAATCCAAAAAGGAATAACTCATTGCATCTAGACAGGGGGAGTATTTGAGTCTCACTAGTCGTTCACCTCTTGAACCCTTCCTGTCTAGCTATTCGGTTCACTTTCATATTCATGTGTGTTGATTTCATTCTGATTTGAGAGTTGGATTGTTTGAAAAATTATCCTGTGTCAGCCTGTCATTGATTTCTCAATAAGGAATGCTCTGATGTTTGAACAATTGTTATGCACAACTGAGTGTCATACGCATGCTTTGCATAGTTGATGTTTCAAATTGATGCATGTATTGCACTGAGTATAGATAGTTGCATGTCTTGCATATAGTCCGTGCATCTTGTGTTCAAATAGCATGAAGGTCGGTGCATCATAATGTTAGGAAGAGGGTAGTAATGTCTGAACTTGGTGTGTTAGGTTTTCATTGAATACACTGCATTCAGTCAGGGGGAGTAGATGGATGTCTTTTAGAAATTTCATTTAAGAAGATGACCCATTGCATCCAGGCAGGAGGAGCATTTTTGACCAATTAATCCTTTTCAATCCAGACCCTTCATGTCCAAATATGTGAATTCCTCTCTTGCTCCTGTGTACTTCACTCGAATTCTTCTCTTTTAAGAAATCTAAGTTGTGTACCTTGTTTATATGTCTGAATCCTGAGAAGAAACTTCTATCCTACAGAGTTAAGAATGTCCACTGATTCAAATTGGTATAAGCCTAATGTATTCTCGGATTTGAATTTGAATGATTGAAAGTATCTGAATCATAAGGTTTAATAATTTTAACCACCCATGTCATAAAATATCTAGACTCATTCATCTGAATTCTAAAAATATGAGATCAAGGCTACTTTGGTAGAGACACATAGAATGAGTATTGTTTTTAAACATTAACCTGAAAAATGTTGACTAAATTGAAAATTTGAATTCAGAGCAATGACTTGGTCACTGAGAAACTGGATACTCTATCAATGAAATAGAGTAATTCTATGTCATGAAGTACCATAGCTATCTCTGGTGAAAATATATTGAAAATTTTGACAGAGCAATAGCATGTCTGTGTTGAGTAATTGGGGAGTCTTACTTCTGATCAAGGTGTCTCCTCATGTAAAAAGACACTTCTAGTACTAACTCTGCTCTTAAAGTTGAGAGGCAATGAAAGTTATCACACTGAGTAACTTGGTCACTTCACCTAAGACGTGTTGTACCTCACGTAAAAAGGTATTGATCAACTTAAATTGCTCAGGAAAAGTATAATGTGCTAATCAAAACAAAATGTCTTGCAAAAATAGTCTACTCACATTCTAGTAAGGGTGTTTAATCTCAATTCTGCTCTGTGTGACTCTCAAAGGTGTCATTGAGAGTATTTGAGTAAGTTGGAGGATGTTTTGATCTGGAGCATTACTTGATTAGCTAGTTAATCCTTATTAAAACTTAGTTTCAGATATGAGTAATGAATTTAATTGACAGATTCAGTATACATCATGATTAAACCAGGTGGGTAATGTAGGTTAATTCATAACCCCTTATGATAGGAAAGTCTATTCTTGCATGGACTTATTACTGTGGTACCTGCCATACATTTCTCTCTGATCAGGTTCACCTGTGACAACTTATTCATCATGTCAACTCACCTATTGAAAATCCGGTGCCTTGCTTGATGTTATTTACTCCTTCCCTTGGCTACATCAACTTCATTTACAGCATTGTCTCGCTCTCCACACTGTTGGAATCTTCCATCTTGCTTTGTAACCAGTTCTGGTTCTGTAGACTTTCCACCTGTTTCATTCTGTCCATGCATATGTGAGGTGCCTCAACCAGAGTTCGGGAGAGTAGTCAAACATTCATGTTGATAGGGGGAGTTCTTATATTTTATTCTTCAGTGCTCATTTTGCATGTTTCTATGGGGGAGTATTGGTATCAGATTTCATACATGTCTTTCATTTCACTCGTAAACCATCTCCTTTTTGTTTATGTCAAAGGGGGAGAATTGTTTGCTGAGTCTGTGTGACTCGTTGTGTTGACATCATCAAAAAGGGGGAGATTGTTGTGCCCCTTGTGCTTTGATGATAGGGTGTTGTTGTTTTGATGATCGCAACTCAAGGAGTCACCACATAAGATGGCAAATCAATGAGTCACCAGATAAAATGATGTTTCGAATGCATTATTCTGATTAAGCCCATGCACAGGTTAAGTCAATAAAGAGTTTTGCCTAGACGTGCATATGTTTGCTGCATAAACCTTGAGTATGTGCATGGTTGCTCACATGTCGTTAAGCTTGTACATGCATACATAAAGTCGATGCAAGCATGCAACAGAGTCAGTACATTTCTTAAGTCTGTACAGGGTTAATTGTCTAGGCTTGTGCATTTCATAACTATGTTTCATGGTGGCCATAAGTTAGTGAATGCATAGACTCATGCATGATCAAGGGACAAAGTCTGTACAGAATTTTGCTTAGACTGCATCAACTCAAGTCTGTACATTATGTGGTGGCTAGTCTGTACAACCTCCGTTGTTTCACTTGACCAAGGCAGTACAGCCAGTGTTCTTCATGCATATGCAAAGTCAGTGCATCACGTTGCCTTATGCATACACAAGTACACAAAGTCTGTACAACCTGTGATGATACTAGCAATTAAGTTCATGCATTAATTCATAAGTTTCTACAACTGTCGCTAGTATGAATGTTTAAGTCCATGCATCATTTCATCAGCAAGTCTGTTCATCGTCTTGTCGCATGCATGCAAAGTCTGTACATTCTTCACCCGGCATTCAAAGTCTATACACTCTGTTGCACACCTAATGTTCGTGCATGAATACTAAGTCTGCACACGGGTGCCCTGATGACTTAGCAAGTCTATACATTCTTGTATCGTTGTGCTTCACACATACACAAAGTCTGTACATCGTCTTGTCGTAGGCACAGAAAGTCTATATAGCCATTCGCTGATAACTGAGCAAGTCTATACATCCGTTAGCTCAGCTCATGGCTTAGTCAGTGCAATCTATGTTCATTGTGCATGTGTGCATACTGCTGCTGGTATGAGTGTTCAAGTTCATGCATCATCACACCAGCAAGTCTATACATCGTTCTTGAATGCACGCAAAGGCCATACACTCCTTGATGGCATGCCTGTGCATTCACCTTCATTGTGCATACTTTGTTACATGCATACTGCACTACACACTAGCAAGTCTATACATGCTTAGTTTAAAATCTCAAACCTACTCAATGCATCTTTTTCTTTTCCTTCAGATTGATTCGAACTGATATCAAGTTTTATCTGACAGGACTCATGTTCGAGAAGCTTAGTATGGACACGTGATCCAAGAATAGAGATGGCTCAGGATCGTGACACGTGTAATGTAGTGAGCTGAAATGTTGCCACGTGGTAAAGGCGCTCTAGGCGGGAATTGTAGAGGACACACGCCCACCTCTCTGATGCTATAAATAGAAGACTTCTCCATCTGGAGAAATTGATCATGTATATACTTCAGAGGAGCAGAAACAGAGAGAGCCTGTACGATCCAGAGAGAAGAGAAACAGAAAGAGAGAGAGTAGCAGAGAAGAAAAGAAAAGATCAGGATAGAAGAGAAAGAGAGAAGAAAAGAGTGAGCAGCAGAGAAGTATAGAGAAGCAGAAGAAGAGAAAGAAAGGAAGAGAGAGGTAGAGAGCTCTATGGGAAGAAGAAAAGCTTCATCGGAAGATTTGTTTTCACTGGACTTTGGATCAGATCCAAGCCAGTCAGCTCTTTGAGAGCCACGTTGTGTTCTATCTTTTACAGCTTTCAGTCGCTGTTATTTCTTGTTTCCTGCTTTCATTTTTAACCTTTCTTCAAGCTGTTTGTCAGCGAGCGAGGTGGATACCTCGGACAGTAAGCTGTGAAGCTCAGCGGGCAGAGGAGGATTCCTCTGGACGGGTTAAGCTGTAGTCCCCAACAGTTGCAGAGGTGTGGTATCCTCTGGACGGCCAAGCTGTATTGCCCAGTGGATGGCTAAGCTGTATTGCCCAGCGAAAGCAAGCTGTGATGCTCAGCTGATGTAGGCAAGCTGTGAGGCCCAGCTGTTAAGCTATGTATCAGCGGAATCCACACTCTGGTTGGAGTGTGGGGTGGACGTAGGTCTGCAGACCGAACCACCTAAAAATCTTTCGTCTACTGTGGTTTGATTGTCATGTCTGATTCCGCTAGATGAATGCTTAGGCTCGATTTATCTTCATATGTCCATTGAGCTCATTGATTGCACGTCTACTGTTTGATTGAACACATCACAGTATTTAAGATTCGGTAGAACTGAATCTGTCTTTAGCTTCGCATCTATGAGTGTTCTTATTTTTTAAATTAGGCAAAAATTTTGAAGCACAGATTCATGCACCCCCCTCTGAATTCATCGCACCTGTCCCAACATATCATACCACGGCCATAAAACTTTCTACCTCATTTTGTCTATTTTATTTTGCATTCAATTTTGTTAGATTAAAATTCTCTCTCTAGATTTCTATATTTCTATTTCTTAACCCTCCATATTTCTTCAGATTTTTCATGTTCTTTTTAAAATTTGAAAAACCAAAAAGAAAACATTCATTCATTTTTACTTTAAAAAGAAATTCTAAATTTTCAATTTCAAACTCAACCTCTCTGTGGATTCGACCCGTTCTCGCCAGTGTACTACAGTTCATTTGAATTGTATTGCGAGTTCGGTATTTTGATTGATTGCCATATATTTTTAACGACAAAGATTTCAGTATGTCATAGCTAAGTCTATCTCCGCTGCCTCGGCACACGTGACTTCCCCTCCGAGTAGCTCCTCTGGCAGAGCTGTCATAGCAACTAGGTCCCTAGAACTAGAAGAAGCACCCCCTGCTCCTACTGCCACTCTCTGCTGGGCACGCTGCATTGATTAAGACTGTCAGTGGCTGAACATTAAAAATTCTAGAATAAACATCATAAATCTCATGCATACTCACCAGGGTCTCCAATGCCACCTATGTGGTCACGAGCTGGGCCTTGGTGTCATGGAGGTGGGCCTGCAGGTCTACCACCATCGCATCTCACGCATCTTGCATTCATGGCGTTTTAATTAGCATCCATCAAAAACATATCCGAATAAAGAGAAAAAAATATACATTCATTCATACATACCCCCACTGGCCTCATCTGAGGCCGACCAGCGTACGTCTCCCAGTAACGTTGTAAGTATGTCAAGCTATCCTACGCATGGGAGACGACTGGAGTGCCTCCCCTCTGCGAGTACTCTCCAGTCAGTCGGAATAGTCTGCCCTCGGGACTTCCGCCCGATGCCGCGATGCTCCGCCACCTCCACCCACTCCTGGTGAAGGCCCAGGGTCCTCATCGCGAGCCACAACCTTAGTGGCTTGATCTCATTCAAGCAGTGAAGCCAAATGTCACGCCCGAATCGAGGTCGGCCAGCTACCACCCAGGGTTGGCCCTCATCTAGCATCCCTAGGTACGACCTTCACACCACCTGCATGCACATGTCATCATAAGGTCATGTCATTATTAAGCATAAGCATGAAAGGAAATAGGCATAATAATTATATACATACCATGGTGGCGGGGTAGTCCCGAAACTCCCGTCTGAGCACCTTCAGCTTGTACGAATGTGGCGCTCCAGACACCACTGGGAACCAACATCGTGCCAGTGGGTAGACATCAGGATGCCGAGGGTCAACCCTGTCCATCGGCATGTATATGTAGCTCCACACCTGCATTTACATTAGCATCATAAGCAACATAATCACAAGCATTAAGCAGTATAGGTATTAGCAACATGAATCATAATCATAAAGAATAAACATAAATTAAAAAAATGCATACCTGAAGAAATGGTGAGAAGTCGTTGACAGTCGTCTCACGACATGTTCCAGTGGACATGTCAGCTATCAAGTGAGCCAGTAGGGCCGCCCCCGAAGCATACTGCCCCACTCGGTCTAAGTCCTCCAACAGCCCCAAAAACTGGCAGTTCAAGTCATCTCCTTTTGTCCTCAGCAATAACCTCCCCAGCATCAAGAATAGAAATCTCCTCAAATCCATATCTACCCTCTCTCTCTATGAAGGGTCCTGGCAGTAAGTTGCTCGCGCTCTCTCCGTCATCCTATCTTGGAACTCCCCTAGCGACTCTCCTAATCTCTGGCGAGCCTCTCTCAACCCCAAAACACTCATAAGCTCCACCCCGTATATCATCCGACAATCTCTAGGGCCAGCTGCAACTGTATCCAAGCCTAGAAGTCTACGGGCTAGGTCCCTATAGTGAGGGTAGGTCACCCCACTCACCACCTCTCCATCTACTCTCAGCCCTATAATCCTAACGACATCCTCCAGGGTCGGCACCATGTGCCCCTAGGGCATCAAGAAGGCTCGGCTCACTCTATCCCACCTCCCTCTCAAAACCTGGATCAAAATCAGATCCGACTTGACTGGATCGATGCTCAGGAAGGGCTCGAACCCCATCGCCTCTACTCTCGCCCTCTAAAACTCCAGCAACCCCCAATAGGCCGCCAGCACCAAGACCCATAAGATCCTAGTCCTCATCACCCCCTACAACACGAGAAGAAACACATTAGTAACTATTATTAACTAGAACACACAAAAGAAAAAAACACAAAAAAATAAAAACAAAAAAAATAAACACAAACACGATTTCTGTTAGAATTAACGGCGGCAATTAATTGGCGTCAACTGGGTCGGGCGTTGATTCTTTTGAATAAATAAATATTTTTGCAATTTCAGAAAAAAGAAAAAATTATGTCAATTGCAACTGACATCAATTCTTTTAAAAATTCAAATTTTCAAAAAAAAAAAATCCGCGTCGGAGGTTTCGACGCCAATTTTCTCAATGACTAATTTAAATAACTAAAAATAGGAATTCACGCTGACTGTAGTCGACGCAAATTCCTGCAAAACCCCTAGTCTTCCCCCCATTCCCAGAATAGAGATGAAAATTTTAAAAAAATTACAGAGGACCAAGATGGGTTTGTGTACCTTGCTTGGTACTATGGCCATGTTGCCCCCACGTAGGGGCTAGTGGGGAGCCCTCCTCCACCTCAATCCTTCCTCTTCTTTATCTTTTTCACCTTCTCCTTCTTCGTCTCCACTCTTCTTCTTCTTCTTCTTCTTCTCCTCCTCCTCCATCCGAAGAACCGTCAGACACCTCGGGGTCCACCGGAGCCTCTGTCACTGTCGGAGGAGCTTCCTCCTCCTCGTCATGTCCTTCTTCCTCCTTCACGTGAACCACGACGGGTGCCATCACACGTCGCTGTTTCTCGACACCGGAGCCACTCGTAGATGCCATAGGTGGGGTGAGATGAGTGGGAGAGATGGGAGCTGAGAGAGTATGAGAGTCGAGAGAGAGGTGTCGCTGGTGAAGATCGCCGGTCGTGGGGTTGCAGAGAAAAGGAGTAACGGAAAGAACAGGAAGAGAGAAATGGGGAAAAAGAATAAGAAAAGGTTTCAAAAGGTTAAAGGCGATTTGAAATTTGAAATGAATTTGCGTCAAAGTGACTAACGCAAGTTTAAAAAGTTGCGACCGCCTATAGAGGCACAGATTCTTTTAGTTAAAGAATTAACATCAATAAAGCAGACATAAATTTTATGATTTAATACTTTTCTGGAAAATGATATTGAATTAGTGTCTTTGAAGCTGACGTAGGTTTAAGAAGTTACACCTTTTTGAACAAACGCAGATTTTGGTAATTATTTCTTGTATTAAAATGATTAATAAATTGATGTCCTGAAGGCTGACGCAAATTTAAGAAGTAACGCCCTCTGGGTTGGACGCAAAATTTCACATAATTCATTTTCGGGACAGAATCACAGAACCTTGGAAGAATTATCATCTTAAACATATTGAAAGGGCTCAATTGAGGAATAAATCTTTTATTGATTGTAAAATAATCAATTACATCATTTTTGAGCCACTTTGGGCCTTAAATTCCTAAGAGATATTACATAGGTCTTCCATAAGTCCTGGTCTTCTTCGATTCGTTCCTTGGGGCAATGGAGATTGCTAATCCGCCATAAGGCTTTGATTGTCTTGGTCTCTTCTTCATCGCCATTTGTGCCCAATTCTCTCTTCTTGATTGGTGGGAGATGAGACGCTTCTTCAAATATATGGCGAGGGAGGCCGAGTTGGGAAAGACATCGATGCGCATTATAAAGGATGAACTCGATCGCCCCAATCAGCCGGATCTCCACCCTAGAAGAAAATCTAGCGCGGAGGTCTTGAGATAGGAGGGCCCCCGGTGCACAAGTGAACATGTTTTGGGCCATTGTCTTCAAGTGATCGCACCACTCCACCCGCTTCTTGAGCTTGGGAACACGGTTTGTTACCTTTTCACTTAGCCCCATTGTGCTAGCCATATAGTGGAGAGGGCTTTATGGAAAATTCTAGAGGCGCTTCGGGCCACCTCGCATGGATCGAATTTGAAGTGGAGGTCCACCCAACTCGAGAATAATAGGATCGACCCGTAGAGAGGTCTCTCCATAGAAGCCAAGGTGAGCCCACTATAAAGGTAGGCTAGGACCGCCGACCCAATTCTCTTACCTTCCCAAATTTCGCATATCGCGCTTAATTGTCCTTCTTCAAGGAAGTCGTCCACTGAAGGGAAGAGGAGCGCTCCCACTATGCATATCACAAATACCTTCATGAGCTCTTCTAAGTCCTCCTCTTTTGCTTGCTCAAACGCCTTGAAAGTCCACGCCGCAAGTTTCTTCAAGTTGATTCCTTTCGTGGCGCGGATTTGGTTGATCATTTTCTGGCTCGCTATGAGGCTACCCAACACCTCTTGAGAGCTTGATCTTCTTGGCATATCTGCCATGTCATCTTCTTCGCCTTGCTTTAATCTCTTCAATCCTAAAAGAATCGCCGCTTCTTCTAGGAGTATGGTGGCCTCGAAGGTAGAGAAGAGGAAGGTGTGAGTCTGAGGATGCCATATCTCCATAAGAGCGCCCATAGCGGCCCAATCAAGGTGGATCTCGTGGTAGTGTTTGGCATGGGTAACTAAGCCTAGAAGGTGCCACTTGGATAAGATGGACCTCATGTCAAGGGTAATTTTGGAGATAAGAAGGGTAAGCCATGGAATCTTAGAAAATCTTCTAGGACTCGGAATAAGTGGATAGTCCTGAAAATTAAAGAAAAGAAAGAAAGAAGAAAAACAACATAAGAATTTGCTGAAAATTGAAAAAGAAGGTAAGGATCAAGAAAATTTTAAATACTCACTTGATTGGCCTCAACTCTCCTACTCACATGACCATCAATCTCGATAATTCTTTAAAATCCAAACTTGGTTCTCTTCAAAGGGCGTTGGATCAAACTCTCCATCTTTAACTTTAGAGAGCCCCCTATTTTTCCCTGCACTTCCATGTTCTTTCTTGCCTTGAACCACTTCCTTCAGCTCTTGGAGCCTTTGGTTCACTTGCTTGATGCAAGGTAGGGCCAAGGGGGTGCTATTCATAGATAGGAGACCTCAGTTCACTGGGTAGGATCGAATTCGAGCAGGATTTGACAGTAGAAAGCTTGTTCCGAGTAAGAAACGGAATGTTGTGATCGGAAAGAATTCACATCCAGGGCAGTGGGCACAAATTCTTTTAATTAATGTCTAAATGGTCGATGCCAAATCTATTTAACGATCAGGGTCTAGACGCTAATTCTTTAAGCTAGCGTTAAAATGGAAACGTGCATTTTAAAGTTGTGCCTCCGTACAAAGACACCAATTCTTGCAATATTCGCGGCTTTTTCAATTCCAATGTTCTGGCTGAATTTTTGGTTGATTTCAAATTATTATCAATTGCAATATTTTGATTTCCTAAATAAATTGCAGTAGTTTCAAATTCCTATATTGCAAAATTCTGACTGATGGTGAATTCCCTATATAAATTGAATTGTTTCAAAAATGTTGGACTGACATCTTTGAGCATAGGAAATTAAGCTTCATTGAGGTTGCGAAGGCGCTCTGGCCTTCCTTCATGGTGACATCTTTTCCTATCTCCTCATGTATGCATTTTTACTATATGTTACTTACTATTAGAGCATATCAAGGACCCTGTGGATTTGATAAACCAGGAATTTAAGTTCCCCTTTAACAAAAATAGTGATAGTTCCAGGGGAGTCTTAGTCGCACGGATAGGTCGTTGAGTCGTCTAACGCTAGGGACGACGGTTCCACTTTCTAAGTTGATGTGCAGATAAACAAGCTTCGGCTTAATGTTAGCTTATAAAATTGGAGTCCTAACCTGGTCTGGATAGCTTAACAATATTATCCTTGATTATTTTCTATTTTTAGTTAGTTTTATTTTTTTTAGCCTAGTATGCATCATGTAGGAATTTCAGTTTAAATGATAAAAAATCCTCATATTAAATCAGTAATGAGGGCCATTAGCTCTTGATTTCAGTTGACATGAGAAATTCCATTCCAAATTGAGTACTATGTTCTCCTTGAAGCCGCTTAGGCTGATTCCTTGAAAGCACCTTTGATTGGATTCCTACCTTTACTTTTTCCCAAAATCCACCTTGGTTGCAGCACGTCCATATTGGCTGGTAATCGCTCTCCAATGGCGTAGTTTCTCATTTCTCTTATGCCCACGTGCACATTTTTAGTTTGACTTGTATCCAAGCAATTGTTGGTTTCTAGTGATCATCCAGAGTCACTTCATTCAGAACCATGGAAAGATTTCTAACACTTAACGTTAAAGGCGTGTCATATCACACCTTGACATCTACTTTTCAGTCTGTTCTCACTTCACTCCATTTTGTTACATCTTCATTCCACTTTACTTCATTCTAATTCCACTTCACATCATTTCATCTCACTCTCCTACAAAGCAGATGCCAAGGCGGGGCAGTTATAGACACGTCAAAATTGACACTAAGATGAGCAAATCCCATGTCGAATCATAATACTCGAAAGTGGACTTCATTACTAGTTCAATAAGATGGTTTTTCTATTTTTCTGGACATTTTTAGAATTAGAGTCCGTGACCTGGACGCCAATTTCAGGAATCTACGCCTTCGCAGAAAGGCATTAATTCCTTTCTAACGGGTTTCCTCCTCATTTTAAAATTTTATTCGAATTAAGAATTAACGTCCTGGGCCAAGACGCCAATTTAAAGAATATGTGCCTTCGCAAAGAGACGCGTGCTCAGTTCTTAGGTCGACAGACTTCCTTTTCAGCCGACTGATATTAATTAGCGATTATGGACATGACACAAATTCCTTCAATTATTCGAAGTTTAGTTCAACTTAAAATTCATGATTTCAGGGAATTTGTGCCTCTCTACGGACACACATATTAATTAGCATCCAAATCCTGGACGCCAATTCCTGTGCTATTTTGGATTTCTGTTGGAATTTTAAATTCGTATTTCAAAAGAATCAATGCATCTCTACGAAGATGCTAACTAATTAACGTCTTGCCTTAGACATTAATTCATTTTGTAATTTTGGAAACTTTCTTAATTTCCTTATTTTCCATAAGAATTTGCGACATCGGCACTAAGCACTAATTTAATTAATGTCAGCTGCGCTAACGCCAATTCCGTTTCGTGTCCGATTTGATCACAACCTTCCCTGCATGGCTTTTTTGAGCAGGATTTGGCTCTGAGACCTTGGAAGGAAGGTGATCTACGTCGTGGACATGTTTCCTTGTTCTAAAACCCATTAGAACTAGGATTTTTGTCCTATAAATAGTCCATTGGAGCTCCTGGTCGAAGGTTACGAAATGCTTTTGAAGGTTACGTACGGAATACTATTGAATGCTTCTGAAGGCTTTGAGTGTTTAAAGTTTGATAACTTGAAAGTTGAAGGGACTCCATGAGCTCCCTTTCTCCCTATTCCAACGTTGAATAAGAAGTCATCTCCTCTCTACAGCGAGAGGAATTTCTTGGAATTTTTGCCTTGGTTTTGGAGGACCACCTCCTGCTCTTCACCTCTCTCTTAATTTAATTTCTTAGTTTAAATTTGCATCGTTCATTCATCCCTAGCATCCTTTGCTAGAATTTTTAGTATTTCATTCATTATCTCTTTTCCCTCCCTTAGTCCTTAAGGGGTTTAAAAAAAAGACACATGAGGTTGTTGACATCTGAAATATTACTATACGGCAATCACGCTCTAGGCGAGAAGAGCCAAAGAAAGTGTAGAAAAGGGTCCTTCTGGACTGCTGAAGATTCAGGTCACCTGGTAAGAGTATTAGGGAATCTGCAACTCATCACCTCGGGGTGTCTGGAGGAGTCTATAACAAACCGGCAATGCCGTACAGCCTGCCAAAATCAACAAATCTAACAAATCGACATCGACTCGGTCATGCCGAACAAACCCCATGCTTCGTCCGATCAGGACGAGAATATACCTGGTGGTCCACCACCTGATAAGAAACCCTCCCGAGATAAAGAAACGCCCATGGTTCCTCAAGACAAAGTGCCATAGGCCATGTCAGCGAAAAACCCGAGTGACCCGGGCCGGGTACACGTTTTGTCGAAAAGGTCCGTAAGTGGCCGAAAAGCTAACAAGTCGGGATGGAAGCACTCCGAGTGATAGAACACTCGATGAAGATGCCTCGTGTAGGCGCAGATCATCCTTGGTAGCACAAATCACAGTGCCGAAGGCCGAATCATAAGAAAACCTGAGTAATTCAACACGGGTTCGGCACGTGTCGGAAATCACTTGGAATTGCAAATTGAGACTCGAAAGTTATGAAATCTACACTCCAAGGCTACTCCATCAAACCCTAAGTTGCACCAGATGTCGGGCTTCAGTCGAGGCCAATTTAGGGGCAACAAAGCAAAATTATAAAAATGCCATCCACTGAGTCGGTGCCCCCTCTTTTCCCATGGAGTCGGCGTCCCCCCTCTTCCCTCTATTGAGTCAGCGCCCCTATTTCCTTCAATGGGTCAGCACCCCGTGGTGCGCCACTGAGTCGGCGCCCTCCACCTTAGTCAATCAGCGCGTGGCCTCCGCAAGGCACGGGGCGGTGGATAGGCACAGGGACACCTGTCCCATCCCCCATACGGTGCTCTGTTTTGGGTATAAAACACCCTCGTCTTTGAAGAGAAAAGAAGGGTAAAAAGAGGAGAAGAACAGGAGAGCAACGAGAGGAAAGAGATAGAGAAAATAGATAGAAGAGAAGAAGCGAGTGAGAATGATAAAAGTGAGAGAGAGGTCTGCTAGGTGGGTCTATGCTGTATAGGAGCCCCAAGGGGGCCAGGAGCTCCTTCCGCTGTCTCCGATTTCTATTTTACTTTCTTGTATTTCTTTCATTATGGGAATGGAATAAATGCTGTTATACTTCATCTCCGATTTCTATGGCTATGTGTTTACATTCCGATGCTTGATATCCTTATCAGTTCTTTAGTAGCTTGCCTTCTTTTTAATCATAGATAGTCTCTGTTTCTCTACTGAGCAATGGGGTCTACATCCCGACCGTGAGGAGGCCCTTCAAGGGCTATATCCACATATGTGATCCTTTGATTGTTCGGGAACCAGTAGCCCCCGCTCTGAGCCCAGATGCTATAATAGCCCTTGGTCACACCCGACGGGCGACAATGAGATCCCCTAACCAGGACTCGGTATGGGTTTCACCGTATTTCCCACCTATGCGTAGCATTTATGAATACTCTCGAATGGTAGTAGTATGCCAATAAGCATATATGTCATACTGATATGTGATAGATTCTGAAGGAGATTTTCATCTACCCTTTCACCCGTGCCATTGGGCTGTAGGGGCATTGGCTCACACCAAAACAATATCTGAGTTCTCCTTCTATCTGTAGTATCGCTCAATCTATTCCCATGTTAGATTTTTGTTAATCAACATGTGCTCTACTTGGTGTTCGGTAGATGGTCCATGAGAACCATATTCTTTGGAAGTCTCCACGTTCGCCCAAAGGCAGGCAAGAGCCCATTGCCCTTGGCCAGGACTGCCTTGCTCTGATCCTCTCTATCACTGGGTGAGGACCATCTGTAGATATAGATTATTTCCTAATCTTCCAAAAGTGAGGGTGTGTGGGTGTGAATGAATATAACTAATGTGGCATCAAATGGAACATGGAAGGACACGACTAATATAATGAAATCAATCACCCACGCACACTACCAGATCGTGACCGCCACCAAGGTAAATAGTGCAAGGAAGGATGCACCACGTACCTTGATGGATGAAGACACTCACCAAACTGGGACAGCGCTGGTGTGAAGACGGTCTTGTGACAACCGCTGAACAGTGAAGACGACCGGACGATAGGCCGCTACCAGTGCTGAAGTAGAATGTGTGAAGAAGACATGGGCATAGGACTTGGATGGTCTTTGATCGGCCGCAAACAGTGGAGAGACGGCCTGCGGAGGGCCACTACCTCTAGTAGACGGTCGCAAGTAGACCGCAAGAGCTTTCAGAACCCGAGCCGGGGAACTCAATCCTCCACCCCTTCTGGCCGGCCAGGAGGGATGGGCCTCGCATTGAAACACCTACTGACCTGCAAGGCAACACAAATGACAAAATAAGATGGCCCAAATTAGTTTATGGAAGTGCAATATCTATAAGCATGAACTATAAATGAAGCACATAACTAGAAGGGTGAATACCTGGGGGTTTGGGGTTTTTAACCCCTATGGGGGCGAGGAAAATAGTAGGATGATGTAAGAATGCTGAGATGCCAGTGAAAAGCGTGAAGAGAACGAAGAGGAATGGAGATGAAATGACTAAACGAGACCAAAAAAAGGACTTAAACGATGACACCAAGAAAAATATGATGAAACCGGTTACTCCCTGGACCGAAGACTTAGAGGACGTAGAAAGCCTTTCTCCCTGACTAGATTTCACTCTAGAAGGTGGCAGCACTTCGACGCAAACTCCCGGAATCTTCCCCCTCGCGGCCATGAGCCAAGGATTCTATTTATAGATCCTTGAAACCCTAGCTCAAGTTGAGGGCTTTTGGGCGGGAATCAGGCTTGGATTATTTTGAATAAAACGGCGATAATACTCCCAGCTTTTATTAGGATCAAACGGCGCCCTATTTGGCTGAGAATCCAAGAAGAAATCTGTGGATGAAATAATAGGTTTGACCACAGATAGATAGAGAAACCGCCCGTCGACGTAGGAATCTCGATTGATAAAACGGTCCAACGATAGACCGCATGAGACACTTAGCAGTCTATCATTTGACCGCTATCCTCCTGGCCATTAAAAAGAATAAAAAGTAGATAAATATGTTCATTTATCCACAATGACCAAGTCAAACACAAAAAATGGTCTTCCAATAGACCGCCACCTTTATGGAATGGTCTATCGTGATACCGTTATAAAAAACAATAGGTCGACGTAGGGATGGGTCAGGTCGACGCAAGGAAGGGCCAGGTCGACGCAGTTTCAAACAAACGGTCATCCAATAGACGGCCTCATTCCAGAAACGGCCTATCGTGAGACCGTTATTAAGGTGGTCATTTGAGAAGAAAATAAATAAGAGACAAGTATGCATACTCAGCCCAAAGACCTAGTCAAACCAAATCCCAATAAGCCCAAACTCGAGAAAACATGGGAGCAAGCCCAAAGCAGGGAAAAAATGCCACAAAATAGGCCCAAAAGACATCTAAAAATGCCCCAATAAGTGATGGACAACTTGGGACATAATAAATAAAAGTAAGAAAAGAACCCAACTCAAAGGTATAAAATGGGTGTCAACATATGCCCCTCTTTAACGTCCTCTTTGCAGGGGAGCGAACGGAGGTGAAGCGAAGGTGAAATGGAAAACATGGAGACAAAGCGGAAATGCAGCGGAGCGACTGAAAATGGGCGTTAAGGTAAACGACACCCGTTTCTAACCAACGAGCGATAGGAATCTTCCGGAAAACTTTGAACCAATCATAAGGAACGATCGGACCAAAATGACACCAATCTGGAGGAACTAACTAAAAATAGACGAAAAGGAAACACGAGCAACCTCATCGAGGGGACACAATCAACGTGCCAATGAGGGGATCGGAATAAGCAGTAACGAAAAATAAAAGAAGGCAGACTAAACTCCAAACATGGACTCCCAGTCAATCAAACCAAGTGAACAGACCAGAAAAGACCTTCCAATTCTGAGTGGAATACCCTTTCTTACCCAAAACCATGGACGCACGATTATCCATCACGAATGAGATACTTTCAGACATATTAGGGGACATGAATGTTCAAAGATGCGCATGATGCATGCTGGGCTAAAATAAAAGAAATCATTAAAATGAATGCGAAGAAAAAAAATAGAAAATACTCCAGAATAATATTTCTAGACCGGAATAATCAGGGTCAAGACACTATCTGCAACCACAACGTGTAGAATAGAACCACCGTCCCCTAATTTCACCAACCTAACAGTTTTAACCAACGATTAAGCATGTGCACCTAGATCATCATCGTTTTTAGTAAAGGAAAACATCAGATCCCAGAACACATGAATGACCAGCCGGTTGTCGAGATAATATAGCATAGATATCATATAGTAATGCATTAAGAGATAAGGGATACATAATACATACCTGACTTACCCGCCGGATTGAGAGCATGAGATGTAGCTTGATAAGACAGAAGATTTTGCATTTCAACTTTAGTCAAATAGCCAAGATATCAATCATGCATAAAAATTAACAGAAGGCATAAGCAAGAATTAATCATAATAAAAATTTGGCCTTTAAAATAAAACGGTCTGAGCATGACCGCCTGAACCTCAAGAACGGTCATAGGGAAGATCGCACAATAAAACTAAATGGTCACATGATTGTTCGCCTGAACTCACAAAGACGGCCATGACGCGACCGTTTATATGATATAAACAGTCAATCGATAGACCACTAAATGACCATCGGTTTCAAAAAAAAAAACCACCCCTTCGTCTCTCTCACCTTCCCCACCGAGAGCATAAACGCCAACCGGCGCCCTCCCCCATCTTCCCTACCGAGAGCCTTCCACCGATCTCCCCTTCCCCCTAGCTCACTGCTCCTGCCCTTCACATGGGAGCGCCCCTAGATGAGACTCAAGAAGCGAGTGTTGAAAAGATTCGCACGTCGAATGGCCGGAGAGAATAACCGTGTGCCACCGACGAACACACCGGGGGAGGAGATGCTGCCACCGGCTGAGACCAAGGGAGAGGGACCCTCTACGGCCGCCGGAGCGCCAGCGGAAGCGTCAATGCCACAAGAAGGTGAAGAAGAAGTGGCGGCGATCGAGAGACCGGCCAGAGGACCTCCGTCATCCGAGGTAAGCCATGGACCTAAAACCCCCCTTAATTTTGAATTTCAATGGATGCATGAGGGCTAGACGGAGGGAGAGGGGTCACATCAACCCCTAGAACCAAATGTGAGGGCCCTTAGGGCCATTTCTAGAGATGGGGGATGGGGTAAATGCCGTTCGCCATGGAGAACATGAAATGGTCCTACCAGGGACCGCTGATGGAGTAGGACGGTCCATCCACGATCGTTAGGTGGCACCGACCTTCAAAGGTTGAAAACGGTCTTAACCAGGCCGCTTAGAAACAGAACGGTCTCTAACAGACCGCTAGGTGGAACTGACTTTAAGAGGGGAAAATGGTCTCAACTAGGCCGCTTAGAAACAAAACGGTCTCCAACAGACTGCTAGGTAGACACAACAGTCAGAGGGCGACCGTTTAAACAAAATCAGCGAAGGGCTTTATTGGGGGTGAAAATGGTCTGAGGGTGACCGTTGGGGTTGCAGAACGGTCCACATACAACCGTCAGACAGATAGAAACGGCCCTAGTGTTGCCGCTACTTCAACAGAATGCACTTATATATATATATATATATATGCAATGCATGATTTATGAAAATGAATGACTGACCTAGAATGTTGAATGTATGCAGGGAAAACGCCGGACACGGATCTCATGGCTCCAGGTTCGGGCAGTGTACCTGGCGCGGTGGGACTTTCAGAGGGAGAGGCTAGCGGCCATGGGATTTGCGGAGTTCCTCGGCATGGAGGTGACGAGGCTGGACACACCTCTTCTCTATGCATTGCATGACCGGTGGGACCCAGTCAGCCGGGCGTTCTTATTCCCGTGGGGTCACATGATCCCCACACTAGAGGATGTGGCACGTATCACAGGGCTGCGAGTTCACGGTGCACCGGTGAGTGGGAGGGCTTACACCGACTACCGAGAGCTGGCACAAAGACTACTGGGATTAGAGCTTTTGAGGCCGGAGCGACACTCCTCGACTTTACCGAGAGTGAGGCTGCAGGAGAGCCTGTATTGGAGAGGAGTTGGGATCGCGGTTGGAGAGCTACCAGAGCAGCACCTGGGGCGACTGATGGACAGAGCACGAGAGCGGGTGGCAGTTGGACCAGGACCCGAGGTGGACGTAGTGCTGTGGCGGTTCCTGATGCTCTTCTTTGGGAAGCTACTGTTCGCCACCAGGGCAGACAGAGTGAGCTGTAGGCTCATGCCCTTGCTCGAGGAGGTGGACAGAGTCGGAGAGTACGTGTGGGGCGCGGCAATGCTGGCCTTCCTCTTCGACACTCTCAGCTCTACCAGCCGGCGTACGATGCTCGGCGGATTCTCCCCACTGCTTCAGGTAAGCATCAACTCCTAAAATGCTTGCACAATTCCTATATGATTTTATGAAATGCTGTATGCTGATGCTTTAATGCAGGTGTGGGCCTACATGTACCTCCCCGGGCTGGGGAGAGGACATGAGGTGCATCCGGACTGGGTGCCCATCGCGAGGCAGTGGACAGCGGTTCGAGAGGTGGGATCCCTGAGACGCCAGGTGCGGGTGATCCAGGATGACCTTGACACTCTACCTTAATCCTCGGTAAGACTTAAACTTAAAATTTTCCTATTCTTTTAAATGCAATTATATGCTTGGATGATAATGCAATTGGTCACTGTTTTACAGGTCCGGTGGATACCGTAGCAGGGTGAGGGGCAGGAGGGCCAGCCATGGGTAGTGGTAGCCCTAGCATACGCGGGCCGAGACATCTGGCTTCATTGCCTGAACGTCATCAAGCCACTCCATTACTAGCTGATCATGAGGATGGTGGGCGTCCACCAGCCAGAGGTGGAGTTCTCAGCGAGAGAGCGACTAGAGGAGCACGTGGGACGCCACTCACGCGGACTTGCGGCAGAGATTGACTGGACCACCTGGGTAGTAGACCAGATCTGAGATTGGACTGGACAGGGGCGAGCGGTGCACACCCGAGCCACCAGCGACGAGGCCTACCTGACGGCCTACGCCCGACGCTACGGAGACCAGGTCTTCCGTGGCGTACGATGATCGGTACGACTCTCAAACTCAGGCCTTCTAAAATGCTTATGACTACAATTCATACTAACGATGGACATTCTACATGCAGCTAGACCCCCAGGGACAGATTGCGGAGCTCCATGGGTTGCTCCACTCCACGGTCCAGCAGTGGGACGAGCTCCAGTGCTCCCTGGACCTCCTGGTAAGCTTCTGCCTTAAATCTAAAAAATGTGATATTTATGCTTAAATGAGACTGACATGATTTTAAATGCAGCGTGCCGAGGGAGCCCAGCGCCAGGCACCAAACGCACCTGTAGATTCTAAGAAATCCACTTAGAACAATTAAAAGGAAAAAGAAAATGAATAGAAGAATGTGAAAAGAGGGAGAAAAGGGGAGCATGAGAGGATGCTAAGGGGAATGTGATCGCCAGAGACGCGAGGGCCTCAAATAATATAACAAATAATCAATGGAGGGATCGTGATATAAATACCTTAAATGCGGGGGAGATTGTGAGTGCACCTTCTCTTTCTATCGGCCGACCGATGAAGAGAGTTTTCCTTGATTGATTACCCTTGCAAAATTAACAAACACCAATAAACAAACATGGATTAGAAACCAAGATGTGTAGCATCAAATCCAAATGTAAATATGGACATAGAAAGCATGGATATGAACACACCTTATTGGTGTTTGGCCTTTAAACCCCTATGTAAAAGGGTAGGTAAAAGATGATGTATGATGAAGAATAGAGGGAGATGTGCAAGTGTTGCACTATGGAGATGTGCTAGAGTGCACAATAGGGGAAGATCTCAATAAAGAAATAAAAGAAAAAATGATATGATGCATGCAATTAACTAAAGCAAAAATAAGAGATAGGAGAAGAAAGCTTAGTGGTTTTCTCCAATTTGGCTTCAAGTTAGGATGAAGATCTTCAATGGAGGAAGAAGATGATGTAGAACTCCATGGATGTAGAGGCTTCAAATCTTCAATAGAGGAAGAAGAACTCCATGGATGAAGCTTTTAGGTGCATGGGAGTCTTCCTCCTTGAGCCTTTGGTCCGGCAGCACCTCCTCTTGAATTGATCTTTATGTTCTTTCACAAGGGATAGAGAGATTCTACTTATAGGGTTGAAATTCGGAATTAATTCCAAGGGAAATTAGGAAAACATGTTTTAGTGGGATTTGGAAGAGATAAACATTAGGCAAGTGTCCCTTCAACATTGGAAAGTCATAGGAACTCTTTCCCAAGTGGAAAAGGAGGTTAAATGAGGAAAGGAAGGGAAATTCGGAATTAATTCCAAGAGAAAACAAGAAAACATGTTTTAGTTGGATTTGGAAGAGATAAACCTTAGGCAAGTGTCCCTTCAACCTTGGAAAGTCATAGGAACCCTTTCCCAAGTGGAAAAGTAGGTTAAATGAGGAAAGTAAGGAAAATTTGGAATTAATTCCAAGAGAAAATAAGAAAACATGTTTTAGTTGGATTTGGAAGAGATAAACCTTAGACAAGTGTCCCTTCAACCTTGGAAAGTCATAGGAACCCTTTCCCAAGTGGAAAAGGAGTGTAAGTGAGGAAAGGAAGGGGTGCTGCTGGAGTTCGGAATTGAATAAGAATTGACGACCTTGGTCAAGGCGTTAATTGAAATCACGACTGGGACAAAGGCGTTAATTCACGGATTTAATTTTAGCAATAAAAATTTTCTGTATTTAAAAATGATGAAGAGACGCCTGAGGGAGAGACGTTATTTAAAAACACGACCCAAGGAGGGTCGTTAATTCTTATTTTTTTGTTTTGGAAAACAGAAAATTCCAGAAACTGACGCCCTTGCCTCTAGTCATCCTTTCTTCAAAACGCGCCTCAGACCAGGCCGTTAATTAAAACACGCCCCACTTCAAGTCGTGAAATCCAAAAAATAGAGAAAAGTGCCCAAAAAATCTAGAAAAATAGGAAAAAATAAGAAGAGGGGAAAAAAGGGAGAAATCCAAGAAAATTGGGGAAAATAACTCAAACAAAGTTAATTGGAGGGTCAAATTGGGGCATTACAAGGTAATACGAGATGCACTCACAGTAACGTCAATTTTGGCGTGTCTACAGCTGCCCCGCCTTGTCGTCTGCTTTGCAAGGAAGCAGAGCAAACTGAAAAGTAGATGCCAAGGTATGATGAGACACGCAATCAACATCACTTGATGAGAATTAAATCAAAAGCTCGAGATGAAGCAATCCCGGGAAATTCAATGAAATCAACGATGTTTGGATAAGAGGAGGAGTGTGCACGCGGGCACGAAGGATAATGATCAACTTCCAGCGCGGTGGAAGTACCCCAGGTCACAAACCTGTAGGTTTCACCATTGGGGAGCGGTTACCAGCCAATGTGGACGTGCTGCAGCCAAGGTGGATCAAAGTAAAAGGATTGAGATAAGATGATAGAAATCCAAACAAGGAGCTTTCGAGAAAATGACCCAAAACAGTGACAAAACGAACTGAGGATTCCATCAGCAATGAATATCTCATATCTGGAAAGATTAAGATCAATTTGACTCTCCAAATCAGCTTATCAGAATGATTTTCCAAAAATTATTTCAAACTCCTATATGAATGCATGTTGGGTTTAAAAGGAAAAATTAAAACAAATGAAAATATAAGATAATCAAGGATAATATTGTTAAACTGCCAAGATTGGGTCAAGAAACCCATTCTGCGAGCCGATACTAAGCCGAAGCCCGTTTATCCACGCATCAACTCGCAAAAGGGAACCATCTTCCCCAGTCTTGGACGGCTCAACGGCCTATCTGTGTGACTAAGGCTCCTCTGGAATCATCATTATTTTTGATGAAGGGGAACTCAAATCCCAGATTTACCAAAGTCACAAGGTCCTTGATATAATCTAGTAGCGTATGTAACATATAGTAGAATGCATACAGGGGGGGTGGTGATAGCAATGAGCATGGGGGAACTGAGAAATGAGGTGCAAGTACCGTGGGGCTTGGATGATGATGCCCAGTCGGTGGGACCAAGAGCTTCTTCCTGCGCTCAAAGATTCATCAGCCAAGATATAAAAGATAACAAGCAATGAATAAGGCATTTAAGCATAGCAAGCATAGCATGAATCAAAGCATCAATAGCATGTATGTATCATATCATGAATATCATTCAAGTGTGCACAGCGTGAAAGGCATGAATAACATAGATAACATCATTAAAGCATAGATAGCATAGCATCATTGTTTGTCGTTTGTCATGAGAATGACAACTTGGCTAATCAAGATTTGGAGTTGAATGATCAAGATCTGATAATGCCCATCGGCGGAGTGATCAGCAAGATTTGATAAAAAAGATTTGGAGATGAATAATCGGAGTAATGCGTAGCAAATTATGAAGATGTGATCAATTGTGAACATGGGAAGAATCAAAAGGTAGATGGCAATGAATGGAGAGGACTCATCCCGTGCTCTTGGTCCTTGCAAAGTTGTTGTTCCTACAAAAAGCACCATCAAAAAAATACAATGCAATTTTTTTAAATTTTAAAATATGCAAATTTTTATGAGTTTTGAAAATATTTGAATTTTTATGTGGATTTTGAAAAATATTTGAATTTTTATTATGAATTTTAAAAATATTCAATTTTTTTGGATTTTGATCAGGAAATATTCAATTTTTTTTGGATTTTGGCTTAGAAAATATTCAAATTTTTTTTTGGATTTTGACTTAGGAAATATTCAAGTTTTTTTTTGTTTTTTTTCTTTTGATTTTTTTGTTTTTTTTGGTTTAGACATTGTTAATGCAGCATCAAAGGGTGTTTTTGAACCACTGGCTAGGGGTCCTTGTTCCTTCCCTTTTTGCTAAAATTACTCAAAGCCGAGCGTGCATTGAAGGGTGGCGTCCTATAACTGACTGCCCTTGATTAACGGTGCTCCTACCAAGGCCATACCCGAGAAACATTCGGTCTTAGAGGGGGAAGAGAAGAATAATTGAGGATAAGTTTTATGCAGGATGGGAGATGTCGGGACTTGAATTCCTTCCAAGGTGTTTCCCCTCAAAGAGGTAGTCTGTTGTGCCGGGGCTTTGTGCCTTTGATTTTTAGACCCTTGACATGCATACGACCAGGGTTTTCCCTGCGGGGACTTTGCCACTCTTGACATGTCATAATTCACAATTTTACTTTTATCAAAATTTTGACTTGATTTTCATAATAGCCCCTTTTGGCGAGATGTATATCATGAAAACTCATATTGATTTTGGGTCAAGACTGCCCCTATTTGAGACTCCTCTCATATTGGGGATTACCCTGGGTGGGTCATCTCATCCGTCAACCTCTTGCCCCTGCATCCGGCCGAGTAATAAAGAGAAAAAGACTTTCAGGAATTCTCATGGCATGGCCAAAGTAGCAACGATGTTTTAACCAAAGGAGCCGGCTAAGGACACCGTGAAGTGTGTGGAATGCCCAGCTGAAGGTTACTCTTAACAAGCAGGGAGAGAATGTCGAATTCCCGGCGTGGGTTTTTTATTAACCAAAGGTGCTACAGAGCAAGCCTAAAGACTCTTTCATTTTTTTTTTTAAGATGAAATTCAATACAGATAAATTCCTAGGATAAAGCTTAAAATATCACTCTTAATCATGTTAAGAAGCACTTCACTTTGAAAATCATGCGTGAGATAATGATATCATAATAATACGTACTTACGCCAATATGTTACCTTGCAACCTTTGTAGAAGCAGCTGTCAGAGGCGAGGTTGATCATCGTGGGATAGTCCTCTTTGGCAGTCAAAAGGATTGGAAGCAAAGGGTTTGAAAGTGGCTTAACAAGAAGGAGTGGTGCCAAGACCAGACTCAGACGAATAAGGAAAAAAGTTCCCTCACTAAGGTGTGGAGACCCTGATCACATGAAAGGTCTACAGAAGAAGCGGAGAATTAGAAGGAGGAGTGAGGACTAAAGCCTCGAAAGCAGTGAGAGAATGGGCAGATGCCCAAGGCAGTGGATGTGGAAGAAGTTGGGTCGGACCCAGGATTAGGGGGAATCAGAAGAAGAAATTGATAGATGGAAAGAGGCGGATCTGGAGGGTCTGGGAGTAAAGGAGGAGAATCGTAATAGGAGGAATCATCCGGAGGCTCCGGAGGGATAAGATATTGAAGGACGCGGTGCCCAGGGAAGAAATAGGGAAAAAGATGATGGAAAAGGAGCAAGAAAATGAAGGATGTGATGTCCCGGAGGAGCAGAAAGATGAATCGGAAGAAAGATGGAGGGTCCGGAGGTTCCGGAGGTTCCGAAGGAATGAGATGCCGAGGGACACGGTGCCCAGGGAAGAGTGGATGAAAAGGATCAGGAGGGTCCGGAGGTTCCGGAGGGAAATATCGAGGGACGCTTTGCCCTTGGAATGGAAAAAGATGATAGAAAAGGAAGAAAAGAATGAAGGACATGATGTCCCGAAGAAGCAAGAGGATGAATTGGAGGAAAGATGGAAGGCCCGGAAGTTCCGGGGGTAGAAAATGGAAAGGGGCGTCATGCCCAAGGGATTGAGAGAGGGGTGAAGGATCTGGAGGTTCCGGGGGAAGAAGATAGAAAAGGGCGTGATGCCCTGGGAGAAAGTCCGGAGGTTCTGGAGGAAGAAGACGGAAAGGGGCAAGATGCCCAGGGAGAATCAGTAAGAAGCCCAGAAGATCCGGACTTGAGGGTGTGCAGGGGTGCGATGCCCAAAGAGCGAGATCCGGAGGTTCCGGAGGAGGAAGATACCATGGGACGCGATGCCCAGGGAGGACGGGAGAGAAATTCGGGGAGTCCGGATGCAATGGTGGGAAAGGGGCGCAATGCCCTGAGGAAAGATTAGAGAGGGTGCAATGCCCGGGCAGCGTAAGGGGACCCACAGATCCTGAGGATGAAGATGAATAAGATGGGAAATGCGGAAGATCCGGAGGTTCCGGAAGGCGGGGAAGATACGGGTCCGGAAACCCGGGAAAGAAGAAGTGCAAATGTATGCGGATGCAATGCAACAGATGCAATGAATGCATGAAATGCAAAGAATGTGAAGAATACGAGGGATGAGAGGATGAGATTCTCCTCTTCGCCTGTGGAGTGGCCCATGAAAAATCGATGATAGATGTGAATGTGGGTGAAGTTGAATAGAAGGTGGAAGGTTCCTTAGTGGAAGCATGTCTACCCCTCCACGGCAGCAAAAGTGTACAACCGGATAAAATCAAAGTCTGTGATGAAGCTTTAACAATCACTGCCAACTCCCTTGGAGGGTGAAGAGTGACAATGTGAGAGAATTGGAAAATTAGAGCGTGAAGCATTGTCCTATCCAAGGATTGTGGTGTTTGAAAAGTGTTGAACAAAGCGGGCGTTCGCCCCTTGTATGAAATAGAAGGTTCCAGATTGAAGGATCGGAACAAGGGGTGCCCTGTCTGGCCCTTGGACATAGACTTATACGGCATCAACGCTTGGCATTCTCTTCTGGCGAGCAGCGGCGGGGGCTTGGCCTCTTCGACCATTCTTGGCACAACAACCCGGATTGGCATTCGACAAATAAGTTCTTGCATCTTGAACATCATGGCCACGGCCAAATCTTTCTTTTCCGGCTCTTGATCATCTTCATCACAAGTACTTACAGAAGGACACCCGTTCCGAGTAGTAAAGGGGGGTGAAGCGGAGGCGGAAGGTTCCATAGATGGTGGAGGTATAATGGAAGGTGTTGGAGAAAGGGTGAGTGGAAATGGCGGTTCAAACACGTCGAGCTTCTCCCTTTGCTCGGAAGCAGTCGGGGTTGGCTCGAGTGCAAAAAGGGGTGAATCCTGCTCAGGATTAGCCACGGGTAAGGGTGAAGGGTTAAGTAGTGGAATAGGAGTGGCTAGGTCATGGGTTAAAGGTATAATGGAGGGCCGAGGTGGCGGTAATAGGAGGTTAGCTGATGAAGTGGAGGCTAATGGTATAGCAGGTGGAGGTTTAGCGGAGGCCGGTGCTGTGGCGGCTGATGGTATAGCAGGAGGTGTAAAAGTATCAGGTTTGGTCCGAAGGAAACGCCGGATGGGGCGAGCGGTGTCTGGGGTAGGAGACATGTCTTGGTGCACCGACATGGGTGATTGGAGTATTGATCCCTCGTCATAACACCAATAAGTCTTAGAAGCGGGGGTTATATTAAGGACGATGGCATCGTCTTGAGCAGGGGGTTCATCCAGTGGTAGCGGAGGGAGAGGAAAACGAAGAAAACTCGGAAGGGATGCCTGCAGAGCTTCATCATCATGTGCCGTCTTGAATTCTTCAATTGCCGGTTCTTCATTATCGAGTTCAAGTGGATGCCATGGTGGAGATGTATTAGTAGGTGGTGGAATGTAATGGTATTGTAGATGATGTGGTGAATGCAAGTGTGAATGCGTAGGCGGAGGCGGAGGGCCATATGAATGAACGGGGTGAATGAGTGGAGGATGGACAGCGTCCACTTGAACGTTGAAATCTGTCGGCTCTTGCTTGCTTGAACTGTTGACGCCGTAGCCATCTCTCCTATCCTTCCAATCTTTCTCCATCTTTGTAATGTCATTTAGAGCCGCATAAAGGGGATTGACTGGAGTAGGAGGAGCAGGCCGTGGGCTCGTAACCCTCTTTAATTGTTCCTCCAACAAAGTGACTTTGTCGAGAAGAGTTTGTTGGAGTGGTGTGACTTGAGCAACAGAGGGTCGACAGGGCCTTGAAGGAGGGGCCACACAAAAAAGCCGTGGAAGGGGATTAATGGGATGACCCATAGAAGAACCCGGATGGGCCGGGTTGCAAGGAATAAATGGGCCTTGGGGCCGTGGTGGAGGAGGAATAAAAGGAGGCGGGTGACGGGCCACCCGAATAGGGGTAGGTGTGGACGAAGGAGGCAGGTATTGGACCACCCGAGGAGAAGTGTGAATAGGAGGAGATGGGTGATGGGCTACCCGGGTAGGAATGTGAATAGAGGAGGGAAGTGGGTGATGGGCCACCCGCGTAGGATTGGAAGGAGGATGAGGGGAATGAGGTGCACCCTCAACAACGGCCTTAAGGGCTTGGATTTGTTGAGGGGTGAGATGATCTAATGCATGCAAGATCTGGGAGACCTTCTCATCTTCGGGAGGAGACGGTCCCGTAGGAGTAGTGGCTCGCGATTGAGGCGAGGGACCATGGGATTGGATATTGCCCATGGGTGGGGCAAAACCGTGAAGATGAGGGCGTGGTCCCTTTAAAAGATTATGGTGAGAGTTGTGATGAATATGCTGAAATTGAAGGGAATAAGATGTGCTAGGCTGATCACCCTCATGAACATTAATTGAGTTAAACATGTTGACTTTCTTATCAAGGTATCCCAAACAATTCAATGTGCAATCAAAATAGCTCACATAGATAGCAAACAAGCTAGGATGGGGTTACCTTTGATTTCTTTTATTTGAACCTTGGCAAATTAATTGATTTTATGTAAATTGATGTGATCACTCGAGGGGGGAACCTAGTTTCAAATGTGGTTTTCTCCGATGCCAACTAGGAACACTCTCTCACCATGCATAGGCCAACTAAACCTGGGACTTCAAAGGTACAACCTGCCCAGCGTCCGTGAGGGAATCCATGGGTGCGGGGACTTATGGAGGCTTGGTTTAGGAATTTCCGGTCCAATGAGATGGAGTGCTCAATGGAGGGTCCTTCCTTCACCAAGAGGGTGGTGTGACTCCTAAAAGTGTGGGGAGAGGAGGTCTCCCAAACCAATGCAAGGATGAATGCAGCAGACAGTATCAAGCAGATAACAACACAGAACAAAATGATGACCTGGGAAAGGCCGCTATATCAATAAATAGCGCATGAGCGTCAGTCGCTAGTCACTGTGAATAGTGCAAGCAGAGCAAAATAGCGCCTTAGGGTGAGGCGCTTTCTCTAGAATGGACGCCCGGGAGCAAGGGCGTCAAATGGCAGTAATCAGCATGAATAAACAATGATAATAAAAATGACGCCTTACAGTAAGGCGCTATTCAAGTGAAAGACGCCTTGATGTGAGGCGTTATACTGATAAAAGACGCCTCTGAGAGGGGCGTTAATTACTTCAATACTTCAACGGCCATAGGGCTCAAATAGTGGAAAATACCGACAGAAATGAAAAACACTCACAATCTCAGTATAAGAATCATGGCAATCAAACATGACAAGGGATATAACATGCTCATCATTTAAAAAAAAAAAGAGATGGATAAATGGAATTTCTAAAAACCTATCAAACTGACAAATCACATAGGGAGAGTGCTACATAGAGCACAAAGGGAGACGCACCGTGGGTGCAAAAGGGGAGATGGCACACGTGGGTGCCCAAGGGGAAAGGGTAATCAAAAGAAAAACGAAAGGGGTCCCACCGTGATCACCAATTTGTAGATTCTAAGAAATCCACTTAGAACAATTAAAAGGAAAAAGAAAATGAATAGAAGAATGGGAAAAGAGGGAGAAAAGGGGAGCATGAGAGGATGCTAAGGGGAATGTGATCGCCAGAGACGCGAGGGCCTCAAAGGATATAACAAATAATCAATGGAGGGATCGCGATATAAATACCTTAAATGCGGGGGAGATTGTGAGTGCACCTTCTCTTTCTATCGGTCGGCCGATGAAGAGAGTTTTCCTTGATTGATTACCCTTGCAAAATTAACAAACACCAATAAACAAACATGGATTAGAAATCAAGATGTGTAGCATCAAATCCAAATGTAAATATGGACATATAAAGCATGGATATGAACACATCTTATTGGTGTTTGGCCTTTAAACCCCTATGCAAAAGGGTAGGTAAAAGATGATGTATGGTGAAGAATAGAGGGAGATGTGCAAGTGTTGCACTATGGAGATGTGCTAGAGTGCACAATAGGGGAAGATCTCAATAAAGAAATAAAAGAAAAAATGATATGATGCATGCAATTAACTAAAGCAAAAATAAGAGATAGGAGAAGAAAGCTCAGTGGTTTTCTCCAATTTGGCTTCAAGTTAGGATGAAGATCTTCAATGGAGGAAGAAGATGATGTAGAACTCCATGGATGTAGAGGCTTCAAATCTTCAATAGAGGAAGAAGAACTCCATGGATGAAGCTTTTAGGTGCATGGGAGTCTTTCTCCTTGAGCCTTTGGTCCGGCAGCACCTCCTCTTGAATTGATCTTTATGTTCTTTCACAAGGGATAGAGAGATTCTATTTGTAGGGTTGAAATTCGGAATTAATTCCAAGGGAAATTAGGAAAATATGTTTTAGTGGGATTTGGAAGAGATAAACATTAGGCAAGTGTCCCTTCAACCTTGGAAAGTCATAGGAACCCTTTCCCAAGTGGAAAAGGAGGTTAAATGAGGAAAGGAAGGGAAATTCGGAATTAATTCCAAGAGAAAATAAGAAAACATGTTTTAGTTGGATTTGGAAGAGATAAACCTTAGACAAGTGTCCCTTCAACCTTGGAAAGTCATAGGAACCCTTTCCCAAGTGGAAAAGGAGTGTAAGTGAGGAAAGGAAGGGGTGCTGCTGGAGTTCGGAATTGAACAAGAATTGACGACCTTGGTCAAGGCGTTAATTGAAATCACGACTGGGACAAAGGCGTTAATTCACGGATTTAATTTTAGCAATAAAAATTTTTTGTATTTAAAAATGATGAAGAGACGCCTGAGGGAGAGGCGTTATTTAAAAACACGACCCAAGGAGGGTCGTTAATTCTTATTTTTCTATTTTGGAAAATAGAAAATTCCAGAAACTGACGCCCTTGCCTCTAGTCATCCTTTCTTCAAAACGCGCCTCAGACCAGGCCGTTAATTAAAACACGCCCCACTTCAAGTCGTGAAATCTAAAAAATAGAGAAAAGTGCCCAAAAAATCTAGAAAAATAGGGAAAAATAAGAAGAGGGAAAAAAAGGGAGAAATCCAAGAAAATTGGGGAAAATAACTCAAACAAAGTTAATTGGAGGGTCAAATTGAGGTATTACAAGGTAATACGAGATGCACTCACAGTAACGTCAATTTTGGCGTGTCTACAGCACCATCGTCCTCTTCACAACCACCGACAGATCGGGCTGAGCGGGATGCAGATTTTGCGTGAGCGACAGCGCGAGCTGAGGAGGCCGAGGCCATTCTTGCAGAGAGGGTAAGCAAACCACTCTTCCTCCTTTTTATTTCATGATTAAAATTGCAAGAATGATTTATGAGATGAATGCATATGCAGGCGAGGGAGTTGGCAGCAGCGCTGAGTGAGGCTACTCGGCAAAGAGAGGGGCCGAGCGCTTTCGGGCAGAGGTAGAGCACCTACGCGCAGAGGTGGCAGAGGCAGCACGCCGTCGCGTAGAGATGGAGCGATCCCATGCTTAGATGGCAGAGGTAGAGCGCCTCCGTGCCGAGGCGGCCAAGCTGAGGAGCGGACTAGAGCAGTCCCGACTGAGGGTGGCCGAGCTGACTGGTGCAGTGGGGGCATACCAGCAGTCCCTCCAGGCGATGAGTCGACGGTCAGAGCCCAGTAGGACTCAGAGTGGCGCACCCAGTAGCACCTATAGAGATTACTTCACAGGTTCCTCCGGCCATCGGAGGAACGAGGAGGAGGAGCGACGCCGCCGCCGGCGAGAGGAGGGGAGCACCTCCATGGCACCACCAGGGAAGCGCCATGAGGGCTCGAGAGAGAGTGGCGGTCCGGGGGAGGGACAGCCCTAATGTACTTCATGAGATGTATGCATATATGACTTTAGTGGAATGACATGATTTTTTTGACTTTTTACTGATGACTGCGTGCACACTGACACTAACTAATCCTAACTTAACGACCCCTATGACTGACAACGCGAGAGTACAAAAGAGAGTGATGAAAGGAGAAAGGGAGAGAAACTTAGGTATGGGGTGTTTGAAAGAGAAAACTAAGACAACAGAGAGAAACTGTCACGGCCGCTAAAGACTGAACAAGCCACAACTGGCGGGTGATGAAGACGGTTCATTCAAGACCGCAAGGCAGAAAGACGGTCCCATTAAGACTGCTTTAATATGAAGATGGTCTAGCCAAGACCGTTAACCGCACAGTTGGATAAGAATGTGAGCGGAGATGGAAATGGTCGTGGAAAGACCACTAAGACTGGGTAGCGGTCGCTCGATAGACCGCAAGGTCGGAAAGACTGTTAACTCCAATCGGGACTCTCTTGGAGAGTCCCAACCCATGGATAAACCTATCCAACCACGCTAAGAGCGATCCTAACCTTGACTGAGCCTATCCTAACTTAATCCTAGTGGCTGAAGGCTAAGAACTTGGGCTCTATAAGTAGAGGGACTCTCAAATTCGTAACTCACCCCAAACCCCTCTTTCTAGCCTTGAAAATCTTAGTGCAACCACCCAAATCAATATGAAAAGGGCTCTTGAGGCTAGCACAATGGGGGAGAGGTCCTACGGTGGGCCACAACCAGCTAGGAAGGAGCGTGAGTTGCTACAACGGCTGACTTCCATTCCTAATCATTTAAGCACCAATCCCTTACGAGAGGTAGGCTTTATCAATCACTTTTCAAATTTGTTAAAATTGTTTTCCAAATCCTTATATTTCTCCTCTCTTTCTTCTCTTTTTCCTTTCTTTCCTTCCATAGCTTCTTCCCGGCCATAGGCGTTACTCCAACCTAAAATGGGTGGCTCCTATGGTCCGTGAACTTCCACTAGATGTGATCTCCATCCTAAAAGCCTGGAACCTTCATCCATTACTTGTCTTGGCTAAAAATTACCACAAACTCTCACTCGATTGGCACAGCATTTCAGCTCTAGTGGAGATATGGCATCCTTAGACCCACACTTTTGTCTTCCCCTCGTTTGAAGCTACTATCCTCCTAGAAGAGGTTGAGACATTGCTAGCTCTTCCTAGGTCCAAGGTAGGGGACGAGGACTTAGTGTGTCATACAGTTGCCCCTATAGACCCCTCTCTTATCCTAGGGGAATTTCTACCTAACTAAAAGGATGTAAGGACCATGATTAGTTCTCAACACGTCCACTTGCTTCCCATGGCCCAGTGGGTTATTGCCCATTGCAAAAATAAATGTGGGTGGAATGAGGCCATAGCTAAGACCACTTTTATCTTTCTATGTGGGGCCATACTTTTCCCTACCACTGACCACCTTCTAGACATACCAAACCTGAGGATTATTAGTGGGTTGTGGCTAGGGTTGTCCATTTCACAGGCCATCCTTTCTTACGTGTATGAGGGCCTTAGTTTAGCTTCCCTTGGTGGGCCTTTCTTTGGGTCTATGATCTTACTTGAGTGTTGGATGGGGGTCAGACTGAAGTTTCTACCAAACGAGGATAGTTCTTCTCTTAGTCGGATCTTCGGGAGCCACCCACTCTTCTTCATTGGAGCTGCATTTGGGTTTCCTTAGCAGGTTGAGTGCAGGACTGCAGAAAGGAAGACTAGAGATGACTGTCGGATCTACCTCAACACTTTGCCCCTTGATCGGTTCGTGATGCGCCCAGCTTTCCTTGTTGGTACTACCCTCAGGCTTCCTAGGAGGCTTGGGTTGGACTTGAGGCTCGTGGGGAACACCACTTTAGCGATGTATAGTCCCCACAGGTGCTTTCTACAGGTTGGTCTCCCGCGTACCATGGTTCCAACGCTACCCCACCTACCCGCACTACAGGCGAGGAGACTCGGGACAGTGGAGGACGAGCAGGCAGTCAGGAGTGCTCTGATCATGTGGGAGGTCAGTAGGAGCCGTACTCTACCAGCAGAGGTGATAGAGATCCAGAAGGAGTAGTAGCTTTACCTGAGAGAGTTACGTGAGATCCGACCTCGCGTGGATGCCCGATCGAGGATTAAGTGATTTTCCATGATATATAAGGATCCATAGCTTGAATTTGATGTATTTGAGATTGAATAAATGAAATGAAATAATTTTGATTGCATTAGCTCTAGACTTGCCTCTCTTTTCTACACTTTGTGTGGTTTGACATAGCTCTCGGGAATATAAACGGCCTGACAAAGGACCGCTACAAGAATAAGGCGGCCACAATGTGACCGCTAAAACAAGAAAAACAGCCTCCAATAGGCCGCAAACAGGTAGACGTCTGAGCGGACCATTGGGCTTGTGGTAATCAGTTCTCAAGAGAAAGAAGCGGTCTGTCGAGGGACCACCATCAGAGTAAGATGGTCAGTATTTGACCGCTGGGTTCATATAAATGGTCTCTTGTAGACCGCAAAGGGATAGATATCAGAAGGGCCTGTGTGTTTGGACTCCGGGTAGACAGCGGCCTACCAAATGACCGTTGGAATATGAGACGGTCAGGAAATGACAGTTGATTAAATGTAAACGGTCTTCATAAGACCGCAAACAAGTAGATATGAGAGGAGTCTATGGGCTTTGTAGTTTGGGCCTTGCGGACCTGTCCCTACACACACTAAATAAAGAAACATGTTAAATCTATTCTAGGCTTAACCCCTTGCCGACGGCAAGTCCGATGTGAGACCAATTCTTGAAATTTGGTCAAGGGGTTAAGCCTTATTAAATAGGCAAAAATAACATAAGAAAATGAAAATGCAATGCATGCCATGAAATGCAGGAGAAATGCGTGGTGGTTTTGAAAACATTTGATTTTTTGTTTTGTTTTTTTTAGTTTCGAAAGTATTTGATTTTTTTATCTTTTGAAGATATTTGATTTTTTTGTCTTTTGAAGATATTTGATTTTTTTGTCTTTTGAAGACATTTGATTTTTTTTGTCATCTGAAGGCTAACTTAAACTAGGCAGCGAGGATCTCAACCCCTGTCATCTGGAATTTTCTAAAAACACAGCGTGCACTTAAGATGACAACCCCTTAGCCAGGGGTCTTGTTTGCATGACGATGCCTCTCCTAGGGCCATGCCCAGGGTAGGACCTAGTCTTTGGGGAGAAAATGGAAGAAAATTGGAGACAAGCCTTTTATTGGGATGGGAGATGTTAGGACTCGATTTCCTTCCAGGGCACTACCCCTCAAAGAGTCGGCTTGTTGCGCCGGGGCTTTGTGTCTTTGATTTTATGATTTTTTTTAATTTTGATACACACATGATGTTGCACAACCCTTCACCGTTTTACGTGAACCTCGACTCTTGCATTAGGAGAAGTAGGCCCGGTTACTAGGATCAAGGGCATTTTTCATGGTGTTTTTCTCTCTTTTTTCTTCTCTTTTTTTTCTTTTTCGAAGACTGCCCCTATTTGAAACCGCTCTCGTATTGGGGATTGGCTAGGTTGGTTATTCCATCCATCAATCTCTTGCCCTTACGTTCAGCCGAAAAATGAAAAGCAAGGACTTTCACCTCCCCCGAGCATGGCCGAAGGAGAAACGGTGTTTTGCAAAAGAGAAGACCTTGACCAAGGGTGTCGTGTAGTGTGTGAGTGCTGTGCTAAAGAATCCTCTCTAGTGATTAAAGGAAGGACGCCTCGCCACCCAGATATCGTTAGCTAGACTCTTTAAGGATAAAAGCACTTAAGATAAAGCCCATTCCATGTGTGAGACAATTCCTCACCCTCAGCGTTAATCAAGCGATACGCGTTCCCAGGATAGACCTCCTTGACTATGAACGAGCCCTCTCAGTTGGGTTGTAGCTTAGACCTGGGACCTCCTGTTCTAATAAATTTACGCTTCAAAATCATATTACCAACTTAAAATTTATGTTCAATGACATTCTTTTGAAAATGACGCGACACTCGCTTTTGATAGACAGAGACATGATTGGCCACGTTAAGCCTCTTCTCGTCCAAGAGTTCCAGTTGGACTAGCAACGCCTCTCGACGCTCATCGAGATTAAGTTCCTTATCAAGCTGTACTCTTAGGGAAGGGATCAAAATCTCATATGGGAGTACCGCCTTCATCCCATAAGTGAGAGCAAAAGGAGTCTGCCCCGTGGGAGTACGGACTGAGGTACGATAAGTCCTTGGATCTTCGACTAACCTCTCGGACCAATCAAAAAATTTGTGCGACTCGCATGTTTTCTTGATGATTTTAAGAAGGGTTTTATTAGTGGCCTTGGCTTGGCCGTTACCTTGTGGATAATATGGAGATGAATGATGCAGTGCAATATAAAACTTCTTACAAAGGTCTTGGAGCTCTTATGACACGAACTACGGTCCGTTGTTGGTGACGATGTCGCTTGGCACTCCAAACTGTGAGATAATGTTCTTCAAGATGAAGCGACAAATTGTGGAAGCTTTGATTTCTGCGTATGCTTCAACTTCGGCCCACTTGGTGAAATACTCAGTGGCGGTAAGAATGAAGGACTTCTGCTTGATCTAAGAATTGGGATCACCCAGCGGGCCTACAATGTCAAAGGCCCACATGGAGAATGGCCAAGGAGCAGAAAGAGGATGGAGGGATGAAGCATAAGCATGAATCTTATAAGTGTGAAGTTGGCACTGAATACACCTACGAACATCGGTGGAACAATCTTCTTCAAAGGTTGGCCAGTAATAGCCCTGCCTAAGAATTTTCTTTGCCAGTGCCTGACCATTAACATGCCCTCCACACTTACTTGAATGAGCCACTTCAACGACCTTCCAAGCCTCGTCATCATCCATACATCTCATAAGAACTCCGTTAAGAGCGCGCCTATATAATTCTCCTGCAATGATTGTGTATCTCGAAGTGACTCTTCTGATGGCCTTATGTTGCTCTGTGTTAGCCGACTCTAGGAATGAACCATCCCTACAATACATCTCAATTTCATGGTACCAAGGCAACTCCTCTTCTTCCAAGATCTCTTCCAATTCTTCTAATGATACCTCTTTCAATTCTTCCTTCTCAGCCTTCTTCTCTACGGACTTCCTAAGGTTATCAAACCAGGGATCCTGAAGGGAAGAAGCGTCCAACCGCTGGACCACAATGGTCTCAGTAGAATGACTGAGACGAAAGGCCAGGGAAGAAGCAAGCGATGCAAGTGCATCGGCAAGAATGTTTTGAGATCGAGGAGTATGAATATAAATCAATTTGCGGAACTGCCTAGCCAAGAGAGTGACTAAGTCTTGATAGGGCTTGAGCTTCGGGTCATGGTTACGATAGGTAGAAAGGACTTGGTGTAGCACCAGTTGAGAATCTCCTATAATGTTCAAATACCCTGCGCGCAAGAGATAGGCGTGCTTTAATCCAGCGAGGAGAGCCTCATACTCGGCTATATTGTTACTAGCATGAAAAGAGATTTGATATGCAAACATGGTGGTTACTCCCTCCGGAGTGAGGAGAACAGAGCCGATCCGTCGGCCCTGAGAATTAAGCGCACCATCAAAGTGCAGGGACCAGAAGGGATGACGAGTGAGAATGGCAAGGTGTTCATCAGGAAACTCGTCCTAGATGGAATCTGTGCAAGGAATAGGCAAATGGGCAAGATGTTCAGCGATGACATAGCCCTTAACTACCTTTTGGACGATGAAGGTGATGTCAAATTTGGAAAGGAAACTCTGCTAGCTAGCCAATCTGCTAGAGAGGACATGCTTCTCCAAGAGATACCGAATTGGGTCCATTCTAGAGATCAACTTAACCACATGGGCAAGGAAATTATGTTTCAGTTTCTGTGCTACCCAAACTAATGCTGCACATGTCTTCTCCATGGTAGTGTATTTGGCCTCTACAGGCTTGAACAACCTAGAGAGGTAATAAGCTGCCCTTTCTCTCCCTTCGTTGTCTACTTGCGCCAGGACAGCTCCTAGGGAGTCCTCAATGGCGGAAATGTATAAGATTAGGGGTTTCCCAAGGATAGGAGGTTGCAGAATCGGAGGATTAGCCAGATAAACCTTCAGATCCTCATAGGCCTTCTGACATTACTCATTCCATTCAAATTTAGCCCCCGCCTTAAGCAATTCCTAAAATGGACGGCACCTTTGAGAATGCTGAGATATAAATCTTTAAATAAACTACAAACCTCCAATTAAACCTCGAAGTTCAGTGATGTTCTTCAGCGGGGGCATATCCATGACGGCCTTTGCCTTATTAGGATCGACTTGAATTCCCCGTTTGCTAACTATGAATCCTAACAGCTTCCCGGAGGACACTCCAAATACACATGTCTTCGGGTTCATTTTCAATTTGTACCCCCGAGCCCTTTGTAACACCTTGGCTAAAATAGCGGGGTGTTCTTCCTTCGACCTCGATTTCACCAGAATATCATCCACATAAGCTTCCATATACACATGCATCATATCGTGGAATATTGCCATCATTGCCCTTTGATAAGTGGCTCCTACATTCTTCAGGCCGAAAGGCATAACCACATAACAATAAGTGCCCCAGGGCGTGGTGAACGAGGTCTTTTCTTGGTCTTCCGGAGCTAGATGGATTTGGTTATACCCAGAATAACCATACATGAATGAGAGAGCTTCGTACTCGGCGGTGTTATCTACTAACACATCGATATGAGGCAGCGAAAAATCATCTTTGGGACATGCCTTATTCAAACCCCTGAAATCAATGCAAATTCGCACATTTCTATCTTTCTTCATAACATGGACTATATTTGCCACCCACTGAGGATATAAGACGACCCGAATAAATCTGGCCTTATGCAATTTATCAACCTCTTCCTTCATCTTCAAGGCCGGTGAAATCTTCTTAGTTTTTGCTTCACGGGTCTTGCCCCTAGTTTAAGCACTAGTTGATGTTCCACCAGGGAGGGGTCAAGACCCGACATGTCCTCATAGGATTAGGCAAAAGAGTCACTATACTCCATCAAAACCTTGACCAACTCTTATTCAACCTGAGGAGGGAGGTTAGTAGAAATAAGAATGATCCTAGGATCCTCTTCAATTCCAAGATTTATTTCTTTCGTAGGTTCATCCACTGCCGATGACGGCTCATCGAACCTCTTTAAATCTTGTGCGTACAAGTCGGCAGTGTCATCTACGCCGCTGTCCTCATAATCCGCCGGGTCTTTCTCATCCAAGATCTCGTAAGCACCTAGTCCGTCATCGCCCCATGCCCCTTCTTTCTCCTCATCATCCTCGAGGGCGATGGTTGTTTCTACGAACTTCGGGCACTTAAGGAGGGCATGACAGCATTGGGCGAGATCCTGGAGGAACCTATCAGGAATAGATTTGGAGTGACACGCCATCGAGCGCGCCACAAGCGTGGAAGAACTAGAAACCATAGAACATGAACCTACTTCGACAGACTATGCTACCCTAGGAGACTCGACAGACTCTAATCCTAGCCTAGAAGGGATGGAACAGAGAAAACCTAATGGAAAGGAATTATGGGCCTCGTGCCCCTGGGAGCAGGATGAATCAAGAACAGCGTTGTCCTCAACTAAAGTCTCCGTTTTGAAATTGGCATTTTTTTTGGAGACTAGTAGAGAGCACACAACATGATGGAGTAGAGGGGGAAGGAGGAGGAGGAAGTGTAAGAGGATAGATGGATGGAAAAAGGACATCGAAGAAGGGGTCAGAGGAGGAAAACCACATGCTTGAAAGATCAACTAGTGGGCAACGCCCACATGGACATGTCACAATTAGGAACTCGGTTGGCATTTCCACCAACAACGGATCAATCATAATGGGAGGTCAGCGGGGTAAAAACTCCAACTTTTGAAAAAGAGAAGCAAGACGGGAAGGAGACCAAGAAAAGGCAATGAGTGAGCTCCCCTCTTCCCGTGGACTCTGAGTTGGCTTTCCTTGCGAGTGTTCCACAATCCGCATCTCCGGTCTTACTGAACAATCTTCTTCATCAAACAACTTTGTAAATTCTCTACAAAAGTCATTCATATCATCAACAGGCCCCTTTGGTGGTAGTGGCAGGCTAGAAACTATACAAGCAACATCTTTTTTCTTATCAGGACGGGGCGGTGTCTTCAAGGTACCAGGCTATAACGGCCCCCTTACAAAGTGTTGACGGTAGTCCCAGGTCAATGGCCCTGAGTCTCCCAGAACTGATAGTGAGGACTCTCGGTATCTGAGGCCCCTCCTGTTCATTTTTCTATTCGTGGGGATCGGCTTAGTCTGCCCTTACAGCTGAGCACCGAGACCCATGTCGGGCTGATAGCCTAGTTTTAATATCATATTCCATCCCTTAGGATCTCTCATCTTGGGCTTCACCTTAATGTTTATCGGCGCAACGGCCGGCTTGCGTGGCGCATAGGCCCATGGAAAGTCAAGGTCCATTACAGAGATGACAGGCTTGTTGCTCGGCTAGAGTGTCGGCAATATCTTGTTGAAAATGACCTCGACTGTTTGGACTGTGGATATGCTCTTGACTTTCACTACCCGCCCTTGAAATGGGAATTTAAGGCACTGGTGGGCGGTAGATGGCACAGCATGGAGGTTGTCAATCCATGGACGACCAAAAATAGCCTTGAACATTGGGTCAATGTCCAATACATAAAATTCAACGGGCATTGTCACGCCCCGAGCCTTTATTACAGCGGAAGACTCGCTCGAGGAACGCGAACAGCCGACATGGTAAGCCTCTTGCAAGCAAGAACGATCAGAGCGCAAGGTAATCACACATAAGAATGCAATCGTACAATATTTACTCAACTTCAACTTTCATCAATAATTAAATCCAATATTCGAATACAACCACTAATTCAACTTCCATCATGCTAGACTCAAGAAATAAGAAATTACATAGACTCGATCTAAATAATGTAAACTTCCTAAGTCTTCGCGTATTCTTTATTCACTCTCGGATTCACTACTTGAACATTCCGAATCCGAACCCGACTCACTTCTATTCCCTGAAAAAGAATGGAAAAAGGTAATGAGCACACTTTCCCAGTAGGTATCTTCGCATCAACATGAAGGCATCATTAAAGTAATTAACGTTTTTGCTCTAGACGAATAAGGTAAAATCATGTGAATGCGATCAATCATGCGATTAAACCAAAGTATGTAAGATAGAATGAGAGAAAGTATGAACGAGCAAGAATGTTATAAGAACATGATATGGCCTTTCATGAACCAGAATGTAACGAGAATGTACTAGCAAGTCATATAATCATCACTCCAGTATCTTTTGCTTATGAGCAAGTACTTCGTGAATTTCTGTGGAATATCAAGAAAGTCATATATAAGTATCAATCATGCTGTATCGTGTTTGTTGATTTTACTTTGCCTATCTATCTTTTCTTTGGGGGCTTTGAATAATGAAACGACAATCAAGTAATCAAAGATCCGCTCTTAACCTATGAACATGTGATCATGAACCTAGGCAATCAAAGCTAGCTCTAGCATGGGCATGCTATCTCGCTCAAACTACGCTAAAGCAGAGGGAAAACACACGCCGGGGCGTGGAGCAAAAGAATAAATAAAACACACCGCAAGGGATGGAGCAAGCAAGGAAATAAAAGAGATATGTGATGTATGAGAAAGCTAATGCCCAAGACTAAGGAAAGATGTGATCGCCACCAAAGTAAAAACAAGCACAAGACCTGTAAATACCTTGGAAATAGGTGGATGAAGCACCCGCCCACGGGAGAGAAAACCAAAGAGAACCTGCAGGTCAGCTAGAAATAACGGCCAGGACCCTATGCGTTACTTGGAAAGTAACGGCCACCCGATAGACCGCCAGGAGAAGATGACGCGCCTGCACCAGACCGTCAGATAACCTGCAGTAGCAAAGTGTAGATTCTTTTAACTCCAACTCTTCCAGCCGGCTAGAAGACTTGGGCCTCGTACTGGTGAACCTGTAAACCTGCCAAAGATGTAGAAGACAAGAACAAAACAACCCAAATTAGCCCTTTCAATAATATAGCATCAATTCTCAAAGAACTTAAGGACATCAAAAGGAAAGGGGATTATCGGGGAGTTTTTGGTTTTTTAACCCCTCTGGGCATTTTTAAAAGATTAGGAGGATGTTTGGATGCTTAGAGAACAGTGAGAAAACATGGAGAAAGAGGAGGGACAATGCTTTGATTGAGGAAAAACCAGGGAAGAACTTAAGCATGCAATGATGAACTTGAAAAACTAAAACCGAAGTACTCCCTTGATTATGAGATGGATGAACGTGGGAAGCAGTTCCTCTTGGATGAAGATGGCTCCTGAGTTTGGCAGCACTTCATCGTGAATTTCAAAATCCTCCTCTCTGGGCCATGAAGTCAAGGGTTCTATTTATAGACCCTCAAACTCTTAGGTCGAGCAGAGGATAATCTAGCAAGATAAAGGGATAACTCTTAGCAAATCCTCGAAGATAATATCACCAAGAGTCCATAGAATCAAACAGAAGGTTCTGAGGATCAGATTTGAAAGAGATATCGTCAATCCAAACCCTTATCTTCGGCCACGGAGTAGCAGAGAAAAGGCCTGAACTGCCAGGACTCTTTGAAGGAAGTAACGGCTGCACGACAGACCGCCACTTGGAAATAACGCTCCAAGGAACATCCGTTACTATCAACATTATCCCTAAAAGATAAGATCAACGGGAAGAAGACCCAACAAGTTGGACTCTTCAAGGAAGCAACGGCCAAGGCATAAGGCGTCAGAATGAAACAACGGCTGCACGACATACCGTTATTATCAACGTGTAATCAAAAGGATAAGCTTTAAAACGAGGCCTTAAGCCTTATGACTCTTCAAAGAGTAACGGTCTAGGACCCATCCGTCAGAATGAAACAACGCGCCTAGGACCGGCCATTATTATTATTGAGGTTCAAAAAATGAAATGAAGGGGCTTGCTAAGATTCATCCAATGAAACGCCACCAGGAGCCATGTTTGATCACGGAGTTAAGACCCGAGAAATAGGCTTCAACCAATCAAGAGACTCAATGAAGAGTGAACGACTTGGAGCATCATATAGAATGAATAAGGAGATGACCCGACTTATTGGGTATAAAACGGGTGTCAACAACCGCGTTGATGCGATGAACGACAAAGTTGACCCTGCCAACAGATTTGAACTGATGAGTCGACCCTACCAGTTCACAGGGTTGACACGATGAACTGATGAGTCGACCCTGCCAGTTCACAGGGTTGACGCGATGAACTGATGAGTCGACCCTGCCAGTTCACAGGGTTGACGCGATGAACTGATGAGTCGACCCTGCCTGCTCACAGGGTCGACCCTGCCAGTTCACAAGGTTGACGCGATGAACTGATGTGTCGACCCTGCTAGTTCACAGGGTTGACGCGATGAACTGATGAGTCGACCCAGCCTGTTCACAGGGTTGACGCGATGAACTGATGAGTCGACCCTGCCTGTTCACAGGGTTGACGCGATGAACTGATGAGTCGACCCTGCCTGTTACAGGGTTAACGCGATGAACTGATGAGTCGACCCAGCCTATTCGCAGGGTTGACGCGATGAACTGTAGGGTTGACGTGATGAACTACAGCTGGCTCATTGCGTTAACCTGATCGTTAGGCTTTCACTTTTGCCATCTCCACTGATAGATGGCAGCATGAGAGGTGATATTTAACTCCTGACAGGGTCCTCTAAACCCTGTATAATTCCCAGGAAGGGCATCCCACAGTGAGGGTGTCGTTTCTAAAATTGTCAGGTGGCCCATAAGGCACCTCTCTTATCTAGTTTTTTTCCGTGTATCAAACGTTACTGGTTTCCAGTCCTAGTTCATCCCTACACATTAATGCGCCCTTGGATTCCATTCCATAATTCTACCTTATATATCATACTGGTCAAACCTTAAAATTCCATATTGGCTATAAATGAGAGTGGATGTCGATAGACATGATTAATGCTGTGCATATAGGGCCCGGTCTGGTCCTGGGAGGAGCACCCGAAGGTACTTGTGCCCATGGGAGTTTATTGACCACGGTGTTTGGCATTGCACCGGAGTACTTGCTTGCTAGGCTTTAGACATTCCACTCATTCTCGTGATATTACTTGATTGATTTGACTTGAGACCCACAGAAGGGTAAAGTTTTTGCTTGAATGAAATTGATAAATAGCCAATTCCAGTTTTACATGCTTGAATTTATATTACTTTCTATTACTTGCTTGACATGAGTTCTTACTCTCTTGGAAAGATTTTGTTAATTCCAGTTATTACTTGCTTGAACCTCTTGCTATTGCTGCATTGAAGTTGGAATCCTTATACTCTCACTTGTTATTCCTTCACTGCTCTTGTCGATTTTTACAATCCTTGATATCTACTCATCTACATGCATAACTTTACTGACATTAATCGAACTTGTAAACCACTTAAAGCATGTTAAATCTTGAGATGTAATTCCTACTTAGCGATTCACTCATCTAGTTGTTTTTCTAACCTTTTCAGGTAGTTTGGATATCGACCAGAACACGGAAGGGGATGAGTCTGAGTGATGAGTGTAGAATGGAGTCATCAATTGTCATGTTAATTGTAATGTCCTTTGTGTTATTGTATTAGTTCACTTATGTCAGTTGTATCAATTCATCTATGTCATTTGTATTAGTCAACTTGATTAGAACTGCTTAAGATTTGAAGCCTAGTCGTTGGACTCTGTGAACATATGTATTTGTCCTTTGATTAGTTGTGACAATTGTCAGCTCGTACTATTTGTATTAATTTCTAGTTAAAGCTTAGTTATTTGTGCACTCTGATATTTACATGATTGACACGATCTATATAGACGCGTCACGTCTCCGGGTAATCTTCCGCGCTCGGGGTGTGACATCCCTGGTGTATGGGTCAGAGGTAGTAGTACCGATTGAATTAGAAGTCCCGTACCTCCGGGTCGCCATCCAACAAGGCCTAGTCAAAGGCGAACAAATAAATATGGAAAGAAGACTAGAAGAGCTTGCCGAGCTCGAAGGAAGACACCTTTGGGCGCAACAAAACATCCAACTATATCAAGCTTGCATGGCCCGTGCTTTCGATAAGCTGGTCAAGGAGCGAGAATTCAAGAAGGGTGACCTAGTCATGGTCAAAAGAAGAGAAGTAATGGCCTCCAACCCCAAAAGGGACCTTATGTTGTCCATCGAGTCTATGAGGGTGGTGCCTACGTTCTCGTGGACCACAAGGGGGTAGTTCAATTCTCTCTCCTTTATGGGAAACACCTGAAGCTGTATCATACAGGCTTACCAGCATTCGAAGAATGACCGAAATGCAACTTGGTCTAGTGGCACTCCGCCCTGGCTGAGCTCTTTGAAATATACACCCAGCTTAATTAATAATGATAATGAGAGCCCCGCATAGTCCCACTGGGCCACCACCATGTTGGACCTTACGTCCACATTGGTGCATAAACCATTTCCTTTGCGCTGGCATTATCCCCACGCCAGCGAATATACACCTTTCAGCGAAAGGCTCTGTGCCCTAGTCGATGTTTACACATTATCGCCATTACGGACCCTATGTCCGAATCGGTGCAAAAACTCTTTTCCTTGCGTCAGTATTAGCTTATTGCCGATGAATAAACCTTGTCCGACGCAAGGCTTCATTCCCTAGTCGACATTTACACATTATCGCTATTACGGACCCTACGTCCGAATAGGTGCATAAACTCTTTTCCTTGAATTGGCCTTAGCTTCTTGCCGATGAATAAACCTTGTATGGCGCAAGGCTTCATGTCCTAGCCGATATCAACACATCATCACCATTACAGACCTTACATATGAATTGGCGCATAAACTCTTCTCCTTGCTTTGGCATTTACCTTCTTGCCAATGAATACACCATTTTTTGGCGTAAGGCTTCCTACCCTAGCCAACATCATCACATCATCGCCATTACAGACCTTACGTCTAAATTGGCGCATAAACTCTTTTCCTTGCATTGACATTACCTTCTTGCCAATGAACATACCTTTTCCGGTGCAAGGTTTCATGCCCTAGCCAATATCTATACGTCAACCCGTCGTTCTCCATATTAAAAAAAATAGGGCTTAAAATAGAGGTTCCTCGCTGGACTTGTTCAGATATCCTGAACAAGGGCAAAAATGGCTGCAACCCAGCTGTGGCGAAAACCCGTAAGGGCGCTGCAGGCAAAATCGGGTACCCCGCCACGTGAAAACCCGGAAGGGCACGTGGGAAAAAGCAAGAGGGGACTAGCTCCGGCGAAAACCTGAAAAGGCGTTTGGGTCAGTAATGTGGTAACCAAAAGTTCCTTTCTACATTCATCCCTATGAAACTCTGAATAGGACACTCATCACAAGTCCTCCCGAAAGTCTGCTCTCTTATACTATTAACCCGGACCTTTCGTCCTCGTTAATGATTAAATCTATCTTTGCTTCGGCATCTAGCCAATGCCGATGAACAAACCAACACTGATCCTTGTCATCATCGGTGAGATCGGTTAATTTACCGTTAACTCAGACCTTTCATCCTTGGTAATGATTAAACCTATCTTTGCTTCAACATTTAACCAATGTTGATGAAAAACTAATCTTCATCCTCATCGGCGATGTAGAGGCAGGAAAATGGTTCCTATGTCATGTACCACCTTCTCTATTTATTTGTTGGGGAAGTCATCCCGCACTCCTGGAGGCCTGCAGGCACTAGGAAGCAAAGGGCGTCAGAAGGAGTCTCGGGTGTTATCCCAGGGGACAACCCTTCGATGCTTAAGTCAGCAACGGTATTAAGAGAAGAGCAGAGAGGAGCAGGGGAGAGAGATGTGGAGGCCGTAGTACATGATCCGAGACACGTGTAAACCTTCACCGAGAGTGCTCGCCGCCCCCAGTAGGCACCCGGAGAGTGCTCGCTGGGTGGTGAGGTGGCGTAGAAGGAGTGCTCTCTCTGGACGTCATAGGGCGTGGCCTCTCTATCATCGTAGTAGGACTGGTTGCTCTATTCTCAGTGAGAAGCTTTTTAGCAGAAGTATCCACCATATGTCTCTTCTCTATCGTTCCCCTTCTTATAAGGATTGTCCTGGAGCGGGGAGCCTTATCCCTTGGTAGAGAAAGGCGTAAGTAATGGAATAACAATTTCTCGCTATAGTGGCAGGAGTTTCCCGTTGGAGGGCGCTTACCCCAACATCGGCTGGTCCCGGTGGGTGTCTCACGACGCTCATGAGGCGTGCTCGCCCGTTATGGGATGATGGCCGACGTCGTGGGGGGTAACGGTCGGTCGTCGGAGGGTCTTCTGTCGGTCATAGCACTTTCCTGTGCTATAGAATCCAATGCCGAGTCGAATTTGGTCGCACCCTGGTGGGCCGCACCTACTGGGTGTAATGTAGAAGTAGGATTTATTTGGGCGGTTTGGGCCCGCTGCTATTGGGCCAATCTTTGGCCGAACTAATTTTACCCTCCTTACTTCTCCCATACTCTCAGTTGCCGAGCACTTTGCAGGGGACTGAGAGTCGAACATGAGAGGGTCTGTTGGAGCGTAAGACTCGAGGTCGATTCGTCTGAGGCACGAGTGTCTATGAATCTGGCGACAAGCTTGGCGCGCAAGGCACCTCATGTGGTAGCAGGCGTTACTACCGTAATCATGTCGTGGGTCCTTTTTTGTCTGGGAGAGTGGGCTCTGAATGGGCGTGGGGCGTGGGTGGCCGTACCGCGATAGCGACAAGCACCTTTTCACCTACCCTTCACTTTGGAAGCCCCAAGCTATCGTGGGCGATTATAAGGATGATCATGGGCCATCTCCAGAGACTCCATCCTTGTTGGTTGCCGTGCTCATCATAGGCCTCTTCTTCCTCCGGCTGGTGAGGATCTTCTTCTCTCTCGCGTCTTTCATCTTTCGTCGTCATGCCTCTTCGTAGGAGAAACCTTCGTGCCAACCCCTCCTCTTCTATCGAGGAAGTGGTGCCTAGGCGTGGTAGTGCTTCGAGCACTTCCGGTGCCGGAGCCAGTCGCCCTGATTCCCCACCGCTAGTGGCATATAGGGTGGTTCGAGGGCTACGAGAAGCTTCCCAACTCCTGCCCGATTTTGACATCATTTTCCCAACTATAGATGACGATCAGACGAGTCTCCCTTCAGGCGGGCTTATGGTCCCCGTGGCCTCTTTACAGACGGGCTTTTGCCTGCCCGTTCACCCCTTCATTGTGTCCGTCCTACATCATTATGGCCGGCACCTAGGGGAAATAACCCCCAATTCCTACCACATCCTCTGTGGGTTTGTTTATGCGTGTCGGAGAGCATCGGTGGAGCCGAGTGTCCATCTTATCTGGTAATTTTACTACCTTCAACATTGTCTGTCCGATACAACCTATGCCTATTTCAAGGCTCGGACCGGCCGGAACCTTGTCCAGGTCTCTGCCACTGCGGCAAACCTAAAGGGTTGGTCGCAGTGTTACGTGTATCTCATCAGATATACCGACCATGATTCTTCCGGTAGTTTGAGGCCCAGAGGCTATCGTCCTGTTTGGCCTGATAGGAAGCCTCCGACCAATGCTGAGGATTGTAAGAAGGTTGACGCCATCCTTCGATTATGCATGGTTGATGCAGACTTCTTGTTAACTCCGGGGTTGCTCCGGGAGCTGGGGTTGAGTCCTCCACTGCCGCAGGGTACTAACCTTGATTCTGTTGTGCCCCTGTGGTTTTGATGATGGTTTTGGTGATTGCTTGTTGATGTGAGTTAATCAAATGTTCAATCAAATGTTCAGTCATCTTGCTACTCAGTTTAGATATTTGATGTTCAGTCTTGTTACATGTTAAACTGATGCATAAAGCATTCATTCATTGCTGTGATTTTGATGATTGATATTGTATTTTGATGATAGCAATGATATAGTGTTTTCATGACATTGTGCCTTGATGATTGCATCATGACTGTGACTGGTACAACTGATATATTGTTTATGTTGGACTTATGTTATGTGCATAGTCTATACAGTGCTTCGTGGGGTTTATGCCTTAAGTCTATTCACTGCACAGCAAGCTCCAAGTCGATACATTGAGCGTCTCATGCATCATTCGTCTAAGTCTATACATCGGACTGGTTTGCATTGGCTAAGTATATACAACGTCAGCTCATGCCTTGTCTTAGACAAAGTCTATACAATGGCTTTGGGTCTCCAAGTCTATACAGCCTTTTGCTTTGCCAAAGTCTGTACATTGGTCTGCATAGGCTAAGTGTTTACATCGTCTGCTGTGAGGACAGCAAGTCTGTACACTGGCCTTCTTTCATGATAAACTACAAGTCTACACATTCAACACTGGTCTTCCAAGTCTGTACAGCGTGAAGTCTATACTTTGGACTACTCTTCAAAGTCTGTACATCAGACTGTACATCTTCTTCGTGCTGTTTCTGTACTTGAGTTTTCGTGTTGTTTCCCCTCACTAACACGAAAAGATCTCGTGTCGTATGAGCTTACAACACCTCGTGTTGATTTCCATGCGTAACAGGAAAGCTTGTATGAGGTTAGACTTCGTGTCGTTTCCCTTGTCTTCATCTTCGTGTTGTTTTAGTGTCTACGTCGTCGTGTTACCCCGTGTCAATTACTGTTCTAGACTTCGTGTCATTTCATTTCTTGACATTTTGACTTCGTGTCAAATCACTGTTCTGTCTTTGTGTTGTTCCTACACTCCGTGTCGATTTCATCTTTTGTCTTTGTCTTGTGTTTTCATGACCTCGTATCGTTTTTCCTCTCATAACTTCGTACTGTTGTTTCTGTGACTTCGTGTCATGTTTCGTAACCACACTTCGTGTTGGTTACTGTTGTTTCTGTGACTTCGTGTCATGTTTCCAGACCTTGTGTCGTTTTCGTGTCATGATTTCCACACTTCGTGTCGTTTTCACTCCGTGTCAACTTCGCCTTAAGTGTTGTTTTCGTCTTTGTGTCGTTCTCTGTGTAGTGTGTGTTTTTGTCACCACTATACTTCGTGTCGTTGTTCTTCACTTCGTGCTGTTTTCACCGTCTTCGTGCTGGTCTTTCTCATTAGACCTTGTGTCATTCTCGCTTTGACCACACTTCGTGTTGCTTTACGAAGACCTTGTGTCTTACTTGTTTGCAACCACTTCGTGTCGGTTTCTGCTGTCAGCCCGTGTTGTCCTCGTGTTGTTTTTCACCTCGCGTCGGTTATTGTTTTCATCTTCTGCGTGTAGTTCTCTTTGTAGTGTTATCTCTGTCACAAGTTGCATCTCGTGTTATCGTTTTTGTCTGTATGGTTTTACTTCGTGTTACTTACTGTTGTACATCGAGTCTTTACTGACTTCGTGTCGTTTTCTCTATTGTGTCCTCGTGTTGTCTCCGAATCGTTGCTATTTGTTACTTCGTGTTGTTTCGTTTTAACCTCGTTCAGGTTTCTTCTAAAGTGCTGTTCTTCTGATAATCTATACAGAGTTGCTCTCTAAATTGATGACTTATCCGATACTCTGTTTTACAGGTGCCTTGATCGTGAAGCTTAAGGTAGCACGTGATCCGAGACTGGAATGAAGCCTACTGAGAGACTGCCACGTGGTCCGAATAATTAGGGCTGGAATCGTGGAGGTCACACGTCGTGGCTGATGCTGCTGCTGCTGCTGCTGCTGCTGCTATATATATGAGACCTTCGTCCACAGATGAAGGCGATCGAGTTGGCAAGAAGAAAAGTCCATATAGAGAGCCACGATCCAGAGAAAAAGAAGAGAGAAAGAAGTAGAGCAGAAGGAGAAGAAAAGAGAGAGAGAGATAGAAGAGTGAGCCGAAGATAATAGAAGAGCAGAGATTGAGAGAGTGAAAGAGAAGAAGAAGAAGAGAAGAGAAGAGGAAGAAAAGCTTACCTGAAGATTCGTCTACTGGACCGTGGATCAAATCCAGGCCAGTCAGCTCCGTTGAGAGCCACATTGTGTATTTCATGTTTCGGCTTTTGTGTGCTGAAGTTATTTTCGTTTATTGCTTTTTCCTTTGTGTTCTGGCTTGCTGTGCTTTCCGATACTCTGTAGAGAGGTCGGGGTTCCTCCTGTGGATCAGGAGAAGGGAGATCTGATCTCCGGTTGCAAGTAGCTGGGAGCTACTTGTGGGTTCCCTCCGGTTTGGAGGAAGGGAGACTTGTCTCCGGTTCTGGGCTTGTGGATTCAAGTCCAGGGGTTCCCTCCAGGTCTGGAGGAAGAGAGACCGTGTGTCTCTGGTTTGCTAGTGACTGGTGTCACTAGTGGTTCCCTCCGGTTGGGAGGAAGAGGGGAGGTTGTTCCCCTGGTCAAGCTGTGTGGCAGCACTTGTTGCAGACTGAGTCTGCGGTTTCTAGCGTGAGCTAGTGGAAGCCACACTCGGATTGAGTGTGGGGTGGATGTAGGTCTGCTGGACCGAACCACCTAAAAATCTTTTGAGCAGTGGTTTGATTCTTGTGGTTTGCTTCCGGTAGATGATTGATTAGGGGCGGACTATGTGTTGGCCTTCTGGTTGAGCAGTTAAGTTGATTAGCTCTCTTAGAGTGTCTTAACCTGTTAAGTAAACGATATTCAATTTGAGCTATCGTTCGTCTAACTTGTCTTGTTAGAGTGCTCACTAACTGGTTGTCAAATTCCGCATCGGGTAATTAGTCTTTCAGATTTGATAAATCTGTCTAGTTAGCATTCTATATTGTTAATGAGCCTAATATGTTAATTGGGTGAAAGTTTTTTAAAGGGTTATATTCATTCACCCCCCCTCTGAATACTGCACCTAACCTAACAATTGGTATCAGAGCAGGTCTCTGATCTATCTGATCTAACAATCTGCAGAGGATCCTGCTGGTTTGTTTGTTGTTTTTCAGAGTGTGCTTTCTGTGTTCGTAGCTTTGATTCTCCGTCTTAGTGCTTTGTCTTGCTTATTTGGTTTAGGTGCTTCGTTTTGTTCTGAGCTTTCAGATTGTTTGCAATGGAGCCAATCGTGCTGAAGGCTAGCTCCAGCAAAGCAAACAGATCCAGCCACAGTGGATCATCAAGCAAGAAAAGTAGCCTCTCGCGGTTTGAAATTGATGAAGACCACATTGGAATGATGATTAGTAACTTCAGGAAATTTCTGAGAAAAAGAGAAGGAAAGCTTGACGGTAGCAAACAGCAAACAAGGTATAACTCTAATCCTGCCAAGATTGCTGACACTAATGTTTGCTACAAATGCAGGAAGGCTGGCCACACAAAGGATGATTGTCCAGAGGTATTGAAACTCAAAGGGAACACCTCGGACATTGATAGAGAAGGAAGAAAGTCCATATGCTTAATGGCCAACCGGGGAAGTGATGGTGAGGAAACTTCATCTCAGGTAAGCTCCGAATCAGATGGATACACTTTTGATGAATTGATAGTAATGTATAAAGATCTGTTCAAAGTATCCAAGAAATTAAAATCTGAAAACAAGAAATTGAGAAAAGAAGTGAAAACTTTGAAATCTGAAAAGGAGCACATTAGAGAAGATAATTCTTGTAAAGGTTGTGCCATTCTCGAAGACATAATTAATGAGCTTGAGTCTGATGACATTCTTCAAAAAGAACAAATAAAATCTCTAAAAGAAGAAAATGTCTACTTAAAGGATCAAAATAAAAGGCTAATGGTTCTTAATACTGTATTCTCTGAGAAATGGCTGTCAATTGAAAAAGGAAAAGCTGTTTATCATGAAAATTCAAAAAGTTTGAACAGTCTAGAACAAGAAATTGAGAAGTATAAAACTGCAAACCAAGTTCTAAGCGAATGTGTAAATTGCAGTGAACAGGAAATAGCCAGTTATGAACTTCACATTGCTAACTTGGAAGATAAAATTCATAATCTGGAAAATTCAGCTATTGAGTCTGCCAAGATTAAAGGAAAAATGAAAACTGTTGAGAAGAGGAAGGATGATAACTCTGAAGGGGGAACAAATTGCTGTTCTGATGTTAAGAAAATCACTAAAGACCAGCTATATACAACCTTTGTCCAAAGCACTAATGTAGCTGGTACTTCAAGGCAATCCCCAAAACAAAATGAAAATCAGAAGTCACCTTCAAAATCTGTCTTTCAGTTTAAAGCCCAAAAAATTGAAAAGCAAACAAAATCTATTGAGAATAATCAGAAATTGAAAAGAAAGAGTCAAACAAAGAAGGCTAAGAATACTTCTGGTTGTACTCTGAAATTTGCTAGTTCTGCTGAATCTGATGGGCCAATACATAATGCTCATGCTTCTTGTACTCGTTCACATACACCTAGGAACTCACATGATAGAAACCATGTTCCTAGGAAATCTGATGCCTATTGTTACTACTGTGGTAGGCATGGTCATTATATGGATGACTGCAGAGTAATGATAAGGGATGATATGATGCATGATAAAACTCTTCCAAATAATCATCACCACCCCAAAAGAAACATGTCTTCCTCAAACCAACATATCATTTGTTACAATTGTAACAGACGTGGTCATAAAGCTGTTGAGTGTTGGTTTAGGCCTTCATGGGGATTTACTGGCTCAAGAGGTAAGCATTCTAGGTGCATTGAATGTGATAAGTATGGGCATGTAGTCAAGGACTGCTGGTTTGTTCAGGGAAATCATTTTAATTCCAAATTTGTAAGATTCCCTCCAAACAAAAATCTCTTGGGCAGAAATAAAACTAGTCTTAAAGAAAAGACTCTTGCTTGTTATGAATGTGGAAAACCTGGCCACCGAGCTTCTGAATGCTGGTGGGCAGGTAATGATAAATTAAAAATTCATGCTAATTATCATAGGTCTCATGCTGCTGTTGATATGCATCACAGGACCAGAAAATCTGCTGTTTCATGTAGATACTGTGATAAACTTGGTCATTCTATGGATAATTGTTTTCTGATGAAATCTGATGACCATGTTGCTAAGAAACTGTTTAGAACACCTGATAGGGGTAGTGCAGGACCCAAGACTGCTTGGGTCCCTGCAAGATCATATTGATTGACTTGCTGCAGGTAGGGCCTTGGAAGGAGAAATAAAAGGGGTTAACCAAGGCACTCAAAAAGAAAACCCCATGATTCAATTCAGGTCAGTTCTGAAATCTGTTAAATTCATTATCTGAATTTGTGAGTATGAAAAATGAGAATTCCATGCTGATTTACTTGTTTGTTGTATGATCTTCTCTTGTCTAGTTGATCAGTCTGCATTCCAGACTCAGCTATTGAATTCAACTCTGCATATCTGATGCTCTTCTCGTACTATATGTTGAACTGAATTTGAATGCTTCTTTAGTATATACGGTTGATGCACTATACAGACTCTACGTCCATGCATGTGTTTTGTGTCAATGCATTGCATGCTTGTTATTGAATGCACACTTGGACTGATTGTGTATAGACTGATTGTCATTTCATGTGTCAATGATGCTGATTCAATGCATGAAGGACTGCTTTATGTTGCATTGTCATACATGATCATCATGGTATATTAAATGGAACAAGTTGAAGGGCATATGGAGTATGTCTGGATGCTACTGACATGTGTGAGGTGATCCTTGGACCAAGTCCTCCGCCTAGTACCATGGGTCTAGTCTTCATGTAAAACAGTGAACTGTATCATATGTTGAAAAATCTGAAAAAGGATAAAAAATGCTCATGAATTGGATGCATAAACCTGAATTGATTGCATACTTGTTTAATGTATCCTTGGTGCATAGTCTGCATGTAGGACAGTATGTTGCATAGCAAGTTAATTCTGTGTTTGCATAATCATTCCTCATCAGCATTGTCTGAATTGATACCTCTGAACTCTACTCATCTGAAGTGCATATATGTGATTTGCATGTATGTTTAAATGCATATTGTAAGGGGGAGTCAATGCATTGCATATAGGTTGTCAAATGCATACATTTGTCAGATTTCATAGCATATCCCTTCTTATTGATTTTGTTGACAAACCTTGATCATATTCTGAAAAATTTATGCTTCAAAATCTCTCTTAACAATTGGTAATTCTCCTATCAATTGGTATCATTTGGCTTCAGAATTCTATCAGTCTTTCATGAAGATTTCAATGGGCTATCTCGATCATAAATCTGAAAATCTTGAACTAGAAATCTTCTATTATACGTTTTTATGAATGACTGAAATAACTCATGTGGTTTAAGTTTAATGTATTCAATGAGTTTGGCTTTAAAATCTCTTAAAAAATATCTGAAGCATGTTTAATAAACCTTAACCATCTGTGTCATGCGATGTCTTGTGAAAACTCCTGAAATCTGCACTTTTGAATACATAACTTTAATTGGTTAAGTACATGAGATTAATATTGTTTTGAAGCAAATGAATGTTTCTGAAATGTCTAAAGGGTAATATCTGTCAGAGCAATGACATTGGTCACTGAGAAACACAAGTCCAAAGGACTGTGTCATGAGGTGCCTTAGTTAACTCTGTAAAATGAGAATTCATTGAAAATCAGACAGAGCAATGGCATGCACACTGAGAAATACAACTCACTCATCCAGAAATGATTTCAAGTGTGTCATGATGTGTAAATGCTATCTCTGTTCACATATATATAGCATGACAGTCAGTCACACTAAGTGCTTTGGGATATTGGCCTCTGATCAAGGTATATCCTCTAGTTACAAGGTGTGAACTGAACTAGAGTGCTCGTAAAATTTGTAGCATGGAAAATTGTTGAACAAATTGAAATATCTGAATATTAATGCTAAAATCATTTTGCTACCACCCTAGACAAAGTCATATGACTTCATAATTGCTTGATTTCAATACTAGTACATGTAATTCTGAAAGAAGTCAATAGATTTGATTGTGTAAGACAAAGGGAGGATAATCAAGATAAATATGAGGGCTTGGTTCATTTTTATTAAACCATGGTTTTAGATATCATTACAGAATTTTATTGATAAACTCTGCATACATCATGTTTAAACCATGATGTTCAATAAATGTCATTCATAAGCCCTTATGATAGAAGACTTTGAAAACTTATGCTTTAGAATTATGAGATTGATATCTTCTTTGAAATTCTGGCAGAATTTCTTATGTTTGGAGCATCCTTGAAAAATCTGTTAACTGAATTTCTTCTTCTCATGTCCTTGGCTCAATGACCTGAACTTCTCCTATCTCATAAGATTCCACTGATTGAGGGGGAGCTTCCATGTCATGCATCACTTACATATCAATTGGCATCTCTTCAGGGGGAGCATTCCTTGTCATGCTGAATCATGTTCATATTCCTTCTCCAAGGGGGAGAACTTGACTGAACTCTTATATATGCTATAATTTCTCAAATTATTTTTCTTTTTGATGAAGTCAAAGGGGGAGAATAATTTGAGTCTTCAGAATGCCTCAGAATGCCTCACATCATCAGAATGACTCAATATATTGAAAGTGTTGCCATCATCAAAAAGGGGGAGATTGTTGTGCCCCTGTGGTTTTGATGATGGTTTTGGTGATTGCTTGTTGATGTGAGTTAATCAAATGTTCAATCAAATGTTCAGTCATCTTGCTACTCAGTTTAGATATTTGATGTTCAGTCTTGTTACATGTTAAACTGATGCATAGAGCATTCATTCATTGATGTGGTTTTGATGATTGATATTGTATTTTGATGATAGCAATGATATAGTGTTTTCATGACATTGTGCCTTGATGATTGCATCATGACTGTGACTGGTACAACTGATATATTGTTTATGTTGGACTTATGTTATGTGCATAGTCTATACAGTGCTTCGTGGGGTTTATGCCTTAAGTCTATTCACTGCACAGCAAGCTCCAAGTCGATACATTGAGCGTCTCATGCATCATTCGTCTAAGTCTATACATCGGACTGGTTTGCATTGGCTAAGTATATACAACGTCAGCTCATGCCTTGTCTTAGACAAAGTCTATACAATGGCTTTGGGTCTCCAAGTCTATACAGCCTTTTGCTTTGCCAAAGTCTGTACATTGGTCTGCATAGGCTAAGTGTTTACATCGTCTGCTGTGAGGACAGCAAGTCTGTACACTGGCCTTCTTTCATGATAAACTACAAGTCTACACATTCAACACTGGTCTTCCAAGTCTGTACAGCGTGAAGTCTATACTTTGGACTACTCTTCAAAGTCTGTACATCAGACTGTACATCTTCTTCGTGCTGTTTCTGTACTTGAGTTTTCATGTTGTTTCCCCTCACTAACACGAAAAGATCTCGTGTCGTATGAGCTTACAACACCTCGTGTTGATTTCCATGCGTAACAGGAAAGCTTGTATGAGGTTAGACTTCGTGTCGTTTCCCTTGTCTTCATCTTCGTGTTGTTTTAGTGTCTACGTCGTCGTGTTACCCCGTGTCAATTACTGTTCTAGACTTCGTGTCGTTTCATTTCTTGACATTTTGACTTCGTGTCAAATCACTGTTCTGTCTTCGTGTTGTTCCTACACTCCGTGTCGATTTCATCTTTTGTCTTTGTCTTGTGTTTTCATGACCTCGTATCGTTTTTCCTCTCATAACTTCGTACTGTTGTTTCTGTGACTTCGTGTCATGTTTCGTAACCACACTTCGTGTTGGTTACTGTTGTTTCTGTGACTTCGTGTCATGTTTCCAGACCTTGTGTCGTTTTCGTGTCATGATTTCCACACTTCGTGTCGTTTTCACTCTGTGTCAACTTCGCCTTAAGTGTTGTTTTCATCTTTGTGTCGTTCTCTGTGTAGTGTGTGTTTTTGTCACCACTATACTTCGTGTCGTTGTTCTTCACTTCGTGCTGTTTTCACCGTCTTCGTGCTGGTCTTTCTCATTAGACCTTGTGTCGTTCTCGCTTTGACCACACTTCGTGTTGCTTTACGAAGACCTTGTGTCTTACTTGTTTGCAACCACTTCGTGTCGGTTTCTGCTGTCAGCCCGTGTTGTCCTCGTGTTGTTTTTCACCTCGCGTCGGTTATTGTTTTCATCTTCTGCGTGTAGTTCTCTTTGTAGTGTTATCTCTGTCACAAGTTGCATCTCGTGTTATCGTTTTTGTCTGTATGGTTTTACTTCGTGTTACTTACTGTTGTACATCGAGTCTTTACTGACTTCGTGTCGTTTTCTCTATTGTGTCCTCGTGTTGTCTCCGAATCGTTGCTATTTGTTACTTCGTGTTGTTTCGTTTTAACCTCGTTCAGGTTTCTTCTAAAGTGCTGTTCTTCTGATAATCTATACAGAGTTGCTCTCTAAATTGATGACTTATCCGATACTCTGTTTTACAGGTGCCTTGATTGTGAAGCTTAAGGCAGCACGTGATCCGAGACTGGAATGAAGCCTGCTGAGAGACTGCCACGTGGTCCGAATAATTAGGGCTGGAAATGTGGAGGTCACACGTCGTGGCTGATGCTGCTGCTGCTGCTGCTGCTGCTATATATATGAGACCTTCGTCCACAGATGAAGGCGATCGAGTTGGCAAGAAGAAAAGTCCATATAGAGAGCCACGATCCAGAGAAAAAGAAGAGAGAAAGAAGTAGAGCAGAAGGAGAAGAAAAGAGAGAGAGAGATAGAAGAGTGAGCCGAAGAGAATAGAAGAGCAGAGATTGAGAGAGTGAAAGAGAAGAAGAAGAAGAGAAGAGAAGAGGAAGAAAAGCTTACCTGAAGATTCGTCTACTGGACCGTGGATCAAATCCAGGCCAGTCAGCTCCGTTGAGAGCCACATTGTGTATTTCGTGTTTCGGCTTTTGTGTGCTGAAGTTATTTTCGTTTATTGCTTTTTCCTTTGTGTTCTGGCTTGCTGTGCTTTCCGATACTCTATAGAGAGGTCGGGGTTCCTCCTGTGGATCAGGAGAAGGGAGATCTGATCTCCGGTTGCAAGTAGCTGGGAGCTACTTGTGGGTTCCCTCCGGTTTGGAGGAAGGGAGACTTGTCTCCGGTTCTGGGCTTGTGGATTCAAGTCCAGGGGTTCCCTCCAGGTCTGGAGGAAGAGAGACCGTGTGTCTCTGGTTTGCTAGTGACTGGTGTCACTAGTGGTTCCCTCCGGTTGGGAGGAAGAGGGGAGGTTGTTCCCCTGGTCAAGCTGTGTGGCAGCACTTGTTGCAGACTGAGTCTGCGGTTTCTAGCGTGAGCTAGTGGAAGCCACACTCGGATTGAGTGTGGGGTGGATGTAGGTCTGATTCTTGTGGTTTGCTTTCGGTAGATGATTGATTAGGGGCGGACTATGTGTTGGCCTTCTGGTTGAGCAGTTAAGTTGATTAGCTCTCTTAGAGTGTCTTAACCTGTTAAGTAAACGATATTCAATTTGAGCTATCGTTCATCTAACTTGTCTTGTTAGAGTGCTCACTAACTGGTTGTCAAATTCCGCATCGGGTAATTAGTCTTTCAGATTGGATAAATCTATCTAGTTAGCATTCTATATTGTTAGTGAGCCTAATATGTTAATTGGGTGAAAGTTTTTTAAAGGGTTATATTCATTCACCCCCCCTCTGAATACTGCACCTAACCTAACAGATTCCTCATCGTGTTTTTGTTAATGGCGGGTTGGGCTAACAAATTTTGTTCTGGAATCAGGGGCACCCAAAATTCTGGCATGGAGCTATGAAGTTGTCCGGCAGACACAGTCTGCTCCTCGCCCCGTGGATCATGTCGAGCCAGGGGTAGGCCAAGTGACAGTCATCACCCCCCAGGCCGAAGCTGTATTTGCGCAGAGTCGTCTCTAATATCCGATCCCTGTGGACGTCCCTCTGGTGTGGCCAACGGTAGCTTCGGCTGCTAGCGGAGGATCCAGTACTCGGAGGGGTGCCGCTGAAGAGACCGCCAGTGCTGCTGAGGCTGAGTCGGCCATGGCTGGTGGCAGTCGTACCCTCCCTTCTGAAGATGCGCTGGCGGCACTGGATAATCAATGCCGCTCGAGGAAGAGGAGTAGAGTTCTAGCCCCGACCTGGAGTCAGGCCCGAGCGCCACCGTCGACGTCTTGGCTGCCCCCACCCTACCACTGTCGGCTGAAGAGTCGGTTGTCACCCCTCCCGCACCTACCCCCGTGGAGGAATGGCGCGACAAGGGCAAAGCTCCTGTTGCTGATGACAGCAATGATCCCCCGTCGCCACCGTCGGTGCCTTCCCAGCATGACCCCTTCCCACCCCCTAAGGATGATACGATTGGGCAGGCGGGAATCACGACGGTCGCTGAACTCATGGGGCGGAGCGTACTGTGGCACAAGCGACTGGGGTGTTCGGCCCTGGGGCCGAGAGGGAGCTGACGGACCTAGCCGTGCATAGCGTGTGCTCGGTTATCAGGGCTTTTGGCTTGTAGGGGTACCACTTTCGAGGTCTTGCCCAGGAGTTGGAGGCCACTCAGGTTACCCAGGTGGAACTTTCGACCAACTGTAAGGTGCTCGAAGGGCGCCTGCAAGCTTCTGAGGCTGAGATCATCGGGCTCCATGAGCAGCTACACCAGCAGGGGTTGGCCCTTACCGAGATGGAGCGGGACCGTGACTTCTTCTGTGTTTGGGCTAAGATCGCTGAAGCCCGTGTAGTCAATCTGGGGGCGCAAGTCCAGGCCATGGAAGCCCGAGCTGAGGAGGTCGAGGTGCAACTTCCTGGGCTACGCTCGTGGATGTCTGCCACTGGTGAGGAGGCGGTGGAAAGCCTTCGCTCCTCTTCGGCCTACCGGGATGAACTGACCGCGGTGGCCTTGGAGTATTTCGGCCCAGCTCATGACCGTGGCTTCTGGGAGGGCTGGAACACTGCGGTCGTGGCCACGACCGAGAAGCTGGGTTCCTCGGTTCCGTCAGTCCCTCCCCCCTCACCATTTTATGGTGCGGAGGCGAGTGATGGCGATGAGGGGGCTTGCGACGAGGAGGCCGACGGTGAGGGGGCCACGACCGAGGAGCTGGTAATGGGGTAGAGCACAGGCGTGTGAGCACCCGTCGACGCCCCATCGATTGAGGAGCGTATGGTGGACCCGGTCGGGCCCTAACCTTTTTCAGAAGTTGCTGCTACACGTGAGCCCGAGGAGGCTGGGTCATGTGATGATGTTGCCGGGGAGAACCCTTAGGAGGGCGCTCCCAGTTATCCTTTTGAACTTCTTTCTAGTTTTACTGAGGTGGTTGCCTCCTCCCTGTAAGATTTTTAAAACTTGAATGGAATCCTTTCCTTTTTCTCGTAAATTTTGAAATCTTTTCCATGTACTTCCCCCCTTCTGAGCAGCTTCGAGATCCTTTGGGGATACGAAACGGCGCTCTTGAGGGTTATTCCATAAGGGCGTGACTTTCGGGATCCGCCGCTTCAATTTTTGTGGATTTACTTGGGATGGTAGGAGTCCTTTAACCTTCTGGGAACTTCCATCCTTCCTATAAATAGCTGCCTTTGTCCCGGTCTTCTGGTGTCAAGGCTTCGAAGGAGAAGGCCACGTAGGATGTCGTCTGGAGAGTCGGGCACTTCATCGGACGACGAATCTCTGTAGGCTCATCGTCAACCCTTGATCCTTCGGAGGGAGACTCCCCTAGCATCGTGGCGGCCGTGGCCGGAGCCGGGAGCGCATGGCCCTACCTCTGAGGACTACAGGCTCGGATACTTGGACGGCTGGCGGGAGGCTTTGGATAAAGTCAACCACTTGTACGCCGGCAGGGGGGTTCTGCTCCTTGAGCCGGACAGATTCCATCCTTAAGGGGACGGGTGATACTTTTATATTTACCCCCTCTACCTCTGAACGAAATTCTTCCTTCTTTTTGCTGCCTTTTCATTGCATGGCCATGACCGCTTCCCTTCGTTCCTCTTGGTCTGTAGGTGTGCGATGCGGTATCCTCTCGAGCCAAGGGGAGCACTTTTCTACTTGAAGATGATGGCAGGCGGCGCAGTGGGGCTTGCTTGCCAGTTTACAGGCATGGCCAGTGTGCTGCATCGACCTTCGTAATGCGTGGGCCTTGTTGCTCCACTGCCCCCCATCAACCAGGGATGGTCGAGTCGACCAACCTAGTTTTCCTGGTGCAGGTCTCTTTGCCAGTGGCATCCCTGTCGGTCTGCTTCCACGGAACAAAGGGGATGCTAGATGTGGTCTCCCCATGAGTTGGTCAAGGGATGGAGGGTTTGGCCCTCTTATCTGGCATAGGTGGCTCCCTCTGTTGGTCCACTTCGTCAGAACAAGTAACCGAGGAGCGGTCATCTGCTCATGGACAAAAGAGATGATAGGTGTCCGTTCCCGGACTCATCGTAGCGGCTGGCAGACGATGGCGCCCAGAAAATGTGATGCTGGAGTTGCACATCGCCATAGTTGGGCGCGTTTTGTCTTTCCATATGCTTATGTATTGGTCGCATAATAGTGACTCGCTAGTCTTTGGCAGCTTGTATTTTGACTAAAGGAATAAAATTATTCAGTTCAGATCTTGTTGTATACCTTTTGGCGGGGGACTCCTACGAGCTTTTGGGTAGACTTTCCTCGTGTGCATCGCAGTATTTGTGCCTTTGCTTGCTGCCATTATTGTTGAGGAGAGCGGTGCTCGCCTCCAGGGAACCCCTAGGGTACCTTTCCATTCTCAAGGGGAGCAGTGCTCGCCTCTAGGGAACCCGTAGGTTACCTTCTCATTTTCAAGGGGCGCAGTGGTCACCTCTAGGGAACCCATCGGATACCTTCTCGTTTTCAAGGGGAGCAGTGCTCGCCTCTAGGGAACCCATAGGTTACCTTCTCATTTTCAAGGGGAGTAGTGCTCGCCTCTAGGGAACCCATGGGTTACCTTCTTGTTTTCAAGGGGAGCAGTGCTCGCCTCTAAGGAACCCATAGGTTACATTCTCATTTTTAAGGGGAGCAGTCCTCACCTCTAGGGAACCTGTAGGTTACCTTCGTGGAGTATGGCTGGCAGTGATTTACTGAAAGAATTTCCTGAGGTTTACAGAGTTCCATGTCCTGGGTACCTCTTGCCCCCCCAGCGTTGCCAGCCTATACGCTCCTTTTCCAAGTGCTTCAGTTATCTTGTACGGACCTTCCCAGTTTGGTGCGAGCTTTCTGGTAGCTCCTCTGGGGTCTGCCACGCTTGCCCGTCGTAGTACCAAGTCTCCGAGGAAGAAGTGTCGTTCCTTGACTCGAATGTTGTAGTATTGAGCGAGTTTTTGTTGATAAGCCACGAGCTTTACCTAGGCGTTTGCCCTATTTTCTTTGAGTAGGTCCAAGTTTTCTCGTAACGCTTGGTTGTTTCTAGCCTCATCGAAGTGTTCCACACACAGTGAGGGATTGGGTATCTCTACTGGAACTACTGCCTCTACACCGTATGCGAGGTGGAACGGGGTTTCTCCTGTAGCGGCTCTGGCAGTGGTTCTGTGGGCCCAAAGGATATTCTGGATCGAGTCTATCCACGAGTCACCTTCTTGATCTAGGCGGGTTTTGATACCGTGGAGGAGTGTTCTGTTGGTGTTCTCCACCAATACATTGGCCTGAGGGTGTCCCACTGAAGTATAGTGGTTCTAGATCTCCAATTCTGAGCACTTCCCTTGGAAGGCCGTGCTCGCAAATTGCCTGCCATTGTCGGTGGTGAGGACACTTGGTATCTCGAACTTGTAGATGATGTTTCATAGCATGAACTTCCATGCTGCTTCGCTCGTTATCTTCCCTAATGGTTCAGCCTCGACCCATTTGGTGAAGTAGTCAATAGCGACTATGATGAATTTCTTCCTCCCTTATGCCTCGGGGAAGGGACCCAATATATCCACCCCCCATCGAGCAAATGGGAGGGGCACCATCAAGGTATGAAGCTGCGTGGCTGGTTGGTGATGCAAGTTGGAGAATTTCTGGCACTGAGGACACCTCCGGACATACTCAAGGTAGTCTTGCTACAGGGTGGGCCACCAGTACCCTTGCCGGATCATCGTTCGCGTGAGTGCTCGCCCCCCTACGTGGCTTCCGCATAGTCCTTCGTGGACTTCTTGGATGGCTCGTCTAACCTCCGTGGGGAACAAGCACTTTAGCAGTGACTGGGAGTGATCGACGATATAACCGATCATTCATTATTGTGAAGTGGGCTGCTCGGGCCCTTGTGTGATGGGCTTCGGCACTGTCGCTTGGGAGTTATTGCCGTAGGAGAAAATCCAACAGGGGATCCATCCAGGTTTTATGCCCCTGTGGTTTTGATGATATCAACCACTATGAGTCATCTTGATCATTTCTTAATGTGAATGTGATTCTTATGTTACACTTGCTTTGATAATCATGATTCTATTATGTATGCAAAGCATGTACATTCAGTGAGAACAGGTCTTGAAGAATGATCAAAAGGTGGATCAGTGAACAAAAGGAAGAGATTGAGACTGAGCATACAGTCAACAAGTCAATGGTCAACAAGTCAAAGTCAACTGAGCTAGAGTCAAAGGTTCAGTCAAGTTATGAAGAAATCAAAAAAGCTGAAAAAGCAGGATGATATATCTGACTGTGCATAGACCAAGGTCGGTGCACACTATCTGTAAGGTCTGTGCGTGTTGTCAGTGAGGTCAGTGCACATCTACCTTCCTCACAAAGAAGAAGAGAGGTCAGTATAACTTTCTCTAATCAGAAAGGAAGGTCGATGCATATTGTCGCAGCTACACAACAAAGTCGGTGCACATCTGCTACAAGGTCTATGCATGTTTGGTTTGAATACCACAAGGTCGGTGCAGGTTTTGCATTACGCATGCGAGGTCGGTGCATGTTCTGCCTTCAACTCAATAAGGTCGGTGCATGTCTTGCCTTCAACGCATGCAAGGTCGGTGCATGTTCTGCCTTCAACACAGCAAGGTTGGTGCATGTCCTACTTTCAACGCATGCAAGGTTGGTGCAACCTATTTGCTAGCACCGTGCAGGTCTGAGCATACATCAACAAGGTCTGAGCATATTCTAGTATAAGGTCAAAGCAGCTGAAGATGGTAAGCCTATAAGGTCGATGCTGAGAAGTGTTTGATGAATTGCCTGACTGAACATTCAAGTGCCAGCGTGTAATCTCAAGGCACGGGAGCTCGAACCAGGTGATGGCATGTATTCCCAAGTCAGCCAATGATGGGCACGTGTTTCTCCAGAATGGCAAGTAAGTGGCATGTGAACCCGGGGAGCACATGCTGAGCACGTGACCACCTTCAAAGATGCAACCTATGAGCATCCCACGTGTGGAGTCTTCTGGCATGAAAAGAGATGTACACGTGGCAGATCCCGTGAGAGGCCGATAATTGAAGAAGGTTCTACAAACCCACGTGGACCAATCTGCCTTCTGCTTCTTTTCTGGGTCGTAGATAGGGCAAATACGAATCCCTATTCTATAAATAGGAGTCTGAGGCACTGCAAAAGCTGCTGCGGAGAAAAAGCCAGAAAGCTGCTGAGAGAAGAGAAGAATAGAAGAAGAGGCCACCAGAGAGGAAAAGTGAAGAGAGAAAAGAAGAGAGAGTAGAGCAGAAGAAGAAGAAAAAGTTGAGAGCTAGAGTGAGAGAAAGAAGAAGAAGAGAGGAGCAGCCAGAGGGCGAGAGAAAGCGTGCGGCCGAAGCATCAAATTGCTTATCTATTCGTGTACTAACTCGTGGATCAAATCTAGAATTCTTATGCTCCTCGGAGCTACTTTTGTTTTCCTTTCGGATTTTGCTTTTTCATTTGTTCTTTTCACCTACTTAGTGTGTTCTTCCGATACTCTGTTAGGAGTTCGGGGTCCCTCCTAGGTTTTCAGGAGAAGGGAGAGTGTATCTCCGATTTGCCCTCTGTGGATTCAGAGGAAGAGAGACTTGAGTGTCTGGCTGTGGGTGACTGAGGGTCACTCACGAGTCCCTCCTGTGGATTCAGGAGAAGGGAGACATAGTCTCCGGTTGCGAGTAACGGGAAGTTGCTCGTGGGTTCCCTCCGATTTGGAAGAAGGGAGGATTGGTCCTCCGGTCTTGATCTTGTGGGCTGCAAGGTCAGGGTTCAGATCCTTTGGGTTGTAGGATCGGTGTGAGGGATTTGTTCCCTCAGGGCAAGCTGTTTGGTAGTGGTTTTTTGCAGACTAAGTCTGCTTGTTCTAGCCTCTGCTAGTGGGATCCTCACTCTGGTTAGAGTGAGGGGTGGATGTAGGCAGACTGGTGTCTGGCCGAACCACCTAAAAATGCTGGTGCACTGTGGTTTGCCTTGTGAGTTTGCTCTTTGTCATCTTCCCAGTTCGCCGGTTGTTTGTGTGATTGCCTTATTGATCTATCTCGGTTCAGTTTGAGCTCTCGGTGTTCTGCTGTTATATCAAAAGAACCATTCAGATCGATAGGTTAGACCTATCTGGAAGAGTGGCTTCTTGCGTGAGGAAATACTTATGTTAAACCTCTGCCAAGTGCAGTAGGCCATCTGTAGATTTCACTTCTGTCTCTTGAATCTGATTGTGTGCTTAAACTGAATCATTTGCATTGTGTGGAGTATTAGACTGCGTGTGCCTGCTAAGTGTTCGAGTGTGTTCCCTAACATAACATCTACTTGGCTGAGCCTCCTAGTATTATTTACACTCGAATCTTTCTGAGATTGTTTTAATCGAAGTGATTTTTAAATGGGGATTCATTCACCCCCCCTCTGAATCCGTGCCTTGCATCCATACATTCTAACAATTGGTATCAAAGACAGGTTCTCTGATTCATCAGATCCAACGATCTGCAGAGGATCATGATATCCTATTTTTAGGTGCATTTCTATTTGTGCTCAGTCTATTGCTTGAATTACTCTTGAACTGATTTCCATGGCTCATCCACCAGTTTTCAATGGCTCTAATTTTAATTCGTGGTTTAGTAGTCTGCATAGCTATGTTAAACTGTTTGATCCTGATCTGTGGAAGTTAATTTCACAAGGTCCTCACAGATTACCCATGAAAAAGTCCAAATGGGCTGACAGTCATAGATCGAAATATGGATAAAATCAGAAAGTTTTGTTTTTAATGAAAGCAGCTACTAACAAGGCCTTCCATTCTTGCTTTCATGATTGCAGGTCAGCTAAGGACATCCGGAACAAACTGAAGACTACTTGCCGTGGAAATGAAGACCGATGCATGATGGCTAACTGAAGCCTACTTCTCATGATGGTGTTTTTAACAAGGCCATACCCAAGGTACTAATCTTGGTCCTAAAAGAAAAAAAGGAACAAGGGGGTAAGCTTAGGCCAGATATGGAAGTTTTTAGGACTTGATTTCTTCACCGTACAACCCTGTTAGAGATTTGGTCTGTTGTGCCGGGGCTTTGTGTCCGTCATCGAACCTTCATCCACTCTAGGCATGCATTCGACCGGGCTCATGACGTCCCGCGGGGAACTATACTGTCACTCTTGTCATGCCTAATTTTCCTATTTTTGCATTCCTGGAGTTTTGGAGTTTAGAATCGGTAGACTTTTGAGATGATGCTTTTAATTTTGTCGCAGAGATTACCCCTTTTCTTTTCCTTTCGTTTCTTGTGGCGTCAGGTCATAACGGACTTGCCCCTATTTGAGACCTCTTCTCGTTAGGGTGTTTGGATTAGTTGTCGCCTCCTTATTCACTTCTTGCCCCTGGATTCAGCCGAAGAATGAAGCGGACAGGGACTTCGATTTTCCCCTAAAGCATGGCCGAGGAGAAACGGTGTCTTTTAAAATCGGAAAACCTGACCAGGGATGTCGTGTAGTGTGTGATTGCCTTACTCGGGACCCTTCTTAGTAAAACAGGAGGGAGCATCCTGCTGCTGGGGAAGCACGTGGCTTAGACTCTAAGGAAAGAAACGCTTAAGATACAACCCATTCCACGGGTGAGAGAGCTCCTCACCTTCCGCATTTATTAAACGATAAGCATTTCTTGGATAAGCTTCTTTTACGACAAACGGTCCTTCCCAGTTAGGTTGTAACTTAGATCTTGGACCTGCAGACCGAATGAATTTACGTTTCAAAATCATATCACCTTTTTGAAATTTACGTTCGATTACCTTCTTTTAAAAATAACGTGAAACCCTCTTTTGATAAACGGATACGTGATCGGCCGCGTTCATCCTCTTCTCATCCAAGAGTTCCAGCTGGACTAGTAACGCCTCTCGACATTCATCGAGATTAAGTTCCTTATCGAGCTGCACTCTAAGGGAAGGGATCAGGATCTCATATGGGAGCACCGCCTCCATCCCGTAGGTAAGAGAATAGGGAGTTTGTCCCGTAGGGGTACGGACGGAGGTGCGGTAAGCCCACAGAGCTTCTACTAGTCTTTCTGGCCAATCAGAAAACTTATGAGCTTCGCATGTTTTCTTGATGATTTTGAGAAGGGTTTTATTAGTGGCTTCGGCTTGACCGTTGCCTTGAGGATAATATGGAGATGAATGATGCAATGCAATATTGAACTTCTTACAGAGGTCCTTAAGCTCTTGGGAGACGAACTGGGGTCCGTTGTCGGTGATGATGCTGCTTGGCACTCCGAACCGTGAGATGATATTCTTCATAATAAAGTGGCACACCGTTGTAGCTTTGATTTCTGCATACGCCTCGGCTTCGGCCCACTTGGTGAAGTACTCAGTGGCGGTAAGGATAAAGGATTTCTGCTTGATCTGAGAATTAGGATCACCGAGCGGGCCGATAACGTCGAAAGCCCACATAGAGAATGGCCAAGGAGCGGTCATAGGATGGAGAGATGAAGCAGGAGAATGAATTTTATCAGCATGGAGTTGGCATTTAAGACACCTCGGACATAGAGGGAGCGATCTTCCTCTAGAGTGGGCCAGTAGTAGCCCTGCCTAAGGATCTTCTTTGCTAGAGCCTGGCCATTGATATGACCTCCACACTCACTAGAATGGGCTGCTTCAGCCACCTTCCAAGCTTCAACATCATCTAAGCATCTCATGAGCATTCCGTTAGTAGCGCGCCTGTACAGTTCTCCTACAACAATGGTGTACCTTGCGGCGGCTCTTCTGATTGACTTGCGTTGCTCAGCTTTTGCCCCTTCTGGGAACGACCCCTCTTTGCAAAACAACTCGATTTCATGATACCAAGGTAATTCCTCTTCGTCCAGAATCTCCTCTAGTTCTGCTAGTGAAACTTCCTTGAGATCTTCCTTCTCAGCCTTCGCCTCTACGGATTTCCTAAGGTTAAGGTACCAAGGATCCTGAAGAGAGGGCGCGTCCAATCTCTGGACGACGATAGTCTCGGTACTACGACTGAGAGGGAAAGATAAAGAGGAAGCAAGAGATGCCAGAGCATCAGCTAGAATGTTCTGAGAACGGGGAGTGTGAATGTAGATCAGCTTACGGAATTGCCTAGCGAGAAGCGTGACCAAATCTTGATAAGGTTTGAGCTTGGGGTCACGAGTACGGTAAGTGGACAGAACTTGTCGTAGGACGAGCTGAGAGTCTTCTATGATGTTCAAATAACGCGCACCTAAGAGGTAGGCGTGTTTCAAGCCGGCCAGGAGAGCCTCATACTCAGCGATGTTGTTGGTAGCAGGAAATCGAAGTTGATAAGCAAAGGGAATGGTTACCCCCTCCGGGGTAAGCAGAACATCACCGATCCCTCGGCCTTGAGAGTTGAGCGCACCATCGAAGTGCAGAGACCAGAAGGGGTAATGAGAGATAACAGAAAGATGCTCATTAGGGAAATCGTCCTGAATGGAATCGATGTGAGGGATGGGGAGATGGGCAAGATGCTCGGCAATGGCATATCCTTTGACTGCCTTCTGAACGACAAAGGTGATGTCGAACTGAGAGAGGAAGCTCTGCCAGCGAGCTAACCTACTAGAAAGGACAGACTTTTCTAAGAGATAGCGAATCGGGTCCATTCTAGAGATCAACCTAACTCGGTGGGCAAGGAAGTAGTGTTTAAGCTTCTGAGCTACCCATACTAAGGCGGCACAAGTCTTCTCCATAGCGGTGTACTTGGATTCAGCTGGATTAAACAACCGAGAAAGATAGTACGCAGCTCGCTCTTTCCCTTCATCATCTTCTTGTGCTAAAACTGCCCCTAGGGAGTCCTCAATAACCGAGATGTATAGGATTAGGGGTTTCCCAGGGACAGGAGGTTGCAGAACCGGGGGATTGGATAGATATTCCTTGAGGTCCTCATAGGCCTTCCGACAATCTTCATTCCATTCAAACTTGACCCTCGCCTTAAGCAATTCATAAAACGGACGGCACCTTTGAGAATGCTGGGATATGAATCTTCTGATGAATTGCAACCTACCAATCAATCCTCGAAGTTCCGTAATGTTCTTTGGCGGAGGCATGTCCATGACGGCCTGTGCTTTATTAGGATCAATCTGGATCCCCCATTTGCTTACTATGAACCCTAGCAGCTTCCCTGAGGAGACTCCAAATACGCACTTCTTCGGATTCATCTTGAGCTTGTACTCCCTGGCTCTCTGCAGCACCTTAGCCAGGATAGAGGGGTGTTCTTCCTTAGTTCTTGACTTCACCAGGATGTCATCCACGTAAGCTTCCATATAGATATGCATCATGTCGTGGAAGATGGCCATCATCGCCCTTTGATAGGTGGCACCTGCGTTCTTCAGACCGAATGGCATAACCACATAACAATACGTGCCCCAGGGCGTGGGGAAGGAAGTTTTCTCTTGATCTTCCGGGGTGAGACGGATCTGATTGTAGCCCGAGTATCCATCCATGAATGATAGAGCTTCATACCCGGCTGTATTATCCACTAGGACGTCTATATGGGGTAGCGGGAAATCATCTTTGGGACATGCTTTGTTAAGATCCCGGAAGTCAATGCATATGCGTACTTTTCCATCTTTCTTAAGAACCGGGACTATGTTTGCCACCCACTGAGGATACAAAACTACTCTGATGAATCTGGCCTTGTATAGTTTGTCGACCTCTTCTTTGATCCTCAAGGCCATGTGGGGGTGAAATCTTCTTGACCTTTGTTTCACAGGTGTTGCCCCTGGTTTAAGCACGAGTCGATGTTCCACTAAAGAGGGGTCAAGACCTGGCATGTCCTCGTAAGACCAGGCGAAGGAATCGCTATACTCCCTTAGGACCTTAATCAATTCCTCTTCTACTTGTGAAGGGAGATTAGCAGCAATCATGATGGGCCTTGGGTCTTCTTCGGTTCCTAGATTGATTTCCTTTGTAGGTTCATCCACTGCCGTCGATGGCTGGTCGAATCTCTTCAATCCTTGTGCATATAAGTCGGTGGTGTCATCTACATCGCTGTCTTCATTAATTGGATCCTTCTCATCCAAAATCTCATAGATGCCTAATCCGTCATCGCTCCATACCCCTTCTATTTCCTCTTCATCTTCAATCACAATTGCCGTAGCAACAAATTCCGGGCACTTCAAAAGAGCACGGCAACGCTGAGCTAAATCTTGCAAGAACCTATCAGGAATAGATCGGGAAGGACGCGCCAGCGAGCGCGGCTCAGCGGAGGGAGGGTTGGATGACCTGGAACAAGACCCTACTTCTCTAGATCTAACTGACTCTAATTCCCTAGACTCGATGGACCCTAATCCTAACCTAGGAAAGAGGAAGCCTAGTGGAAGGGAAGGCGCAAGGGACTGGTGCCCCTGGGAGGAGGATGGCGACAGGATAGCGTAATCTTCCACTGAAATCTCCATTTCAAATTTGACATTTTTTTTTGGAGATCAGCGGAGACTACACAGCAAGATGGAGGAGGTGGGAGCTGCATAGGGAACAGCTCGGGGAAAATGCAGTCAAAGAAAGGATCGGAAGAAGAGAACCACATCTCGTGGAGTTGGGCGTTGGGAGGAGGAGGAGTGAAGAGTGGATAGATCAATGGGTGGGCACTTCCCGCAAGCACAAGGAACAAATAGAATCTCGGGTGGATCAATGAAAGATGGATTTATTATGATGGGAGGAAGGCGGGGTATGAAGTCCCCTTGCTGGAAAATAGATTGGAGGCGTGAGGGAGACCAAGAAAAGGCAATTGGAGAGCTCCCCTCCTTCTGTAAATCAACAATAGGTTGCTTCTTCGGCCTCCATTGCACAAGTCGAACCTCTTGCTTCTTCTGACATTCTTCCTCATGAAAGAGCCCCTGCAAGGCCTGACCATAGTCAAGCATATCATCATCTGACCCTCCCGGCAATGGGGGCGGGTTGGTAATCGGACAGACTGCATCTTTTTCTGGCTGAACTTGTTTCGAAGCTAATGTGCCGGGCTGGAGAGGCCCCTTGACAAAATGTTGATGATAATTCCAGGTAAGTGGCCCAGAATCACCCATCATTGATAATGCTGTCTCCTTGTAGCCGAGACCTCTCCTGCCCATTTTTCTTCCCTTGGGTATGGGCTTGGTCATTCCTTGTAATTGCGCACCGAGGCCTTTCCCCGGTTGATAGCCTAGTTTTAGTATGATGTTCCAGCCTTTGGAATCTCGAATCTGCGGCTTCACTTTGATGTTTACTGGAGTAGTGATGGGCTTGGGAGCTGTGTAAGCCCAAGGAAAATTCAGATCTAGCACTGATATAACGGGCCGGCTGCTTGGCCAAAGTGTGGGAAGAACCTGCTCTGATATGGCCTTAACTGTCTGTACCGCGGACAAGCTTTTAACTTTGACGACCCTCCCTTGGAAGGGGAATTTCACGCACTGATGTGCGGTGGAGGGCACGGCACCGAGCGTATCAATCCACAGATGACCCAGGATAGCCTTGAACATAGGGTCGATATCGAGCACATAGAATTCCACGGCCATTGTAAGGGGCCCGAGCTCTGCCTGAATGGTGATCACCCCGTGACACGCTCGCCTCGAGTTGTCATATGCTGCTATAGTGGTGGGGGTAGGCCGTAATAACTCTTCAGATATGTTGCACGCTCGGAGGGTGCTAAGTGGGCAAACATTAATTGAAGCCCCTGTGTCAACCAGTGCTGCTTCAATGCTGACTTTGTTCAAAGTGATTGTAATGCAGAGCGGCATTTGCCGAGCTTCCGGAGGTGCTAGCTCAGTTTCTGAAAATGTAATTGCCGGCCCTTTGGAGATGGTTGCTAGTGCGGTTGGCAAGCTGTCGACTGCCATATCTTCACTGACCATTACCTTCTGTAAAAAGTCTCTTAGTGCATCATGATGAAGGGTAGACCTTTTGATCAGCTCTAGCACAGATATTTTAGCGGGCACCCGGTCTAGATGATGTAACAAGTCATATTGAGTACCTGGCAGCGGTTCAGTTTCTTCTTGCTCAGCCGTTGGTTGGGAGGACTGGGGATTAGAAGTAGTGGGGTAATTCCGATGGAACATCTTCCCGCTCCTCAGTGCACAATTCGCTGCAGCATCTGAAGATAGTATGATGGGCCCTGCGGGGTGGATGAATGGAACAGGTGGTGCGGGGGAGACGGTTTGGTGGAGCGTAAGGTTGGTGGTGGTAGTGGGCGGTGAGCGGATGATGGGCGAAGGGTTGGTGGAAGGCAGGGTGGTGATGAGTGTCGACGTGAGTGGAGGGAAGGCTAGCGGAAGGGTAAGGATGGATGAAGGGTTGGATGGTGGTGTGATGACGGTGACGGGGTTAAGTGGTGGAGGGTATGATGGAACGGTGGGTGGTAAGGAATCTGCTGAAGCGGGTGTAATCGGGAGGATGAATGGAGGGGATGTTGGGTGTGCAGGAAGGACGAAGGAGGGAGTGAGAGGATTGCGGTGGTTATGGTGGAGGGCCATGACTTGTGGTGCGGCACTGTCATCATCAAAAGACCACCCGGCATTGGGAGCCGGTGGTTGGACCACGTTTACTTGTGCTGGTGCTGGCGGCTACTGCTGAGGAGCGGGGGGATGATTCGGCATCGGGTTCTGGTGGATGCCCAGGTCCTGCACTTGCTGTGGTTGCTGTTGTGGTAGCGGCTGCACTTGCAGCCTCGGCTGCTGCCCTCTTTTCTCCTTGATCTCAATAATGGCCCGATACATTGCGGCCCAATCTATCCTTTGCCCTTCGTGGAGATCATATACCAGATCCCGGAACTGGAAACATCCTTCTATGGTATGGCCCGGCTGCCTATGAAACATACAATATTTAGTCTGATCAATGGCTGGGTTCCAACTAGGCCATTCTGGAGGAAGTTGGATCGCATTTACTGACATGAGGGCGGAAAAGATATCTGTAAGTGTCTCTGGCAATGGAGGGTATTGAGCTCTCCTGGGAGCCGGGCGCTTGCTGTTAGGGTTGTTGTTGTTGTAGCCGTTAGGTGGAGGGACATTGTGGTATTGCGGAGGCGGTGGTTGTTGTGGATTGGGGAAGGCATTTTGTGGAGTGACAAAGGTAGGCGGAGGGTTTTGTGGGGTTGCCTGGAAGTTTTGTGGAGCGGGGTTTTGGAAATTGTGGGGGTTTGGGGGGAAGCGGAATGGTGCGGCTTGAAACGGGAAGGCAACGGCTTGTACTTGCTCATTTGTTTGGACTCCCTCGGTAACCGGCCCTTGTGGTTTCTTGTGGTACTTGGGCTTTTGGTTTTTGAAGAGGGAATGGATTGAGGAGTCCTTGAATTGAGTCTGGATGAAGCGCGCCCGGCTGTAGAGTTGATGCATATTAGCTATGTCATTCATTGCCAGGATGTTGCGAAAGGTCGGGGTGGCATTGGAAATCAGCAGTTTGACCTTTTCTTCCTCCGAAATGTGACCAGGCACTCTGGCAGCAATCTGTCTCCACCTGTCTGCATAGGTGGCGAAATCTTCGTCTGGCTTCATCTTCTCGGCCACTAGATCGGTGAATGAGTATTCTGGGCCGACCCTTTCTTGGAACCGCTAGATGAATTTATCCTTGACTATCTTGAAACTCTCAGCCTCTTCCAGTGGTAGCGAATATAACCATTCCAGAGCAACACCATCTAAAGATCGGCGGAACAAATACGCCATAAGGCGATCATCATACTGGAATTGTGCCGATTCACATAGAAAATCCCTCACATGAATAAAGGGATTGCTGTTCCCGTCGTACTTGCGGTAGTTGGGGAGCTCTGATTGAGGAGGGAATCGGATATTCTGGAAGCTTGGAACAGGAATATCGGCCAAAGATTGTGGGCCAACCCGCTTCTGGAGGAAATCGAGTTGCTGCTGCATGGCGGCCCACTTGTCAAGCAAGTCCTGCTCTCGGGAGGGAGCAGGGGTGGTGAAAGACGCTGGTTGCATGTGGGGAGCAGATGGAACGGTTGTGGCAGAAGGTGGGTGCCCACAGGAAGGAGTGGAGGGATAAACAGTAGGGATGGGGGGCCCGTGAGAAGGATATTGGGCATAAGCTTGACCCGGATTAGGATAAGCTTGGGCCGCCCCTTGCTGAGAGCGTAAGAAGTCGGAAGGGCCCATGAGAACTTGCGGAGCTACCGGAGCAGATATGTGATGATCCATTTGAACGAAAGAAGGGATGGGCGACTTTCCCTTATCGAAAGATTGTTGGGCCGAATTGGAAGACTGGCCCGTTTCCATGCCCGTGAAAGTGATGGTCCGTGGTTGGACCGGAGTAAGATCAATTGGGATGGGCTGAGCGGGGAGCCCAACAGTGGAAGGATTGGATTGATTTTGGATGATGGTAGAAGGAGATGCGTTGGACCCTTGCACAACATGTGTGGCGTGATAAAGAACTTGGAGTTGGGCCGGATCCAATTGGGCCATCATCTGAAGGACGGAGCCCGCGGAAGGAGTGGCGAAAGAAGGGGTAACTTGACCACCTTCCATAGAAGTGGAGGACGGAAGAGGGGTAGTCCCCTCCCCGGAGGAAAAGGTAACAACCCTAGGAGGGTTCTCAAGGAGCCCTTGAGGAAGGGAGTCCTCTTGGGAGCAGGGAGGATTAAAGGATGCCATGGTGGACTCGAAAAGAGGATTGGAATAGAATGTGAAGAAGGAATTGACTTGAGGAGAGGATTCGGATGGACGAAAAAAACTCCACATGCAACGAACAACCTTGGAAATATGCAAAGACAACCAACACAAAAACACACAATAAGCAACCAAACTTAGGTGATTCTAACAAGATGCAAGTGATAAAAGATGAAGACACTCAAAAAAAATCAACCAAGTTGTTTAGAATGATGCGACGGGGTTCTTATGATTTCTCCTTTGGAACTTTAGTGGATTTGCTTGATATGTGCTCTCAACAATGGGTTCCTAGTAGGAGATAGATATGGGACTTGGTTTGACTCTAAGTGCAATCACTCCTTCACTTATGCAACCCTAGACATGGGGTAGGAAAGGTACAACCGGCCCGGCGTCCGTGTGGGAATCCACGGCTCGCGGGGACTTATGGAGGTCCCTGCTATGATTTCCTGGTCGGCTCCAAGGAATATGGAGATAAGAGGTCCTCACAACCAGGTAGGAAAATGCAATCTAAGATATGACAAGATGAATGACCCTATGTGCACCGGAGTGCATGCAAAGTCTAGCCTAAAATCTAGCAATCAATGATGCACACAACGATATGAATATATGAACAAAACAAGGAGGAAGTCAAGTACCACCCAAGCAATAAATCACAGCAGAAACTGCGAAAATAAATGCACCTCGGATGCGTACCTGCCAGGAGTATGACGATCGAAGAACCCTACGTCAGAGTAAAATAACGGTCGAATGCCAGACCGCCAGAAATGATATAACGCAGGGAGATGGGTCCGTCAAATGAGCCAGAGCCAAAATCGGACAGAAATAACAGGAAAAACCCGTGGAAGCTCACACAGCAGAACCAAAGTGGCGGTCTAATGTCCCTGCGTCAGAGAACTGTAACGCAGGGCCACAGGGCCGTCGGAATACCCAGAAAACCAGAATCAGCAGGAGGTAAAGGGGGAAACCAAGGGTAACTCAACAAGCAGATGATGGCAGGTCTAAACAGGAATCAAACGCACGATTGGCACAAGCTGTCCCACCGTGATCGCCAAAAAATTATCTGTTGATTTTACTTTGCCTATCTATCTTTTCTTTGGGGGTTTTGAATAATGAAACGACAAGCAAGTAATCAAAGATCCGCTCTTAACCTATGAACATGTGATCATGAACCTAGGCAATCAAAGCTAGCTCTAGCATGGGCATGCTATCTCGCTCAAACTACGCTAAAGCAGAGGGAAAACACACGCCGGGGCATGGAGCAAAAGAATAAATAAAACACACCGCAAGGGGTGGAGCAAGCAAGGAAATAAAAGAGATATGTGATGTATGAGAAAGCTAATGCCCAAGACTAAGGAAAGATGTGATCGCCACCAAAGTAAAAACAAGCACAAGACCTGTAAATACCTTGGAAATAGGTGGATGAAGCACCCGCCCAGGGAGAGAAAACCAAAGAGAACCTGCAGGTCAGCTAGAAATAACGGCCAGGACCCTGTGTGTTACTTGGAAAGTAATGGCCACCCGATAGACCGCCAGGAGAAGATGACGCGCCTGCACCAGACCGTCAAATAACCTGCAGTAGCAAAGTGTAGATTCTTTTAACTCCAACTCTTCCAGCCGGCTAGAAGACTTGGGCCTCGTACTGGTGAACCTGTAAACCTGCCAAAGATGTAGAAGACAAGAACAAAACAACCCAAATTAGCCCTTTCAATAATATAGCATCAATTCTCAAAGAACTTAAGGACATAAAAAGGAAAGGGGATTACCGGGGAGTTTTTGGTTTTTTAACCCCTCTGGGCGTTTTTAAAAGATTAGGAGGATGTTTGGATGTTTAGAGAACAGTGAGAAAACGTGGAGAAAGAGGAGGGACGATGCTTTGATTGAGGAAAAACCAGGGAAGAACTTAAGCATGCAATGATGAACTTGAAAAACTAAAACCGAAGTACTCCCTTGATCATGAGATGGATGAACGTGGGAAGCAGTTCCTCTTGGATGAAGATGGCTCCTGAGTTCGGCAGCACTTCGTCGTGAATTTCAAAATCCTCCTCCTTTTGCCATGAAGTCAAGGGTTCTATTTATAGACCCTCAAACTCTTAGGTCGAGCAGAGGATAATCCAGCAAGATAAAGGGATAACTCTTAGTAAATCCTCGAAGATAATATCACCAAGAGTCCATAGAATTAAACAGAAGGTTCTGAGGATCAGATTTGAAAGAGATATCGTCAATCCAAACCCTTATCTTCGGCCACGGAGCAGCAGAGAAAAGGCATGAACTGCCAGGACTCTCTGAAGAAAGCAACGGCTACACGACAGACCGCCACTTGGAAATAACGCACCAAGGAACATCCGTCACTATCAACCTTATCCCTAAAAGATAAGATCAATGGGAAGAAGACCCAACAATTTGGACTCTTCAAGGAAGCAACGGCCAAGGCATAGGGCGTCAGAATGAAACAACGGCTGCACGACAGACCGTTATTATCAATGTGTAATCAAAAGGATAAGCTTTAAAACGAGGCCTTAAGCCTTAGGACTCTTCAAAGAGTAACGGTCCAGGATCCATCCGTCATAATGAAACAACGTGCCTAGGACCGACCGTTATTATCATTGAGGTTCAAAAAAATGAAATGAGGGACTCGCTAAGATTCATCCAATGAAACGCCACCAGGAGCCATGTCTGATCACGGAGTTAAGACCCGAAAAATAGGCTTCAACCAATCAAGAGACTCAATGAAGAGTGAACGACTTGGAGCATCATATAGAATGAATAAGGAGATGACCCGACTTATTGGGTATAAAACGGGTGTCAACAGATGCCCCTCCTTAACGTCCTCTTTGCAGGGGAACGAGCGGAGGTGAAGCGAAAGCGAAATGGAACATAGAGATGTAGCGGAAATGAAGCGGAGTGGATCAAAAAGAGGGCGTTAAGGTAAACGACACCCGTTCTCAACCAACAAGCGATAGGAATTTTCTGGAAAGCTTCAAAACTAATCACAAGGAAATAGCCAACCAAAGGATGCAAGTCTGGAGGAGCTACTAACTAAGGAAAGGAAACACGGCTAGCCGCCGGAGGCAACAGAAAGAACAAGAGACTAAACTCCAGACATGAATCTTCAGCCAACCAGATCAAGTGAGCAGATCGAAGGAAAACCTTCTAATTCAGAGTGCAATAATTCTCCTTATCCGAGATCAAGAACGCAGCTATTCACCATCACTTGAGATACTTTGAACGGATGAAGCTTCATGAATGCTCAAAGAATGCGTATGATGCATGATGGGCTCAAGGAAAAGAAATTATCAAAGTAAATGCAAAAGAAAGATAAATTATCAAATACTCGAGAATAATATTGCTAGACTAGAGAAATTAGGGTCAGGACACCATCTGCAACCACGACGTGCAAGATAGAACCATCGTCCCCAAACTTATTCCAATCTAACGGCCTATCCAACGATTAAACATGTGAACTTAGATCATCATCATTTTTTGTAAGACCCCAAATTCTTTAGAAATTTATTTAGAAATTTATTTGTAATTATTTTGAATTTATTTGAAGGTATTCGAATTAATGAGAATTATCCAAATTAATTACATTAATTAATTAATTAATAGAATAAGTCATTTTTCAACTATTTTCTAAAAATCCCGAAAAATCACATCTTGTAGAAATAATTTTGTTTAGCAACTTTGTCTTCTATATTTAAGCCTAAGAAAATCATTTATTATGCCGAATTAGTGAACTTAGTCTTCCGAACTTAACATTTAATTAATTACGGAATAGTATAAGTAATAATTCGACTACCTCAGAAAAATCTGTAAAAATAGTAAATAGATTAAGATTGATGTAGATAACAACTTTTCCTTCAGGCTTTAAGCCATGGTAAATCCGTGGTAAGATCTATTTAGAATTCAAACCCAAATGTGCACACTTTTGACTCATACCTAACCCTTAGATTAAAACGCGAAATTCGACCTGATTACTCAACCAAATGATCTGAAATCAGGGGCAAATGGAAGGCCACAATGTAAGGAACATTTACCCTCAATCAATTTGAGGTAAACTTAGCCCCAAAACGTGCTGCCGACATAGTTTGGTCAAGTCTAGGATTTCGGCGCCGTTTCTAAACACGTAGCTTGCAGCAGCGAATACTCCCAACTCCGATGGCTCCAGAAGCTCTATGAGCTATCAAAATGAAGCCCTACGAGTCTTCTTTCATTTGGCTGCTGTGGGGTTCGCTGAAATTTCAGATCTGGAGAGATCTAGTTCGATTTGTGGAGGTGGGTCAGTAGGCCGTTGGCTTCTCTTCATCCTTCTTTGATCCATCGATTGAGGTAGGAATTCTCAACCAAATCTTGATCATGAGTATAGTAAATTGTTCCTCTCATCGAGCTCTATCCATTGGTGGTAAAAGTCTGAGGTGCTGTCCAAGTGTTCTTCATCCTAGGGTTTCGAGTTTTCTCTCTCCGATTTGAGGTAGGATCTAACAACCAAACTCTAATTAACTTACATGAAGTAATAAGCATGTTATTATCTTTCATTTAACTTAGAAAGCCCCAAATTCCATTGAGCATGCATCGTGAATTTCGAATTTTTGTAAGAGCATATCTAGAACATGTTTCATATAGTTTCCTTTAGGCCAGAGCTTGATTTCGGGCTAATTTTGAGCCATGTAACTTGATCTTCATGTTGCATATCATATATGGTTGGATTCATGATCGAGTTAGCTTTCTTTTGACACCAAAATCCCTAAATTCCGTTGAGTATGTTAAGAGAATTGCATGATTTAGTAGAGGTAGGTCAGGAACTAGGGTTTTCATGTATTGGTCATGTATAAGTTGAGATTCAATCGATTTCTGTAACAATTCGTGTTTCAAAATTGTAGTTTTATGACCCTAGAATGTCTATTAATATTCCTAGATCATGTGGTTTTGATTTCAACTCAATTGGACCCCATTTAGATGAGTTTATGTGGTTTCCGGAAGCAACATTCGTTGTTGTTCTTGCAGGGGTCGACCCCAGGGGTCGACCCATTTTCTCGGCAACCCTGCAGGCCCGAGGGTCGACCCCAGGGGTCGTCCCCTCCTGTTCCTGCATGGGGGTCGACCCCAAGGGTCGACCCATCCAGCTCCCTGCATGGGGGTCGACCCCAGGGGTCGACCCATTGCACAGAATGTAGGGGTCGACCCCAGGGGTCGACCCATCTGAAGGAAATTGCTGGGGTCGACCCATACAGCTCCCAGACCCCAATTTTTCAGGGGTCGACCCGTACACCAGAAACCAGTTTTTTCATCGTTTTACGACCCGAGATGGATCCGAGTCAGTGGGGAATCAACCCATTTAATTTAGACCCACTGATATTATATTTTTGAAGAACAATTGACCTATTCTTGTACCCCTCTTGATTTCAAATTTTGCATTCGTCTTTTCTTGCAAACATAGTACAAAAACACACCGTTTACCATCTTCATTTCAATGCATACAAGATTAAATAGAAACTCACTTAATTAATGATTAATGGTGTAACTAAATCTCTGTTAATGCATTCTTTTTCACTCCTGTGAGAGCTTGTTCTTTATCTTGATAACTTGTTCTAGCTTGTTGGCACTTTGGCTAATACAAATGATAATGGTTAAGCATGATATCTTAACTTGGTGATTAGGATTAATATGTTGTTTAGCTTGATTGATAGCTGTTGTACTACAGTAATGCAGCATGATTAACTCTTATTGTGACTTGATTTTCAATCTCCTTGATGATTATACTTACCTTGAAATTCTGGAAATGAATCTCTTTCCTACTTGAAGTTGTTATTGCTACTTAGCTTAAACCTTGGAATTCTGGCCATAAACTGTGGAAGTCTAGATTCGTGGGATCTTTGATCCAAAAGAAATCAATGCCTGGCAAACAAATAAGGGCTCGGTCTGGTCCTGGGAAGAGCGCCCGAACACTACGTGTACCCCCGGGGAGGTGAATGACTAGGTGTGGCATTTGGCACCAGTACTATGACATGTGTTAAATCTAGGACTGTCCACTACTCTCTCCACTACTCTCTACATTACCTTCTACTACTTTTCACTTTCCACTCTTCACTGTTCTATACTCTACTTGTAGTTACTTTACTTGTTGATTACTTGGACGTGGAAATGAAATTACGTGCGTGCTTGACATGACTTGAATTGACTTGATATGGCCAATTTCTTATCGTTATCTCCTGTAGTAAATTCTTGTCTTACTATTCTATTCACTATATTTCTTGACCTTGCAAGATCTTTGAATTTCGTTTCGTGATATCATCGTTATCTTTTTATTGTTTTTATCATTTGTAGCATGACATTTTAAAATGTAATTAAACTGTTAATCACTTATACCTGTCTGTTATTTCCTACTGAGCGTCAGCTCATAGTTGTGTTTTTCCCCTTTTCCAGGCTTTTCAGGTGACGCGCTTACCGATGGGGAAGGGCAGGAGTGATGTCTTGAGTGTATCAGTTCTAGTGTGTTAGTAGTGTGTTATCTTTCTTTAGTTGTATTTTGGAGAGCTTTTAGTCTCAGTCATGTTATTGAGTTTTAGTGGTTGATTATTCCAGTTGTATTAAGTTGAACTTCAGGTTATTGTATCAGTTGTGGTTTGTTAATGATCATTTAGTATTTCCATCTTGTAGCACTTGTGTATTGTTTTAGATTTAGTTCCCTCTCTTGCCAGCGTGTCCCTAACTGTACGTCCCGATATTTCCGCCTTGTTCGGGGCGTGACAGTTTAGTTGGTATCAGAGCTCTAGGTTTCACATTCCTAGGTTTCCTAAGTTTTAGGTTTTCTTGCATTGCATCCCAATAACCGGTATATAAAAAGGTGTTGTCCGAACGTTAGGCTACGCCTATCAGAAAGGTCGCACACTTGCGCGAGTGGTCTTCGGACCGATTACCTCCGCCAGGTACCGAGTTTTTGGTCGTGTCTAGGTGCACTAGATCCCTAACCTTGTAAAAGTCTAGACCTGACCTGTGAGATTGGGTAGAACTTGGGTTAAGTTCGTTTCTTAATCGTATAACTATTTATCTTGATTAAACCTAAGTAATCTATTTCCCTTGTAGATGGCAGCTGATCGTGCTGAATGGAGGAACCTGCAGCGTACAGTTCAAGGCCTTACTCAGGCCCTTCAGCAAGTAGCTCAGGCAGGAGCGGCACAGCATGGCACCGGTGATCTATACCGGAACTTCCGCGGAATGAACCCGCCTAGATTCGCTGGTTCGACTGACCCTGACCAAGCCGAGCACTGGCTAGATGACATGGGGAGAATCTTTGAAGTTATGCAATGCACCAACCAGGAGCGTGTCCTTTTGTCCACATTTCAACTGGAACATGATGCACGTACTTGGTGGGATTCTATCAAGGCAACTCTCGGTGATCGGCAAGTTATGTGGGAAGAGTTCGAAGAATTCTTCAACAGCAAGTATTTTTCTGATAGAGTGCAAGAGAAGAAAGCGGCAGAGTTCACGGCCTTGAAACAGCGAGGTTTGTCCGTGGCAGAGTATGAGGCTCAATTTGCACGGCTTTCTCGATATGCTACACATCTCATTTCCACCGAGAAGATGAAGGCGAAGCGCTTTCTTAATGGATTGAAGCTTCATTATATCAACCAATTGGCACCGATGGAGATTTCCACTTATTCTGAGATGGTAAGGAAAGCGCAAGTTCTGGAGGATACTCTTGAGATGACGGAGAGAATCCGTGGGAAAGGCACCAAGAAAGAACTACCTACGGGTTCCGGGAGTGTCAAACCCGGGTATACCAAGAAGAGACCTGTTAGTGGACCTGGTTCGTGGAGCGGGTCCGGATCGTGGAAAGGCAAGATGCCGAGGCATGAAGACAAGAAGCCTGGCCCTATTGTTCCATTCAAGGGCGTGTGCAACTATTGTGATCGTCCGGGTCACAAGATAGAGGAGTGCTGGCGCAAGCAAGGCGCATGTTTGCGATGTGGAAGCAAGGAGCACCGTATCCCCAATTGTCCTCTCATATCGGAGCAAGCTACACCGGCAAAACCTCTAGTCTTCAAGAAACCACAAGGCAAGCTTCAAGCTTTACATGAAGATGAAACTGGGATTTCTGATGATGGCGGACTCGTCGAATGTACCCTTACTATATTCGATAAGCCCGCATTTGCTCTCTTTGATACTGGTGCAACACATTCTTTTATTTCACGGAGATTTGCTAAGTCATTAGTTGTGGAACCTGTTTTGATGAATACTCCGTTAGAGATTTCAACCCCTATTGGCACTAGATCAACAATCCAGTATTTCTATCCTTCTAGTAAGGTTATGATTGGTGAACAGAACTTTCCAGTAGATTTGGTCTGCATGGACATGAAGGATTATGATGTAATCCTAGGAGCAGATTGGTTGGCCAAGTATGAGGCCAATGTTCACTGTAGTTCTAGCTCAGTGACTTTTACTGGACATTCTGGTTTATCTTTTACGGGAGTCAAGCACCATAACTCCGTACCACTCATCTCGGCTCTTCGAGCTGATAAGCTTTTGAGGCATGGGTGTGAGGCTTTTCTAGCCTTTGTTTGTGCAACTCCTGAGCAGCAGATTGAGATCAAGGACATTCCTGTTGTCCGAGATTTTCCTGATGTCTTTCCAGAAGAACTACCAGGACTTCCGCCGGAGCGGGAAGTTATCTTTTCTATTGATCTTATTCCTGGCACAGCTCCTATTTCTAAGGCTCCTTATCGTATGTCTCCTGCGGAACTGAGGGAACTGAAGCAGCAACTGATGGAATTACTCGAGAAGGGTTTTATTCGTCCTAGTACTTCTCCGTGGGGAGCCCCTGTGTTATTCGTCAGGAAGAAAGATGGTTCGATGAGGTTGTGCATTGATTATCGGCAAATAAACCAGCAGACTGTCAAGAAAAAATATCCCTTGCCGAGGATTGACGAGTTATTTGACCAGATAGCGGGAGCTCAATATTTCTCTAAGATCGATCTTCGATCTGGATATCACCAGTTGCGGATTAAGGAAGAGGACATTTATAAAACAGCTTTCTGCAGCAGGTATGGTCATTTTGAATTTGTCGTTATGCCTTTTGGTCTAACGAATGCTCCAGCAGCTTTCATGCAGTTGATGAATGATGTATTTCGGCCCTATCTTGATCATGGGTCGTAGTCTTTATTGATGACATCCTGATTTATTCTAAGAATGAGGAGGAGCATGCTGAGCATCTGAGAATGGCATTACAACTATTGAAAGATCATCAGCTATATGCTAAGTTCAGTAAGTGTGAGTTCTGGCTACAAGAAGTGTCCTTTCTCGGACATATTATCACCAAGGAAGGTATTTCTGTTGATCCTTCGAAGATTGAGGCAGTGAAGAATTGGGAACAGCCTACTAGTGCAACTGAAGTTAGAAGTTTCCTAGGCCTGGCAGGCTATTACCGAAGGTTTATTCAAGATTTCTCTAAGATTGCAGTACCTATGACAAGATTAACCCGTAAGGAGAATAAGTTTGATTGGTCAGATGATTGTCAGCGAAGCTTTCAGACTCTGAAGGAGTGTTTGACTACTGCACCTGTTCTGGCTTTACCTTCTGGTGAAGGAGGATTTGTTGTTTATACTGATGCTTCAGGTATTGGCTTAGGCTGTGTACTCATGCAGCATGGGAAGGTGATTGCCTATTCCTCTAGGCAGTTGAGGAAGCACGAAGATAATTATCCTGTTCATGATTTGGAACTTGCTGTAGTCGTGTTTGCTTTGAAGATATGGAGGCATTACTTGTATGGAGAAACCTTTACAGTGTTTTCGGATCATAAGAGTTTGAAGTATTTATTTTCTCAAAAGGAACTCAACATGAGGCAGCGGAGATGGTTGGAGTACTTGAAAGACTTCGACTTCTCGATTGAGTATCATCCTGGCAAAGGTAATGTTGTGGCAGATGCATTAAGCCGGAAGCCGGTAGCTAGACTGTCAAGTCTCATGTTACAAGAATGGAGATTGTTGGAACAGTTATCTAGTCTGGATCTCAATATTGACAATGATCGGGTCATGATTGCTCTGATTCAACTTAAACCTGAATTATTGATAGAGATCAAGTCCTTGCAAGATAATGATCCCGAGTTGGTAGAGATCAAGGGAAACTTGAGCAGTAGACCTGACTTCATGTTGGCCGATGATGGTAGATTATTATTTAAAGGCAGAACTTGTGTACCGGATGAGGCTACAATAAAGAACAAGATTCTTGAGGAAGCTCATAGATCCAGGTATACCATTCATCCTGGAGGCATTAAGATGTACCGAGATTTGAAAAGGTCCTTTTGGTGGCCGAATATGAAAAGAGAAGTTGCAGATTTTGTGAGCAGATGTTTGGTATGTCAGCAAGTTAAGGCCGAACATTTCAGACCAGCAGGGAAATTGAAACCACTCGACATACCCCAATGGAAGTGGGAAAGTATTGGCATGGATTTCATTATGGGTCTACCTAGGACTCGTGGTGGATTTGATGCGATATGGGTGATTGTTGATCGTTTGACAAAGTCGGCTCATTTCTTACCAATTAAGTCCAAGTGGACGATTGATGTATTGGCTGCTTTGTATATAAAGGAAGTGGTGAGATTGCATGGTATCCCAGTGAATATAGTATCTGATCGAGACCCCAGATTTACTTCACATTTCTGGAAGGGACTGCAAGAGTCTTTGGGTACTCGTCTGAATTTCAGTACTGCTTTTCATCCACAGACAGATGGACAGACTGAAAGAACCAATCAGATAGTGGAAGATATGCTGCGAGCTTGCATGATTGATTTCGGTGGTAATTGGAGTGAGCATTTGGCATTAATTGAATTTGCCTACAATAACAGCTATCAGTCTAGTATTCAGATGGCTCCTTTTGAAGCACTATATGGTAGAAGTTGTCGTTCCCCGTTGTGTTGGGACGAGGTAGGTGAGAAACAGTGGCTTGGACCAGATCTTGTTTCGGAATCATCACAGAACATCCGTGTTATCCGAGACCGGTTACAAGTAGCTCAGTCGAGACAGAAGAGTTATGCCGACAACAGGAGAAGGGTATTGGAATTTCAGGTTGGCGAGCATGTGTTCTTAAAGGTCTCTCCGACGAGAGGGATCCGAAGATTTGGCATTCATGGCAAGCTGAGTCCGAGGTACATTGGTCCATTCGAGATTCTAGATAGAGTGGGAGAGGTGACATACAGACTGGCTTTACCACCGCATTTGTCTGGCGTACATACTGTTTTCCATGTATCTATGTTGCGGAAATATGTGTACGATCCCACTCATATCATTCAGCAAGTGGATTTTGAACTGAATGAAGATTTGACCTATGAGGAAAGACCTGTCAAGATTCTGGACCGGAAGCAACAGCAACTCCGGAATCGTTCGATACCGATGGTCAAGATTCAGTGGAGTCGGCGTGGGACCGAAGAAGCTACATGGGAATCTAAAGAGACTATGCGAAAGCGGTATCCCGATCTATTCTAGGTGAGCGATCTTTTTCTACTCTCAGTTTTAGTGCAGTGAATTTGGAGGACCAAATTCCTTTAAGTAGGGGAGGGTGTAAGACCCCAAATTCTTTAAAAATTTATTTAGAAAGTTATTTGTAATTATTTGGAATTTATTTGAAGGTATTCGAATTAATGAGAATTATCCAAATTAATTAGATTAATTAATTAATTAATAGAATAAGTCATTTTTCAACTATTCTCTAAAAATCCCCAAAAATCACATCTTGTAGAAATAATTTTGTTTAGCAACTTTGTCTTCTACATTTAAGCCTAAGAAAATCATTTATTATGCCGAATTAGTGAACTTAGTCTTCCGAACTTAACATTTAATTAATTACGGAATGGTATAAGTAATAATTCGACTACCTCAGAAAAATCTGTAAAAATAGTAAATAGATTAAGATTGATGTAGATAACAACTTTTCCTTCTGGTTTTAAGCCATGGTAAATCCGTGGTAAGATCTATTTAGAATTCAAACCCAAATGTGCACACTTTTGACTCATACCTAACCCTTAGATTAAAACGCGAAATTCGACCTGATTACTCAACCAAATGATCTGAAATCAGGGGCAAATGGAAGGCCGCAATGTAAGGAACATTTACCCTCAATCAATTTGAGGTAAACTTAGCCCCAAAACGTGCTGCCGACATAGTTTGGTCAAGTCTAGGATTTCGGCGCCGTTTCTAAACACGTAGCTTGCAGCAGCGAATACTCCCAACTCCGAAGGCTCCAGAAGCTCTATGAGCTATCAAAATGAAGCCCTACGAGTCTTCTTTCATTTGGCTGCTGTGGGGTTCGCTGAAATTTCGGATCTGGAGAGATCTAGTTCGATTTGTGGAGGTGGGTCAGTAGGCCGTTGGCTTCTCTTCATCCTTCTTTGATCCATCGATTGAGGTAGGAATTCTCAACCAAATCTTGATCATGAGTATAGTAAATTGTTCCTCTCATCGAGCTCTATCCATTGGTGGTAAAAGCCCCAATTTTCATTAGGTATCCGTGGAGAAATCGAGCTTTTTGTGAGGTGCTGTCCAAGTGTTCTTCATCCTAGGGTTTCAAGTTTTCTCTCTCCGATTTGAGGTAGGATCTAACAACCAAACTCTAATTAACTTACATGAAGTAATAAGCATGTTATTATCTTTCATTTAACTTAGAAAGCCCCAAATTCCATTGAGCATGCATCGTGAATTTCGAATTTTTGTAAGAGCATATCTAGAACATGTTTCATATAGTTTCCTTTAGGCCAGAGCTTGATTTCGGGCTAATTTTGAGCCCTGTAACTTGATCTTCATATTGCATATCATATATGGTTGGATTCATGATCGAGTTAGCTTTCTTTTGACACCAAAATCCCTAAATTCCGTTGAGTATGTTAAGAGAATTGCATGATTTAGTAGATGTAGGTCAGGAACTAGGGTTTTCATGTATTGGTCATGTATAAGTTGAGATTCAATCGATTTCTGTAACAATTCGTGTTTCAAAATTGTAGTTCTATGACCCTAGAATGTCTATTAATATTCCTAGATCATGTGGTTTTGATTTCAACTCAATTGGACCCCATTTAGATGAGTTTATGTGGTTTCCGGAAGCAACATTCGTTGCTGTTCTTGCAGGGGTCGACCCGTTTTCTGGGCAACCCTGTAGGCCCGAGGGTCGACCCCAGGGGTCGTCCCCTCCTGTTCCTGCATGGGGGTCGACCCCAAGGGTCGACCCATCCAGCTCCCTGCATGGGGGTCGACCCCAGGGGTCGACCCATTGCACAGAATGTAGGGGTCGACCCCAGGGGTCGACCCATCTGAAGGAAATTGCTGGGGTCGACCCATACAGCTCCCAGACCCCAGTTTTTCAGGGGTCGACCCCAGGGGTCGACCCGTACACCAGAAACCAGTTTTTTCATCGTTTTGCGACCCGAGATGGATCCGAGTCAGTGGGGAATCAACCCATTTAATTTAGACCCACTGATATTATATTTTTGAAGAACAATTGACCTATTCTTGTACCCCTCTTGATTTCAAATTTTGCATTGGTCTTTTCTTGCAAACATAGTACAAAAACACACCGTTTACCATCTTCATTTCAATGCATACAAGATTAAATAGAAACTCACTTAATTAATGATTAATGGTGTAACTAAATCTCTGTTAATGCATTCTTTTTCACTCCTGTGAGAGCTTGTTCTTTATCTTGATAACTTGTTCTAGCTTGTTGGCACTTTGGCTAATACAAATGATAATGGTTAAGCATGATATCTTAACTTGGTGATTAGGATTAATATGTTGTTTAGCTTGATTGATAGCTGCTGTACTACAGTAATGCAGCATGATTAACTCTTATTGTGACTTGATTTTCAATCTCCTTGATGATTATACTTACCTTAAAATTCTGGAAATGAATCTCTTTCCTACTTGAAGTTGTTATTGCTACTTAGCTTAAACCTTGGAATTCTGGCCATAAACTGTGGAAGTCTAGATTCGTGGGATCTTTGATCCAAAAGAAATCAATGCCTGGCAAATAAATAAGGGCTCGGTCTGGTCCTGGGAAGAGCGCCCGAACACTACGTGTACCCCCGGGGAGGTGAATGACTAGGTGTGGCATTTGGCACCAGTACTATGACATGTGTTAAATCTAGGACTGTCCACTACTCTCTCCACTACTCTCTACATTACCTTCTACTACTTTTCACTTTTCACTCTTCACTGTTCTATACTCTACTTGTGGTTACTTTACTTGTTGATTACTTGGACGTGGAAATGAAATTACGTGCGTGCTTGACATGACTTGAATTGACTTGATATGGCCAATTTCTTATCGTTATCTCCTGTAGTAAATTCTTGTCTTACTATTCTATTCACTATATTTCTTGACCTTGCAAGATCTTTGAATTTCGTTTCGTGATATCATCGTTATCTTTTTATTGTTTTTATCATTTGTAGCATGACATTTTAAAATGTAATTAAACTGTTAATCACTTATACCTGTCTGTTATTTCCTACTGAGCGTCAGCTCATAGTTGTGTTTTCCACCTTTTCCAGGCTTTTCAGGTGACGCGCTTACCGATGGGGAAGGGCAGGAGTGATGTCTTGAATGTATCAGTTCTAGTGTGTTAGTAGTGTGTTATCTTTCTTTAGTTGTGTTTTGGAGAGCTTTTAGTCTCAGTCATGTTATTGAGTTTTAGTGGTTGATTATTCCAGTTGTATTAAGTTGAACTTCAGGTTATTGTATCAGTTGTGGTTTGTTAATGATCATTTAGTATTTCCATCTTGTAGCACTTGTGTATTGTTTTAGATTTAGTTCCCTCTCTTGCCAGCGTGTCCCTAACTGTACGTCCCGATATTTCCACCTTGTTCGGGGCGTGACATTTTTGTTTAAGGAGAACATCAGATCCTGGAACACATGAATGACCAGCCGGTTCTCGAGATAATATCGTAGATAACATATAGTAATGCATTAAGGGATAAGGGAAAGAAATACAAATACCTGACTCACCTTCCGGACGGACGGTAAAGCATGATTTTGTTCACAAATTCCTTCATAAAAGATAGGTTAGCCAAAAAATAAATATGATCATGAATCAAGGCATAACCATTTGTACGTGCGAGAAGCATCAACAATGAATATTCTGACAGAATATGGGATCATTTTGACATCCAACAGACCATTAATTCATCAAGAAACTTGCAAGTTTGTAACGGTCTGATGAAAGGGCGTTACATCAAGTAACGGACCATCCCTAGTCCGTCATAAACCAGGCGGTTCACATTCTTCAATAAAACAGTCCAATCAGATGTAACGGTCATATCCAGACGCGTCAGAAGGATGTAACGGCCAGACGATAGATCGTCATATTTCCTGAGCGTTCAAAAAAAATAACAACCGAACGGTCACAGCCCATTATTCCACATTCAAGCAATCAAAACGCCCAAAACTCAAACCGAGAGAAACCACCGGCGACCACCGCCCCCACCACCGTAATGGCCGACGACGAGGCTCCCCAGCCACCACCACAGAGGAGGGAGAGAGGGAAACGGATGGCCATACGGCGGTTCCACCGCCGTCTCGAACGGGAAGCAATCCCGCCGGTGGAAGAAGAACAAACGGCAAGAAGAGATCCAAGGGAGGAAGATGAAGCTCCCACGGCTGCAGAGGACCAAGAAGAAGCCCCCTTGGGTGAAGAGGAACCCAAGGAACCAGCAAAAAAGAGGAGAAGGGGCATGGACCATGAGGTAAGTCCTTCCGCCCTAACTTCAAATTTTAATTTTTTTGTGTTTTTATTATGAATGCATGTGGGATATAAGGGTAGAAATGGGTCTACGAACCCCCTAGGAACAATTGTAGGCTATTCGGCCAAGGTGGGAAGCAACGGGGATGCAAAGGAAAAAACGCCCTCTAGCAGGGAATGTGACGGTCCTTCCAGTGACCATCACAAGCCTAACGCGCCACCCTAGATGCGTTAGAGCGATATGACGCCCCATCCCAGGGCCGTTACATGCACCAGAGGCTAGAACTATTTTTTAGGTTTTCAATTATTCAGTTTTTTGTTTTGTTTTGTTTTTATAAATGTTGTGCAATGATTTTATGATGTAATTACCTAACTTATGATCTAAATAACATAAAGGGAAAGCGAAGATCAAGGATCTCCTGGCTGCAGGTCCGGGCGGTGTACCAGGCACTGCCCGACTACCAGAGGAAGCGACTAACTGGCATGGGATTCGCCGATGTGCTCAGCATTGAGGTGATCCGAATGGACACACCCTTGCTGTACGAGAGATGGGACCGGATCAGCAGAGCTTTCATCTTCCCGTGGGGCCACATAATCCCTACGCTGGAAGATATAGCGAGGATTACATGACTGAGAGTCCATGGAGCCGCAGTGACTGGATGGACATACGGCGACTATCGGGAGATGGCACAGCAGCTGCTCGGATTAGATCTGATCAGGCCGGGACAGTCGTCCTCCCAGCTCTCGAGATCAGTACTGCAGGAGAGCCTGGGGCTGAGAGGAGCGGCGATAGCCGTAGGAGAGCTACCCGAGGAGCATTTGGGCAGAGTGATAGACCAGGTGCACCCTCGCGTGGCGGCGGAGGCAGGACCTGAGGGAGATAGAGTGCTCAGACGCTTCCTGATGCTGTTATTCGGGAAGCTCCTCTTCGCGACTCGGGCAGACGTCATCAGCTGCAGACTACTGCCGATGATAGAGAATTTGCACAGAGTTGGGAGATATGCTTGGGGAGCAGCAGTGCTCGCATTCCTGTTCGAGTCCCTGAGCACTACGGACCGACAGACGATGCTGGGCGGCTTCTCGCCTTTCTTACAGGTAAATGCACTCTAAATGCTTTCTTTTATGCCAAAATGTTTATGATATGCCATGCGACTGACTTGATTTCTAACAATGCAGATCTGGAGCTATATGTACCTCCCGGGCATCGGGAGAGGCACGCTACTCCATCCCAGCCGCATACCGATCGCGAGGTGTTGGTCGGTGGCGAGGGACACAGGGTCGATCATCAGACTGACCCGGACGATCCAGGATGACCTGGACTCCTTCCCACATACGTCGGTGAGTCCAAAACTCAAAATGATTTCTATATGCTTCTATATGCTTCTGAATGCTTTTTAAATGCCTCTAATGCTTTTAATGCTTTTATATGCTAATGCTGATGAATGAACTAAATGCTTTCAGGTGAGATGGACCCCATACCGCGGCGAGGTTTACACGGGACAGCCGTGGGTAGAGGCGGCCTTGTCGTACCGGGGACGAGACATATGGCTGCATTGCATCCATATCATCGAGCCTCTGCACTACAGGCTGATCCTGCGGACCCGGGGACTACATCAGCCCGAGGTGACCTTTCCACGCCACAGTGATGACCACCTCAGCAAGTCAGCAAGGGGCATCAGCGACAATGTGGATTGGTGCGCCCGGAAGGCGAAGTACGTCCATGACTGGAACAGGCGGGGCCGAGCGGTGAAGGAACGAGATGAGAGCGATGAGGCATATCTGAAGGCCTTCGCTCGACTCTATGGCGACCGGGTGTACCGAGGTACCCGACGACCGGTATGCAATTCTAAACCCTTTCTATATGCAGAAAAATGCAATGTGATAGATGTACTGACTCATGCTTTCTACATGCAGCTAGACCCTGAGGGACGGATAGCTGAGTTGGAGGGATTACTCCACTCCACCATCCAGCAGCGGGATGGGTACCGGACCGCTCTGGAGCTCCTGGTGAGACTTTAAAACCTAGACTAAAAATGCTTATGATTATGACAATTGATGTTTATGATGCACATGCTGATTAACCATGGTCCCTAACCCTGTCTTCTAAATGCAGAGGGCCGAGAGAGCCCAACGAGCCGGACCGGATGCCCCATCATCTTCCTCACAGCCTACTGGAGGCAGGGCTGAGCAGGAGGCTGATTTTGCTCGGGCGGTTGCCCGGGCCAAGGAGGCGGAGGCCACCCTCGCGGAGCGGGTAAGATGCTAAAAATGCTCATGCTTATGATCTTGCCTAAAAATGCCTTATGATTAACTATATGAAATGCAATCTACAGGTGAGAGAGCTAGCCGCAGCAGTGGCCGAGGCCAGGCAGGCGAGGATAGAGGAAGAAAGAAGCTGGGCTGAGACTGATCGAGCCCGAGAGGAGACAGAGCTTGTACGGGCAGAGATGGCTCGACTGAGAGCGGAGACCCCACGACGCTTGGATGAGGCGGAGGGGGAGCGACTACGGACGGAGTTAGCTCGGGCTCACGCTGAGGTGGAGAAGCTCCAAATCGGGACGGCGGACCTGGATCGCTACCGGACCGAGGCACGGGAGAGGCGACGTCAGATCTTCATGCTGAAGATCGAGCTGCGGACGCTGGAGAGGACGGTCCGGATGATGGGCCGGGGACCGGAGCGGAGTGCTTCCCAGAGTGGGGTGCGGAGGAGTGCTGCCTCGAGCGGCTCGGTAGGGGATTTTCTTGTCAGCTCCTCCGGCCAACGGAGGAATGAGAGGGCGGAGTGGGGACAGCAGGAGGAGAGTGCTTCGATAGCGCCACCACCCGCGAGGAGACCCGAGGATGGAGAGGATGATGGTGGTCCGGAAGATAAGCCGGCCGAATGATGCATTTTTACGTTTTCTTATTACTTGTATGTAACTTTATGGAAAATGGAATGAAATCTTTTTTTGGGGTTTTCTATTTATTTGGTGCAAACGTGAATGAATGGATGCGTGTTTGAATGTACAGGGACGGATGAAATGAATGGATGAATGGTTATGTGTTTGAATATGCATGCGCGGATGAGGCGTGTATGAATGAATGTATGAGACATAGGCAGGAATGAATGTATGCATGAGTTATTTGCAGGAATGTATGTGTGTGAAAATGTAGAGAGAATGAGGTGTACAATGCGAGAGACCGCCAGGTCTAGGCAAGGGCAGAAGGAATAGCCTGATTTCAGCCGTAGAGAAAGTAACGGTCCAGGTTCAGACCGTCATAATCAAACGACGCGCTAGCCAAAGGCCGTTAATCATAACGGAGGCCCATCCTGTAGCTGAGGTTGCAGGCAAAATGACGGCCAACTGAAGGTGCGTCAAAGCTAAATAACGGCCTAAAGCTGGACCGTTAATCATGGCAGAACGATAATTTGCAGGGTGACTAGCATAAAATTCGACGGCCAAAAGTAGACGCGTCAGAATGAAGCAACGGCCACAACCAGGACCGTCAGGTAGTGCTTAGCCCAGAGTAGAAAGAATTGAGTGGCTGAGAGTGTAACGGCTCAGGGTTCGCGCGTTACAAGAAACGACGGTCAGCCCTTAGACCGTTAATCTCCACAGAACATGATCGGGGAAATTAAACCCCACAGGAAAATGCGACGGCCTAGGGTTGGCGCGTCGGAGTGAAATAACGGCCGTACGATAGACCGTTAGATCATGGGTTGTATTCCGAGACGGATTGAGCCGTGAGAACTTAAACCCGAGGTTTAGCCACCTAATCCCTTACTAGAACTTATCTAGATTGAAGATAAAGCCTTCCAACTCAAGTCTTATCCTTTCAAAGCCAAAATTAAACCTTTAAGACTTGGAAACTCAACCAAAATCGTATCCTTGCTGAAAACCTCTGCTTTAGGGTTGAAGAAGCTCTCCTAAGGGCAGAAATCAAGATGAAGAGAAGCTTCGAGGTGATGGCTATGGAGGAGAAGGTCTACACCGGACCTAAAGCTGCCAGAAAAGAACATGGAGAGCTCCAACGGTTGACATCAATTCCCAAGCACTTAAGCTCCAATGTTCAAAGGGTGGTAAGTCCCTCAACAACACATCCAAGTTCAGAAAATTCTGCACTTCAATTCGTTTTATGACTTCTTCTTCTCCTTTTTTCTTCAAGCCTCTTCCTGGCCCAAGATGCTACTCTAATCTGAAGTGGGTGGCTCCCATGGTAAAGGCCCTCCCTATAGAAGTCACATCCATCCTTAAAGCTTGGCACCTTCAACCACTCTTGGTTTTAGGCAAAAATTTCTCGAAATTATCCTTAGATTGGCCAAGTATTTCAGCTCTTGTAGAACTATGGCATCCACAAACTCATACCTTCATCTTCCCTTCCTTCGAAGCAACAGTCCTTTTAGAAGAGGTAGAGACCTACCTAGCCCTTCCTAAGACTAAGGCGGGGGATGAAGACCGGGTTTGCTACACAATAGAGCCTATTGACCCGTCCTTGATTTTGAGTGATTTCATCCATAATCCAAAGGATGTGAGGACCATGATCAGCCCACACCACATTCACTTGATACCCTTGGCGCAATGGATAGTGTCTCATTGTAAAAACAAGTGGGAGAGACATGAGGCAATAGCCAAGGCGGTGGCGGTTTGCTTATGCGGAGTCTTCCTCTTTACCACGACCGACCACCTTTTAGACATCCAAAATCTTAGCATTATTAGCGGGCTGTGGCGGGGAATGTCTATCTCTCAAGCGGTCCTCTCATACCTCTATGAAGGACTTAGCTCGGCTTGCCTAGGAGGACTTTTGTTCGGCTCCATGATACTCCTTGAGTGCTGGATGGGAGTGAGAATTAAATTCCAACAAAAGGAAGACATAACTTCAGCTAGCCGAATCTTCGGGAGCCACCCTCTCTTCTTCATTGGAGGGGCATTTGGATACTCTTCTCAGGTCGAATGCAAGACGGCAGATAAGAAAACGCGGGATGAATGGCGCCTCTTCTTCAACACTTTACCAATGGACAAGTTCATCATGCGACCAAGAATCCTTCGAAGCACTCTTCTTAAAATACCGCGGCGTCAAAGCTTGGACCTCCAGCTAGTGGGGAATACCACCATGGCGATCTACAACCCGCACCGGTGCCATCTTCAGATCGGACTTCCAAGAACCCAAGCTCCTGCACTATCACACTACCCTCCCCTTCTACCTAGGAAGATGGGGACCGAGGAAGACAAAAGAGCAGTACGGAACGCGCTGACCATGTGGGAGATCAGCAAGGTGCGCCCGTGGCGAGAAGAAGTTGAAGAGGACGACGCAGCACGTCGTAATTACGTGATAGAGTTGAGAAGAATCCACCCTCTTGCGGATAAGAAATTAAATGTGCCTTGATTTTATTTTGTTCATGAAAGAAGTTGTTTGTTATTATCAATCAAAGCTGGAATCTTTATGAATGTTATATTTCGTTTAATCTTGCTTGAATGAGATGATATTGCTTCAACTGAACGGATGTGAGTTTTGTGGTTTGAATGGCCAGAGTGATGTGAAGAGGCAGAGCCTCTGGAGGATGTAACGGATGGGCGGTGGGCCGCTGTAAAGAAACGACGGCCTGACGATGAGCCGTCAGAATGAAAGCATTATCAATCCTGCTCTCTGAAGCAAGTAACGGATGGGAGATGGGCCGTTATATGGAAGTGACGGTATAGACCAGGCCGTCAGAGGGACAAATGTTTTGATGAAATAAAAGCCCACGCCTGAAGGAAGTGACGGCCGAAAGAAGACCGTTATATTCATGTGGCGGTCTGGAATTGATGCGTTACAGCCTTTGACCTGCATTTTTGTGAATTATCACTTCGAACTTGTCCTGCTGCCTGTACACATTCCAACATGAAACAAGTTAGATCTGTTCTTAGACTCAACCCCTTGCCTTGAAGCAAGTTAGACAATGACCATTTCTTGATATTTGGTCAAGGGGTGGAGCCTTATTAAATAGGTGGAAAAGCATAATGAAAATGCAATGCATGCTATGCACATGATGGAGTTTTGGAAAACATCTAATTTTTGTGGGATTTTCGCAGATATTTAGTTTTTTTGGATTTTGGAAATATTTGGCATTTTTGGATTTTTGAAAATATTTGATGTTTTTGGATTTTGAGAATATTTGATGTTTTTAGATTTTACAAACATTTGATGTTTTTGGATTTTGAAAATATTTGATGTTTTTGGATTTTGAAGAACCAGTGCCTGCCCAGTAACACGATCTCTTCCTTGTTTAGAATCAGAAGTCCCGAGGTTGGTGTGTAATACGGGTGACAATCCCTGGCCAAGGCCTACTTCTCATGACGGTGTTTTTAACAAGGCCATACCCAAGGTACTAATCTTGGTCCTAAAAGAAAAAAAGGAACACGGGGGTAAGCTTAGGCCAGATATGGAAGTTTTTAGGACTTGATTTCTTCACCGTACAACCCTATTAGAGATTTGGTCTGTTATGCCGGGGCTTTGTGTCCGTCATCGAACCTTCGTCCACTCTAGGCATGCATTCGACCGGGCTCATGACGTCCCGCAGGGAACTATACTGCCACTCTTGTCATGCCTAGTTTTCCTATTTTTGCATTCCTGGAGTTTTGGAGTTCAGAATCGGTAGACTTTTGAGATGATGCTTTTAATTTTGTCGCAAAGATTACCCCTTTTCTTTTCCTTTCATTTCTTGTGGCATCAGGTCATAACGGACTTGCCCCTATTTGAGACCTCTTCTCGTTAGGGTGTTTGGATTAGTTGTCGCCTCCTTATTCACTTCTTGCCCCTGGATTCAGCCGAAGAATGAAGCGAACAGGGACTTGGATTTTCCCCTAAAGCATGGCCGAGGAGAAACGGTGTCTTTTAAAATCGAAAAACCTGACCAGGGATGTCGTGTAGTGTGTGATTGCCTTACTCGGGACCCTTCTTAGTAAAACAGGAGGGAACATCCTGCTGCTGGGGAAGCACGTGGCTTAGACTCTAAGGAAAGAAACGCTTAAGATACAACCCATTCCACCGGTGAGAGAGCTCCTCACCTTCCGCATTTATTAAACGATAAGCATTTCCTGGATAAGCTTCTTTTACGACAAATGGTCCTTCCCAGTTAGGTTGTAACTTAGATCTTGGACCTGCAGACCGAATGAATTTGCGTTTCAAAACCATATCACCTTTTTGAAATTTACGTTCGATTACCTTCTTTTAAAAATAACGTGAAACCCTCTTTTGATAAACGGATACGTGATCGGCCGCGTTCATCCTCTTCTCATCCAAGAGTTCCAGCTGGACTAGTAACGCCTCTCGACGTTCATCGAGATTAAGTTCCTTATCGAGCTGCACTCTAAGGGAAGGGATCAGGATCTCATATGGGAGCACCGCCTCCATCCCGTAGGTAAGAGAATAGGGAGTTTGTCCCGTAGGGGTACGGACGGAGGTGCGGTAAGCCCACAGAGCTTCTACTAGTCTTTCTGGCCAATCAGAAAACTTATGAGCTTCGCAAGTTTTCTTGATGATTTTGAGAAGGGTTTTATTAGTGGCTTCGGCTTGACCGTTGCCTTGAGGATAATATGGAGATGAATGATGCAATGCAATATTGAACTTCTTACAGAGGTCCTTAAGCTCTTGGGAGACGAACTGGGGTCCGTTGTCGGTGATGATGCTGCTTGGCACTCCGAACCGTGAGATGATATTCTTCATAATAAAGTGGCACACCGTTGTAGCTTTGATTTCTACATACGCCTCAGCTTCGGCCCACTTGGTGAAGTACTCAGTGGCGGTAAGGATAAAGGATTTCTGCTTGATCTGAGAATTAGGATCACCGAGCGGGCCGATAACGTCGAAAGCCCACATAGAGAATGGCCAAGGAGTGGTCATAGGATGGAGAGATGAAGCAGGAGAATGAATTTTATCAGCATGGAGTTGACATTTAAGACACCTCCGGACATAGAGGGAGCAATCTTCCTCTAGAGTGGGCCAGTAGTAGCCCTGCCTAAGGATCTTCTTTGCTAGAGCCTGGCCATTGATATGACCTCCACACTCACTAGAATGGGCTGCTTCAGCCACCTTCCAAGCTTCAACATCATCTAAGCATCTCATGAGCATTCCGTTAGTAGCGCGCCTGTACCGTTCTCCTATAACAATGGTGTACCTTGCGGCGGCTCTTCTGATTGACTTGCGTTGCTCAGCTTTTGCCCCTTCTGGGAACGACCCCTCTTTGCAAAATAACTTGATTTCATGATACCAAGGTAATTCCTCTTCGTCCAGAATCTCCTCTAGTTCTGCTAGTGAAACTTCCTTGAGATCTTCCTTCTCAGCCTTCGCCTCTACGGATTTCCTAAGGTTAAGGTACCAAGGATCCTGAAGAGAGGGCACGTCCAATCTCTGGACGACGATAGTCTCAGTACTACGACTGGGAGGGAAAGATAAAGAGGAAGCAAGAGATGCCAGAGCATCAGCTAGAATGTTCTGAGAACGGGGAGTGTGAATGTAGATCAGCTTACGGAATTGCCTAGCGAGAAGCGTGACCAAATCTTGATAAGGTTTGAGCTTGGGGTCACGAGTACGGTAAGTGGACAGAACTTGCCGTAGGACGAGCTGAGAGTCTTCTATGATGTTCAAATAACGCGCACCTAAGAGGTAGGCATGTTTCAAGCCGGCCAGGAGAGCCTCATACTCAGCGATGTTGTTGGTAGCAGGAAACTGAAGTTGATAAGCAAAGGGAATGGTTACCCCCTCCGGGGTAAGCAGAACAGCACCGATCCCTCGGCCTTGAGAGTTGAGCGCACCATCGAAGTGCAGAGACCAGAAGGGGTGATGAGAGATAATAGAAAGATGCTCATCAGGGAAATCGTCCTGAATGGAATCGGTGTGAGGGATGGGGAGATGGGCAAGATGCTCGGCAATGGCATATCCTTTGACTGCCTTCTGAACGACAAAGGTGATGTCGAACTGAGAGAGGAAGCTCTGCCAGCGAGCTAACCTACTAGAAAGGACAGGCTTTTCTAAGAGATAGCGGATCGGGTCCATTCTAGAGATCAACCTAACTGGGTGGGCAAGGAAGTAGTGTTTAAGCTTCTGAGCTACCCATACTAAGGCGGCACAAGTCTTCTCCATAGCGGTGTACTTGGATTCAGCTGGATTAAACAACCGAGAAAGATAGTACGCAGCCCGCTCTTTCCCTTCATCATCTTCTTGTGCTAAAACCGCCCCTAGGGAGTCCTCAATAATCAAGATGTATAGGATTAGGGGTTTCCCAGGGACAGGAGGTTGCAGAACCGGGGGATTGGATAGATATTCCTTGAGGTCCTCATAGGCCTTCCGACAATCTTCATTCCATTCAAACTTGACCCCCGCCTTAAGCAATTCATAAAACGGATGGCACCTTTGAGAATGCTGGGATATGAATCTTCTGATGAATTGCAACCTACCAATCAATCCTCGAAGTTCCGTAATGTTCTTTGGCGGAGGCATGTCCATGACGGCTTGTGCTTTATTAGGATCAATCTGGATCCCCTGTTTGCTTACTATGAACCCTAGCAGCTTCCCTGAGGAGACTCCAAATACGCACTTCTTCGGATTCATCTTGAGCTTGTACTCCCTGGCTCTCTGCAGCACCTTAGCCAGGATAGAGGGGTGTTCTTCCTTAGTTCTTGACTTCACCAGGATGTCATCCACGTAAGCTTCCATATAGATATGCATCATGTCGTGGAAGATGGCCATCATCGCCCTTTGATAGGTGGCACCTGCGTTCTTCAGACCGAATGGCATAACCACATAACAATACGTGCCCCAAGGCGTGGGGAAGGAGGTTTTCTCTTGATCTTTCGGGGCGAGACGGATCTGATTGTAGCCCGAGTATCCATCCATTAATGATAGAGCTTCATACCCGGCTGTATTATCCACTAGGATGTCTATATGGGGTAGCGGGAAATCATCTTTGGGACATGCTTTGTTAAGATCCCTGAAGTCAATGCATACGCGTACTTTTCCATCTTTCTTAAGAACCGGGACTATGTTTGCCACCCACTGAGGATACAAAACTACTCTGATGAATCTGGCCTTGTATAGCTTGTCGACCTCTTCTTTGATCCTCAAGGCCATGTGGGGGTGAAATCTTCTTGACCTTTGTTTCACAGGTGTTGCCCCTGGTTTAAGCACGAGTCGATGTTCCACTAAAGAGGGGTCAAGACCTGGCATGTCCTCGTAAGACCAGGTGAAGGAATCGCTATACTCCCTTAGGACCTTAATCAATTCCTCTTCTACTTGTGAAGGGAGATTAGCAACAATCATGATGGGCCTTGGGTCTTCTTCGGTTCCTAGATTGATTTCCTTTGTAGGTTCATCCACTGCCGTCAACGGCTGGTCGAATCTCTTCAATCATTGTGCATATAAGTCGGCGGTGTCATCTACATCACTGTCTTCATTAATTGGATCCTTCTCATCCAAAATCTCATAGACGCCTAATCCGTCATCGCTCCATACCCCTTCTATTTCCTCTTCATCTTCAATCACAATTGCCGTAGCAATAAATTCCGGGCACTTCAAAAGAGCACGACAACGCTGAGCTAAATCTTGCAAGAACCTATCAGGAACAGATCGGGAAGGACGCGCCAGCGAGCGCGGCTCGGCGGAGGGAGGGTTGGACGACCTGGAACAAGACCCTACTTCTCTAGATCTAACTGACTCTAATTCCCTAGACTCGACGGACCCTAATCCTAACCTAGGAAAGAGGAAGCCTAGTGGAAGGGAAGGCGCAGGGGACTCGTGCCCCTGGGAGGAGGATGGCGACAGGATAGCGTAATCTTCCACTGAAATCTCCATTTCAAATTTGACGTTTTTTTTGGAGATCAGCGGAGACTACACAGCAAGATGGAGGAGGTGGGAGCTGCATAGGGAACAGCTCGGGGAAAATGCAGTCAAAGAAAGGATCGGAAGAAGAGAACCACATCTCATGGAGTTGGGCATTGGGAGGAGGAGGAGTGAAGAGAGTGGATAGATCAATGGGTGGGCACTTCCCGCAAGCACAAGGAACAAATAGAATCTCGGGTGGATCAATGAAAGATGGATTTATTATGATGGGAGGAAGGCGGGGTATGAAGTCCCCTTGCTGGAAAATAGATTGGAGGCGTGAGGGAGACCACGAAAAGGCAATTGGAGAGCTCCCCTCCTTCTGTAAATCAACAATAGGCTGCTTCTTCGGCCTCCATTGCACAAGCCGAACCTCTTGCTTCTTCTGACATTCTTCCTCATGAAAGAGCCCCTGCAAGGCCTGACCATAGTCGAGCATATCATCATCTGACCCTCCCGGCAATGGGGGCGGGTTGGTAATCGGACAGACTGCATCTTTTTCTGGCTGAACTTGTTTCGAAGCTAATGTGCCGGGCTGGAGAGGCCCCTTGACAAAATGTTGACGATAATTCCAGGTAAGTGGCCCAGAATCACCCATCATTGATAATGCTGTCTCCTTGTAGCCGAGACCTCTCCTGCCCATTTTTCTTCCCTTGGGTATGGGCTTGGTCATTCCTTGTAATTGCGCACCGAGGCCTTTCCCCGGTTGATAGCCTAGTTTTAGTATGATGTTCCAGCCTTTGGAATCTCGAATCTGCGGCTTCACTTTGATGTTGACTGGAGTAGTGATGGGCTTGGGAGCTGTGTAAGCCCAAGGAAAATTCAGATCCAGCACTGATATAATGGGCCGGCTGCTTGGCCAAAGTGTGGGAAGAACCTGCTCTGATATGGCCTTAACTGTCTGTACCGCGGACAAGCTTTTAACTTTGACGACCCTCCCTTGGAAGGGGAATTTGACGCACTGATGTGCGGTGGAGGGCACGGCACCAAGCGTATCAATCCACGGACGACCCAGGATAGCCTTGAACATAGGGTCGATATCGAGCACATAGAATTCCACGGCCATTGTAAGGGGCCCGAGCTCTGCCTGAATGGTGATCACCCCGTGACACGCTCGCCTCGAGTTGTCATATGCTGCTATAGTGGTGGGGGTAGGCCGTAATAACTCTTCAGATATGTTGCACGCTCGGAGGGTGCTAAGTGGGCAAACATTAATTGAAGCCCCTGTGTCAACCAGTGCTGCTTCAACGCTGACTTTGTTCAAAGTGATTGTAATGCAGAGCGGCATTTGCCGAGCTTCCGGAGGTGCTAGCTCAGTTTCTGAAAATGTAATTGCCGGCCCTTTGGAGATGGTTGCTAGTGCGGTTGGTAAGCTGTCGACTGCCATATCTTCACTGACCATTACCTTCTGTAAAAAGTCTCTTAGTGCATCCTGATGAAGGGTAGACCTTTTGATCAGCTCTAGCACAGATATTTTAGCGGGCACCCGGTCTAGATGATGTAACAAGTCATATTGAGTACTTGGCAACGGTTCAGTTTCTTCTTGCTCAGCCGTTGGTTGGGAGGACTGGGGATTAGAAGTAGTGGGGTAATTCGGATGGAACATCTTCCCGCTCCTCAGCGCACAATTCGCTGCAGCATCTGAAGATAGTATGATGGGCCCTGCGGGGTGGATGAATGGAACAGGTGGTGCGGGGGAGACGGTTTGGTGGAGCGTAAGGTTGGTGGTGGTAGTGGGCGGTGAGCGGATGATGGGCGAAGGGTTGGTGGAAGGCAGGGTGGTGATGAGTGTCGACGTGAGTGGAGGGAAGGCTAGCGGAAGGGTAAGGATGGATGAAGGGTTGGATGGTGGTGTGATGACGGTGACGGGGTTAAGTGGTGGAGGGTATGATGGAACTGTGGGTGGTAAGGAATCTGCTGAAGCGGGTGTAATCGGGAGGATGAATGGAGGGGATGTTGGGTGTGCAGGAAGGACGAAGGAGGGAGTGAGAGGATTGCGGTGGTTATGGTGGAGGGCCATGACTTGTGGTGCGGCACTGTCATCATCAAAAGACCACCCGGCATTGGGAGCCGGTGGTTGGACCACGTTTACTTGTGCTGGTGCTGGCGGCTGCTGCTGAGGAGCGGGGGGATGATTCGGCATCGGGTTCTGGTGGATGCCCAGGTCCTGCACTTGCTGTGGTTGCTGTTGTGGTAGCTGCTGCGGCTGCGGTGCCGGTTGCTACTGCACTTGCAGCCTCGGCTGCTGCCCTCTTTTCTCCTTGATCTCAATAATGGCCCGATGCATTGCAGCCCAATCTATCCTTTGCCCTTCGTGGAGATCATATACCAGATCCCGGAACTGGAAACATCCTTCTATGGTATGGCCCGGCTGCCTATGGAACATACAATATTTAGTATGATCAACGGCTGGGTTCCAAGTAGGCCGTTCTGGAGGAAGTTGGATCGCATTTACTGACATGAGGGCGGAGAAGATATCTGTAAGTGTCTCTGGCAATGGAGGGTATTGAGCTCTCCTGGGAGCCGGGCGCTTGCTGTTAGGGTTGTTGTTGTTGTAGCCATTAGGTGGAGGGACATTGTGGTATTGCGGAGGCGGTGGTTGTTGTGGATTGGGGAAGGCATTTTATGGAGTGACAAAGGTAGGTGGAGGGTTTTGTGGGGTTACCTGGAAGTTTTGTGGAGCGGGGTTTTGGGAATTGCGGGGGTTTTGGGGGAAGCGGAATGGTGCGGCTTGAAACGGGAAGGCAACGGCTTGTACTTGCTCATTTGTTTGGACTCCCTCGGTAACCGGCCCTTGTGGTTTCTTGTGGTACTTGGGCTTTTGGTTTTCGAAGAGGGAATGGAATGGGGAGTCCTTGAATTGAGTCTGGATGAAGCGCGCCCGGCTGTAGAGTTGATGCATATTAGCTATGTCATTCATTGCCAGGATGTTGCGAAAGGTCGGGGTGGCATTGGAAATCAGCAGTTTGACCTTTTCTTCCTCCGGAATGTGACCGGGCACTCTGGCGGCAATCTGTCTCCACCTGTCTGCATAGGTGGTGAAATCTTCGTTTGGCTTCATCTTCTCGGCCACTAGATCGGTGAATGAGTATTCTGGGCCGACCCTATCTTGGAACCGCTGGATGAATTTATCCTTGACTATCTTGAAACTCTCAGCCTCTTCCAGTGGTAGCGAATAGAACCATTCCAGAGCAACACCATCTAAAGATCGGCGGAACAAATACGCCATAAGGCGATCATCATACTGGAATTGCGCCGATTCACATAGAAAATCCCTCACATGAATAAAGGGATTGCTGTTCCCGTCGTACTTGCGGTAGTTGGGGAGCTCTGATTGAGGAGGGAATCGGATATTCTGGAAGCTTGGAACAGGAATATCGGCCAAAGATTGTGGGCCAACCCGCTTCTGGAGGAAATCGAGTTGCTACTGCATGGCGGCCCACTTGTCGAGCAAGTCCTGCTCTCGGGAGGGAGCAGGGGCGGTGAAAGACGCTGGTTGCATGTGGGGAGCAGATGGAACGGTTGTGGCAGAAGGTGGGTGCCCACAGGAAGGAGTGGAGGGATAAACAGTAGGGATGGGGGGCCCGTGAGAAGGATATTGGGCATAAGCTTGACTCGGATTAGGATAAGCTTGGGCCGCCCCTTGCTGAGAGCATAAGAAGTCGGAAGGGCCCATGCGAACTTGCGGAGCTACCGGAGCAGATATGTGATGATCCATTTGAACGAAAGAAGGGATGGGCGACTTTCCCTTATCGAAAGATTGTTGGGCCGAATTGGAAGACTGGCCCGTTTCCATGCCCGTGAAAGTGATGGTCCGTGGTTGGACCGGAGTAAGATCAATTGGGATGGGCTGAGCGGGGAGCCCAACAGTGGAAGGATTGGATTGATTTTGGATGATGGTAGAAGGAGATGCGTTGGACCCTTGCACAACCTGTGTGGCGTGATAAAGAACTTGGAGTTGGGCCGGATCCAATTGGGCCATCATCTGAAGGACGGAGCCCGCGGAAGGAGTGGCGAAAGAAGGGGTAACTTGACCACCTTCCATAGAAGTGGAGGACGGAAGAGGGGTAGTCCCCTCCCCGGAGGAAAAGGTAACAACCCTAGGAGGGTTCTCAAGGAGCCCTTGAGGAAGGGAGTCCTCTTGGGAGCGGGGAAGATTAAAGGATGCCATGGTGGACTCGAAAAGAGGATTGGAATAGAATGTGAAGAAGGAATTGACTTGAGGAGATGATTCGGATGGACGAAAACAACTCCACATGCAATGAACAACCTTGGAAATATGCAAAGACAACCAACACAAAAACACACAATAAGCAACCAAACTTAGGTGATTCTAACAAGATGCAAGTGATAAAAGATGAAGACACTCAAAAAAAATCAACCAAGTTGTTTAGAATGATGCGACGGGGTTCTTATGATTTCTCCTTTGGAACTTTAGTGGATTTGATTGATATGTGCTCTCAACAATGGGTTCCTAGTAGGAGATGGATATGGGACTTGGTTTGACTCTAAGTGCAATCACTCCTTCACTTATGCAACCCTAGACACGGGGTAGGAAAGGTACAACCGGCCCGGCGTCCGTGTGGGAATCCACGGCTCGCGGGGACTTATAGAGGTCCCTGCTATGATTTCCTGGTCGGCTCCAAGGAATATGGAGACAAGAGGTCCTCACAACAAGGTAGGAAAATGCAATCTAAGATATGACAAGATGAATGACCCTATGTGCACCGGAGTGCATGCAAAGTCTAGCCTATAATCTAGCAATCAATGATGCACACAACGATATGAATATATGAACAAAACAAGGAGGAAGTCAAGTACCACCCAAGCAATAAATCACAGCAGAAACTACAGAAATAAATGCACCTTGGATGCGTACCTGCCAGGAGTATGACGGTCGAAGAACCCTACGTCAGAGTAAAATAACGGTCGAATGCCAGACCGCCAGAAATGATATAACGCAGGGAGATGGGTCCGTCAAATGAGCCAGAGCCAAAATCAGACAGAAATAACAGGAAAAACCTGTGGAAGCTCACACAGCAGAACCAAAGTGGCGGTCTAATGTCCCTGCGTCAGAGAACTGTAACGCACGGCCACAGGGCCGTCAGAATACCCAGAAAACCAGAATCAGCAGGAGGTAAAGGGGGAAACCAAGGGTAACTCAACAAGCAGATGATGGCAGGTCTAAACAGGAATCAAACGCACGATTGGCACAAGCTGTCCCACCATGATCGCCAAAAAATTATCTGTTGATTTTACTTTGCCTATCTATCTTTTCTTTGGGGGTTTTGAATAATGAAACGACAAGCAAGTAATTAAAGATCCGCTCTTAACCTATGAACATGTGATCATGAACCTAGGCAATCAAAGCTAGCTCTAGCATGGGCATGCTATCTCGCTCAAACTACGCTAAAGCAGAGGGAAAACACACGCCGGGGCGTGCAGCAAAAGAATAAATAAAACACACCGCAAGGGGTGGAGCAAGCAAGGAAATAAAAGAGATATGTGATGTATGAGAAAGCTAATGCCCAAGACTAAGGAAAGATGTGATCGCCACCAAAGTAAAAACAAGCACAAGACCTGTAAATACCTTGGAAATAGGCGGATGAAGCACCCGCCCATGGGAGAGAAAACCAAAGAGAACCTGCAGGTCAGCTAGAAATAACAGCCAGGACCCTGTGTGTTACTTGGAAAGTAACGGCCACCCGATAGACCGCCAGGAGAAGATGACGCGCCTGCACCAGACCGTCAGATAACCTGCAATAGCAAAGTGTAGATTCTTTTAACTCCAACTCTTCCAGCCGGCTAGAAGACTTGGGCCTCGTACTGGTGAACCTGTAAACCTGCCAAAGATGTAGAAGACAAGAACAAAACAACCCAAATTAGCCCTTTCAATAATATAGCATCAATTCTCAAAGAACTTAAGGACATAAAAAGGAAAAGGGATTACCGGGGAGTTTTTGGTTTTTTAACCCCTCTGGGCGTTTTTAAAAGATTAGGAGGATGTTTGGATGCTTAAGGAACAGTGAGAAAACGTGGAGAAAGAGGAGGGACGATGCTTTGATTGAGGAAAAACCAGGGAAGAACTTAAGCATGCAATGATGAACTTGAAAAACTAAAACTGAAGTACTCCCTTGATCATGAGATGGATGAACGTGGGAAGCAGTTCCTCTTGGATGAAGATGGCTCCTGAGTTCGGCAGCACTTCATCGTGAATTTCAAAATCCTACTCCTTTTGCCATGAAGTCAAGGGTTCTATTTATAGACCCTCAAACTCTTAGGTCGAGCAGAGGATAATCCAGCAAGATAAAGGGATAACTCTTAGCAAATCCTCGAAGATAATATCACCAAGAGTCCATAGAATCAAACAGAAGGTTCTGAGGATCAGATGTGAAAGAGATATCGTCAATCCAAACCCTTATCTTCGGCCACGGAGCAGCAGAGAAAAGGCCTGAACTGCCAGGACTCTCTGAAGAAAGCAACGGCTGCACGACAGACCGCCACTTGGAAATAACGCACCAAGGAACATCCGTCACTATCAACCTTATCCCTAAAAGATAAGATCAACGGGAAGAAGACCCAACAATTTGGACTCTTCAAGGAAGCAACGGCCAAGGCATAGGGCGTCAGAATGAAACAATGGCTTCACGACAGACCGTTATTATCAACGTGTAATCAAAAGGATAAGCTTTAAAACGAGGCCTTAAGCCTTAGGACTCTTCAAAGAGTAACGGTCCAGGATCCATCCGTCATAATGAAACAACGCGCCTAGGACCGACCGTTATTATCATTGAGGTTCAAAAAAATGAAATGAGGGACTCGCTAAGATTCATCCAATGAAACGCCACCAGGAGCCATGTCTGATCACGGAGTTAAGACCCGAAAAATAGGCTTCAACCAATCAAGAGACTCAATGAAGAGTGAACGACTTGGAGCATCATATAGAATGAATAAGGAGATGACCCGACTTATTGGGTATAAAACGGGCGTCAACAGTGTTATGGATTTTCACTTATTTATAAAGAAAGTACTCCCAGCACAATGTGACGTCAGTAGCATCATACCCCATGATTTATAATAGTATGTTTCCGACAATCAACCGAGGGGACTAGCATAGAGCCCTTGAACACAATCTGTGCTCGATCGCATCTTCAAGTATAAATCAGGCTTTTTTCACGTATGTAACAATAAAGTATGGCCAAGAATGTACAATTCCAACAAGCTCTTGATAATAATAATTTAATGAATAAATGCTTTAATAAGAATCATGAGAAATCAAGAAGGACTTATACTATGTTATGCTTATGGAAATAAATCGGCAACATAACGGTACATTCTTTATTTTCCATTCATTATATTAGGTTTCTTGATCAATATGATAAGTTCTAGATCATCAAGAGTCCATCTAGAAACCTTGGAATATCAACCCTTGGTCAAACCTTGGGTTAAAATACTCAAGTAGTGTGATGGTCGTGTACTGGGCCGTTACATGATGTGACGCTCCGGTATTGGGCTATTACATTAGTCTGAATCCAGAACCAAGAAATCGGGCTCAGTTGAATGTGACGGTCGTATATTGGGCCGTTACATGTGCCTGACGGTCCAATATAGATCCGTTACACTACTGATAACCAGAAACATCAATAGTATAATTTATTCACTTGGGTTTTAATGGTACAACCAACTCGGCGTCCTAGTGGGAATCCCAGGCTCGCGGAGAATTACGGAGGCCTTGCAACAAGATTTCCTAGTCCATTGAAGGGAATATCTAATAGAGAGGTCCCCATGTCCAAGAATAATGTTCCTATAGTGCAAAGTGAACTAATGGACATATACCTGAATATATGCCATGTACTTAGAGAAATGACTCTATTGATAGAGAGGATGTGTAACAATAGGAAATCATGATAAAAATTCCGTCAATACATCTTTGGAAAATCATGATTTAGATACAAAACTATAGAATTTTGGCACATGAAATTAACATAACTTAAAATAACTTAAGATACATTAATCATGCAATTTCTATTATGAATCAGTAAATAAACTTAAAGTCATGATAACATGTCAAAACTTAGATAACTAGGCTTATTTATAAGTTAAATTAACTAGTTTCCCATTCTGTCTACAGTTACCCTCACGGTCTAGAATGGGTGCGTCACAGCGACTGTGATGATTTATCGTGAGGCCGTTACAGTAATGTAACGCTCCATAGATGGTGCGTCAGAGACAACAGAGAACTTTAAACACCAAAGAAGGTGTGACGGCTTATAGTAAGGCCGTTACAGTCTGTGACGGTCTAAGTATGATGCGTTAGAGTCCCTGCTAACAGTTTAAAGAAATTAAATGACTATGATTTAAAATCATGTCATGTTTGAAAAAGATTTAACTACTCCAATCATGACAAAACGAAGTGAAGGTCATCTAGATGCATAGGTTGCAGTGAATTGACAAGATAATATCTTTGATCTTTGATTAGGGCTATGAATATGTATGTATGCATGAACCCACTAAAACATGGAATTCATAGTCTATAATGCATGAAATCAAGTACAATCAGAGGACTTTTATCCCTAACATGATGTTTTTACCAATCATGAGATAATCTACCTTTTAACTAGGCTTTAAGCTTCTAATTTGAATCTGAAAATCGAGCCCTAGCTCTCCTTTCCCAACTATTTTTCAGCAACTTCCTACTGCTCTATCTCTCCAACCTCTTGTCCTAAAGATATAAAATTTTGAGGGTAAGAATATGAAACTAAGGTGATCAAAAAGTTATAAAGGATTGAATTCTAACTACCTCGTTTAGACGTCCTAATCTCTTAATCTTCAGGGGTCTTTTGCTATGAATCCTGAGTTACTATGGTCGAACCAGCAACTTTGGAAGCTTCAATCTCTTTGGTTGCTTGATCTCCTATCATGAAATTTAGAGAACTATTAGTCTAAAGTATACTAAACAAAATCTTCTAAAGAACTTACCCGAAATTCTATCCCCTTACCTTGATTCTTTACGAGCCAAAAGTAAGGGTCGCTCAGTTAAGAACTAGGTCCTATTTATAGGGTTTTGAAGATTAGATCGATTCTAGAGTCCTTAATTTGCCAGAACCTAATCCCTAAAAGTCCTTAGTAATGTTATAAACTCTCCCAAGTCGATCTCTTGTAGATAGGATCCCAAAGTTCAAATCTTTTTGCTCGTTCTTTCATTCACAGAATTGACAGAATGTAACGCATCAAGACTGGTGCGTTACATGGCTGTGGCGGTCGCACGATAGACTGCTACATCCAACGTGCACAGAGTTCAACATCAATCAAACTCTTTTGTTAATTATCTATATTATTATCCATAAAAATAGTATTTTATTATTAAAATACGTAAATAGGCTAAATAACCTTCTAGAATATGGGCCAAACTTAATGGGCTTAGTCCTTAAACCTTTTGGATTTTATTTAAATAGGCTAGGTTAATTATTTAATATAATTGGGCCTTATAATGACTTATTAATCCAATAATCCTTTTATTAATCTATTTAGCCCTTATAAATTCCAGAAAGTTCTATAAATAACTCAGAAATTATTACATAAATTCTGGGGCACTACACCCTCTCCCACTTTAAAGAATTTGGTCCCCAAATTCAATACATGGGTTATGGAGAGTGTACTTACAGTTGAATAATTCTGGAAATCTTTTCCGCATGGCTTCTTCGGTTTCCCATGTTGCTTCATATGGCCATATTTTCTTCCATTAAATCTTGACCATAGGAATAACTTTATTTCTTAGTTGACGCACTTCCCGTTCCAGAATCTTTATTGGCGTTTGCTCGTACGTCATATCCTTCTGAATCTCCAGATTGTCATAAGTCATAATATGGTCAGGATCATATACATACTTCTTCAGCATAGAGACGTGAAATACGTCATGAACTCCTGCTAATTGTTGAGGTAAAGCCAGTTTGTAGGCCACTTCACCGACCTGTTCAAGAATTTTAAACGGACCAATGAACCTTGGAGTTAGTTTGCCCTTAATGCCAAATCTCCGAATACCACGACCTGGAGAAACCATGAGATACACATGGTCTCCTACTTGAAATTCCAAGTCGCGTCTTCGATTATCAGCATAAGACTTTTGCCTATATTGTGCCATCTTTATTCTCTCTTGAATAAGCTTGATCTTCTCTGTAGAATCTCTAATAATATCGGGGCCTAGGAATTGTCTTTCCCCTATTTCACTCTAACATATTGGTGATCGATAACTTTTTCCATATAGAGCTTCAAAAGGTGCCATTTGTATGCTGGCCTGGTAACTGTTGTTATAAGTAAATTCTACCAGAGGCAAGTGATTATGCCAACTACCTCCAAAATCAATAACACAAGCTCTGAGCATGTCTTCTACCACCTGATTCGTTCTTTCTGTCTGACCATCAGTTTGTGGATGAAAGGCTGTGATGAAATTCAATCTAGTCTCTAGTGACTGTTGTAGACCCTTCCAAAATTGTGATGTGAATCGAGGATCTCTATCAGATATAATAGTGACTGGGACACCATGTAATTTAACGATTTCCCTTATGTATAATGCTGCCAGGATATGCACAGACCATCGACTTTTGATTGGTATAAAATGTGCAGATTTTGTTAATCGGTCTATGATTACCCATATACCATCGTGTCCACCTCTTGTCTTAGGTAACCCCATAATGAAATCCATCCCTATACTCTCCCATTTCCATTCGGGAATATTCAAGGGATGTAGTTTACTTGCGGGTCTAAAATGCTCTGCCTTTTCTTGTTGACAAGTGAGACAGCGAGACACGAAATCAGCTATTTCTCTCTTCATGTTGGGCCACCATAAATTTCTTTTGAGATCTTGATACATTTTTGTACTACCAGGGTGAATGGTGTACTTGGACTTATGCGCTTCTTCTATAATCAATTTCTTCGTATCCTCATGATCCGGTACACATACTCGGTCATTAAATAGCAATCTTCCATCCTCCATAATAGAGAAATCCATCCGTTCTTCAATATTAGCCTTAATTTCTAGTAACACGAGATCATCATTTTACAACTTGACTAGATCTTCTATTAAGGTAGGTTGAGCTCGGATATTAGCCATGAAGCAATCTTCTTCCTTCCTGTCAATATCTAAGTTCAACTGAGCAAATTGAGGAATAAGATTAGTCATACTAATCATAAGACTTGATAGCATACCTATTGGTTTTCTGCTGAGTGCATCCGCAACAACATTAGCCTTGCCAGGATGATATTGAATAGAAAATTCAAAATCCTTTAGATATTCCAACCATCTTCTCTGCCTCATATTTAGCTCTTTTTGAGAAAATTAATATTTCAAGCTCTTATGATCCGAGTAGACCGTAAACTTTTCTCCATAGAGATAATGACGCCAAATTTTCAAGGCGAAAATGACAGTTGCTAACTCCAAATCATGCACATGATAATTTTCCTCATGATGTTTCAATTGTCTTGAAGAATAATAGATTACTTTTCTATTTTGCATGAGGACACACCCTAAGCCAATACCTGATGCATCCGTATATACTTCGAATCCACCACCTTCCATCGGTAGTGTTAGAATAGGAGCTGTAGTAAGATGATTCTTAAGAGTTTGAAAACTCTTTTCACATTCCTCTAACCAGACAAAGGGATTTTCTTTTCTTGTGCGTCTAGTCAAAGGAACTGTAATTTTTGAGAAATCCCTAATGAATCTTCTATAATAACTAGCTAGACCCAGAAAACTTTGTACTTCCGATACGGTCGTTGGCCGGCTCCAATTCTTGACAGCTTCTACTTTAGAAGGATCCACTGCAATACCTTCTTTTGAAATAATGTGACCTAGGAATGAAACTTCCTTGAGCCAGAATTTGCATTTATTTAGCTTGACATAGAGTTTATGTTCTTTAAGTGTTTGCAAAGTTATTTTCAAATGTTCTTCATGTTCCCCCTTTGTCTTGGAATATATCAAGATATCATCAATGAAGACGACGATAAATTGGTCCAGATATGGCTGTAAGACATTGTTCATAAGTTGCATGAATGCTACCGGGACATTAGTTAATCGGAATGGCATTACTACGAATTCATAGTAGCCATAACGACTTCGAAAAGCCGATTTATAAATGTCTTCTTCTTTAATTCTAAGCTGATGATAACCTGATCTGAGGTCAATCTTAGAGAAATATTCTGCTCCTGAAAGCTGATCGAAGAGCTCATCAATACGCGGCAACGGATACTTATTTTTAATTGTGAGTTGATTCAGTCGCTGGTAATCGATGCATAGCTTGAGAGAACCATCCTTTTTCTTGACAAATAGAACCGGCACACCCCAAGGGGATGTGCTAGGTCTGATGAAGCCTTTGTCTAGTAATTCCTGCAACTGTCTTTTTAATTCCTTGAGTTCTGTGGGGGACATCCTGTAAGGGGCTATAGAAACAGGTGCTACTCCTGGGATGAGTTCAATAGTGAAGTTTACTTCTCTCTCGGGTGGTAAACTGGGTAATTCGGATGGGAACACATCGGGGAACTCATTTACAATAGGAATGTCTACTAAGATAATCTCCTTGGATTCGGTAACAATGACAGAAGCAAGAAAAGCTTTACATCCTTGCGAGATAAGTTTACAAGTGTGAAGAGAATATATGATAGTAGGATGCTTCTTGTACTTGATGCCAAGAAAATAGAATCTTGGAAGACCGGGCTTTCGAAAGGATATAATCCTATTTCGGCAATTAATATAAGCATCATGATCTACAAGCCAATCTATCCCTAAAATGGCATCATAACCTTTCATGTCAAGGCATACTAAGTTTGCGGGGAGATTGTGACCTTCTATCATCACTTTACTATCATGATAATAGTTGGTAAGCTTTGTTCCAGAACCTAAGGGTGTGGAAATAGTGAGATCTGAAGGTAGGGGAACTGATGCAATTGATAATATTTTTGTAAAAGTAGTGGAGATAAAAGAATGAGAGGCACCAGTGTCAAATAGCACAAATGCAGGACGAGAACAAACTTGAAGAGTACCTTCCATAAGCCCACCATCCTTGGGCGCTTCCTCTTCTTATTAGACGGCATTGAGGCAAGCCTACCTCCTACGTCCTCCACCAGATGATTGGTCTTTCATAAGGGGGCAATCTGGCATGCGATGCTCCCTGCTTCCACAACGTAAACAAACGCCGAGGCGCTTCCAACACTCCTCAGATGAATGGCCGAATTTTTCACAAAATATGCAAGCCGTGACGACCTGATCTTTCTCCTCCTTGATTTTCTTTTGCTTATGGGAACTTCCACCATTCCCATTCCTGGATCTCTTCTTCCTATCATGGCTCTTGTAGGGCTCCGTGATGCTGAACTTTTCTTTCTTATATCACCGATCTGAGCGTCGGCTGGATTCTTCTCCTTTCCCTTTTAATTTTTCGACCTTTTCTAAGGTCCTTTCACACAAATACGCTCGTTGAACCATTTCCGCATAAGTACGAATGTTTTGGGTACCAAGCTGCTGAATGAAACCGGGCCGTAACCCGTCCATGAACCGATTTGCCTTCAATAAATCGGTGCTGATAAGATGTGGTGCGTAAGGTGCAAGCCTTGAGAATTGCAGTTCATATTCGGCAACCGTCATCATTCCTTGCCGAAGAGCGGTGAACTCCATGGCCTTTCGTTCCTTTAGGTGCTCAGAAAAGTACGTGGCACGGAATAGGGTAAGAAAACCATCCCATGTATGAGGTGCATCGACCGGAGGTGCCGGAATCGACTTCCACCATGTACGGGCATCTTTGTTGAGTTGGAAGGTTACGAGACGCACCTTCTCTTGATCGGTGCATTGGATAACATCAAAGATACGATTCATTTCATCTATTCAGTTCAAAAGAGGCTGCCAATTTCTGATGAAATTTCGGCAGAGTTTCCCCTAGGGTAGAGGCGTAAAGGGAAGCTCTAAGCATCTTCGTTAAGCTAAGCTGTTGACCTAGCGTAGGCCCCATGGAGGCGACCTGTTGACCCCCTGGCTATGGCGTCCTCGGGGGGGCCCGGCGTGGCCCCCTCTGCCGTGGCCTCTCCTTCTTCGTCCCCTCCCGCATTAGTCTCTTCCTTCCCCGCTGTCCCCCCGGCTGCTGAGTCTTCGGGAAGAAGTCGCTCTTTTGCTGAAGCTCTTGCTTCGTCTTTACTTCCGCCTGTTGTCCCCGGTAAGGTTCATGAGCCCGCGCTTACGGACAGTGGTGAACCGGCTATTTTCTTCTCTGCAGAGGAACTTGCAGCGTCCATGGTGCCTTTTATGTTTGCGCTGGTGGCTCGAACGCCTCAAGGAAGACCTGCTTTCCCTGAGATCAGGGCCCATCTCAATAACCGGTGCCGCTTCAAGGAGGATTATATGATCAGTGCATTGGATTCCAAGCACCTGCTTCTTTGATTCCGCAACCACGATGATTATTTACAACTGCTTCTGAGAGAACATCTCTATGTTCATGGACGGCTTTTCCGGTTCTTCAAATGGACGATGCATTTCTCTCCCAATGCTGACTCGTCTATATTGCCGGTATGGATTTCCTTCCATGGATTGCCTGTAAATCTTTTTGTGGAACCCATGTTACGTTCTATTGCTGGGAACATCGGGAAGGTGTTGAAAATTGATCCATCCACTCTAAATCTTTCCAACACGGTGGCTGCCCGTGTTTGTGTTGAGCTGGATATCCTGAAGTCTCACCCTCATAGACTGTGGGTTGGCTTTCCGGGAGGAGGTGCCTGGCAAGAAATTTTGTACCCTGAGATACCCCCTTTCTGTTCGAGTTGTTCCAGACTAGGCCACAATTTGAACGAATGCAAAGGTAAGTTGATCAAATCTGTGGCAAATTCTGCATTGCCACAGGCTACTCATCGACCTTTATAGAGGGTCAAAAATGTTTGGAAACAGGTGGATCAGCTGAATTCTGGTGCAAAGAGTAATGTAGGAGGTGATATGCCTCCCCCCACTAAGCCATTGATTTCACATGACACTCCGGGTGGTGATGTTGCAGAAGCACATATGGATGCTAGTACAAACAATGAAGAATATTTGGCGCCTTTCTCTAAGATTGCGGGTGAAAATGCAAATCCGGAAAATCCAATGCATGCACATAAGGAAGGCAGCGATCAAAGGGCACAATCTTTTTCCTGTACTCTCACAGATGTAAATGTGGCTGGCACCTCATTTCCGTTGGGTTCAGTGGATTCTCGTTGTCGGAACACTGGAATCCATTTAGAAACAAATGTTGCTCCTATTAGTGAGATCCCTTCAGGACAAAGGGTTGATAGTACAGATCTTATTGCTCTAGTTCCGGAATTAGCTATTGTGGATCACCTCCCTGTGAACACACAACAGGATCCTTTCCTTGCCTTAAGCGATCATAGGACTTCACTGTCTACCTTTCAGAAACAGCAGCATAGTGTGGATTTGACTAGTAAAAGACAGACATTGCATCTGAAGCCGAAATTGAAAATTCCAGGTTCTTGCTTAATGAACCTACAGGTGTCAAAACTAGATCCATGATCAGGACAGGATCTTTTGGGTCTCTTCCTCAATCCAAATCCAAATGAATTACATCATATGGAATATAAGAGGAATAGGAAATGACATATCTATTGGGAGGGTTAAACTATTCATCAAGACCCACAAAATTGATTGTATTGTTGTGCTGGAGCCCAAAATCCATGTCAGTAAAATGACCCAAATATGCAGAAAATTAGGCATGAGTAACTGTGTTGCTAACTGTGATGATATGGCGCACATTTGGATTTTCTGGAGAGATCCCCTGGATTTTTCAATTGTTAAATTGGATGAACAGCAAATTACAATCACTCAAACTGGTTCTGTCTGGCCTCTATTCCATCTTTCTTTTGTTTATGCAAAATGTACCATTCAGGAGAGGCAGGCCTTATGGATGTCCCTTCGATCAGTGCATTCTCAAATCTCAGGGCCTTGGTTAGTTGCTGGAGACTTTAACTGCATTATGACAGTGGATGAAAAAATTGGTGGCAATCCACCAAATATGGGTGCCATCTCTGACTTTGTTGGGTGTGTTTCAGACTGTGCTCTACTTGATGCAGGCTTCATTGGCTCTCAGTACACTTGGCACAATAACCAATCTGGAGGTCATGGTATTTAGGCTCGGCTGGACATAGTGCTAATAAATTCGGATTGGCAAAACCTTTTCCCTATTTCGGTTGAACATTTATCTAGGGAAGCCTCTGATCATGCACCTTTATTGGTGAAATTACTACTCAAGAATACTTCCAAGAGCCGGTTTTGCTTTCAAAAAATGTGGACTTTGCATGACAATTTTCTTATGGCTGTTAATACTTGCTGGCTTACCAGCCCCTTGGCCTCCTCTCCCATATCTACTATGTACTTGAAGTTCAAATACCTGAGAAGTATGCTTCGAAATTGGAACAAGCAGACCTTCGGGAATGTTCATTTGAATTTGATGGCAGCTGAGGATGCGGTTCTAAAAGCAGAACATGCTTATGATGTACACCCATCATTGGAAAATTTTAACATTTTAGAGAAGGCAAAATCCCTTGAATCTGAAAAGCTCTTGCATGAGGAATGTTTTTGGAGACAAAAATCAGGGATCAGATGGCTCAAGGAGGGGGACAGAAACAATAAATTCTTCTATACTTCGACAAAAGCTAAAAGAAACAAATAGTATATTCCTCAGCTCCGAAATTCAGCAGGATTGCTAACCTCAGACCATGAGGATATAAAGAACATAGCTGTTGCTCATTTTCAGTCAGCTTTCTCCTCTCAACTTCATTCTATTGAGGAAACCTCCTTAAACTGCATCCCATCTTTAGTAACACTGTAGGATAACTTCATGCTCTGTGATGTTCCTACTGCTCTGGAAATTAAGGACACTGTCTATGCTCTGTCTGCTGACAGTGCACCAGGGCCGGATGGTTTCACTGGTGCTCTTTTCCAGAAGACTTGGCCTATTATTTCTGATGTGGTTGTTAGTGCAGTTCAAGAGGTTTTTACTAACTCTCAGCCTCTTCCGAGATTTGTTTCTTCCACTTTAATTGCTTTAATTCCAAAAAAAACAAAGGCAGTGGACATCTCAGATTACAGGCCAATAAGTCTTTGCAATTTCTTTTATAAGATCATTTCTGCCATTGTTAACAAAAGGTTAGCAACTATACTGCCAAAGATTATTTCTCAGGAGCAAATTGCTTTTGTCAAAGGGAGGCACATAATTGAAAATATTGCTTTAGCTCAAGACTTGACTCAGGAACTTGGCAGAAAAACCAGAGGAAAAAATATCATCTTTAAACTAGACATGGCCAAGGCATATGATAGACTGGAATGGAACTTCCTGTATGCTGTTATGCAAAGATTCGGCTTCAGTCAAACTTTTATACAACTGATTGGCAAGCTTATCCAGAATTGCTGGTTCTCTGTATTATTAAATGGTGATGTTGCAGGTTTTTTTAAGTCATCTAGGGGTGTTCGGCAGGGTGATCCGATTGCCCCCTCCTTATTCATTATTGCTGAGGAAAGTTTGAGCAGAACTCTAAAAGAAGCTCAGTACAAGAGACAAATTGAAAGCTTTCAAGGGCCTCGGAGGTGTCCTACTATAACTCATTTATTATTTGCAGATGACACATTGATATTCAGTAAGGCTAGCATTAACTCTGTAAGAAATTTACTGAAATTGCTTACAGCTTACGAACGTGGATCAGGTCAGCTTATCAATACTAGTAAGAGTGGTTTTCTCTTACACCCTAAGACAAATGATTCCACTGCTAATCAAATATCCAGGATAACAGGTTACATCAGACACAGTTTCCCTCTCAAATATCTTGGTTTTCCTCTGACCATAGGCCGCACCAGAAAAGTTCATTTTGTAGGTATCATTCACTCCATACAAAAGAGGATTTCAGGTTGGAAATCCACTCTCCTCTCACAAGGTGCAAAGTTGATTCTGATAAAGCATGTACTTACATCTATTCCCATTTATACCCTGTCCACTACTCCCTTTCATTCTGGTACTCATCAACTTCTGGAAAAGTCATTCGCAAATTTCTTCTGGGGCTCCTCCCCTAAAGGACACAAAAGACATTGGAGATCCTGGGACCTCATCTGCAGACCCATTTCTCAGGGAGGTCTAGGTATCATGTCCCTAAGGCAGATGGATATTGCTCTTATAGTTAAGATGCTATGGCAAGCATTGCATTCAAACTCCTTATGGGCAAATTACTTCAGAGCTAAGCATATTGGGCAGCTCCACTTGAGAGATGTGAACTTTCATAAAATGGTTGGACCTGCAAGACGAAGCTGGATCAAGGCAAAACAGATTGTCCTACAACATCACAAGACCATCATTGGAGATGGGAAACACACAAACTTTTGGCAAGATCACTGGATTGGTCAGCAATGTCTATCAGACTTTATCCCTGATAACAGTATTCCAAACTCTAATATTACTGTGAGTGACTTCCTGCAGCATCCCCAAAGAGAGGAAATTGAAGTACTGGATAGATTTTTGCCTGCTAAGCTAAAAACAGCCGTTCTTCATACCTCACTGAAGCCTGAAACTAATCTTCCAGTTTGGAGTCTGTCCTCCACAGGACGTTGCTCGGTGGCTTCCACTTACAAAATCCTATCAGACACAGCATCCATTCAGCAAGCCATTCAATGGGCTAGGCTTTGGTCTCCATGGCTACCAACCAAAATATCAGTCCACTTATGGAAAATTCTTCACAACAGCCTTCCTGTTGACAGAAATGTACAGCGACTGGGTGTCCAAATGTGTTCTAAATGCTCCTGTTGTCAGGCTCATCAGGGGGAAAGCCTCAATCACCTGTTCATCCACAGTGAGTTAGCAGATTATATATGGTCTTATTTCCAATCGAAGGGGCTGCCTTTTGATGGAAATTCAGTTATATCTTTCATTCCCAATGCTGCCAGCCACATAAAGCCGAATTCAGCACATGGTCTCCTAGTCCTAGCAGTGATTGGTTTTGGTTTCTGGGAAATGTGGAGAGTAAGAAATTCTATGAGATATGACAGCTGTGATATTTCCAACCGACGTGTTCTCCTTCAAATTATTGCTAAAGTTAAACAGGTTTGCTCAATTGCTTCCTACAAGGAGCATGATATTAGCAAACGGAGGGTACTTGACTCCTTTGGGATTTCTCCCCCTTGTTCTATAGGTGCTCTGTTGAAAACTATTAAATGGGTTTCTCCCCCTTGGCCATCTTTAAAATTAAATACCGATGGAGCTTGCAAGTCAGATGGAACCTCAGGTGGAGGTGGTGTCATCAGAGACCATCAAGGAAATGTCATACTAGCTTTCTCCCATTTCTATGGTCAGGCCAACAGTATACTTGCAGAAGCAAGAGCACTCATTGATGGTATTAAATATTTACATACAATTTCAGTTCACCCAGCTTTTATTGAATGTGATTCTCAAGTTCTTGTTCGAACTATCAACAAGGAATACCACTGTCCATGGTCAATCCTTTCTTATGCTAGAGAGATTTGGAGATCAATCACACAACTTGACAAGATTGTTCACACTTACAGAGAAGGGAATAAAGTGGCGGATCTGCTGGCCTCGCTAGCCTGCACTTCAAAATGTAATACCTTTTTTTCCTACACTGATTTGCCCCCTGCTATAAAGGGAGAGGACCGAATGGATAAGCTGGGAATGCCCAGCATCCGACAGATGTAATTGTTTTTCCTATTATATAGCAATAAAATTCACCCCCTAGTGACTGATGGCCCACCCATCTGTCCCTAGGTAGGGCTTTTTGGATCAAAAAAAAATCTATTCAGTTCTCCGCTTCATTCGGATTAGAAGAACCATAGAAACGCATAGGGTTTAAGCTCCGAAAGTTGTGATGTAAATCACCAGCCCTTGCTCATGCGCCAGCTTGCGCCATGGTTTGTAATGCCTGAGTGAGGCCAGCAACTGTTTGCTGCATGCCATCCAAATTTAAGCGATGAGCCATGGTAATAATAGGGTACCTAAGGGAAAAATAACAACTTGTTATTTCTCGTGGAATTGGAAGGAAAAATCAAAAAGCTAAGTAACTATCTTATCCCGGGCTCTACCCAATTCTCACATGGGTGTGAAAATTTCTTCCTTAGTTCATAGGTAGGGGTCCTTAAACCTTGGACTTATCCTATGACATAACTCTTCTTCCTAAGTCCTGAGACTTAGGCTCTGATACCAACTTAACTTTCACGCCCTGAGCCTTTATTACAGTAGAAGACTCGCTCGAGGAATGCAAACAACCGGCATGGTAAGTCTCTTGCAAGCAAGAATGATCAGAGCGCCAGGCAATAACACATAAGAATGCAATCGTACAATATTTACTCAACTTCAACTTTCATTAATAATTAAATCCAATATTCGAATACAACCACTAATTCAACTTCCATCATGCTAGACTTAAGAAATAAGAAATTACATAGACTCGATCTAAACAATGTAAACTTCCTAAGTCTTCGCTCATTCTTTATTCACTCTCGGATCCGCTACTTGAGCATTCCGAATCCGAACCCGACTCACTTCCATTTCCTGAAAAAGAATGGAAATAGGTAATGAGCACACTTGCCCAGTAGGTATCTTCGCATCAACATGAAGGCATCATTAAAGTAATTAACGTTTTTGCTCTAGAGGAATAAGGTAAAATCATGCGAATGCGATCAATCATGCGATTAAACCAAAGTATGTAAGATAGAATGAGAGCAAGTATGAACTAGCAAGAATGTTATAAGAACATGGTATGGCCTTTCATGAACAAGAATGTAACGAGAATGTACTAGTAAGCAACATAATCATCACTCCAGTATCTTTTGCTTATGAGCAAGTACTTCGTGAATTTCTGTGGAATATCAAGAAAGTCATGTATAAGTATCAATCATGCTGTATCGTGTTGTGGATTTTCACTTATTTATAAAGAAAGTACTCCCAGCGCAATGCGACGCCAGTAGCATCATACCCCATGGTTTATAATAGTATGTTTCCGACAATCAGCCGAGAGGACTAGCATAGAACCCTTGAACACAATTAGTGCTCGATCGCATCTTCAAGTATAAATCAAGCTTTTTCCACGCATGTAACAATAAAGTATGGCCAAGAATGTACAATTCCAACAAGCTCTTGATGACAATAATTCAATGAATGAATACTTTAATAAGAATCATGAGAAATCAAGAAGGACTTATACTATGTTATACTTATGGAAATAAATCGGCAGCATAACGGTACATTCTTTATTTTCCATTCATTATATTAGGTTTCTTGATCAATATGATAAGTTCTAGATCATCAAGAGTCCATCTAGAAACCTTGGAATATCAACCCTTGGTCAAACCTCGGGTTAAAATACTCAAGCAGTGTGACGGTCGTGTACTGGGCCGTTACATGATGTGACGCTCCGGTATTGGGCCGTTACATTAGTCTGAATCCAGAACCAAGAAATCGGGCTCAGTTGAATGTGACGGTCGTATATTGGGCCGTTACATGTGCCTGACGGTCCAATATAGATCCGTTACACTACTGATAACCAGAAACATCGATAGTATAATCTAATCACTTGGGTTTTAATGGTACAACCAACTTGGCGTCCTAGTGGGAATCCCAGGCTCGCGGATAATTACGGAGGCCTTGCAACAAGATTTCCTAGTCCATTGGAAGGAATATCCAATACAGAGGTCCTCATGTACAAGAATAATGTTCCTATAGTGCAAAGTGAACTAATGGACATATACCTGAATATATGTCATGTACTTAGATAAATGACTCTATTGATAGAGAGGATGTGTAAAAATAGGAAATCATGATAAAATTCCGTCAATACATCTTTGGAAAATCATGATTTAGATACAAAACTATAGAATTTTGGCACATGAAATTAACATAACTTAAAATAACTTAAGATACCTTAATCATGCAATTTCTATTATGAATCAGTAAATAAACTTAAAGTCATGATAACAGGTCAAAACTTAGTTAACTAGGCTTATTTATAAGTTAAATTAACTAGTTTCCCATTCTATCTACAGTTACCCTGACGGTCTAGAATGGGTGCGTCACAGTGACTGTGACGGTCTATCGTGAGGCTGTTACAGTAATTTAACGCTCCATAGATGGTGCATCAGAGACAACAGAGAACTTCAAACACCAAAGAAGGTGTGACGGCTTATAGTAAGGCCGTTACAGTCTGTGACGGTCTAAGTATGATGCGTTAGAGTCCCTGTTAACAGTATAAAGAAATTAAACGACTATGATTTAAAACCATGTCATGTTTGAAAAAGATTTAACTACTCCAATCATGACAAAATGAAGTGAAGGTCATCTAGATGCATAGGTTGCAGTGAATTGACAAGATAATATCTTTGATATTTGATTAGGGCTAAGAATATGTATGTATGCATGAACCCACTAAAACATGGAATTCATAGTCTATAATGCATGGAATCAAGTACAATCAGACGGCTTTTATCCCTAACAAGATGCTTTTACCAATCATGAGATAACCTACCTTTTAACTAGGCTTTAAGCTTCTGATTTGAATTTGAAAATCGAGCCCTAGCTCTCCTTTCCCAGCGATTTTCTAGCAACTTCCTGCTGCTCTATCTCTCCAACCTAAAGATGTGAAATTTTGAGGGTAAATATATGAAACTAAGGTGATCAAAAAGTTATAAAGGATTGAATTCTAATTACCTCGTTTAGACGTCCTAATCTCTTGATCTTCAAGGGTCTTTTGCTCTGAATCCTGAGTTACTATGGTCGAACCAGCAACTTTGGAAGCTTCAATCTCTTTGGTTGCTTGATCTCCTATCATGAAATTTGGAGAACTATTAGTCTAAAGTATACTAAACAAAATCTTTTAAAGAACTTACCTGAAATTCTATCCCCTTACCTTGATTCTTTACGAGCCAAAAGTAAGGGTCGCTCAGTTCAGAACTAGGTCCTATTTATAGGGTTTTGAAGATTAGATCGATTCTAGAGTCGTTAATTTTCCAGAACCTAATCCCTAAGAGTCCTTAGTAATGTTATAAACTCTCCCAAGTCGATCCCTTATAGATAGGATTCCAAAGTTCTAATCTTTTTTCTCGTTCTTTCATTCACGGAACTAACAGAATGTAACGCATTAAGACTGGTGCGTTACATGGCTGTGGCGGTCGCACGATAGACCGCTACATCCAACGTGCACAGAGTTCAACATCAATCAAACTCTTTTGTGAATTATGCATATTATTATCCATAAAAATGGTATTTTATCTTTAAAATATGTAAATAGGCTAAATAACCTTCTAGAATATGGGCCAAACTTAATGGGCTTGGTCCTTAAACCTTTTGGATTTTATTTAAATAGGCTAGGTTTATTATTTAACATAATTGGGCCTTATAATGACTTATTAATCCAATAATCCTTTTATTAATCTATTTAGCCCTTATAAATTCAGAAAGTTCTATAAATAACTCAGAAATTATTACATAAATTCTGGGGCACGACAAGCATGGTCAGAGGCCCGAGCTCAGCTTGAATTGTTATCACCCCGTGGCAGGCTCTCCTTGAGTTGTCGTAAGTTGCAATGGTAGTCGAAGTGGGCCTCAACATATCTTCTGAGATATTACAAGAGTGCAGGGTACTGAGGAGACAAACATTTATGGAGGATCTAGTGTCAACCAAAGCCGCATCGATAGTCACCTTATTCAAGGTGATGGAGATGCAGAGCGGCATTTGTCGTGCCTCAGGAGGTGCTAATTCAGACTCTGAAAAAGAAATGGTCAGCCCTTAGTGATTGTGGCCAAAGCCGATGGTAGACTGTCTACTGCCATGTCTTCATTCACCAGGACCTTCTGCAAAAAATCTCGTAAAGCATCTTCATGTAACTTGGACCTCTTAATCAACTCAAGCATTGAGATCTTGGCCGGCATCCGATCCAAGTGGTGTAATAGGTCATACTGCGTGCCTGGCAAGGGCTCCACTTCTTCTTGATTAGCAGCCTGCTGCGGGAACTGGGGACTGGGTGCAGGTGCACTAGAGGTGGGATAGTTCTGATGAAATAGACGCCCGCTCCGGAGCGCAAGGTTTTGTGCCGGCATGACGTTTGATGGACTCATGGTGGGTGTTTTGATGGGCCTAACAGAGTGAACAAGGAGGGTAGAAGTAGAGGTTGCAGGCAAAATGGTGGTGATAACGGGAGAGGCAGGCTTAACGGGCGCCTCCGGGAAGATGTTGGGTGAAGGTTTAGGCGAAGGAGTGGTAGTGGAGGGTGTAATGGGTGCTAACGTGGAGATGGGTGAAATGTTGGGTGATGCGGTGAATAGAATAAGGGGTTTTAGAGGAATGGTGACTATGGCGAGGTCGCGGTGGTGGGTTGAAGGATAATGGGTGTAGAAGGCGAAGGGAACGGGAGATAGGTATGGTGGAGGCCAAGCCATGAGTTGAGCTGACGAATCATCATCATAAGACCACCCAGCGTTGAGAGCTGGGCGGTGAACCATATTGACCTGTGCCGGTGCCGGCGGCTGAGGTTGCGGAGCGGGCGGATGGTTGGGCATCGGATTCTGATGAATCCCCAATTCCTGCACAGGCTGCTGCTGCTGCTGTGGCTGCAGCGCTTGCTGCTGTCTTGGCGCCTGCCTTCTTCTTTCCTTAATCTCTGTAATAACCTTGTGCATCTTAGCCCAGTCAATGCGCTGCTCTTCCTGTAAATCATAGACAAAATCTCTAAACTGTAAGCATCTTTTAATCGTGTGCCCAAGCTACCGGTGGAAAATGTAGTATCTCGACTGATCAATGGTCGGGTTACAGTTCGACCATTCTGGAGGTAGTTGCAGAGCACCAATGGACATAAGGGCAGAGAAAATGTCTGGTAGGGTTTCTGGCAAGGGAGGGTACTGGGCTCTCTTCGAACCCAGACGCGGGGGTGCATAGCCGTTAGGTGGAGGGACGTTATGGTATTGTGGTGGCTGTTGTGGCTGCTGAGAAGCAGGGAAGGATGGTTGGGCGTTTTGTAGAGTGGGGAATTGAGGGTTGCGAGGAGGTTGCTAGAAACGTGGTGGAGCGGACTGGTTGGTGGACTGGAAGATGACGGCTTGCACCTGCTCATTGGTTTGGACCCCCTCGGTGACTGGCCCCTGGGGCTTTTTTGTGTACTTGGGCTTCTGGGGTTCAAAGAGGGTGTGGATAGGGGAATCCTTAAATTGGGTCTGGATGAACCTGGCCCAACTGTACAGCTGGTGCATGCTAGCAATGTCATTCATGGCCAAGATATTCTTGAAGGTAGGGGTGGAATTGGAAATTAGGAGCTTGACCTTCTCTTCCTCCGGAATATGCTCAGGCACGCGAGCGGCCATTTGCCTCCATCTATCAACGTATGTGGCAAAATCTTCATTGGTCTTCTTCTTTTCGGCCACCAGATCAGTAAATGAATATTCTGGGCCGACCTGATCCTGAAACCTCTGAATGAACTTTTCCTTTACAACCTTAAAACTCTCTGCGTCCTCTAAGGGCAAGGCATAAAACCATTCCAGGGCGACCCCGTCTAACGAGCGGCGGAACAAATACGCCATGAGGCAATCGTCATACTGAAACTTTGCCGACTCATACAAAAAGTCCCTCACATGGATGTAAGGATTACCATTCCCATCATACTTTACGTGGGGAGCTCTAACTGAGGAGGGAAACGAATATTGTGGAAACTGGGAACTGGGACGTCAGCCAAGGACTATGGGCTGACCCGCTTCTGAAGGAGGTCAATCTGTTGCTGCATGGTAGCCCACTTGTCAAGGAGTTCCCGCTCTCGGGACGGAGGAGGCAAGACAGAAGGAGCGGACGCGGTGTGAGGGGCCAAAGGACAAGTGGGTGTAGAGGGAAGCCCATAAGAAGGATATTGGGCCAAGGAAGGACCCATACCCACGTAAGTCAAGTGGGCGGCCCCAGCCTGAGGGCACAGAAGATCAACATGGCCCACAAGGGCTTGCGGCACTAGTGGAATGGACCCATAAGGGTCAACTTGAGAAGATGGAAGGAGCCCAGCCTTCCCTTTGTCAAGAACCTGATGGGCTGAGTTTGAGGACTGGCCCGCCTTTAGATTTGAAAAATGAAGAACCCTGGGTTGGACCGGGGTTAGATCAATTGGAGCAGCAGAGGAAGCCCCAGGCCCATTAACCATGGATTGGGAGGCAGAGGTGGCAGCAAGACCCTGTGAAATAGAAGGAGGTGGGGCACTCGACCCCTGCAAAGTCTGATAAATGACATGAAGCTGGGATGGATCTAGCTAGGCCATCATCTGAAGGATCTGACCGGCGGAACCTTGAGTAGGAGGGTTTGAAAGGGAGGGTTGACCACCCTCAATGGCAGCAGACAATGGAGGGGCAGACCCCTGGACAATGACCCTGGGTGGGTCCTCTAGGAGGCCCTGAAGAAGGGAGTCCTCATGGGGTTGAGAAAAGTAGTAGGACGACATGGTGGAATCAAACAGTGGGTTGAAGTAGGAAATGAAAGAAGGATTACCCCTAGGAGAAGAACCTATGAATGGAAAACAATTCCACATGCAACGTGGTACCTAACACGAAGATGCCAACAACAAGCAATAAGCACACTTGATGTGATGGCTAATAAGATGCACAAACAAGAGAGGAGATAAGGGGCAACCAAGGTCAATCAAGTTACAATGATGCACGGAAAATTTTAATTTGTTTCCCCTTTTGGAATCTTAATGACTTGAATTAAATTAATCTTCTCTCCAAAATAGGATTCCTAATAGGGGTGGATTGGGGACTTGGTTGACTCTATGTGTGAACCTTCTCTCTCGTATGCAATCTAGACACGGGGTGGCAACGGTACAACCTGCCCGACATCCGTGTGGGAATCCACGGCTCACGGGGGCTTATGGAGGTCCCAGATAGGATCACCTTGTCGACTCCAAGGAATATGGAGGTGAGAGGATCTCCTACCAAGGTAGGTATGCAAGTACTATGATAAAATGTATGATCCTATATACACCGGAGTGCATACAAATTCTAGCCTAAAACTAATAAGCAATAATCAAATAATGATACAGATATGACAATAATGACATAAACATGAATGACAACCAGGGGGAGACAAACAGCACCCAAAATAAATACCAAGATGATGAATAATAAAGCACAAATGTCAATCTCGGGGTGTACTGTAATAAAATAGCGGTCTGATGGGAGATCGCATAGAAAGGTAGACGGTCCTGGGAAGACCACAATCTGCCAGGGAGCAACGAACATAAATAACAGAAGCTAGCTTAAACAGTGCTGGGACACTAAACGCGTACCTGAGTGAAGGAGACGGTCTGATGGGTGGCCGTAATCTGCATGAAAACGGCCCTAACAAGACCACAAAAAACCAGAAGACAAGAAACAGCATGAAACAGAAACTCAATTGAGACGGACGTACTTGCGACTGGAGAGGGCGGTCTATCGACCGACCGCTGGCTTACTGAAACTGTCCACAGGAGACCGCAAACCAATCAGAGAGCAAAAAATGACAGAAAATGAAACGAAAAACCCGGGGAGATTTAAAAATGAACGAGACCAACACCAGGAAGTAGGTCAACAATGTCAAAACATGACGGGCATAAGGCGTCCCACCGTGATCGCCAAAAAAGGATGTAGATATAGATTATTTCCTAATCTTCCCAAAGTTAGAGTGTGTGGGTGTGAATGAATATAACTAATATGGCATCAAATGGAACATGGAAGGACACGACTAATGCAATGAAATCAATCACCCACGCACACTACCAGACCGTGATCGCCACCAAGGTAAACAGTGCAAGGAAGTACGCACCACGTACCTTGGAAAAGGGAGATGGATGAAGACACTCGCCAAACTGGGACAACGTTGGTGCAGGACGAAGACGGTCTTGTGACGACCGATGAACAGTGAAGACGGTCGGACGATAGGCCGCTACAAGCGCTGAAGCAGAATGCGGGAAGAAGACACGGGCATAGGACTTGGACGGTCTTTGATTGGCCGCAAACAGTGGAGAGACGGCCTGCCGAGGGCCGCTACCTCCAATAGACGGTCGGAAGTAGACCGCAAGAGCTTCCAGAACCCGAGCCGGGGAACTCAATCTTCCACCCCTTCCGGCCAGCCAGGAGGGATGGGCCTCACGTTGAAACACCTACTAACCTGCAAGACAACACAAATGACAAAAGAAGATGGCCCAAATTAGTTTATGGAAGTGCAATATCTATAAGCATGAACTACAAATGAAGCACATAACTAGAAGGGTGAGTACCTGGGGGTTTTGGGTTTTTAACCCCTATGGGGGCGAGGAAAATAGTAGGAGGATGTAAGAATGCTGAGATGCCAGTGAAAAGTGTGAAGAGAACGAAGAGGAATGGAGATGAAATGACTAAACGAGACCAAAAAAAGGACTTAAACGATGACACTAAGAAAAATATGACAAAACCGATTACTCCATGGACCGAAGGCTTAGAGGACGTAGAAAGCATTTCTCCATGACTGGATTTCACTCTAGAAGGCGACAACACTTCGACGTGAACTCCCGGAATCTTCCCCCTCGCGGCCATGAGCCAAGGATTCTATTTATAGACCCTTGAAACCCTAGCTCGAGTTGAGGGTTTTTGGGCGGGAATCCGGCCTGGATTATTTTGAATAAAATGGAGATAATACTCCCAGCTTTTATCAGGATCAAACGGCGCCCTATTTGGCTGAGAATCTGTAGAGAAATATGTGGATGAAGTAATAGGTTTGACCACGGATAGAGAGAGAAACCGCCCGTCGACGTAGGAATATCGGCTGATAAAACGGTCCAATGATAGACCGCCAGAGACACTTAGCGGTCTATCGTTTGACCGCTATCCTCCTGGCCGTTAAAAAGAATAAAAAGTAGATAAATATGCTCATTTATTTACAATGACCAAGTCAAACACAAAAAAGGGTCTTCCAATAGACCGCCACCTTTATGGAACGGTCTATCATGAGACCATTATAAAAAACAATAGGTCGACGCAGAAAATGACAGGTCGACGCAGGGATGGGTCATGTCGACGCAAGGAAGGGCCAGGTCGATGCAGGTTCAAACAAACGGTCATCCAATAGACCGCCTCATTCCAGAAACGGCCTATCGTGAGACCATTATTAAGGTGGTCATTTGAGAAGAAAATAAATAAGAGACAAGTATGCATACTCAGCCCAAAGACCTAGTCAAACCAAATCCCACAAAGCCCAAACTCGAGAAAACATGGGAGCAAGCCCAAACCAGGGAAACAAATGCCATAAAATAGGCCCAAAAGACATCTAAAAATGCCCCAATAAGTGATGGACAACTTGGGACATAATAAATAAAAGTAAGAAAAGAACCCAACTCAAAGGTATAAAACAGGTGTCAACACCTCGGGCCTTCATCAATTCTACAGTTCGCTAGTATCTGTCTACGACAGGGGAGGGCAAGTTTGCTGCTCCCAATAGCATGAGTTGCCTCCCCCCTTTTGCCTTGGGTCAGATCATGTATCCTCTGCTACACTGGTTGTGCCTCGACCGCACGTCTGAATCCATTATCGGGGAGGGGGAAATTCCCGCTACTTTCTTTCTTTTCGTTTAAGTGATTTTGAATCACCTTGTGTTTTCAGGGATCTACCCAATTATGGTATGACTTTCTAAGAATCCTCCCTACGGGTGAACAATGAAAGTCACCTAGGTGACGACATGAACAACCAATGTCCCGAGGTTCTGACCCTGGATCGTTAGGGGCCCTAAGTAGGCTAGTCCTCAGGGTTGCTACATCCATTCTGGGTCATGAGATCGTCGTGTTCGGCCTCTCATTAATTATGAGTTTTACTCTGGGGCTCCCCGTGTGTAGGCTCAATTTTCCCCCCTTTTGACCTCCTGAGTAAGGGGAGAAGCTGCCCAAATCCTTTTAGATTTCTGTTGTTGTTCGACTACTTGCTTTGATTGAACGCCTACCATTTAAATCTGAATCGAGTTAGTACTTGATTTTTTTGAATGATGCTATATGGATGGCTCTGGATGATGTATCTTCAAATTATGTACCCGTGCTCAAGTATGAACCTCGCACGGATGACGAACTATGAAATTAAGAGCAATAAGAATTCCAACGCAATAACATGAATCAGTAATGTTTCTAGGACCCTGGGCCATGGGCCATGGTCAATCTCTCCCACCCTGTCTACCCAAAAATTCTAACCAGGCTAAGATTTCCCTGCATCGACCTTAGGGTTGTCTAGGTCGCCCCCATGGCCAGATGAGTGTTGGCACCCGAAATATGATCAATGGTAGTCGTGCCTGAACGATAAAAGGAATGCGGCCCGCCGGAGTGCAAAAGCCGAAGAGGAGAAGTACACAAGGGTCCCCCCGGACTATTGAAGCTTTAGGTCACCTGACGAGAGCGTCAGTGACTCCACCTCAGGATGGTCGGAACAAATCCACAACAAACCAGTAGTGCCATTCGGCCTGCCCAACGAACCAGTATCAACTCAGTCGTGCCGAACAAACTTCATCTATTGTTTGATCCGGGCGAGAATGTACTTGATGGTTCACCACCCGACAAGAAACCTTCTTGAGGTGAAGAAATGTCCCCGACTTCTCAGAACAAGGTGTCGATGGCCGCATCAGCCGAAAACCTGAATGTCTGAACTAAAGGCACGAACAACATCAGAATTGGCCGTCTAGTGGCCTGACGATCCTCTCGATACTTCTCATGTCGATCCCACCGAGACACGATGAGATGAAAGTTCAAGTTGACTCTCGCAGTCAGTCCTAGTTTCATGAGCCAAAGCCTGGCCCGAACAAGCACTACAAGGGGAACAACCTGGCATGCCCCTAATCCAGCGCGCTCCAATGCCCCTAATCCGGTGCACATAAAGCAACCCTCATTAAACCGACGTTCCCACCTACGCGCCGGGTGAGGCCACACCGGTTAAGGCTATAAGAAGGGGGCTTTCGAACAAAAAAGAAAGAAAGAGGGGGAGTGCAAGGGTCGAAGTGAGAAAAAGAGAGAAGGGGAATCTGAGAGGGGAAGCTTGGAAAAGAAGAAAAAATATGAGAGAGACTTCCTTGGGCAGTCGTCTACCATTCGTCAACAGAGAGGAAAGGCTCGGAGCGAGGGAAGAGAGGAAGATTTTTGATACTCTATTTTCGTTGTAAAGAGTGAAGGTGGGTGTGTAGGATATCACCTTCATTCTTCATCTAGCCCTCCCTTTGTCAATATCTCCTCCGTGGCTTGTAATGAAACGGGCAATGATTTGAGCCCGCATCCCCCTTCATTTCCTTTTTAGTTTAGCCTTAGGCTCTTTTTCTTTTCATCTTCTGATGAAAAGATGTAATGGAACGGTCTCGTGCGGCAACGCTAGGCCGAATGCAATATATATTCCTTTTCTTTGATCATTTTTTAAGATGTGTCTGAGTCCCTCCTATTGTTCTGCTGCATTTACTTCCGTATCGTTTATTAACATCTGGTTTCTGCGGTCGATGTCGAGCATGCCCTGGATAACCAAGGGCTGCATTAACATTATCCCCCTCCCTAGGGCTCTCTTTCAGTATGGTAGCTATGTTAAATGCACCATATGCTCATCGTTGGTCTCACCGCCAGAGACATACATATATGTGCATCTCTGTTTTCCCCCCTGGGATTGGCTTCCCTATTACCTCTCCGTTCACAGTCATGAACTGGAGAGAATAGGGTCACCCCTATAATCTGGGTGCGAGGCCTCTGGGTATGGCCATTTTTCCATATGTCACCCGCCAGTCGCTCGAGCGTTTGTTTCTTAAATTCTCTGTGGTTCCCTAGCTCATGGCTGACTCCCAAATGCTAACTAATTAGCTTTCTTCCATGTCCAGCCTACCGCCAGTAGTGTAGTGGATGAATAATATATTACTGTGATTCCTTTGCCCCGAGTAGGGTGGGGGGGAAGGTCTACCTAATGTGGCCTATTCCCTATCTAAATTTCATGGGTAAAAATTGAAGGTTTAATGCGAATACTGTGTTCCGTCTCGACCGTTAGGACTCACTGACCGGGGAGGGGGAACACCCCCATCGAACGTTCACGTCGCTTTCCTCATGAATCACCACCAGGCTATAGGATCCCGTTCACCTATGGCGCGGAGTCCTATAAGCCACCAGAGGTGAATAAGAATGGGTCTTTTGACCCAACATTAAATCCACATTCCTCCAGGAGTGGTGGTGGCTGTGGGTAAGGGACCTCTTGTAGGCTGGTCCTCGAGGTTTCCCCCCTGTTTTGGTCGTCCCTTTTGGACAATGTTTTTGGACCATGGAGTATTGGCACCCCTCATACGCTAGTCCTTGGGGTTTCCATCCACCTGGGTCCGCCGATCACCATTTGGCTTCCCGGCTTTAATCCGCATACCCCAGTATCAGTGGGAATGCCTCCACTCCCCCCCCCCCCCCGCAACCCTCTGGGTATGGGGAGGGGCTGCCAAATTTTTCACTGAATACTAAGTCTGAATCATGATGGAGCCTCAGTTCTAGGGACGGTAAGCTTGTTACAGACTGTGCTTGAGTAGGAACCTCACACAAGTCATGGTTTGTTGTGTCTGCAGGACAATCAAATCTGAATTTACTCAATGAATAAAACCTTAGTCAACGTCAAAAGACTGAGCAAAATCACAGTGTAATCCAACAACTTAGAAAAGATCAAATTATGCCCCCAAATTCGACGTGGTCCAAATCCGGCATGCCCTAATCCGGCGCCGCCCCCTCTGCGCCACTTTCATCCCACACTCATAATCCATTCCAATCCCATGGGCTCTAATCCGGCACGCCCCCTCCGAGCCGTTTAACCTATCTCAATGCCCCACGCCATTTTCAAACCCCCGACTGCATCGACCTTAGCCCAGCTGCATCCACCTCCAATCCTCAGCTGCATCAACCTCCAGTGCTCAGCTGCATCGACCTTACCCCTGCTGCATCAACTTTACCCCCAAGCTACATCGACCTTAGCCCCAGCTATTTCGACCTTAGCCCCAACCTCTGGCTTTTGTGAAAGCCTGATAAAACCTTCTAATAAATGATTAATGAGTTCAACCTCAATAAATTATTAAAAAAATTAATTAAGAAATAAATAATAATAATAATAAATCAATTAGCCGAGCTTGCCTTCTATTTGAATGTACAATTGTGTTTGAACACACTTATCTTTGCTTGCTTGCTTCTTTAGCTTGCTCTACCAAATGTAATTCTTTTTATTCTTATAGTGAGCTCCCTTGCATTATAAAAGGTGCTGCTCGACTGGACTCACTAGGCTTGCCTAGTATCCGATTGATGTAATTCTTTATTTACCAATATTGGAATAAATTCGCCTCCTAGTGGTTGGATGGTGGAGTGGCTTTCTCCTTACCTCTGGTAAGGGGTGCACTCTCCCATTAACCCCTAGGTTAGGTTTTCTATTAAAAAACACACTTATCTTTGCTGCCTTGCTGGCTTGTTTCGCATGCATGTTTGTTGAATATTTGTCATCATCTCGGGCCTCGGTATATCAAATGGTGATCTGCCTAAGGTTAGACTAGCTCTGACTAGAAGCTCTCACTATGCGCGATGGTGGTCTTCGGACCTACGCTCTCCGTCATGTATCGAGGGCTCCGGGTAATGAATGAATTTGAACTACATGTTCGAGCTTATATTTTTGTTCCCGCATTACGAATTATCACTCTCGCTGGTTCACTTATGCTTACACGTTTATATAGCCTCAGTGGCCTATTATGTTGGCCATTAATCAAGGGTTTTCCTCTTCTTGGAGGATGTAATTAACGTCATAACCTTTATGGTATGACGGACTACCGGTCTCGACACGAACTTCACATTCGTCTAACTAAGTCAGATCGAGCGCATAATAAATTTGTCATTTATGTGACTGGCACGCCTACACAATAAATCAATAAATAAAATAAATCAAAAATAAATAAATAAATAAAAATGTGTGTTCCACAATGAGTCGACTTCCTTTCAAAGGCTCTTTGAGTCGGCGACATTCTCTTTCCTAGAAAATGAGTCAGCGGCAGACCATATGAGTCGGCGCCATTGGCGCCGATTCATTCTTACCCCGTGCGCTTCCACTTTCCAAAGGCGCAGACTCACCATATCGCCCCTCACCAGCGTCGAACCACTTCCCATTGGCGTCGATTCATCAACCTTCTGCCCAGGTCGACCTCATGTGAGCCCGGGGTCGACTCCAGCCTTTTGTCAACCCATTAAAATCCCCTTAATTACCTGACCTAGGGTCATATTTTGAATAAATAATAAGATTAATAGTGAAACCAGCGCCAAATTTCTTTGATGTTTGCTTCTCCTGCTCATACATCTACCCATGTGCATGTATCTATGTATATATATACCACTACTTCATTGTGTGGTTGTCATTATTCTGACCCCTCGGTATATCAAATGGCGATTTGCGAAAAGTAAAATTAGGTCTGGCTGAAAGCTCTCAGTATGCATGACGGTGGTCTTCGGACCTATGTTCTCCGCCATGTACCTGGGGTCGGGTTAAAAAAATTGATTATGTCGCATGCTTGAGTGTATATCTAGGGTTTGCATAGGGTAATTTTCTTACGTTTCTATACCTGTTCAACCTCGGTGGCCCTCTATCTTGGCAATTAATCAAGGGTCTTCCTCCTTCTCGGAGGATGTTGGAGAGGGGGATTTATGTAGCCCAATTAAGAGCAGCCGAACTAGGCCCCTCGGGGCCCAACAAGGCTCAGCTCAGCCAAGTGACAGCCCCCTGGGGCCCACTTAGGTGAGAAAGCCCAATAAAAGATTTGCTCGAGGATACTACCTTCCTAGGCGGCCTCTATGCTCGGAAGGCCCGAGCGTCGGTCAGGTCACAGGAAAGGTCCATGCCAGAGCCATCCCTCCGCCCGGGAGAAGAAGGCGCATGCCGACCGATCCGACCCATCTTCATCTGAGCTAAGCCTACCGCCCGGATAGGGCTGGCCTCTCTGAGCTCGGAACGGCCGACGATTGCTTATCCATGCAGCCGTTAAGAGTCCTCTGTGAGCAGGAAGTTATAAAGGTGAGGGACTCCAGCTCCCCAAGGTGATAACACTCCCACGATAAGGCAATAAAAGCCCACGTCGAGGACGTAACCCCCACCTGAAACCCCTCGACTTATAGGACTCCAGAAGATGGCACACTATTTAACCCATGGATACCCTCCGGCGAAAGGTAAGGGCAATCACACGCTCAAAACTCCTGAGCAGGAACCACTTCACCCATCTGCTGGAGAGGGATCTCGCGCAGAAGCTACTTCCTCCCTATATTGCTCCCACCATAGCTCTACTGTCTTAAGCATCGGAGGGTTTTCCCCAGGGACTCATCCCTAGGCCCCCTGATCAGTTTCCCTTTCTTGCAATTCACTATCCGATGATCCACTGCCCGCTCAGGACCAGCGCCAGATCTTGCCTCTTCATCTAGCGCCGTCTGTGGGAAACGTATAAGAAGCCAGCATGGTGCGAAGGAGCTCAGGGAGGAGGTCCGCCGGCGACAGGGGAAAGGCCATGATAGCGGCAGAGGATGGCCCCTCCCGGGCCTCACAGAACCCCCCCTCCAACGCCAGTGCCCCCGTCGACGGACCACCACCACCCCACCTGCGGCGGTAGGGCTACCGCCCAACGTGGTACGGACGCCTTCCAGGCCCTCAACGCGAAACTAGATGTCCTCGTGGAACTCATGAGGACCCAGGCGGCTAGGGATGGAAGGTCCCGCGCCCCGTCAGGGAGCCCTCCCCACGAGAATGCATCCCAGCACACCGCCGGAGGCCGCTTCACTCTCCGCGGCCAGCAGATCATCCGCAACAGGATTGGAGGACCCTCGCAGGCTCTGCCTCCGGAGCAAAAGGCTTCCTCCACACCAAGGCGGGGAAAACCTGGGGCGCGCCCGGAGACCAATGTTCCCGGGGATCACCAGGATGCTCCTCCCAGCCCCACGGCACGACAACAGCCGGAGTTATCCCTCCGACTGTGAGATTTCGAAAGGCGTTTCGCAGAACAGGAGCGTGCCCTCTGCGCCCTGCAGAAGACCTCTTTCTCAGAGGATGAGGAGAAATCCCCGTTCTCGTAATATATCTTGAAGGTAGAGGTGTCTCCCAGAACCTCCATCCCGACCTTCAAGCTCTACGACGGCTAGGGTGACCCGGCCGATCACTACGATAGCTTCGACGCTCTGATGACCCTACACGGAGCATCCGACGCCATCAAGTGCCGAGCCTTTGTGACCACCCTGGTCCAAGGCGCTCAAGCATAGTTTCAGGCCCTCGCCCCCGGATCCATCCGAGACTTCAAGCAATTTGGGCGAGTCTTCAAAGAGAGTTTCACCGGAAGTGCCCCCCCAAGGTCGGTAGCGGGGCTCCTGGCCCTCAAACAGGCGCAAGGGGTAAGACTATGGGCTTATATTCACCGATTTAAGTCGGAAGCCCTGAGAATCCCCCCCCCCCCGCCTGGACGTGGCCTCAGCCATAACCACGCTGACTGGGGGCACCCGGGACGAGAATCTCCGCCGCGAGCTTGTCCTCCACCCTCCCTCGACCCTTGCCGAGCTAGTGACTCTGGCGTTGCGCCATGCCGAGTGAGAAGAAGTAATTAGCGCATGCCGAGATGCAACCGGCTCGGGACGGGAGGGGGACAAGAAGCGGGCTTTCGAGCCAAGCTCAGGCTCGGGGAAAAGGTGGAACCGCGACGGGGAACGCAAGGAACCGTCACGGAAGTACGAGCGGTACACCCCACTAGCCGCGTCGGTCTACGAGATCTACGAAGGCATCAAGGACTCGGGCCTCCTCCGCCAACCCGAGCCAATGAGATCGAAGAACCGTAATCGCAACAAGCACTGCTTGTTCCACAGCGATCACGGGCACCACACCGGTGACTGCCACCAGCTCCAGGATGAGATTGAGCGCCTCATCCGTCAAGGACATCTAGCTCGGTTCATAGCCGAGCGTAAAGAAGACCGAGGCGCCCTAGAGGAGATCGACAATGCCCCCGCGGGGTGCACATCAATGTCATCTCCAGAGGAGCAGCATCAGGCGGCGACAGCAGCCAAGGAAGGAAGCGTCATGCCGAGCGGGTGAGCCGAGCCATAGAGCCTCCCAAGGCCCCGCCGAGTGAGCCCCAGGTCATAGTCTTCTTCGACCGAGACCTGGAAGGGCTGAGCACCCCGCATGATGACGCCCTCATGATTTCGGCTGCGATAAACTATTGTAACGTAGATAGGATTCTAGTTGACAATGGGAGTGCCCCTGATGTACTGTCTTATGATTGTTTCCTTAAGATGGGGGAGGAACCATCCAAACTCCGCCCGATCCGAACCCCTCTCTGCGGGTTCAATGGCCTGGCCACCTATCCCGAGGGAGCCCTAAGCCTGTCGGTTACCCTCGGCACCCCACCCAAAACCGTTACGGTCATGGTGGACTTCATAGTGATTAAAGGAATGATAGCATACAACGCCATCTTCGGTCGGAGAATCCTCAGCCGAATAAAAGCGGTGCCGTCTACCTATCACCAGAAAATAAAGTTCCCCACCAAAAACGGGTTGGGGGAAGTCCGAGGTAACCAGGCAGCGGCCAGAAGGTGCTACAATATCTCGGTAGAGGCCACAAGGCCGGACGGGAAGGACAAGGGCTCCCGGGGAGTCGAGGATAAATCCGCAACCACCGAACTTGGTGGCGAATTGCTGGCGGTTTTCCTAAACGATGACCCGGCCCTAGGAGTAAAGATCGGAGCCGACCTACCATCTGAGGTTCAACAGCAATATAAAAAGTTCCTTTCTGAGTACATCCGAGTTTTTGCTTGGGCTGATGATCAACTCTCTGGGATACCAGAGGAGACTGTAATGCACAAGCTCAACCTCGACCCCGCCGTGAAGCCCATACATCGGCATAGGAGGAAGCATGCACCCGAGAAACAGGCGATCATCAAGGCGCAGGTCACCAAGGGGCAAGAGACTGGACTTTTTTGGCCGGTCCTGTACCCGACGTGGCTAGCCAACGTCGTCCTGGTACTGAAAGCTTTAGGCAAGTGGCGGATGTGCGTGGATTTTACCGACCTGAATAAGGCCACCCCTAAGGACTGTTATCCATTGCAGAGCATCGACCAATTTGTGGACTCAACCTCGGGCAACGAGATACTCAGCTTCCTACACACCTATTCAGGTTACCACTAGATCAGAATGGATCCAGAAGATGTCGAGAAGACCGCCTTCATCACCGACTACGGCATATACTACTACACCCGGATGCCTTTCGGGTTGAAAAACGCCGGAGCCACATACCAGAGGCTGGTCAACCACATGTTTGAAGGACAGCTAGGTCGGAACGTCGAGGCCTACATCGACGATATGCTCGTCAAGACCCCCAATGATGTGACACACCCTTGGACCAAAATGAACAAGCACAATTTGTAATTCAAACGGACCGATAATGGCGACCGCTCACCCGATGCTCACCCAAGTCCCGAGGTAACTTGGCAATGCCAAGTGGAGGTTGTGTGGGCTGGGCCCTTGCTGGTAGAGGGCCAGCAAGGCCAAGGTTTTTTTCCCCAAGGGTATGGCTGCCCAATTCAAGGGAGCCGACGAGGTGCCAAGGCACGGGTTACACTCCTCACCCCACGGTGATCTCTTGAAGAAAGGAGCTCAAGGATCGGGCTCTCACTCTCACGGCCAGCGAAGTTTATGAACTAATATTGGAAAGAACAAGCACAAAATGGAACTAGGTTGGAGCACTTACTCGACCGGTTTGAAGAAACCGGTCCCGCTCGGAGACGAGGGCGAGCGGGGAGGCGAGTGTTCCCCACACGCCGCGTCGGAGAAGCTTGACCTGCTCAAACGATTACAACACTACACCTCTCGCAGGAGGGGGATCTTGGGGTGGGGGTTAACTGATATTACATCTAAAACTACCTCCACACAGGGAGGGGCCTTCATCCGGCCAAGCGGGGAGGGGTGACACCGAACTAGCGATCAACAAGGAAGCCGACGTCGGTTCTGTCCGCTATCTGTGCTTCAGGACTGACTGATGGTTATCACGATGCTGTGGCCACTCCAGAATTTTTCCGATGACGAGACCACTTGGAGATTCTTTGTATCTAGATCGGGATGATGCTTGAATTTTTTTGATTTCTTTGGGCACCGCTGCTGGTCGGGGTAGGGGCTTGAACAGGGTGGCAGACCCTCGGTTCTGACAGCTTTAGGTTTCCAACAGCAGGAAGAAGAGGATGCCACGACCGCTCCCGAACTCAGAATCAGGTGCAGTCAGAGCCATTGGAACCGTTGACGATTCCTCTTCGACAAAAAACTAGCGGGGAAGCCAAACATTGTGGGAGAAGACCAGTGGGCTCTGAACTCTGATGAGAGGTCGGTGCAGACTGTGGGGAAGCAGAACCGCGCACTTGGGGGAGAAAATTAATATCTCCTGTTTCCGGACGCCAAACTGAGCTATGCTTTTTCAAGAAGAAAGAAGACTCGTAGTAGAAGCTTTGTTAAGAAGAACTCTTGATCAGATTCCAAGTAGGATCGTCACAGTCGAGCTTCCACTCTGGATCTGGTCTCCTGCGAGGGAGGCTTTGCGCAGTCGGAGAAGAATGACTCCCCTGGGAGATAATGAACTCAGAACGGGATGGGACCACCGCCGTTGCGAAGAGGACTGGGAGACGCTTCCAACGATGGCTCTTGATCCTTCAGAAATGTCCGGAGTAAACTGTGGTCACCTCTGCAAGCTGATACTCTTCTGCAGATCTGCAACTGGGAACTGTAGGTTGAAGATGACGGGGGGGAATGAGGTATATGGGAGGGGAAATGGGGGTGGATGAGTGTGGGGAAAGCCCGGGCTGTGAGGGGTTCTAGGAGGGGGTGTTCCAAGGTGGGGGAAGGGAAGAATGGGGTCTGGAAGGGGGTCTAATAGGTGGTGGGAGGAGGAGCTACGAATTTGGGAAGGTGGGTGAGAGGGAAAGGGTATTTGAAAATGGGTTTAAGGGTGGGATTAAATTTTGGTCTTGGGGGATGGGAAGAGGTGTGTGGAGAAGATAAAAGGGGGCTTGGGGAGTGGGAATTCTCCCTTGGGAGATGAGAGGGTGCTTAGGGAAGGGGAGTGGGTGGTTGGTGGTTGGAGGGTGGAGTGGGGAGTGGTGGAATCTCCCTTGGGGCTGGGGTGGAGTTAAGGTGGGTTGGTGGGGAGTTGGGGATGAGTTATTGGAGGGGGGGAAGAGAGAGAAAGGTGGTTGGGTGCGGAGGAGAGAGAAAGGGGCGCATATTTTAGAGAGAGAAAGTGGAGGACAGAGAAAATGACTTATTAGAGAGGGAGAGGTAGAGAGAGAGGGGGGATAGGTGGGAATCACTCCCAAGGGTTTCTCACCCAATTAATGGAATCTCTCCAATAGGAAATTTGAACTCTCAAATGGTAATTTTCATTCATTGATTCATTAACTCAAATGGAGGAAATGGGGTCCTATATATAGGCAACCCACATTTCTACAAAAGTCCCTGACTCTTACTACAATGACCAAAGACCAAGGGGGTAGGGGCGCCCCTGGGCCTAGCCCAAAGAATTGGACCCAATAACCATTCTAAACAATCTAATGACACTTAACCTAGGTAGATGACTTATTAACCTAGGTACATGACTCAAATAAAAGAAAAATTACAATGACATGACTCAAATAAAATATGAAAATTACATGACTCGACTCAGAAAAATATGACGGACACAATGGAGCTATGCTGGCGAGCAATTGAAGCTGTGGAAAAATGTGAAGGGAGAGAGATGCCCCCATCACCCAAGGTCGAGGACCACTTCACCGACCTCGCTGAGACCTTCAACACCCTCCTGAGGTACAACATGAAGCTCAATCCTGCCAAGTGTGCCTTCGGAGTGAGATCCAGGAAGTTCCTGGGTTTCCTAGTCACTCAGCGTGGGATCGAGGCCAACCCCGACAAGGTCCAGGCCATCCTGGACATGCGCCCGCCCACCTGCATCAAGGATGTCCAACGCCTAACTGGGCGTGTCGCCGCTCTCAGCCGGTTCCTGTCCCGTGCGGCCGAACGATGCTTGCCCTTCTTCAAGCTGTTGAGGGGGCCCAAATTGGCATCTGCTACGTTCGCATGGGATGAGGAATGCCAGAGAGCGTTCACCGAGCTCAAGGAGTTCTTGGCCTCACCCCCGGTGCTCTCCAAGCCCGTTCCGGGTGAAGTCTTGCTGCTCTATCTCTCGGCAACACCATCTACGGTTAGCTCGGTCCTAGTCAGAAATGACTCGGGAGTCGAGAGGCCGGTCTACTACACCAGCAAGGTGCTCAACGAGGCTGAAAGGAGGTACCCCGCAATCGAGAAACTCGTGCTAGCGTTGGTTACCTCCGCCAAGCGCCTCCGGCCCTATTTCTAGGTCACCCCATCACCGTGCTAACCAGTGAACCATTGAAGAAGATCCTGGCCCACTCCGAAGCCTCGGGATGACTCGTCAAATGGGCCATTATGCTTAGGGCCTACGATATATCCTATCGGCCGTGCTCAGCTGTGAAAGGCCAAGCGCTTGCCGACTTCATCGCCGAAAGCACCATCCCGATTGAGGAAAGATCCCCGTCCGCGCCCAGGCCGACCTGGGAATTGTTCGTTGATGGATCCTCCAACTCGGTCGGTAGTGGTGCCAGAATCCTCCTGGAGTTCCCCGAAGGAGCAGAACTGCAATACGCCTTGAAGTTCAGCTTTCAATCATCCAACAACGCTTCCGAGTACGAGGCCCTTATCTCGAGAGCACGCATGGCCCGACAGTTAGGGGCTGAGCGAGTCAAAATCCATACTGCCTCCCAGCTGGTCACTAGCCAAGTCAACGACGAGTACGAAGCTCGAGAGGCATCAATGATCAAATACCTCCAACTGGTCAGAGACCTGGCCAAACAGTTCGAGAGATTCGAGGTAGTCCGAATAGCTCGGGAGGAAAACTCCCGAGCGGACACCCTCTCTCGGTTGGCCTCCTCTCTCGACCCTGAAGGTACCCGATCGATCCTCCTTGAAGAGCTAGAGCGCCCGAGCATTGACTCGGAGCTCCTTACTGTTGACTAAGCCATTCCGAGCGACTGGCGCACCCCCTACCTGTCGTGGCTCCGGGACTCTCAAGAGCCTTTCGACCCTCGAGAGGCCCGCAGATTGAAGTACCAAGCCCGGCGCTTCGTCATCCTCGATGACACTCTCTACCGAAGATCTTTCTTCGGTCCCCTCCTGAAGTGTCTCGGCCCCGACGAAGCCAACCGAGCTATCCAAGATATTCATGAAGGCCTGTGCGGAGCGCACTCAGGAGGAAGGTCACTCACTCGGATCCTGCTACGGCAGGGTTACTGGTGGCCCACTCTATAGTGTGACTGCACGGCCTACGTGCAACAGTGCGACCGATGCCAGCGATTCGACCACTTAGTCCATCAGCCGGCTACGGAGCTCGTCACCCTGACCGAGCCATACCCTTTCGCTCGGTGGGGAATCGACATTCTTGGGCCGTTCTCTACGGCTCAGGCCTAGAAGAAGTTTATCATCATCGCCATCGACTACTTCACCAAGTGGATCGAGGCTGAAGCCACGGTGAGGATCACCGAGACAGTCGTTTGGAGTTTCATCTGGAAGTCGATCATTTGTCGCTACGGCATCCCCCGGGTGATAGTGAGCGATAACGATCAGCAATTTGACTCTCGTTATTTCTGAGACAGATGTGCTGACCCAGGTATTCGCAACCACTTCACTTCGGTCGCCCACTATCAGGCCAACGGGCTAGTCAAGAATGCCAATAAGACTATCTTAAAAGGCATAAATACTAGACTCGGCAAGGCCAAGGGCAACTGGCTCGAGGAACTGCCTAGCGTACTTTGGTCCCACATAACGACTCCCAGAACGGTAACCGGTGAGAGTCCTTTCCAGTTGGTATATGGCACCGAGGCCGTCATTTCGTTGGAGATCGCCAATCCCTCCCTCCAAGTTATCTGCTTCTCGCCCGAGGTAAACGAGCAAAAATTGCTTGAGAACCTCGACCTAGCGGATGAACTCCGAGAGATTTCCAGCATCCGAGTGACGGAATACCAGCGCCGCCTCACTCGATACTACAACGCCAAAGTCCGAGACAGGCACTTCCAAACGGGAGACTTCATCCTCAGGAAAGCCGAAGCCTCTCGACCACTAGAGGCGGCGGGCAAGCTATCCCCTAACTGGGAAGGCCCCTACCGAGTGGTCGAGACGCTTGGGAAAGGAGCATACCGGTTATCTACAATGGAAGGGGAACCCATCCCTCGGACGTGGAACGCAGCCACACTACGCAAGTTCTACTTTTGAAGTTCATGCAAACAATCCGAGTGAAATAAAATTTTCTCCTTTTCATTTAAACGATTGTTGGTACATCAGAAAGGCAAAAGCCAATACATTACACAACATAAAGTAAAAAATCCATCTGGCACCACTGCAAGAGGCCATTGCTCGGCTGACTCGGTTGATCTCCTTGCGTCTAGCCATTGACTCTGCCTCGCGTAGAAACTGGCTCGGATAAAAGGTGGTTGATCCAGTTGACTCGGGTGGCCCATGATGAAGGTGACAGAGGGACTGCGGAGGGGAAGGCTACCTTCCAAGTTGACAGAGGCTGGGGAAGAGGGAACGCCTATGAAGGCCTCCTCTCTTCCAACCTGCCAACTCTTTGGAATGTACAGAGAGCAAGCACCCTCCGAAGAGTGAAAGAAAGGAAGAGCAAAAGAGGGAAAAAGAGGCTACCAGAAAGAAAAAGAAGTCCAACATAGCTAGATGAGGAGGTAGGGGAAGGCCCGGAAAGGAGGGAGCTTAATTTGCTTCTCCCCCCATCCCTGAAGCGAGCAGAGAGGGACGGGCGGCGGAGATGTTGGATGCCCCCATCCGTCTTCCATCTCGCCCCCCTCCGGGAAGCCTCGTCGGAACTGATAGAGGAAACGGCGTGATTTTTCCGTCAAAATCCTCTCCAGATCCGCGCGACGACCATCGGACCTGCTTCAAACGCGCGCGACGACCGTCGGACCTGCTCAAAACCTTAAGCGGCAAAAACCTATTGCCCTCCATCATCGGCAGCATCGTCTTCCGAAGGATCCTCCATGCTCCGAATGCAACGGCACAATGCAATGTGAAGAAGGGGCGAGGATAGACTGTCAGGGAAAATCCTAAGCGATGGAGAGGAAGGGACGCCCTTCAGTCTTTTTATAGGCAAAGGGAGGCTACTCACCTTAAATGACTCCCTCCTCAAAAACATGCCAAAAGAATTTCCCCCTATGAACGGTCACCTCAAACCTCTCGTCTTCCGCCCCAGCGGGACACACGAAGCAATCAGGCATTTAAAGCATGAGAACGCGGAAAGGCACCCTGTCAGACGCTCACCCAACCATCATGCGAGATCTGCGCAGAAAGTATCGGTCCTTTCCAACTACTGTAGATACGCTGATCAAATCATGGCAAGGATAGCGTGAAGCAAGTAAGATTTTATTTATTGCCTTATAAAAAGTGGAAGTCCTTTTCTGAAAAAAGAAAGAGACAAACAAAGAAGGAGGCAAAACAGGACGATACATCAGGCCTAGGGCCCACTTTGAAGCTCGGAAGTGGAAGGCGCAGGTGTTTCACCCCCGGCGCCTTCGGTGACGGCCGGCCCTAGCACTGACCCCGCCTGCGCGGGAACTGCCTCCGTCGCGAGCCCTTCCGAGGCAGCTGGAGTTGGCGACCCCTCAGGAGAAGAGCCCTCTGGATCTTCCCCGCCCGATGCTGAGGAGCTGGAAGGTGACATGTCCGAGTCATAGCGTTGGCCAGAGGGGAAGTCAATCCCAGAATCTTATTCCCCGGCATAAGCTACTGCCCGGCGGCAACCCTGCTTAAACCCCTTGTGGATGCCTCGACGAAGTGCTGACTCATAATAGGGAAGGGAAGCTTCCTGCAGGTCGGCCCGGTAGGCCTCTGAGCCGTTGTATTGCTCGATCACCTCAGCCCCGGCCAGTCCCATCCTGTCGGCAAGCTCGGCCTTCTCCCGCTCTGCCTCGATCGCCCGCTCCTCAGCCTCTACCGATCGTTTCTCTGCCTCGGTCGACTTCCATTTGGCCTCGGCCGCCCACTCCTCGGCCTTGACCGATCGCTTCTCCGCCTTAGATCAGTCGGCCTCGGCCTCCAAACGAAGGTGCTCCGCTGCCTCCGCCCCGGTCCACCAACTCGGCGCGCTCGGCCTCCCAGCGGCCATCCTGCTCGAGACGAAGAAGGCGCTCCTCTTCAAGGACTTTACTTTTCCTCTCGAGCGATTCCTGAGCCTTGGTTAGTTGCTCGGTCAACACTCCGACCTCCAGCCGGCTCGACCGCGACAACTCCCTGATCGCGAAGAACTCCCATCGAAGCCCCTCATGCACCTCATTGAGTCGAGCTAGTTTCCTCTCGCACCCTCCGAGGGTCCAAGCAAGATTCGACCGCTCTGACTCCAACCGGGCATAAGTCTCCGCCATTGTGGCCCCCATCTGGGCCATGACCAGGCCGCCCTCCATAATGATGTCGAGGACCCCGGGTGGAGAATGACGCTTGTCTCCTCCTTTCATCCTCGCGGACACCTCGCAGCAAAGCTGGTATAAATTGCTCGAGATGCCGAGCCTTTCTAGAGCCTCTGGCATGGGAACCCTTTCCTCACCTGGCGCCTCGCCGGAAGGCCCAGATCAAGCTGCGGGCTCGGCCTCCCCACGCGCTACAGTCGGTTGGGGTTACGACGCCTCCGTAGGCAAACCCCCGACCTCGACCGACGCTACGAGCCTGGCCGCTCCGTGCACCATGGTCATTTGGGGCTGCGACGCCTCAGTCGGCGAACCCCCAACCTCAACAGTCACGGCCCGCATGTCACCCACCTCGACTGGCGCCTCCGCCTCGGCCGCGGTTGTTTCAACTTCGGCCCCTTCTGTTCTCAACAAGGGGAGAGCCGACCCGTCACCGTCACCCCCCGGGGTGCCCCTGGTCTCCTCGGCCCCCTCTCGCTCGGTAGATGGGAGAGCTGGCTCGGTAGGGTCGGCCCTATCTTGCCCCAGAGAAGGGAGTGCTGCCGAGCTAGGATCACCCTCGGCAGTGGAGATGAGACCGGCCTTCCTGGCCCGTTTCCTGACCTTCACGGCCTCCCACAACCTCCCCTCCACGGGATCCTTGCGCTTCGCTCCCGCGGCCGAGAAGTCCCCCCTGAGGCCACCCACTTGCCCTTATCCCGGGCTTGAGAGCGACCCACAGGGGCGCCCGGCTCATCAGCCGCCGAGTCGTCGCCAAGGTCAATGATCTCAGCGGCCTCCTCCAGAGGCTCCCACCTGGCGTCTGTAACAAAGAAGAAGGCGTGATCAGGAAAAAGAAAGATGACCCCTACATCTAAAGGATGATCTAAGTTGTGGCACCTGACGGCTTCAGCTGCGTAAGAAGACACCGCTCGATATTCTCTGGCGTCACCAGCTCTTCGGTAGACTGGCGATGTTTCAGCAAACGAGCAGCATACTCCTCCACATGTGGGGGGAACTCCTCCTGCCGGGGAGGGATATTCGGGTGGAAATTGGGCATTACTTGGCACCTCCAAGTCTCCTCCACCGAGTTAATCCCCACCCAGAAAAATTGGGTCTTCCACCTTTTGTGCGAAGAATCCTTCGCCGCCAGCGAAATGCAGCTCCTATTCCTCGTTGCCTGGATGAAGTAAAAACCCTTCCCAGCCGACGGGTGTGCCTTCAACTCGAAGAAATAGTGGAAGAGGTCCAAGGAAGGAGGAACCCCACACTGGTGACAGAGGATTCGGAAAGCGGAGAGGAGAAGGCACGAGTTGGCTACCAACTGAATGGGCGCCAACTGGAAAAAGTTGAGAAGCGTGAGGACAAAGGGCTCGAAGGGGAGGCGAAACCCGCTCTTCCACGCCAAAAGAAAGATGCAGATGTGGCCCATGCGAGAGTCCAGGCACGTCTCATACGGGGCAGCATCAGCAAAGCTATACTTGTGAGGCAAGCGAAACTGATGCTCCAACCTCTTCATCTCGGCTTCCCCCAACTCGCTGCAGTTCTGGACCGGCGCTCTCACCACCGGTTCGTCGCCCCATCCCTCGGCACCCGAACGCTGGCCCGCCATAGATTCCGAGGAAGAACTTGAAGAAGAATTCTCTCGAGACCTCGAAGATTCCGAGGGAGGGGGAAGCTGTCGGACCGCCTCCGCAGTTATCTTCGCAAACTCCTCAAATGCCGCTGCAAGTCTCTACTCCTCCGCTGTGTCCTCACAGTGCATCAAAGAGCACTAAAAATAAAGAAGCAAAGGAAAGCCAAAACCCTAACAACGGAAAGAGTCTGGGATGACAACCAGCGCCCAACGCCTATAAACTCACGCAGGAGGCGGTGCATCGTTCCGACCTCCGAGAAAAGGGGGCCCCTTCATTTCAAATCCGTCAGGATTGCAATTATTACGGGCCCAGGTGACCACGACATGTGGCTTCATAACACCGCCAGATCTCCACCCACCTGAGCCACACTAGTCCAAAACACTAAAAAGCTACTCATCCGAGCCTCCTTTGGCTCGAGAGTAGGAGGGGGACAAGTGGAGAGAGGGATTTCTGTAGCCCAATTAAGAGCAACCAAACTAGGCCCCTCGGGGCCCAACAAGGCTCAGCTCAGCCAAGTGACAGCCCCCTGGGGCCCAGTTAGGCGAGAAAGCCCAATAAAAGATTTGCTCGAGGATACTACCTTCCTAGGCGGCCTCTAGGCTCGGAAGGCCCGAGCGTCGGTCAGGTCACAGGAAAGGTCCATGCCCGAGCCATCCCTCCACCCAGGAGAAGAAGGTGCATGCCGACCGATCTGACCCATCTTCATCCGAGCTAAGCCTACCGCCGGGATAAGGCTGGCCTCTCTGAGCTCGGAACGGCCGACGATTGCTTATCCATGCAGCCGTTAAGAGTCCTCTGTGAGCAGGAAGTTATAAAGGAGAGGGACTCCAGCTCCCCAAGGTGATAACACTTACACGATAAGGCAATAAAAGCCCACGTCGAGGACATAACCCCCACCTGAAACCCCTCGACTTACAGGACTCCAGAAGACGACGCACTATTTAACCCAGGGATACCCTCCGGCGAAAGGTAAGGGCAATCACACGCTCAAAACTCCTCAGCAGGAACCACTTAACCCTTATGGTGGAGATGGATCTCACGCAGAAGCTACTTCCTCCCTATATTGCTCCCACCATAGCTCTACTGACTTAAGCATCGGAGGGAGTCATCCCTGGGCCCCCTAATCCGTTTCCCTTTCTTACAGTTCACTATCCGGTGATCCACTGCCCGCTCAGGACCAGCGTGAGATCTTGCCTCTTCAGATGTAATTAACATTGTGGCCTTTACGGTATGACGGACTTCTGATCCTGACACGGACTTCACTTTCATTTGACCAAGTCAAATCAAGCGTACAATAAATCTATCACGGAAGTGACTAGCACGCCCCGCGCTAAAATAAAACCCCTAATAAATAAACGAAACATATCAATAAATAAATATTTTAATAAAATCCATCCCCACAAGCTGGCACGCCCGGTGGGACCGAGTCTCCCTTCATCTCTTTGCCAAGATAAATGCCCCCCCCAAGGGTGCTGATTGTTTGTTTACTTCGGTGGTTTCAGGAAATAATGATGGCTGCTGGTTTCGCTGCTTTGACTTTCAGACCTGCAATCATCACCAATCATGCTGATTATGGATACCTGGCGGTACCAACCATTTTCGGTACCTTCCCACCGGTGGTCGGCTTCCCCAATTTCTTGGGGGTGGCTTTCGCTGGAGGTCGAAACCCCAGAGCTGATTGGGGAAAGCACCAACAAGAAGCCCAGGGTTCATAATGCCTGAAGCTGCCAAGACCTGCCAAGAGGCCAAATTCAACAGACAAGCTGCATGGTGCATCACGTAGCTCAGGGGGCTCACCCCGACCACTACAACAAGTCCGGGGGCCACCGCCAAAGAAGCTTCCGAAGGAAAGTTGCTACTCCTGTCACCAGATGGCTTTCGGCATCTGACAAGTCTATTCTTCTTGGGGGCGTCCGTGTCTTTCTGGACGGGCACGATGCCCAGGTCATTCTAGACCGCATGGTCACCACCGTGCCAGTCCGTAACTCCTTCCAGGCCCTGTCCGGGAGGAGAGCTGAGAAAGAAGAAGTTGGGCGCTAGGGCCGAAGAGAGCTGGCCCCAAGGCCAAAGATATTCAAGCAAGTGTGGGTCCCTAAGAAGACCCAACCGGTCCGTCAAAGTGAACCTATCCATCACAACCCCGATCCCATGGAGGCGAGGAAGAGGAATGAGTGGGGCTTGGCCCCAATAAGAGAAGAAACGGCTGTGGACCCTCCACGCCATCCTGCCTTTAGAGCCTGCGCCCGATAGGCCAACATCCCTATAGTAGGGAGAAGATTTGATCAACCTGCTGGGAGAGCCCAGCTAGCTTACATCCCTCTGGTGCGAGGTTGACAACCGTCACACATCCTCCACCAAGGACATGATCAAGAAGAAATGACCAACATGGTCAGAAGTTACTTTAGGGGTCTAGGAAACCCTTCATTAGGCCAACAGCGACTACTCCAAGTGGCCGTGGCTGAAGAAAAAGAGTGTTTGCCAATGGCAGTTGAAGAAGAAAAAGAAAGAAAAATGACATCATCTGTTGATGATAACGGATATGAAGACGGCCCCGATGGTGGGACCAATGAAGCCCTTCCCCAGCGGGAGGAGAGAAGAAGAACATCGGTATTCAAAAGATTGACCTTCCCTGGTCGAACCAAGAGGAAGGTCTACAGATAGAGGAAAGGGATGCAGATCTTTGCTTGCAATATGGCCAGAGTGGCCAACAAATATGGGAGTCTACCTAAGGAGCCCCATGAACTGGTCCGACTAGCCGAGAGGCCAGGGCCGAATACCAGAAGAACTGAAGCTGCAAAAGATATGCTGAAAGTAGAGAAAGGTAAACAAGTGGTCTTTGAAGTCACTATGCTAACTGCTAATGTAGTGATGACTGAAGAAGATGAGGTGCTGCTAACCACCTCGCCCGAGGGCGCTTCGGGAGAAACAATTGAAGGCATGTCTAGCACAGCAACTATGGATCCATCGGTGCTGATGCTGTTATAGAAATACCAACAAGAGATAGAACTCCTGAAGAAATAGCTACATGAGAAGGCAGAACAAACTTTAGCATCCAAACAATCAAAAATGCAAGCTGAATCTTCACGAGGAGGTGTCAACCCGTGCGATTTTCCACCATTATACACTCTACCCTAGCCAGTAGAGCATAGCCAGGTTGCTACCTAGCAACGTGCACCTCAGTCGCTGTTGCTGCCAGTGCTACCTCAATTGCATCAGGCACCGATGCTGCATCCTCCACCGTAGGCGACCACTCTAGTCACTCCATATCTGCAACCAGCACATTTCTACCCCCGAGCCGGTTGACCTAACCACTGTAAACAAGCTAATGGTGGAAAGGAAGATTGAATTGAAGCTTGCTGAACGGGGTGAAGGTGACAATGTCACATTTGATGCTTATCAAGTGCCATACCCACCGCATCATGCAGCCAAGCGGATCCCTCCAGGGATTAGTCAGCCGCCAAAATTTGACAAGTTGAACGGGTAGGGGTCCCTGAAAGAACATATTGCATATTACATGACCATCATGGGAGACTTAGCTATAGATGAGTCATATTTGCTGAAATTCTTCGGGTCCTCACTAACGGGACTAGCATTTGAATGGTACTCCAGCCTACCGGCCGGGTCGATCAATGACTGGCCGGATATGCAAAAAAGTTTAGAGAAAGGTTTCATGTCACCGAGAGGGAGGTTATAGTGGCTGAACTATATTCTACAAGGAAGAGGCCGGATGAAACAGCTCTCGACTATATTAAGAGGTAGAGGAACCTCGGCATGAGATGCAAGTGCCCCCCGCATTAGGAGGACGCTGTTCAAATTTGCAAACAGAACCTTAGAAGGGAGGTACTGGAGAAGATGATTGGTATGGAAATACGGTCATTTGACCGTCTGACAATGTGGTGGTTAAAATTGAGGCTTTCCTGGCAAAGCATGCCTCGACAATAGCCAATGTCACCATGCAGAAAGCAAAGGCAATAGATCGGCGCCAGCCGCCCAAAGAAGCAAATACCCTCGACATCAAAGCATTTGAACAGCAAAGAGACAAGGGCAAGAAGGCAACTGCCCCTCAGCCTGATAAAATAGAAGAAAAGAGGGAGGGCCCCTCTCTTAGGGACAAAATCAAGAAGGCTTACTCTTTTCCAAAAGATTAGACTAAAGTTCTATTTGACTTGGCCACCTAGTATGACAAGATCACCCTGCCTGAGCCAAAAAGGCCGAAAGACTTGAAGAGGAGAGACAGTCCAAGATTCTGCCCCTACCATCAGATGCTAGGACATCCAATTGAAAACTGCTACGTATTCAAGGATGTTATTGAGGGTTTGATAAGAAAGGGTGAACTTGAGATGGGGGAGTACAAAGTTGACCCTCCACACCCTCATGAAGCACCAATGAGCCGAGCAACTACCAATATGGTATCTCTGTACCAGGCATTGCCAGAAGAGGTTGCAGAATCCAACACTCAACACACTTATGAGGCGTGTTTTCTAGCGCCCCTAAAAGAGCAACATGGATGGCAGCAGGTCTCTACAAAAAATAAGAAGAAGCTTCCACCTCGCCCAGTAGCGGGCGTACATATCAGTGGTGTGACAGCATGTCCAGCTCCGCCGACTCCAGCACTAGTCTGGTTGAATCAACCGACAGTGATCTGAATACCCACTCACAACCGGAGTAGACAAACCCCGTTGCCAGTGAACAAAGAAATCAGCCCAGAAATACGGCGACTTCCAGCCTACATAAACGGGCTAGATGAATATGAACAGCCCAAGTTGTAGCTGTTGCATATCAAAGACCATGTCCCATGGGAGGAGTTAGAATAGCTCTCTCTGGAACAGAAGGAAGAGTCAGAGAAAGTAGCGGAAAAAGATAACGACCTATTCTGGGGGTAGGCACCATCCAAGAAGAAGCAGAAGAAGAAAAGAAAGGCCCGTAAAGCCAAAAGAGAAGCATCACTCTCCTGCAACACTCTCTCAGCCCTTTTTAATCTACCCTGGGAGGAAGATGAGGAGGACATCTGCTTCACACCCGTAACCGAGGCGAGCCAGGCTGAAGCCACAGCTAATGCCCATGCAACTCGATCAGGCTGAAAATGGGGGCGCCTACCGCCCGCCAACCATAATATTATCTTCAGAGGGGACCAACCCTACAAGATACCCTCTCTAGAGGTTAGGGGAATTCAGATCCCTCCTCCACCAGGTCTATACAACCAAAATGAGGACCAAAGTGAGGACCGTGCTCGTGTCCCTGCTTTCACCGAATTTCTAAAAATGGCTAAGGGTAAACAACCCTACAAAATGTCCTACCCAGGAGTCAGAGGAACTCAAGTCTCTTCCTCGCCTGGACAACATAACCAAACTAAAGGCAATGATGGTGTACCTTCCTTCACCGAAATCCTGATGATGGCCAAGGGCAAGCAGCCCTACCAAGAGACCAGCTCTGTGATCGGGGGCACCTCCCCACCACCTTATCAACCTTCTGATCTGTCGAATAAAGATAAGGCTAGCCCAATAGTAGGCGTTAAGGAGCAGCAGGGTGATACCATGCAGCAACAAGGTTTAAACCCATAGTCTGTTGAGGCGGGTCCATCAGAGACTATAGCGCAAGACTCTTCCAGGCCAAGGTGGGAAGAAGAAATGAAGCTATCAAATCTTCGGGCCAGAAGCCAGGTAGTGAAGCTACTAAATAAGCTCTCGACAAGGTTCACTATTTGGGAGATCCTCTCCTTGAGTGAGGAGACCCAACAAGCAATTATTACTGCCTTGCAGACACTAGCACAATATGAAAGCTGTCTGGCTGAGACACTACTAGGAATAAATGTAACCTTCACTTAGGAGGATATGCTACTCCCCACCATCAGCCATAATAAACCACTCTACATGAGAGGGCAACTAAATGGCCAACAGTTGAACAAAATTCTAGTAGACCCTAGTGCAGCTGTCAACATTCTTCCCTACAGAATTTATTAGAAGTATTACTTCGATGTTCACCTTCATAAAGCCGGAGATATGTGTATCGCATGCTTGAACCAAAAGTTTGAAGTCCCATTAGGAGTGGAGGAGTTCACCCTCACCATGGTGGATTTCACCACGAGAGTGCAGTTTCATGTTATCAACTCTGGCACCTCGTACAAAGCATTGCTCGGCCGCCCCTGGCTGCATGAAAACTTCGTGGTGCCATCTACATTGCACCAATGCATCAAATACAATCAAGGTGGAAGGGAAGAGAGGACATTCGCTGACCTCCATCCGTTTGAGGTATTTGAGTGTCACCTGCTTGATGCCTCTTTGTGCGTGGAATAGCCACGGAAGACCTCCATGATAAAGGTTTCTGCCAGGCCAGCAAAAAGCACCTCTGGTGACGACTGGTTTCCACCACCGCCGCTGGGATATTTGAGTCCCAAGGCAGTGTCACACATTGCTAGCATTGGGGACGTGGGCAGAGCTGCACCTCCTGCCACTTACCCTGAAGTAAATGAAGCCAGGGTTGACAAGCACTATGGCCACATCAAAATCCCCGAGGGTCTTATCAAGCTGATATTCAACCTCGACCATTCCACAGTCGAGCCTTTCAAAATTCTGGAGGTGGACCAGCTTGAAGGCCCCACCAGTCTGTTCTATGCGGCTGAAGAGAACGCTGTACAAGAGGACACTGACTGTCACCTCCCTGAAGATATGGAGAACCCGTTGGTCCCTGTTCAAGGGCTAACATTCACATCAGATAAGGTGGCCAGAATGTTCATGAGGCAACACATACCCTCTGGCCAACCTCACAAAGAAAAAGAAGCATTCAAAAGGCTTTGGTATCCCGCCAGCCAGGACAAGGAGCTGAGGTGTGTTTCCCAACATCCGGGATTGGGATTTTGATGCGGGACGGGACCGAAATGGGCTAAGACCTACGAATGCAGCAAGTGCGGCCAGCACTCGCACGCCAAAGGTAAGCCGGGCAGCTGACCTCCGTGCCGTTCCTCCGGGTGGAGGCGTCTCTCAACAAGAAATCCAAGCCCATAGCCGTCCCTATGAGGGAAGCGTAGGGATCTCAGCGGCTAAGGAACCGCCGTGCGCCTATGGGAATCGAGTCCGAGCTCGGCGCTCGACTAGGGCCACGGAATGGGTGCTCAACTCTCAATCACGCGGTGAATAGCAAGTTAGCTAGGATCCTACGCGCTCACGCGACATATAGAATAGTATACTAGTAAAGCAGAGTAACAGAGTAGGAGCGTCGCGCGTACCTCCACGCCTAGGCATGGGGAAGAAACCCCGGCCGAGAACAACAACCCCGATACACATGACAAACAATAATACACATCCAGCCAAAATGCCCACTCCTCGCAGGGAGATAACAGGCTACAACAATAGACTTCGGGGCGGCCGATGCACGGGCTGACGGGCGGCACTCGTTGAAGGGGTGGCCGCGAGGAGGACCCGTGCGGCAGTCGGCAGATTCGCAGCAACGCGCGACTCGGCGGCAAACGCTCCCACGGCTTGGTCCGGTGTCTGATTGAGGCGCCGTCAGCGAGGGCGCGTAGCTGGGTCACGGGAGGAAGCCTCGGCTAAAGGGGGCGCTCAGATTTGCACCGAGGTGGCCGTGAAGTCACCTGCAAGTCGTGACTGGTTTCCTGCACACAGAACAGCGCACTCGCGCGGTAAAACTGATAACTTGTTGCTCCAGGAGACGAACGGGGCGCCGCTTGAGGGAAGACGTCGGGGACGCAGGCAGTAGGCCCCGACCGAAGGGCTCGGTCAGATCTGGTCGAGGTTGGCCGGGAGAGCCTCTGCAAGTCGTTGCTGGTTCGGGGGTCAGATTGCACAGGTTGATCTGCGCGGCCCCACGAGATTTGACGCCACGCTCAGCACTGATGTCAAAACGAGGCGTGGTCGGTGGCATTGGAAAGAGGACGACGAGGGGTACGATCCCTGAAGAGACCAGATCCAAACTCGCAGTTTTCCGCTTTGGGGAATTTTCGCAAGAGGGCGGGCAGAACCTGGCTCGCAGAGAGAGAGGGTCCTGCGCGAGCTCACGAAGAAAATCGCCACGGGCGGTGCCGACCTCGGATCGAGACGAAACCAAAGCCCACGCGTTTCCGACTCGTAGAAGTACCTCCAGAAAAAAGGAGAGGACCAGAGTCGACCGGAACCGGATGGGGGCGCCGCTGCAACTTGGGATAGAAATCTGACGAGCAGATTCGAGCACTTGTGAAGGAGATGAGGGAAGATAGAACCTCGGCGTCGCACCGAGGGATGGGGAGTCACACCCCGGGGTTGATCCCGTCGCAGGATCAAGGGAGGAAGAAGGGGCGCAGCCACCAAGGAGTCATGCTCACTAATAATTCTTCATCAACTTTTCAAAGAAAATAATACAAGCTTTTATATGGGGAGGGGAGATGCTAGGATGAAACCCTAGCCAAGAGGGGGAAAGGGGGGGTGCGCACATGGCAAGGGGGAAAGGGGGGGGGTGCGCACATTGTCTAGGGGGAAAGGGGGGGACGCACAACTCCTAGATTCTAGGAGGGAATTGGGGGAAGGGGGCGGCCAAAGGAGGAGGGGGGGTGGTCGGATGGGGAAGGGAAAGGGGGGTGTGGCACTCCACTCCTACAAAGTAGGAGTGGGGGCGGCTGCCACCTTCTCCTCTTGGAGGAGAGGAAAGGTGCGCCCAAAACCCTAGCCCTAGGAGGTGGGGGCGCAAATCCCAAGGTGGGCTAAGCATGGGAGTGGGCGGCTAGCCCAAATGGGCTAGTGATTGAACCAAAGAAGTGGCCCAATAGCCCTATCTCTCACCTAAAGCACAAAAATGACCCAACTAAAGCCTAATTGGCCCCAACTGGCCTACAAAGGTCCACAATAACAATAAAAGTGTCCACGCAGGGACTAAACCAAGGCCCATCATGGCCTAAAGCATAAAATAACTAAAGATAACTCTTGCTCATCCGCCAAGTGATCGTCGAGCCAAAGGGATGCAGGCGAGATCCGTATACTCCGTCGTGAAGTGTGGCGCGTGTCCCCACCAATTCTCCCCGGGTGGGAAGAACTCGACCCTGTCGAGTAAGGGTCCTGGTCACTCCAGTAGCGCTCCAGCAAATCCAGGTCGATCCTCTCTAGCTCTCCACGTGTGATCCAGGTGTCGTCTGTCGCGGGGCATCCTCTCCAACGCACTAGGAAGCGCTGGTAGGGTCCGCTCCTGGTAATAGTTACCTGCTCATCCAGTATACAATCTATATATTCACGTTTCTGTAATGTGGCTGGAAGAGGTGGACGCTCAGTAGGTGTAGCACTCTCAACAGGAGGGGAGGGCTCAAGAGGCTCACTGGGAATCACTGCGGGATCCCGATATGCCACCAGATCTGAGACATTGAACGTCGAACAGATCCCATAGTCGACTGGCAGCTCAATCTCATACGCATTCGACCCAATTCGCTTCAAGACTCGAAAGGGTCCAGCACCGTGGGCCTGGAGTTTCTTCACGGCCCCTGAAGGAAACCGTTCAGGTCTGACCCTGATCATGACGTACTCTCCTTCTCGGAACTCACGGGTGCATCGATGCGCATCAGCTAACTCCTTATAACGTGCGTTGCTGGCCTCGAGGTGGTGATGATGCAGACTCCGAACTAGCTGTGTTGACTCATACCTATGTGAATGCAGTGGTGGTCCTGGACATCCAAACACAGACCTAGCATGCCTATGACTCCTACATGATTGGTCAACACGGGGAGGACCTGGACAACCAAAGTTGTATCTATCATGCATGGGTGTCCTACTGAATGTGGTAGACTCATGGGGACTAGATTGCCCAAACTCACTCATGACATTACCCCTATATGATGAGGGACATGGAGAAACATGAGAGTGAGACATGTGTCCCTGGCCTCCTAAACTCTGGCGTCTGGAAGTATGCAAGGTGAGGTGTTGGCTAGCAGGTTTGGATAGGGTGTGATGATATACCTCCTCGACGAGGTGGGGAAGAGAATATGAGTCGAGAGGCTCACTAGGGAGGGGATCGAATGGATCAAAGAAATGATGACCCCTCCCGACAGGTCCCTTCACAATACTTGCCCACGTGCGACTTTCGCCCAGGTGCAGATGATCACCTTCAGGCGCTCTAATGTATGGGGCAAGAGGCTCATGAGGAAGGCAAGGTTCCTCCCTCGGGACCGTGTTACCATAAGAGGGGACAAAATCAACCTCCACGGGTATGGGAAAGAATAAAAGGACCTCGGAGGTGATATGTCCTATGGTGTAGATCGAGGTAATAGACCCCAAAGCAGGGAGTGTAAAGCTATGACTATAGGGTTGGTCAGACCCTAAGGTCAACATATATGTCAACTCCCATTAACAATCTAAACTCCTAAGGAAGCCCTTCACATTTTCAAGAAAGCAGAAGGACCGAAAAGTGGTGTGAAAGGAGTCAAGGGGTACAATTGGGAGGGCTGGTCCCATGGGTGTATAGCAAGGAATGGAGACATCTAGAAGTGGACCCTCCCTTAGCCAGCTAGCTAAAGACTCTCCAATGATCAGCTCACCCTCGGAGTGTAAGAATGGCTCTATATGAGGGTCTAAGGGTGAAGCATCTCTCTCAGGAATGGAAACGGAGTCCTCTATGATGTGGATGGGATCACTCCCTAACTCCTCAACCTCAGCTAAGTACTCCTCAGCCAACTCCTGTTCAGCAACGTAAGTCACTGGAACAAACCCGGGTGGGGCATCCGCCGAACGTGTGTCCTCCAAGATAGGGGAACGTGAAGGACACTGGTCAGAGAACCGGACATTCCCACTACAGGGGGCCACAGGGGCGGGCTCTAGGGGTGGTGGCAGGCGTGAGCCTGGAGGCGGAGCGGACTGTGGGCTAGGGGAAATCGGTGATCCCATAGGAGTGCCCATCCTTTCTAGTTTCTCCCTAAAGAGTTGCAGGAGTTCTGCGAGGGGGAGATCTCTCAAGTTAGGGGCATTCGGGGAGACTTGCTGGTAATCATGAGATTTAGTCTCGGGCCTAGACTCACACACAGGTGGCACCTTGCTCCTCCAACTATGATGTGCTCGGTTGGGGGTAAGAGGTGATGGGCGTTGCGGAGGTTGAGCCCTTAGAGTGGCCTTAGACTGATCGAGGGAGATAGGAGGAGTGGTAGTGCTCCTCGGGCTATGGGTCTCTGAGTAGGAGGCGAAGCGTTGGGGAGCGTAGATCTTCCTAAGTTCTACCTTCATCTCCTCCCATGAGTATATGGGCTCTTGCCTCCAACCTGCCCTAAGACCTACTATGTGATCCCACACTTCCCTAGCTTGAGGTGAAAGTTGACCCCTGGCAATGTTGACTCTCTCGGAACCATATATCCAATTCTTCTCAAAGTATTTTCCCATGGTAGCCTCCCACTTTAGATAGGCTCTAGGGCTCGATCCATCAAAGCGAAGGTCCCCATCTACAATGATGTCCAGGCATAGAGGGTCGGTCGGACCCTTGTGGAGGATGTAAGGAGTAGCCATGATGAAGCACCTGAGGACTCTAAATACACATGCATGTCCTAGGACTATGGAAGGGACATGTAGGACAACTAAGGGATGGGACTAGACACAACTCAAAATGGTGAAGGAAACTGGGGAAGAATACGGACTCAAATGCATCTAAAACAAACCTAATGACTCACATGACCTAAGACCCCAATTTGTTAGAACAAACTGGTTCCCTAAGCTCTGATACCACTTTGATGCGGGACGGGACCGAAATGGGCTAAGACCTACGAATGCAACAAGTGCGGCCAGCACTCGCATGCCAAAGGTAAGCCGGGCAGCTGACCTCCGTGCCGTTCCTCCGGGTGGAGGCGTCTCTCAACAAGAAATCCAAGCCCATAGCCATCCCTATGAGGGAAGCGTAGGGATCTCAGCGGCTAAGGAACCGCCGTGCGCCTATGGGAATCGAGTCCGAGCTCGGCGCTCGACTAGGGCCACGGAATGGGTGCTCAACTCTCAATCACGCGGTGAATAGCAAGCTAGCTAGGATCCTACGCGCTCACGCGACATATAGAATAGTATACTAGTAAAGCAGAGTAACAGAGTAGGAGCGTCGCGCGTACCTCCACGCCTAGGCGTGGGGAAGAAACCCCGGCCGAGAACAACAACCCCGATACACATGACAAACAATAATACACATCCAGCCAAAATGCCCACTCCTCGCAGGGAGATAACAGGCAACAACAATAGACTTCGGGGCTGCCGATGCACAGGCTGACGGGCGGCACTCGTTGAAGGGGTGGCCGCGAGGAGGACTCGTGCGGCAGTCGGCAGATTCGCAGCAACGCGCGACTCGGCGGCGAACGCTCCCACGGCTTGGTCCGGTGTCTGATTGAGGCGCCGTCATCGAGGGCGCGTAGCTGGGTCACGGGAGGAAGCCTCGGCTAAAGGGGGCGCTCAGATTCGCACCGAGGTGGCCGTGAAGTCACCTGCAAGTCGTGACTGATTTCCTGCACACAGAACAGCGCGCTCGCGCGGTAAAACTGATAACTTGTTGCTCCAGGAGACGAACGGGGCGCCGCTTGAGGGACGACGTCAGGGACGCAGGGCAGTAGGCCCCGACTGAAGGGCTCGGTCAGATCTGGTCGAGGTTGGCTGGGAGAGCCTCTACAAGTCGTTGCTGGTTCGGGGGTCGGATTGCACAGGTTGATCTGCGCGGCCCCACGAGATTTGACGCCACGCTCAGCACCGATGTCAAAACGAGGCGTGGTCGGCGGCGTTGGAAAGAGGAAGACGAGAGGTACGATCCCTGAAGAGACCAGCTCCAAACTCGCAGTTGTCCGCTCTGGGGAATTTTCGCAAGAGGGCGGGCAGAACCTGGCTCGCAGAGAGAGAGGGTCCTGCGCGAGCTCACGAAGAAAATCGCCACGGGCGGTGCCGACCTCGGATCGAGACGAAACCAAAGCCCACGCGTTTCCGACTCGTAGAAGTACCTCAAAAGGAGAGGACCAGAGTCGACCGGAACCGGATGGGGGCGCCGCTGCAACTCGGGATAGAAATCTGAGGAGCAGATTCGAGCACTTGTGAAGGAGATGAGGGAAGATAGAACCTCGGCGTCGCACTGAGGGATGGGGAGTCACACCCCGGGGTTGATCCCGTCGCAGGATCAAGGGAGGAAGAAGGGGCGCAGCCACCAAGGAGTCATGCTCACTAATAATTCTTCATCAACTTTTCAAAGAAAATAATACAAGCTTTTATATGGGGAGGGGAGATGCTAGGATGAAACCCTAGCCAAGAGGGGGAAAGGGGGGGTGCGCACATGGCAAGGGGGAAAGGGGGGGTGCGCACATTGTCTAGGGGGAAAGGGGGGGACGCACAACTCCTAGATTCTAGGAGGGAATTGGGGGAAGGGGGCGGCCAAAGGAGGAGGGGGGGTGGTCGGATGGGGAAGGGAAAGGGGGGTGTGCGCACTCCACTCCTACAAAGTAGGAGTGGGGGCGGCTGCCACCTTCTCCTCTTGGAGGAGAGGAAAGGTGCGCCCAAAACCCTAGCCCTAGGAGGTGGGGGCGCAAATCCCAAGGTGGGCTAAGCATGGGAGTGGGCGGCCAGCCCAAATGGGCTAGTGATTGAACCAAAGAAGTGGCCCAATAGCCCTATCTCTCACCTAAAGCACAAAAATGACCCAACTAAAGCCTAATTGGCCCCAACTGACCTACAAAGGTCCACAATAACAATAAAAGTGTCCACGCAGGGACTAAACCAAGGCCCATCATGGCCTAAAGCATAAAATAACTAAAGATAACTCTGCTCGTCCGCCAAGTGATCGCCGAGCCAAAGGGATGCAGGCGAGATCCGTATACTCCGTCGTGAAGTGTGGCGCGTGTCCCCACCAGATTTACCCTTGAAGAATACTATTACAGTGGGCGCTATGAAGTGGACACCATCTCCACTTCCTTTTTAGCTGAAGACAGTCCACCGGGGGCAACATATGATGAGTACCTGGCAGAAGCTAAACATACTCGATCACCTCAACCTGGGAGCCCGGAGCCAGAAGCTATGACCTCTTGCAGATGCTGGGAGCAAGTTTACTATGAAGAAACAGATTTACAAGCCAAGTTTGACATGGCAAGTAGTAGCGAGGCCGAAGACACTGAAGAAGGAGGGGCTTCCCTCTCCAGTAGCCTTCCCTTGGCGGTGATATCAGCACCCCTCAGGCCGATCAAAGAAGTTTATGTTGAAACCAATCAAGGGATACCCATCATCGAAGATATGGCCGGAAAAGAGCGAGCCACCTCAACTAAAGACAGGGCGATTCAAAGCAACATAAAAGTAGGATCGTCCCCATGCATTATGAAGACGGAATACCATCCCTCCAAGCCAACAATGAACAAAGGCCAGCCCCTCGAAGTTGCTGACACATCAATTGAAGTCAAAGCTGTAGAAGGCCCATTAGCAGAACAACTCACACTGCCGCCACCGGCTGAATTAGAAGCTCCCGAGGAGGCCCGGGGCCAATAGCATGACAAGGTCGAGGTACTCGAACTCGAAGATGATATTCCAGACTTCGTTGACCTCCAGCCGGCGCCTCCCGAAATTGAAGATGGAGGCCAAGCCATAGTCGATGAGCTAATAGAAGTCAATTTGGGAAGTGAGGATGATCCCAGGTCAACTTTCCTCAGTGCCCAACTCTCCTCCGAAGAACAGAAGCTGTACATCCAGTTGCTACAAGAATTCTGAGATTGCTTTGCCTGGAGCTACAGGGAGATGCCAGGACTCAGTCCTGCAGTTTCACAACATGAGTTGGCTATAAATCCCGAAGCGGAGCCAGTGAAGCAGTCGCTACGACGCATGAGCCCGGAACTCATCACCCAAATATGCAAAGAAGTTGACAAACTCATTGATGTGGGTTTTGTCAAAGAAAATCAATATACCACGTGGCTGGCCAACATTATGCCCGTAAAGAAGAAAAATGGGTAGATCCAGATATGTGTAGACTTCCGAGATCTGAATAAGACTTGCCCAAAAGATGACTTTCCGATGGCGATAATGAAAGTCATGATTGATGCTACAACTGGTCACGAGGCCCTGTCATTTATGAACGGATCGTCTGGTTACAATAAAATATGGATCGCGGAGCATGACCGACTCCATACCGCCTTCCGAACCCCCAAGGGCATCTACGACTACAAGAGGATGCCATTCAGATTGAAGAACGCTGGCGCAACTTACCAGCGAGCAATGACCAGAATCTTTGATGAGCTGCTCTACCACAAGGTCGAGTGCTATATAGATGATCTGGTAGTCAAAACTAGAAGGAAGGAAGACCATTTGTAGGACCTTCGAGTCATATTTCAGAGGCTCAGGCAATATGAATTAAAGATGAACCCCATGAAGTGCGCCTTCGGAGTGTCCAGCGGTAAATTTTTGGGTTTCATTGTCAGATATCGGGGGATTGAAATAGACCACGCAAAGATCAAAGTAATTCAGGAGCTACCTCCGCCAAGGAGCCTCTCCGAGCTGAGGTCCCTGCAAGGCCGTATGGCTTATATCCGACGGTTCATATCTAATTTGTTGGGTCGGTGTCACACCTTTCACAAATTAATGATGAAGGATGTTTCCTTTTATTGGGATGAAGACTGCCAGGCAGCTTTTGATAAACTGAAAGATTATCTGAAGACTCCTCCTATGCTTGGTGCACCAGTGAAGGGACAACTGCTGATTCTGTACATAGCTGCCACACATTACTCTCTGGGGGAAATGCTGGCCCAAAATGATGAAGAAGGAAAAGAACAAGCCCTCTACTATCTCAGTAGAAGGCTGGTCAGAACTGAAGAGAAATACACTTTCATTGAGAAGGTCTGCTTGGCGCTAGTCTTCGCAGTTAAGAAACTTTGTCGCTATATGTTGTCGCACGAAATAAAGCTGATATCCAAGGCGGATCTACTAAAATATATTATATCCCAGCCGGCACTCAAAGGCCGCTTAGGCAAATGGGTGGTGATTCTTATGGAGTTTGACAGCTCCTATGTGCCGTAGAAAGCTGTCAAAGATCGGGCCATCGCAGACTTCTTCGCCGTGCACCCTGTGCCCGAAGACTCTCTGCTAGTGACTGAACTTCTTGAAGATGAGACCCTGGAAGCAGACCAAGTGCAGCACACTTTATGGAAGTTGTACTTCGATGGTTCATCCAGAATTGATACCCTAGCAACTGGGCCGGTCAAAGTCAGAGCTGGTGCAGGCATAGTCCTGAAATCTCCCGAGGGGAGGTCATATATACCTCTTGTTCGATAAACAAGCCATGCACAAACAACGAGGTAGAATATGAAGCCTTGATTATCGGTTTGCAAATTTCTCTATCCTTGGAGGTCCAGATGCTCGAAGTGTTCGGGGACTCCATGCTAGTCATAAAACAAGTGGAAGGGCAATTCGAGGTGCGGAAGCCGAAGCTTTTTCCATACCACCAGGTGGTGTTGTGCTCGATGGCGAAGTTATACTTCATTGCAATCAAGCACATTAATCGAGGACTAAATGCTCAGGCGGATGCCCTCGTAAAGCTGGCTAGTTCCTTGGCAGTCCTGCTAGACGCAAGCCTGGATATAACCGTCATCAATAGACGTCAGGGCCCCAGCATGATAGAGATTCTGGCTAATGAAGAAGAAAATGAAGTAATGACTGTGGAAGAAATTCAACAGCCTAATTGGCGAAGACACCTCCTGCATTGGTTCTAGCACCAATAGCTACCGAAGGAGAAAGAACAAAGGATGAAATTGCTTAGAATCAAAGATTCCTACGAGGTGAGAAATTGAACCCTGTTTCGAATAATGGCGGACGCCCAAAAGAAAGTTCTACTCCCTGCTTGTCTACGAAGGAAGCCTGGCAGGTGATGAAAGAGGTTCATGCTGGATCAGAAGAGGCACATCAGGTAGGTTCAAAAATGAAGATTGAGATCAAGAAATTCGGCTACTACTAGCCCACTGTATTTGATGACTGCTGTAAATTTGCCAAGTCATGCCAGAAATGTCAAGAGCACACCACCATACCTAGAAGGCCACCGGCGCCATTACATCCCACCATCCATAGTTGGTCATTCACCTAATGGGGTACGGATGTGGTGGGCCCTTTACCAGCATCTTCATCTGGATGTATATATATTTTGGCAGCCATGGACTACTTCTGCAGATGGGCGGAGGCTGTGGCACTAAGAGAAGTAACGGGGGAGCTGGTCGCCAGATTCTTCCGTCAGAATATAATATTTTGGTTCGGAGTTCCCAGTTGAATTATTTCCAATAACGGTAGCCATTTTAGAAACTAGAAGGTGTACAGGTTAGCCAACAAGTACAAAATTGACTGGACGACATCATCCCCCTACAATCCTCAAGCAAATGGGCTTGCTGAAGCATTCAATAAAACCCTCAGCACCTTGCTATCGAAGATAGTTAATTCTAGCAAAAGGGATTGGGAAGAAAAGATGTACGAAGCACTATGAGCGTATCGTACTGTCTATAAAATCCCGACCGGTTGCTCACCGTTCTCCCTTGTAGCATCCCGTATAAATATATATATATATATATATATATTTATTTATTTATTTATTGATAATATTTCCTAAAAAATATATATTAGATAAACTCTAGATTAAGTAAGAAGTTGGAACACGTAGTTATCATATGTAAAGAGCATTCACTTAACAAGTGGCTTCCTAGTGTAGTTGGTTAAGTAACTTGCCTTTTAACCCATTGACCAGGGTTCAAATCCTACCATCTACCATTTACCTTTTGTGCCAATTAATTATACATTATAAGCTAGCAACGTACAGACTTGGAAGTGCAACGTAGGAAAAGATGCCAATGTACAGACTTTGGCAAAGCAGCGATGTATAGACTTGCACAGTTCCAGCTAGAGGATGTATAGACAAGCAAAGTCTGTATATACTTCAACTAAGAGATGCACGATGTACAGACTTGAACAACATTCAATAGCCAATGTATAGACTTTGTGATGTACAGACTTTGAGAGGAAGTGATGTACAGACTTTGAGAGGAAGCCAATGTACAGACTTGTGATGTACAGACTTTGTGAATAGGCTAGCAATAGCCAATGTATAGACTTTGTGATGTATAGACTTTGAGAGGAAGTGTTGTACAGACTTTGAGAGGAAGCCAATGTATAGACTTTGAGAGGGAGAGGATGTACAGACTTGTGATGTACAGACTTAGTGAATAGGCTAGCAATAGCAATGTACAGACTTTGTGATGTGCAGACTTTGTGAAGCCAATGTATAGACTTTGAGGATGTACAAACTTTGAAAGTGTGCACATTGAAGAGGGATCGTGTATGAATGTGGGAGACAGACTTTACGATCTGGGCCATGGATTGGTTGTCCAAACATTATCCCTTATCTCTCCAACCTGTACAAGCTGTAAAGCCCCATTATTTCAGATCTTGCCTCCCATTCGGCCATGACAACCCTATAAACATACCCCTTTTGCTACCCCCATTCTAGGCTAGCTAAGGTTGGGGCAAAGCTCTGCAGAGATTACAAAGAAGGGTTCTGCTGCTATGATCTTTCAACAAGTAGGTGTTCTCAACTTTTAACTAAACTAGTAGCTAATCTAGGATGATTAGTCTAGGCATTTAGTCTTAGGCTCATTTCCATGTAATTTTTAGTGTTTATAAAGCATGTATTAGCTTCATACTTAAGATGATTAGCATGTATTAGCCTCATACCTAAGATAATTAGCATGTATTAGTCTTATACCCAGAATAATTAAGCAAGTATTAGCAAGTATTAGCAAGTATTAGTCTCATACCTAGAATAATTAGCATGTGTTAGCTTAAATCTAGGATGATTAGCATGTATTAGCCTCATACCTAAGATAATTAACATGTATTAGCCTTATACCCAGAATAATTAGCAAGTATTAGCAAGTATTAGTCTCATACCTAGAATAATTAGCATGTGTTAGCTTAAATCTAGGACGATTAGTATGTACTAGCTTCATACCTAAGATAATTAGCATGTATTAGCCTTATACCCAGAATAATTAAGTAAGCATTAGCAAATATTAGTCTCATACCTGGAATAATTAGCATGTGTTAGCATGTATTAGCGTCGTACCTAAGATAATTATCATGTACTAGCCTTATACCCAAGATGATTAGCATTGATTAACATGTATTAACTTCAATCTAGGGTAGTTGGCATGTATTAGCGTCATAACCATACGATATTTCCGTGTAACGCAAGTTTTATCGTGTTTTTACGTAACATATTAGTTTAGCTATTAACTAACCTGTTAACATACCAAATTAACATGTTAGTTGATTTACTAACTAATTAGCATACCTAATTAATCTGGTAGGTAGCCTATCCAGAAACCTTGTCTCCATTTAGTTCCTTTAAAAATGAAAACCAGTATGATACGTCATGTTAAAAATCTGATATTTAATCAACTAAAGCATGAAACGAGTGCATGAATAAAGATCTATAATCCTTATAGTTTTCTCTATCTATCCATGTCATCAGTTTTACCTAAATAAACTTAAATCAAAGGTTAATACCCTAGCTTAATCAAAGATTAATACCTTAAGCCTTTTTGCACTGCAGAGTCGACCCTGCCAGTTCACCACGTTGACGCGATGAACGGCAGAGTCGACCCTGCCAATAGATTTTGAACTGCAGAGTCGACCCTCCCAGTTCACCGCGTTGACGCGATGAGCGGCAGAGTCGACCCTGCCAACAGATTTTGAACTGCAGAGTCGACCCTGCCAGTTCACCGCGTTGAAGCGATGAACGGCAGAGTCGACCCTGCCTCTGCCGACCCTACCAACATATTTTAAACTGCAGAGTCAACCCTGCCAGTTCACCGCGTTGACGCGATGAACGGCAGAGTCGACCCTGCCAACAGATTTGAACTGATGAGTCGACCCTGCTAGTTCACAGGGTTGACACGATGAACTGATGAGTCGACCCTGCCAGTTCACAGGGTTAACGCGATGAACTGATGAGTCGACCCTGCCAGTTCACAGGGCTGACGCGATGAACTGATGAGTCGACCCTGCCTGCTCACAGGGTCGACCCTGCTAGTTTACAGGGTTGACGCGATGAATTGATGAGTCGACCCTGCTAGTTCACAGGGTTGACGCGATTAACTGATGAGTCGACCCAGCCTGTTCCCAGGGTTGACGCGATGAACGAATGAGTTGACCCTGCCTGTTCACAGGGTTGACGCGATGAACTGATGAGTCGACCCTGCCTGTTCATAGGGTTGACGCGATGAACTGATGAGTCGACCCTGCCAGTTCGCAGGGTTGACGCGATGAACTGATGAGTCGACCCAGCCTATTCGCAGGGTTGACGCGATGAACTACAGGGTTGACGCGATGAACTACAGCTGGCTCATTGCGTTAACCTGATTGTTAGGCTTTCGCTTTTGCCATCTCCACTGATAGATGGAAGCCTAAGAGGTGATATTTAACTCCTGACAGGGTCCTCTAAACCCTGTATAATTCCCAGGAAGGGCATCCCACAGTGAGGGTGTCGTTTCTAAAATTGTCAGGTGGCCTATAAGGCACCTCTCTTATCTAGTTTTTTCCCGTGTATCAAACGTTACTGGTTTCCACTCCTAGTTCATCCCTACACATTAATGCGCCCTTGGATTCCATTCCATAATTTTACCTTATATATCATACTGGTCAAACCTTGAAATTCTATATTGGCTATAAATGAGAGTAGATGTCGACAGGCATGATTAATGCTATGCATATAGGGCCCGGTCTGGTCCTGGGAGGAGCACCCGAAGGTTCTTGTGCCCATGGGAGTTTATTGACCATGGTGTTTGGCATTGCACCGGAGTACTTGCTTGCTAGGCTTTAGACATTCCACTCATTCTCGTGATATTACTTGATTGATTTGACTTGAGACCCGCAGAAGGGTAAAGTTTTTGCTTGAATGAAATTGATAAATAGCCAATTCCAGTTTTACATGCTTGAATTTATATTACTTTCTATTACTTGCTTGACATGAGTTCTTACTCTCTTGGAAAGATTTTGTTATTTCCAGTTATTACTTGCTCGAACCTCTTGCTATTGCTGCATTGAAGTTGGAATCCTTATACTCTCACTTGTTATTTCTTCACTGCTCTTGTCGATTTTTACAATCCTTGATATCTACTCATCTACATGCATAACTTTACTGATATTAATCGAACTTGTAAACCACTTAAAGCATGTTAAATCTTGAGATGTAATTCCTACTGAGCGATTCTCTCATCTAGTTATTTTTCTAACCTTTTCAGGTAGTTTGGATATCGGCCTGAACACGGAAGGGGATGAGTCTGAGTGATGAGTGTAGAATGGAGTCATCAATTGTCATGTTAATTGTGATGTCCTTTGTGTTATTGTATTAGTTCACTTATGTCAGTTGTATCAATTCATCTATGTCATTTGTATTAGCCAACTTGATTAGAACTGCTTAAGATTTGAAGCCTAGTCGTTGGACTCTGGGAACATATGTATTTGTCCTTTGATTAGTTGTGACAATTGTTAGCTCGTACTATTTGTATTAATTTTGAGTTAAAGCTTAGTTATTTACGCACTCTGATATTTACATGATTGACACGATCCATATAGACGCGTCACGCCTCCGGGTAATCTTCCGCGCTCGGGGCGTGACAGTCTTCGTGGTATCAGAGCCTAGGTTTTCAAACCTAGGGAGCTAGAAAAAAAAATAAACGGTTAGAAATTGAAATCTAAGTAAAAACTTGAGTCCAAGGATAGGTAAAACTCAAGTTCAAGGATCGATATACCTTACCCGGTGAGATGGATAGAGCCATGGGTTAAGTTCTGCAATGACTTTTGACCTTACAAGTAAATTCGATCTTTATCATACTTAACTCTTTTGTAGGATCATGGCTGCGGAAAGAGGATAATGGCGCGAGATGCAGTGCACCGTGCAAGGCCTCACACAGGCACTATAGCAAGTGGCCCAAGGTGGAGCAAATCGTGGAGCGGGAGATCTCCACCGAAGTTTCCGTAACATGAACCCACCGAGGTTCACGGGTTCGTCCGACCCCGAGGATGCCGAGAATTGGCTAAAGGAGATGGAATGAATCTTCCGTGTAATGCAATGTTCAGATGAAGAGAAGGTTTTACTTGCCGTATTCCAACTAGAGCGGGACGCTCGATGCTGGTGGAATCCATAGAAGCAACACTGCCAGAATACCAGGTCACATGGGATGAATTCACGGAGCATTTCAACAACAAGTATTTCTCCGATCATATCCAGGAAAAGAAAGCCACAGAATTCGCCGTTCTAAAACAACGGGGCTTGAAAGTGGTCGAGTATGAGGCCCAATTCTCCAGATTATCTAGGTATGCACCCCACTTGGTGTGTATGGAAAAGATGAAGGCGAGAAGATTCCTCAACGGGCTTCGGCTCCATTATATCACACAACTTGCCCCGATGGACATCCAAGTCTATTCGGAGATGGTTCGGCGTGCTCAACTGTTGGAAGACGCCACCGAATTATCTGAGAGAATCCGAGGAAGAGACAAGAAGGAACCCGTGACAAGCCCGGGAAAATTCAAACAATCCTTCAACAAGAAGCGATTCTTCATGGGAGGGGAGCCCTGTAAGGCGAGGAAATTCCAAAAGAATGACATGCCATTCTCCACCACCACACCATCAAAGAAGATTTGCAAGTATTGTGATAAAGCTGGTCATAAGACCGAGGAATGCTGGAGAAAGTTAGGAGCTTGTCTTCGATGTGGGAGCCGAGAGCATCGAATCCCAGACTGCCCACTGATGAAGGAACAAGACACCAAAGACGAGAAGCGTCCGGTAAAGAAATAAGGCCGTCTGCAAGCTCTCCAAGAGACGGAACCCACTAAAGGTGGAATTGTGGAAGGTATTCTCACTATTTGTTCAAAAACTGCTTAACTTTTATTCGATACCGGAGCAACTCATTCATTCGTTTCCAAGAACTTTGCTGCTTCATTTTCTAAGAAACATGAACTGTTAGATTTGGTCATATCTACACCTCTTGGGAATAAGTCTGATAGCACTTATCACTATCCAAACTGTGAAGTGATGATTAAGGGAAATAATTTACCTGCTGACCTGATATGCCTAGATATAAAGGGTTATGATGTCATACTAGGTGCCGACTGGCTATCCACGTACCAAGCAACTGTAGACTGCCGGCATGGCAAGGTAACTTTCGTAGATTTCCCAGAGCTAGTTTACAATAGCCCTCGGAGTAAATCACTTCTTATATCAGCACTCCGAGCTAGTAAACTTATGAATAAGGGATGCATGACTTTCATAGCATTCGTGACTGCCACGGAAGTCGAGAAGGTTAAACTTGAAGACATCCGTGTAATTCAGGATTTTCCCGATGTTTTTCCAGAAGATTTAACCGGCTTACCCCCGGAAAGGGAAGTGTCGTTCACAATCGACCTTGTCCCTGGTGCTCGTCCTATTTCCAGGGCACCATACAGAATGTCCCCTACTGAGCTGAAGGAACTAAAAGAGCAGCTAATGGAGTTATTGAACAAGGGTTTCATCAGGCTGAGTACTTCCCCATGGGGAGCACCCGTGCTATTCGTCAAAAAGAAGGACGGATCGATGAGATTATGCATAGATTATCGACAGCTAAATCACCTTACAATCAAGAACAAGTATCCACTGCCAAAGATTGATGAGCTGTTCGATCAACTATCTAGAGCTTTATATTTCTCCAAGATTGATCTTCGTTCTGGTTACCACCAATTGAAGATCAAAGAAGAAGATATTCATAAAACTGCATTCCGAAGCAGGTATGGGCATTACGAATTTACTGTTATGCCTTTCGGACTAACAAATGCCCCCGCAGCATTTATGCAGTTAATGAACAGCATATTCAGGCCCTATTTGGACCAATTTATTGTGGTCTTTATTGATGATATTATGATCTATTCAAAGACTGAAGAGGATCATGAAGAACACCTCAAGAAGGCATTGCAGATATTAAGGGGAAACAAGCTATATGCCAAATTCAGCAAATGCGAGTTTTGGCTCGAGGAAGTATCCTTCTTAGGCCATATCATTTCGAAGAATGGAATTGCTGTTGACCCATCAAAGGTCGAAGCCGTGAAGAACTGGGAACGACCCACAAATGTAACTGAGATTCGGAGCTTCTTGGGTCTAGCTGGTTACTACCGGCGTTTTATAAAGGACTTCTCCAAAATTGCTGGTCCCCTGACCAGGTTAACCCGCAAGGAAGTGCCTTATGAGTGAAAGGAAGACTGTGAAAAGTGTTTTCAAACTTTGAAGGATCTCTTGACCACTGCTCCAGTCTTATCATTACCAATGGAAGGAGAAAAATACGAAGTATATACCGATGCTTCTGGTATTGGTCTCGGACATGTATTGATGCAGAATGGGAGAGTCATTGCATACTCTTCCCGACAATTGAAGAAACATGAAGAGAACTACCCAGTTCATGACTTAGAACTGGCCGCAGTAGTATTCGCTTTAAAGATCTGGAGGCACTATCTCTACGGAGAACAATTCACTGTGTACTCCGATCATAAAAGCCTCAAGTACTTATTCTCCCAAAAGGAGCTGAATATGCGGCAAAGGCGTTGGCTCGAGTATCTCAAGGATTTCAACTTCACTATATAGTACCATCCTGATAAGGGTAATTCCGTAACTGATGCCCTTAGTCGAAAGCTGAGAACAATATTGGCCAACTGCATGATACAAGAATAGAAACTGCTGAAGAAATTCTCTGAGCTTGATATCAGCACAGATGAGAAGAACATGTGTATTATTCTATCTCATATGAGCCTACATCCAGATTTGCTACCTGAAATCAAGAAGTTACAAGAAGAGGATCCCTCGCTAGTGGAGATAAAGAGCAAGCTGGACGAGAGACTGGATTTCAAGCTGGCACCTGATGGCAGATTACTATTTCATGAACGGACATGTGTGTCCGACTGTCCCGAATTGAAGAAGAAGATTCTTGAAGAAGCTCATAGATCGAGGTACACAATCCACCCTGGAGCCACTAAGATATACCAAGACTTGAAAAGAACTTTCTGGTGGCCTAACATGAAAAGGGAGGTAGCAGACTTTGTGTCTCGTTGCCTCACATGCCAACAAGTGAAGGCGGAACATCAAAAACCGGTCGGAAAGCTACATCCGCTAGATATTCCCAAGTGGAAGTGGGAAGACATTGGCATGGACTTTATCATGGGTTTGCCCAAGTCTAGGGGCGGATATGATGGAATTTGGGTAATTATCGACCGGTTAACTAAATCGGCCCATTTCATACCCATCAAAAGTCGATGGTCAGTCGACGTACTTGCTGCCCTGTATATGAAGGAAATGGTTAGATTGCATGGAGTTCCCGTCTCGATCCAATCTGACCGAGACCCGCGCTTCACCTCTTATTTCTGGAAGAGCCTGCAACACTCCTTGGGGACGAGACTCAACTACAGCACTACTTTTCATCCCCAGACAGATGGACAGACCGAGAGGACTAATCAAGTTGTGGAAGATATGTTAAGAGCATGCATTATAGACTTCGGCGGTAGTTGGAATGACCACTTACCACTAGCCGAATTTGCATATAACAACAGCTATCAAGCCAGCATACAAATGGCACCTTTTGAGGCATTATATGGCAGGAGTTGCCGATCTCCCATGTGTTGGGATGAAGTCGGTGAAAAACAAATTCTAGGTCCTGACATGGTGCGAGATTCTACCGAGAAGATACAACTCATTAGAGAAAGGTTAATGATAGCACAGTCCAGGCAGAAATCTTATGTCGATAACAGAAGGCGAGACCTGAAATTTCAAGTCGGAGATCATGTTTTCCGCAAGGTATCTCCCGTCCGAGGCATTAGAAGATTCGGTGTTAAAGGCAAATTAACACCAAGGTTTATCGGTCCATTCGAAGTACTGGAAAGGGTAGGCGAAGTGGCTTATCGTATCGCCCTACCTCCACAACTGTCAGAAGTGCACAACGTATTTCATGTTTCTATGCTAAAGAAATACGTGCACGATTTCTCACACGTCATCGATCACACTGACTTGGTGATACAGAAGGACCTCACCTATGAGCAAAGGCCAGTAAAGATCCTCGACCAAGAAATCTGAGTTCTAAGGAACAAGACGATCCCTATGGTAAAAATTCAATGGAATCGATGCTTAGAACAAGAAGCTACATGGGAAACCGAGGAGTCTATGAGAAGGAGATTTCCAGAATTATTCTAGTCCGTAAGTAATTCTCACCCTCCTTGTCTCCGTATAATGTAATTGAATTTGGGGACCAAATTCTTTTAAGTGGGAGAGGGTGTAGCATCCCGTATATATATATATATATATATATATATATATATATATATATATATATATATATTTATTAATAATATTTCCCAAAAAAATATATTAGATAAACTCTAGATTAAGTAAGAAGTTGGAACACGTAGTTATCATATGTAAAGAGTATTCACTTAACAAGTGGCTTCCTAGTGTAGTTGGTTAAGTAACTTACCTTTCAACCCAATGACTAGGGTTCAAATCCTATCATCCACCATTTGCCTTTTGTGCCAATTAATTATACATTATAAGCTAGCAACGTACAGACTTGGAAGTGCAACGTAGGAAAAGATGCCAATGTACAGACTTTGGCAAAGCAGCGATGTACAGACTTGCACAGTTCCAGCTAGAGGATGTATAGATAAGCAAAGTCTGTATAGACTTCAACTAAGAGATGCATGATGTACAGACTTCAACAACATTCAATAGCCAATGTATAGACTTTGTGATGTATAGACTTTGAGAGGAAGTGATGTACAGACTTTGAGAGGAAGCCAATGTATAGACTTTGAGAGGGAGAGGATGTACAGACTTGTGATGTACAGACTTTGTGAATAGGCTAGCAATAGCTAATGTATAGACTTTGTGATATACAGACTTTGAGAGGAAGTGATGTACAGACTTTGAGAGGAAGCCAATGTATAGACTTTGAGAGGGAGAGGATGTACAGACTTGTGATGTACAGACTTAGGGAATAGGCTAGCAATAGCAATGTACAGACTTTGTGATGTGCAGACTTTGTGAAGCCAATGTATAGACTTTGAGGATGTACAGACTTTGAAAGTGTGCACATTGAAGAGGGATCGTGTATGAATGTGGGAGATAGACTTTACGATCTGGGCCATGGATTGGCTATCCAAACATTATCCCTTATCTCTCCAGCCTGTACAAGCTGTAAAGCCCCATTATTTCAGATCTTGCCTCCCATTCGGCCATGACAACCCTATAAACATACCCCTTTTGCTACCCCCATTCTAGGCTAGCTAAGGTTGGGGCAAAGCTCTGCAGGGATTACAAAGAAGGGTTCTGCTGCTACGATCTTCCAACAAGTAGGTGTTCTCAACTTTTAACTAAATTAGTAGCTAATCTAGGATGATTAGTCTAGGCATTTAGTCTTAGGCTCATTTCCATGCGATATTTAGTGTTTATAAAGCATGTATTAGCTTCATACTTAAGATGATTAGCATGTATTAGCCTCATACCTAAGATAATTAGCATGTATTAGTCTTATACCCAGAATAATTAAGCAAGTATTAGCAAGTATTAGCAAGTATTAGTCTCATACCTAGAATAATTAGCATGTGTTAGCTTAAATCTAGGATGATTAGCATGTATTAGCCTCATACCTAAGATAATTAGCATGTATTAGCCTTATACCCAGAATAATTAGCAAGTATTAGCAAGTATTAGTCTCATTCCTAGAATAATTAGCATGTGTTAGCTTAAATCTAGGATGATTAGTATGTACTAGCTTCATACCTAAGATAATTAGCATGTATTAGCCTTATACCCAGAATAATTAAGTAAGCATTAGCAAGTATTAGCAAGTATTAGTCTCATACCTGGAATAATTAGCATGTGTTAGCATGTATTAGCATCGTACCTAAGATAATTAGCATGTACTAGCCTTATACCCAAGATGATTAGCATTGATTAGCATGTATTAACTTCAATCTAGGGTAGTTGGCATGTATTAGCTTACGATATTTCCGTGTAACGTAAGTTTTATCGTGTTTTTACGTAACCTATTAGTTTAGCTATTAACTAACCTGTTAACATACCAAATTAATATGTTAGTTGATTTACTAACTAATTAGCATACCTAATTAATCTGGTAGGTAGCCTATCCAGAAACCTTGTCTCCATTTAGTTCCTTTAAAAATGAAAACTAGTATGATACGTCATGTTAAAAATCTGATATTTAAGCAACTAAAGCATGAAACGAGTGCATGAATAAAGATCTATAATCCTTACAGTTTTCTCTATCTATCCATGTCATCAGTTTTACCTAAATAAACTTAAATCAAAGCTTAATACCCTAGCTTAATCAAAGATTAATACCTTAAGCCTTTTTGCACTGCAGAGTCGACCCTGCCAGTTCACCGCGTTGACGCGATGAACGGCAGAGTCGACCCTGCCAACAGATTTTGAACTGCAGAGTCGACCCTGCCAATTCACCGCGTTGACGCGATGAACGGCAGAGTCGACCTTGCCAATAGATTTTGAACTGCAGAGTCGACGCTGCCAGTTCACCGCGTTGACGCGATGAACGGCAGAGTCGACCCTGCGAACATATTTTGAACTGCAGAGTCGACCCTGCCAGTTCACCGCGTTGACGCGATGAACCGCAGAGTCGACCCTGCCAACAGATTTGAACTACAGAGTCGACCCTGCCAGTTCACCGCGTTGATGCGATGAACGGCAGAGTCGACCTTGCCAACAGATTTTGAACTACAAAGTCGACCCTGCCAGTTCACCGCGTTGACGCGATGAACGGCAGAGTCGACCCTGCCAACAGATTTTGAACTGCAGAGTCGACCCTGTCAGTTCACCGCTGTTGATTTTACTTTGCCTATCTATCTTTTCTTTGGGGGTTTTGAATAATGAAACGACAAGCAAGTAATCAAAGATCCACTCTTAACCTATGAACATGTGATCATGAACCTAGGCAATCAAAGCTAGCTCTAGCATGGGCATGCTATCTCGCTCAAACTACGCTAAAGCAGAGGGAAAACACACGCCGGGGCGTGGAGCAAAAGAATAAATAAAACACACCGCAAGGGGTAGAGCAAGCAAGGAAATAAAAGAGATATGTGATGTATGAGAAAGCTAATGCCCAAGTCTAAGGAAAGATGTGATCGCCACCAAAGTAAAAACAAGCACAAGACCTGTAAATACCTTGGAAATAGGTGGATGAAGCACCCGCCCACGGGAGAGAAAACCAAAGAGAACCTGTAGGTCAGTTAGAAATAACGGCCAGGACCCTGTGCGTTACTTGGAAAGTAACGGCCACCCGATAGACCGCCAGGAGAAGATGACGCGCCTGCACCAGACCGTCAGATAACCTGCAGTAGCAAAGTGTAGATTCTTTTAACTCCAACTCTTCCAGCCGGCTAGAAGACTTGGGCCTCGTACTGGTGAACCTGTAAACCTGCCAAAGATGTAGAAGACAAGAACAAAACAACCCAAATTAGCCCTTTCAATAATATAGCATCAATTCTCAAAGAACTTAAGGACATCAAAAGGAAAGGGGATTATCGGGGAGTTTTTGGTTTTTTAACCCCTCTGGGCATTTTTAAAAGATTAGGAGGATGTTTGGATGCTTAGAGAACAGTGAGAAAACGTGGAGAAAGAGGAGGGACAATGCTTTGATTGAGGAAAAACCAGGGAAGAACTTAAGCATGCGATGATGAACTTGAAAAACTAAAACCGAAGTACTCCCTTGATTATGAGATGGATGAACATGGGAAGCAGTTCCTCTTGGATGAAGATGGCTCCTGAGTTCGGCAGAACTTCGTCGTGAATTTCAAAATCCTCCTCTCTAGGCCATGAAGTCAAGGGTTCTATTTATAGACCCTCAAACTCTTAGGTCGAGCAGAGGATAATCTAGCAAGATAAAGGGATAACTCTTAGCAAATCCTCGAAGATAATGTCACCAAGAGTCCATAGAATCAAACAGAAGGTTCTGAGGATCAGATTTGAAAGAGATATCGTCAATCCAAACCCTTAAATTCGGCCACGGAGTAGCAGAGAAAAGGCCTGAACTGCCAGGACTCTCTGAAGGAAGTAACGGCTGCACGACAGACCGCCACTTGGAAATAACGCTCCAAGGAACATCCGTTACTATCAACATTATCCCTAAAAGATAAGATCAACGAGAAGAAGACCCAACAAGTTAGACTCTTCAAGGAAGCAACGGCCAAGGCATAAGGCGTCAGAATGAAACAACGGCTGCACGACAAACCGTTATTATCAACGTGTAATCAAAAGGATAAGCTTTAAAACGAGGCCTTAAGCCTTAGGACTCTTCAAAGAGTAACGGTCCAGGACCCATCCGTCAGAATGAAACAATGCGCCTAGGACCTACCGTTATTATTATTGAGGTTCAAAAAATGAAATGAAGGGGCTTGCTAAGATTCATCCAATGAAACGCCACCAGGAGCCATGTCTGATCACGGAGTTAAGACCCGAGAAATAGGCTTCAACCAATCAAGAGACTCAATGAAGAGTGAATGACTTGGAGCATCATATAGAATGAATAAGGAGATGACCCGACTTATTGGGTATAAAACGGGTGCCAACAACCGCGTTGACGCGATGAACGACAGAGTCGACCCTGCCAACAGATTTGAACTGATGAGTCGACCCTACCAGTTCACAGGGTTGACGCGATGAACTGATGAGTCGACCCTGCCAGTTCACAGGGTTGACGCGATGAACTGATGAGTTGACCCTGCCAGTTCACAGGGTTGACGCGATGAACTGATGAGTCGACCCTTCCTGCTCACAGGGTCGACCCTGCCAGTTCACAGGGTTGACGCGATGAACTGATGAGTCGACCCTGCTAGTTCACAGGGTTGACGCGATGAACTGATGAGTCGACCTAGCCTGTTCGCAGGGTTGACGCGATGAACTGATGAGTCGACCCTGCCTATTCACAGGGTTGACGCGATGAACTGATGAGTCGACCCTGCCTGTTCACAGGGTTGACGCGATGAACTGATGAGTCGACCCAGCCTGTTCGCAGGGTTGACGCGATGAACTGCAGGGTTGACGCGATGAACTACAGCTGGCTCATTGCGTTAACCTGATCGTTAGGCTTTCACTTTTACCATCTCCACTGATAGATGACAGCCTGAGAGGTGATATTTAACTCCTGATAGGGTCCTCTAAACCCTGTATAATTCCCAGGAAGGGCATCCCACAGTGAGGGTGTCGTTTCTAAAATTGTCAGGTGGCCCATAAGGCACCTCTCTTATCTAGTTTTTTTCCGTGTATCAAACGTTACTGGTTTCCACTCCTAGTTCATCCCTACACATTAATGCGCCCTTGGATTCCATTACATAATTCTACCTTATATATCATACTGGTCTAATCTTGAAATTCCATATTGGCTATAAATGAGAGTGGATGTCGATAGACATGATTAATACTGTGCATATAGGGCCCGGTCTGGTTCTGGGAGGAGCACCCGAAGGTACTTGTGCCCATGGGAGTTTATTGACCACGGTGTTTGGCATTGCACCGGAGTACTTACTTGCTAGGCTTTAGACATTCCACTCATTCTCGTGATATTACTTGATTGATTTGACTTGAGACCCGCAGAAGGGTAAAGTTTTTGCTTGAATGAAATTAATAAATAGCCAATTCCAATTTTACATGCTTGAATTTATTTTACTTTCTATTACTTGTTTGACATGAGTTCTTACTCTCTTGGAAAGATTTTGTTAATTCCAGTTATTACTTGCTTGAACCTCTTGCTATTGCTGCATTGAAGTTGGAATCCTTATACTCTCACTTGTTATTCCTTCACTGCTCTTGTCGATTTTTACAATCCTTGATATCTACTCATCTACATGCATAACTTTACTGACATTAATCGAACTTGTAAACCACTTAAAGCATATTAAATCATGAGATGTAATTCCTACTTAGCGATTCACTCATCTAGTTGTTTTTCTAACCTTTTTAGGTAGTTTGGATATCGGCCAGAACACGGAAGGGGATGAGTCTGAGTGATGAGTGTAGAATGGAGTCATCAATTGTCATGTTAATTGTGATGTCCTTTGTGTTATTGTATTAGTTCACTTATGTGAGTTGTATCAATTCATCTATGTCATTTGTATTAGTCAACTTGATTAGAACTGCTTAAGATTTGAAGCCTAGTCGTTGGACTCTGGGAACAAATGTATTTGTCCTTTGATTAGTTGTGACAATTGTCAGCTCGTACTATTTGTATTAATTTTGAGTTAAAGCTTAGTTATTTGCGCACTCTGATATTTACATGATTGACACGATCTATATAGACGTGTCACGCCTCCGGGTAATCTTCCGCGCTCGGGGTGTGACATCCGTGGTGTATGGGTCAGAGGTAGTAGTACCGATTGAATTAGAAGTCCCGTACCTCCGGGTCGCCATCCAACAAGGCCTAGTCAAAGGCGAACAAATAAATATGGAAAGAAGACTAGAAGAGCTTGCCGAGCTCGAAGGAAGACACCTTTGGGCGCAACAAAACATCCAACTATATCAAGCTTGCATGGCCCGTGCTTTCGATAAGCTGGTCAAGGAGCGAGAATTCAAGAAGGGTGACCTAGTCATGGTCAAAAGAAGAGAAGTAATGGCCTCCAACCCCAAAAGGGACTTTATGTTGTCCATCGAGTCTATGAGGGTGGTGCCTACATTCTCGTGGACCACAAGGGGGTAGTTCAATTCTCTCTCCTTTATGGGAAACACCTGAAGCTGTATCATACAGCCTTACCAGCATTCGAAGAATGACCGAAATGCAACTTGGTCTAGTGGCACTCCGCCGTGGCTGAGCTCTTTGAAATATACACCCAGCTTAATTAATAATGATAATGAGAGCCCCGCATAGTCCCACTGGGCCACCACCATGTTGGACCTTACGTCCACATTGGTGCATAAACCATTTCCTTTGCGCTGGCATTATCCCCACGCCAGCGAATATACACCTTTCAGCGAAGGCTCTGTGCCCTAGTCGATGTTTACACATTATCGCCATTACGGACCCTATGTCCGAATCGGTGCAAAAACTCTTTTCCTTGCGTCAGTATTAGCTTCTTGCCGATGAATAAACCTTGTCCGACGCAAGGCTTCATTCCCTAGTCGACATTTACACATTATCGCTATTACGGACCCTACGTCCGAATAGGTGCATAAACTCTTTTCCTTACATTGGCCTTAGCTTCTTGCCAACGAATAAACCTTGTATGGCGCAAGGCTTCATGTCTAGCCGATATCAACACATCATCACCATTACGGACCTTACATCCGAATTGGCGCATAAACTCTTCTCCTTGCTTTGGCATTTACCTTCTTGCCAATGAATACACCATTTTTCGGCGTAAGGCTTCCTGCCCTAGCCGACATCATCACATCATCGCCATTACAGACCTTACGTCTGAATTGGCGCATAAACTCTTTTCCTTGCATTGACATTACCTTCTTGCCAATGAACATACCTTTTCCGGTGCAAGGTTTCATGCCCTAGCCAATATCTACACGTCAACCCGTCGTTCTCCATATTAAATAAAATAGGGCTTAAAATAGAGGTTCCTCGCCGGACTTGTTCAGATATCCTGAACAAGGGCAAAAATGGCTGCAACCCAGCTGTGGCGAAAACCCGTAAGGGCGCTGCAGGCAAAATCAGGTACCCCTGCCACGTGAAAACCCGGAAGGGCACGTGGGAAAAAGCAAGAGGGGGCTAGCTCCGGCGAAAACCTGAAAGGGCGTTTAGGTCAGTAATGTGGTAACCAAAAGTTCCTTTCTACATTCATCCCTATGAAACTCTGAATAGGACACTCATCACAAGTCCTCCCGAAAGTCTGCTCTCTTATACCATTAACCCGGACGTTTCATCCTCGTTAATGATTAAATCTATCTTTGCTTTGGCATCTAGCCAATGCCGATGAACAAACCAACACTGATCCTCGTCATCATCGGTGAGATCGGTTAATATACCGTTAACTCACACCTTTCATCCTTGGTAATGATTAAACCTATCTTTGCTTCAACATTTAACCAATGTTGATGAAAAAACTAATCTTCATCCTCATCGGCGATGTAGAAGCAGGAAAATGGTTCCTATGTCATGTACCACCTTCTCTATTTATTTGTTGGGGAAGTCATCCCGCACTCGTGGAGGCCTGCAGGCACTAGGAAGCAAAGGGTGTCAGAAGGAGTCTCGGGTGTTATCCCAGGGGACAACCCTTCGATGCTTAAGTCAGCAACGGTATTAAGAGAAGAGCAGAGAGGAGCAGGGGAGAGAGATGTGGAGGCCATAGTACATGATCCGAGAGACGTGTAAACCTTCACCGAGAGTGCTCGCCGCCCCCAGTAGTCACCCGGAGAGTGCTCGCTGGGTGGTGAGGTGGCGTAGAAGGAGTGCTCTCTCTGGACGTCATAGGGCGTGGCCTCTCTATCATCGTAGTAGGACTGGTTGCTCTATTCTCAGTGAGAAGCTTTTTAGCAGAAGTATCCACCATGTGTCTCTTCTCTATCGTTCCCCTTCTTATAAGGGTTGTCCTGGAGCGGGGAGCCTTATCCCTTGGTAGGGAAGGGCGTAAGTAATGGAATAACAATTTCTCGCTATAGTGGCAGGAGTTTCCCGTTGGAGGGCGCTTACCCCAACATTGGCTGGTCCCGGTGGGTGTCTCACGACGCTCATGAGGCGTGCTCACCCGTTATGGGATGATGGCCGACGTCGTGGGGGGTAACGGTCGGTCGTCGGAGGGTCTTCTGTCGGTCATAGCACTTTCCCGTGCTGTAGAATCCAATGCCGAATCGAATTTGGTCGCACCCTGGTGGGCCGCACCTACTGGGTGTAATGTAGAAGTAGGATTTATTTGGGCGGTTTGGGCCCACTGCTATTGGGCCAATCTTTGGCCGAACTAATTTTACCCTCCTTACTTCTCCCATACTCTCAGTTGCCGAGCACTTTGCAGGGGACTGAGAGTCGAACATGAGAGGGTCTGTTGGAGCGTAAGACTCGAGGTCGATTCGTCTGAGGCACGAGTGTCTATGAATCTGGCGACAAGCTTGGCGCGCAAGGCGCCTCATGTGGTAGCAGGCGTTACTACTGTAATCATGTCGTGGGTCCTTTTTTGTCTGGGAGAGCGGGCTCTGAATGGGCATGGGACGTGGGTGGCCGTACCGCGATAGCGACAAGCACCTTTTCACCTACCCTTCACTTTGGAAGCCCTAAGCTATCGTGGGCGATTATAAGGATGATCATGGGCCATCTCCAGAGACTCCATCCTTCTTGGTTGCCGTGCTCATCATAGGCCTCTTCTTCCTCCGGCTGGTGAGGATCTTCTTTTCTCTCGCGTCTTTCACCTTTCGTCATCATGCCTCTTCGTAGGAGAAACCTTCGTGCCAACCCCTCCTCTTCTATAGAGGAAGTGGTGCCTAGGCGTGGTAGCGCTCCGAGCACTTCCGGTGCCAGAGCCAGTCGCCCTGATTCCCCACCGCTAGTGGCATATAGGGTGGTTCGAGGGCTACGAGAAGCTTTCCAAGTCGGTGGTGCCAGAGCCTGCCCGATTTTGACATCATTTTCCCAACTATAGATGACGATCAGACGAGTCTCCCTTCAGGCGGGCTTATGGTCCCCGTGGCCTCTTTACAGATGGGCTTTTGCCTGCCCGTTCACCCCTTCATTGTGTCCGTCCTACATCATTATGGCCGGCACCTAGGGGAAATAACCCCCAATTCCTACCACATCCTCTGTGGGTTTGTTTATGCGTGTCGGAGAGCATCGGTGGAGCCGAGTGTCCATCTTATCTGGTAATTTTACTACCTTCAACATTGTCTGTCCGATACGACCTATGCCTATTTCAAGGCTCGGACCGGCCGGAACCTTGTCCAGGTCTCTGCCACTGCGGCAAACCTAAAGGGTTGGTCGCAGTGTTACGTGTATCTCATCAGATATACCGACCATGATTCTTCCGGTAGTTTGAGGCCCAGAGGCTATCGTCCTGTTTGGCCTGATAGGAAGCCTCCGACCAATGCTGAGGATTGTAAGAAGGTTGACGCCATCCTCCGATTATGCATGGTTGATGCAGACTTCTTGTTAACTCCGGGGTTGCTCCGGGAGCTGGGGTTGAGTCCTCCACTGCCGCAGGGTACTGACCTTGATTCCTCGTCGTGTTTTTGTTAATGGCGGGTTGGGCTAACAAATTTTGTTCTGGAATCAGGGGCACCCAAAATTCTGGCATGGAGCTATGAAGTTTTCCGGCTGACGCAGTCTGCTCCTTGGCCCGTGGATCACGTCGAGCCAGGGGTAGGCCAAGTGACAGTCATCACCCCCCAGGCCGAAGCCGCATTTGCGCAGAGTCGTCTCCAATATCCGATCCCTGTGGGCGTCCCTCTGGTGAGGCCAACGGTAGCTTCGGCTGCTAGCGGAGGATCCAATACTCGGAGGGGTGCCACTGAAGAGACCGCCAGTGCTGCTGAGGCTGAGTCGGCCATGGCTGGTGGCAGTCGTACCCTCCCTTCTGAAGATGAGCTGGCGGCACTAGATAATCAATGTCGCTCGAGGAAGAGGAGTAGAGTTCTAGCCCCGACCTGGAGTCAGGCCCGAGCGCCGCCGTCGACGTCCTGGCTGCCCCCACCCTACCACTGCCGGCTGAAGAGTCGGTTGTCGCCCCTCCCGCACCTACCCCCGTGGAGGAATGGCGCGACAAGGGCAAAGCTCCTGTTGCTGATGACACCAATGATCCCCCGTCGCCACCGTCGGTGCCTTCCCAGCATGACCCCTTCCTACCCCCTAAGGATGATACGATTGGGCAGGCGGGAATCACGACGGTCGCTAAACTCATGGGGCGGAGCGTACTGTGGCACAAGCGACTGGGGTGTTCGGCCCTGGGGCCGAGAGGGAGCTGACGGACCTAGCCGCGCATAGCGTGTGCTCGGTTATCAGGGCTTTTGGCTTGTAGGGGTACCACTTTCGAGGTCTTGCCCAGGAGTTAGAGGCCACTCAGGTTACCCAGGTGGAACTTTCGACCAACTGCGAGGTGCTCGAAGGGCGCCTGCAAGCTTCTGAGGCTAAGATCATCAGGCTCCATGAGCAGCTACACCAGCAGGGGTTGGCCCTTGCAGAGATGGAGCGGGACCGTGACTTCTTCTGTGTTTGGGCTAAGATGGCTGAAGCCCGTGTAGTCAAGCTGGGGGCGCAAGTCCAGGCCATGGAAGCCCGAGCTGAGGAGGTCGAGGTACAACTTCCTGGGCTACGCTCGTGGATGTTTGCCACTGGTGAGGAGGTGGTGGAAAGCCTTCGCTCCTCTTCGGCCTACCGGGAAGACCTGACCGCGGTGGCCTTGGAGTATTTCGGCCCAGCTCATGACCGTGGCTTCCGGGAGGGCTGGAACACTGCGGTCGTGGCCACGACCGAGAAGCTGGGTTCCTCGGTTCCGTCAGTCCCTCCCCCCTCACCATTTTATGGTGCGGAGGCGAGTGATGGCGATGAGGGGGCTTGCGACGAGAAGGCCGACGGTGAGGGGGCCACGACCGAGGAGCTGGCAATGGGGCAGAGCACAGGCGTGTGAGCACCCGTCGACGCCCCATCGGTTGAGGAGCGTATGGTGGACCCGGTCGGGCCCTAACCTTCTTCAGAAGTTGCTGCTATACGTGAGCCTGAGGAGGCTGGGTCATGTGATGATGTTGCCGGGGAGAACCCTTAGGAGGGTGCTCCCAGTTATCCTTTTGAACTTCTTTCTAGTTTTGCTGAGGCGGTTGCCTCCTCCCTGTAAGATTTTTAAAACTTGAATGGAATCCTTTCCTTTTTCTCGTAAATTTTGAAATCTTTTCCATGTACTTCCCCCCTTCTGAGCAGCTTCGAGATCCTTTGGGGATATGAAACGGCGCTCTTGAGGGTTATTCCGTAAGGGCGTGACTTTCGGGATCCGCCGCTTCAATTTTCATGGATTTACTTGGGATGGTAGGAGTCCTTTAACCTTCTGGGAACTTCCATCCTTCCTATAAATAGCTGCCTTTGTCCCGATCTTCTGGTGTCAAGGCTTCGAAGGAGAAGGCCACGTAGGATGTCGTCTGGAGAGTCGGGCACTTCATCGGACGACGAATCTCTGTAGGCTCATCGTCAACCCTTGATCCTTCGTAGGGAGACTCCCCTAGCATCGTGGCGGCCGTGGCCGGAGCTGGGAGCGCATGGCCCTACCTCTGAGGACTACAGGCTCGGATACTTGGACGGCTGGCGGGAGGCTTTGGATAAAGTCAACCACTTGTACGCCGGCAGGGGGGTTCTGCTCCTTGAGCCGGACAGATTCCATCCTTAAGGGGATGGGTGATACTTTTATATTTACCCCCTCTACCTCTAAACGAAATTCTTCCTTCTTTTTGCTGCCTTTTCATTGCATGGCCATGACCGCTTCCCTTCGTTCCTCTTGGTCTGTAGGTGCGCGATGAGGTATCCTCTCGAGCCAAGGGGAGCACTTTTCTGCTTGAAGATGATGGCAGGCGGCGCAGTGGGGCTTGCTTGCCAGTTTACAGGCATGGCCAGTGTGCTGCATCGACCTTCGTAATGCGTGGGCCTTGTTGCTCCACTGCCCCCCATCAACCAAGGATGGTCGAGTCGACCAACCTAGTTTTCCTGGTGCAGGTCTCTTTGCCAGTGGCATCCCTGTCGGTCTGCTTCCACGGAACAAAGGGGATGCTAGATGTGGTCTCCCCATGAGTTGGTCAAGGGATGGAGGGTTTAGCCCTCTTCTCTGGCATAGGTGGCTCCCTCTGTTGGTCCACTTCGTCAGAACAAGTAACCGAGGAGCGGTCATCTGCTCATGGACAAAAGAGATGATAGGTGTCCGTTCCCGGACTCATCGTAGCGGCTGGCAGACGACGGCGCCCAGAAAATGTGATGCTGGAGTTGCACATCGCCATAGTTGGGCGCGTTTTGTCTTTCCATATGCTTATGTATTGGTCGCGTAATAGTGACTCGCCAGTCTTTGGTAGCTTGTATTTTGACTAAAGGAATAAAATTATTCAGTTCAGATCTTGTTGTATACCTTTTGGCGGGGGACTCCTATGAGCTTTTGGGTAGACTTTCCTCGTGTGCATCGCAGTATTTGTGCCTTTGCTTGCTGCCATTATTGTTGAGGAGAGCGATGCTCGCCTCCAGGGAACCCCTAGGGTACCTTTCCATTCTCAAGGGGAGCAGTGCTCGCCTCTAGGGAACCCGTAGGTTACCTTCTCATTTTCAAGGGGCGCAGTGGTCACCTCTAGGGAACCCGTCGGATACCTTCTCGTTTTCAAGGGGAGCAGTGCTCGCCTCTAGGGAACCCGTAGGTTACCTTCTCATTTTCAAGGGGACCAGTGCTCGCCTCTAAGGAACCCATAGGTTACATTCTCATTTTTAAGGGGAGCAGTCCTCACCTCTTGGGAACCTGTAGGTTGCCTTCGTGGAGTATGGCTGGCAGCGATTTACTGAAAGAATTTTCTGAGGTTTACAGAGTTCCATGTCCTGGGTACCTCTTGCCCCCCCAGCGTTGCCAGCCTGTACGCTCCTTTTCCAAGTGCTTCAGTTATCTTGTACGGACCTTCCCAGTTTGGTGCGAGCTTTCTGGCAGCTCCTCTGGGGTCTGCCACGCTTGCCCGTCGTAGTACCAAGTCTCTGAGGAAGAAGTGTCGTTCTTTGAGTCGAATGTTGTAGTATTGAGCGAGTTTTTGTTGATAAGCCACGAGCTTTACCTAGGCGTTTGCCCTATTTTCTTTGAGTAGGTCCAAGTTCTCTCGTAACGCTTGGTTGTTTCTAGCCTCATTGAAGTGTTCCACACACAGTGAGGGATTGGGTATCTCTACTGGAAGTACTGCCTCTGCACCGTATGCGAGGTGGAATGGGGTTTCTCCTGTAGCGGCTCTGGCAGTGGTTCTGTGGGCCCAAAGGATATTCGGGATCGAGTCTATCCACGAGTCGCCTTCTTGATCTAGGCGGGTTTTGATACCGTGGAGGAGTGTTCTGTTGGCGTTCTCCACCAATCCATTGGCCTGAGGGTGTCCCACTGAAGTATAGTGGTTCTAGATCTCCAATTCCGAGCACTTCCCTTGGAAGGCCGTGCTCGCAAATTGCCTGCCATTGTCGGCGGTGAGGACACTTGGTATCCCGAACTTGTAGATGATGTTTCATAGCATGAACTTCCATGCTGCTTCGCTCGTTATCTTCCCTAATGGTTCAGCCTCGACCCATTTGGTGAAGTAGTCAATAGCGACTATGATGAATTTCTTCCTCCCTTATGCCTCGGGGAAGGGACCCAATATATCCACCCCCCATCGAGCAAATGGGCGGGGCACCATCAAGGTATGAAGCTGCATGGCTGGTTGGTGATGCAAGTTGGAGAATTTCTGGCACTAAGGACACCTCTGGACATACTCAAGGTAGTCTTGCTACAGGGTGGGCCACCAGTACCCTTGCCGGATCATCGTTCGCGTGAGGGCTCGCCCCCCTACGTGGCTTCCGCATAGTCCTTCGTGGACTTCTTGGATGGCTCGTCTAACCTCCGTGGGGAACAAGCACTTTAGCAGTGACTGGGAGTGATCGACGATATAACCGATCATTCATTATTGTGAAGTGGGCTGCTCGGGCCCTTGTGTGATGGGCTTCGGCACTGTCGCTTGGGAGTTGTTGCCGTAGGAGAAAATCCAACAGGGGATCCATCCAGGTGTTATGCCCCTGTGGTTTTGATGATATCAACCACTATGAGTCATCTTGATCATTTCTTAATGTGAATGTGATTCTTATGTTACACTTGCTTTGATAATCATGATTCTATTATGTATGCAAAGCATGTACATTCAGTGAGAACAGGTCTTGAAGAATGATCAAAAGGTGGATCAGTGAACAAAAGGAAGAGACTGAGACTGAGCATACAGTCAACAAGTCAATGGTCAACAAGTCAATGGTCAACAAGTCAAAGTCAACTGAGCTAGAGTCAAAGGTTCAGTCAAGTTATGAAGAAATCAGAAAAGTTGAAAAAGCAGGATGATATATCTGACTGTGCATAGACCAAGGTCGGTGCACACTATCTGTAAGGTCTGTGCATGTTGTCAGCGAGGTCAGTGCACATCTACCTTCCTCACAAAGAAGAAGAGAGGTCAGTATAACTTTCTCCAATCAGAAAGGAAGGTCGATGCATATTGTCGCAGCTACACAACAAAGTCGGTGCACATCTGCTACAAGGTCTATGCACGTTTGGTTTGAATACAACAAGGTCGATGCACATCTGCTACAAGGTCGGTGCAGGTTTTGCAATACGCATGCGAGGTCAGTGCATGTTCTGCCTTCAACGGATGCAAGGTCGGTGCATGTTCTGCCTTCAACACAGCAAGGTTGGTGCATGTCCTACTTTCAACGCATGCAAGGTTGGTGCAACCTGTTTGCTAGCACCGTGCAGGTCTGAGCATACATCAACAAGGTCTGAGCATATTCTAGTATAAGGTCGAAGCAGCTGAAGATGGTAAGCCTATAAGGTCGATGCTGAGAAGTGTTTGATGAATTGCCTGACTGAACATTCAAGTGCCAGCGTGTAATCTCAAGGCACGGGAGCTCGAACCAGGTGATGGCATGTATTCCCAAGTCAGCCAATGATGGGCACGTGTTTCTCCAGAATGGCAAGTAAGTGGCACGTGAACCTGGGGAGCACATGCTGAGCACGTGACCACCTTCAAAGATGCAACCTATGAGCATCCCACGTGTGGAGTCTTCTGGCACAAAAAGAGATGTACACGTGGCAGATCCCGTGAGAGGCCGATAATTGAAGAAGGTTCTACAAACCCACGTGGACCAATCTGCCTTCTACTTTTTTTCTGGGTCGTAGATAGGGCAAATACGAATCCCTATTCTATAAATAGGAGTCTGAGGCGGTGCGAAAGCTGCTACGGAGAAAAAGCCAGAAAGCTGCTGAGAGAAGAGAAGAATAGAAGAAGAGGCCACTAGAGAGGAAAAGTGAAGAGAGTAGAGAAGAAGAAGAAGAAAAAGTTGAGAGCTAGAGTGAGAGAAAGAAGAGAAAGAAGAAGAAGAGAGAAGCAGCCAGAGGGCGAGAGAAAGCGTGCGGCCGAAGCATCAAATTGCTTATCTATTCGTGTACTAACTCGTGGATCAAATCTAGAATTCTTGTGCTCCTCGGAGCTACTTTTGTTTTCCTTTCGGATTTTGCTTTTTCATTTGTTCTTTTCACCTACTTAGTGTGTTCTTCCGATACTCTGTTAGGAGTTCGGGGTCCCTCCTAGGTTTTCAGGAGAAGGGAGAGTGTATCTCTGATTTGCCCTCTGTGGATTCAGAGGAAGAGAGACTTGAGTCTCTGGCTGTGGGTGACTGAGGGTCACTCACGAGTCCCTCCTGTGGATTCAGGAGAAGGGAGACATAGTCTCCGGTTGCGAGTAACGGGAAGTTGCTCGTGGGTTCCCTCCGATTTGGAGGAAGGGAGGATTGCTCCTCCGGTCTTGATCTTGTGGGCTGCAAGGTCAGGGTTCAAATCCTTTGGGTTGTAGGATCGGTGTGAGGGATTTGTTTCCCTCAGGGCAAGCTGTTTGGCAGTGGTTTTTTGCAGACTAAGTTTGCTTGTTCTAGCCTCTGCTAGTGGGATCCTCACTCTGGTTAGAGTGAGGGGTGGACGTAGGCAGACTGGTGTCTGGCCGAACCACCTAAAAATGCTGGTGCACTGTGGTTTGCCTTGTGAGTTTGCTCTTTGTCATCTTCCCAGTTCGCCGGTTGTTTGTGTGATTGCCTTATTGATCTATCTCGGTTCAGTTTGAGCTCTCGGTGTTCTGCTGGTATATCAAAAGAACCAGTCAGATCGATAGGTTAGACCTATCTGGAAGAGTGGCTTCTTGTGTGAGGAAATACTTATGTTAAACCTCTGCCAAGTGCAGTAGGCCATCTGTAGATTTCACTTCTGTCTCTTGAATCTGATTGTGTGCTTAAACTGAATTATTTGCATTGTGTGGAGTATTAGACTGCGTGTGCCTGCTAAGTGTTCGAGTGTGTTCCCTAACATAACATCTGCTTGGCTGAGCCTCCTAGTATTATTTACGCTCGAATCTTTCTGAGATTGTTTTAATCGAAGTGATTTTTAAATGGGGATTCATTCACCCCCCCTCTGAATCCGTGCCTTGCACCCATACATTCTAACAATTGGTATCAGAGACAGGTTCTCTGATTCATCAGATCCAACGATCTGTAGAGGATCATGATATCCTATTTTTAGGTGCATTTCTATTTGTGCTCAGTCTATTGCTTGAATTACTCTTGAACTGATTTCCATGGCTCATCCACCGGTTTTCAATGGCTCTAATTTTAATTCGTGGTTTAGTAGTCTGCATAGCTATGTTAAACTGATTGATCCTGATCTGTGGAAGTTAATTTCACAAGGTCCTCACAGATTACCCAAGAAAAAGTCCAAATGGGCTGACAGTCATAGATCGAAATATGGATAAAATCAGAAAGTTTTGTTTTTAATGAAAGTAGCTACTAACAAGGCCTTCCATTCTTGCTTTCATGATTGCAGGTCAGCTAAGGACATCCGGAACAAACTGAAGACTACTTGCCGTGGAAATGAAGACCGATGCATGATGGCTAATGGCAGAGATCATAGCAGCAACCAAAATGAAGAAGAGGATGATGATCAGGTAAACCCCTTTGAAAATTTCTCTCTAGATGACTGGGAGGCTGCATATGCTGATTTATTAGAGTCACATGAGAGGTTAAGAAAATAATATAAAAATTGAAAAAGACAACTGGGTTGAATAGTTCAAATTCTTCGTGTGAAAAGTGTCTCGAGTTGAAACAATCTCATGATGCTTGGTTGTCCGATATTCAAATGCTTAAGAAACAAATTGGATTGTTAAAAACTGAAAACCAAGAACTTGCAAATGAGATTACTAAACTTGAAGAAAAACTTAGCTCAACTAATTATGATCAGATTCTCATTAGCAATCATGTTCAGAATGAAAAATTGCTGAAGGATCTTGAACATGTTAACACAGACCTAAACAAGCTGAAATCTGAAAACGAATCTCTTAGGAAATCTGTTAAAGAAAATGAATAAAATTTTGAGAAACTCAAACAAGAGAAGAATCTGCTTGCTGAAAAATTTGATGCTATCAAGTCTGTAAACATGGAGTTACAGAAATATGTTGAAAAATAGCAAAGAGATCTGAAGGATTTTGAAACAAGAAGAAAGCATGAAATTAACTCAGAGGATCAGGTTCTAATAAATGAGTTTATTCAAAATGATAAATTTAAGGATGAAAATGAGAAGTTAAAATAGCTAAACTCTGCTATATCTGAAAGGCTTCTTACATTGGAAAAAGGGAAAACCGTCTGTACAAACAAATCTGAAAAAATTGATGAGCTTAGAAAGGATATCGAAGAATACAAAACTACTAACAAAGTATTGAATGAAGCTGTTAATTACAGTGAACAAGAGATTGTAAGTTATGAAATACACATTTCATCTCTAGAAAATGAGATTCAAGATTTGAAAAGTTGTTTGTCTAAATTTGTTGATGGGCAAGATGATAGTTCACACAGAAAGTGAGCTAGAAGGGGGGGATGAATAGATCACTCCCAATTCAGAAAATTCAAAAAACAAAATATGTAACCCTGAAATGCAGTAGTGAAACTTTCCTAATCTGGCCATGGAGAAGACAGATAAACAGAAGCTTATCGAGAGACAAAGTTAAGATGAACCAATAAACGAACAACTGACGTTCATGAGCCAAATCGAGAGAACAACCAAGCAAACCACACAGATGAAGCAGAGAATTTTTAAGGTGGTTCGATTGCAATCCATAATCTACATCCACCCCTTACTCTACCAGAGTAAGGCTTCCTTGCACTAAGTAATTAAGAACCGTAAACTTAGTCAGCTAACACCCGCTGCCTTACAGCTTGCCCCGAGGAACACTCTCCTCGCTCTTCTAAAGACTAGAAGAAACACTTGAGGTCCAACCTCCCTGCCTTCGCAATCAGCAAAGGGAACCCCGTGAATTGCTCCCAATAACTCACGAACTAGAGGATCATTCCTCTCTTCCTCCAAACACGATGGAGGGAAACCGGAGTACCTCTCCCTTCCTCCAAGTGAACTTAGAGGGTAACAGAATAGAATTGAAAAGGCGAAAAACTCTAATATTAAAAATAACAAAAAATAATCGCTCAGAGACAATAACAATGTAGCTTCCGTAGAAGCAGGCTTTCAGACTCAAGACCGGTGATGACTCAGGCTCTTCTCTCTCTGAACTTGTTCTCTCTCTTTTTGACTTTTCTCCTGGGCTTTTCTCTCGTCTCAAATGGGAGGAATTTCAGCATTGACAGTGGCTTCAGATATTCTCTCTTTTTCTATATTCATCTACCTCTCTCCCAGCCTTCGATCCCTTTTTATAGGTAGATGATGGGCACGTGGGTACCACGTTTCCCGCTGTAGATGCCTAATTTCAGACATCCCGCAGACCCTTTTCTAGCCATCATAGAAGTGATACTTCCTTTTGGTTGATTGGTTGTGTGAAGTCTTATCCTTATTTAGGTAGACTCCACCATGTCCCTTCGTGGATCCAACTTCGCGGTAAGATGGCGGGGGGCAGCGCCCCCCTGCCCGTAAGCTTGGGGGTTCGGGGCCGTGAGCCCCCGAGGTGATTTTTTGAGGCTCTATACACATTGCATGCCTTGATCCCTGGGCGGCCAAGGCACTGGCCACCCAGAACCCAGGGCGTCTAGATGGCTGGCCGCCCAGCCCAATCCAAGGCGGCCAGAACCCTGGCTGCCAACCATCCTAGGTGGCCACATAGTTGGCCGCCCAGCTCCTCCAAGGTGGCCAGACTCCTGGCCGCCCTCACCCTCAAGAAGGCCATAGACCTGGCCGCCTAGCTCCTTTGGACGGCCAGAACCCTGGCCGCCTCCTATCAACCGCCCGTCAACTCCACGATCCGCCGACTCCGGGCACGTCCTCCGAAACTGCTCCCACTCGGGGGGGGTTCGAGACCCATGTAGCCTCACACGCACTCAATTTTCGAATGATTTTGGAAGGAGAATTCCCCACACACAAAAGCCCATTCCGAATCATCTCATAGGGGGACTTCATGGAAAGGGAGTTGGACATTTTTCTCACGGAGGAGGTTGGATATCTTTTGGTGGAGGAGAGGCTAGTAGTTTGGAGCCCAGAGAGAGAGAGAGTTGTGAGCACGAGAGCGCCTTCCCCGACCTTCCCCTAGCAGTAGAACCTGAAGTTGGAGAGCTCCGCGACCGAGGAGCCCAGGTGCAGGGGGCGGCCATCGACATGGCCGCCCACCCCCTCTGGGCGGCCACACATGTGGCCGCCCTCTGTTTGGTTGATAGGCAAACCCCATCTTTCTTCTTTGTTCTCCATTTTTCTATACTTCATTCTGTTTTACTGCATTCATGCATAATAGATCTTCCTAGATCCCTTTTTAAAGAGGTCTATTAACCTAAAACATAAGGAAGGCGGATGGTCGAAGGTCTCGGCCATCCCCCTTTCCGCCCCCCTTCCCGGTACGATCACCACCAATTGCATGTTTCTTCTTTCCACTTTGAGCATATACTACATTATCACAGTCTAATGGGTTTGCTTTCTCTATTTGCTGGTTAATTTGTAGGACTTCGTCATCGACTCGCAGGGCTCCTTGTTCTTGGCCGGCCAAGAGCGAGGATAGAAGAACCCACCATCTCCCCACTCCTAAGGCAACCACAATCATCTTACCCCTGTGAGGCTCAGGTAATAGTCTTTGGTGATCACATCATTCTTATCTTTCTAACCTATGCACTGTAGGTGGCAGCAGCACAAGTTCGGGAGGCCACAACATCACGCACCGTACGCGGACGCCACTCCTTCTGGAACCTACAACCTTCTGGCGATCACGGTGGGACCCTGATTGCTCACTGTGAGTTTTTGGATTGAAGTTCATTGCATTTAGTTTCAAGCAAATAGCTTTTTCCCATCTTCATTTTTCATTTTTATTTGCTCATTTGGCCTATTTTACATTTGGCTCATCTGTTGGGCTGAAGCAGGTGGCGGCTTGGGTTCTGGCCGCCCAAGTCCCAGGGCTGCCAAAGACCTGGCTGCCCACTATCTTCCTTGGTGGCCAAAGACTTGGCCGCCCAAGTCTCTAGGAAGCCATCGATTTGGCCGTTCTCGGTCCACTTTCCTACTTTTGTCTGAGTCTTGTTTGCATAATTTAGCTTCTATTTTGCATATCCTTGGTCCTACTTTGCATATTCTTGCTTCTGTTTGTTCTAATATTGCAGGTTTGAGTTCAGGGTGGGCTTAGGAAGAGCCAGCATCACACTTATTAGGAACACCCTCCCGTTGCTTTGGACTCTTCACCCGGGGATTCCCACTCGGGTGTAACTAGTCCTTTTTAATTGGGAACCTCCGTGAGTCGCCGCGAACCGTGGATTCCCACATGGTCGCCGGGCAGGTTGTGTTGTGCCCCTTGTGCCTTGATGATGTTGTGTAGTTTCGATGATAGCAAACATTATGAGTCATCATGTTAAGATTCAATGTCTGATGAATGATTTGATTGAATGATGTTCGAATGAATGTCACGCTACATGTACTCTTAAGTATGTGCAGTTTAAACCCTGCACGCTACCTAAGCTGATGCTAGTCTGTTCAGGTTCATGCATCATCTGTATAGTTGGTGCATTCCTAGTCATTGTGCATCTCAAGGTTAGTGCAAGGTCAATTGTCTAAGGCTAAGGTTCGCGCATATCTCAGTCCAGCTGTTCAACAAACTTAGTGCATGGTATTGTTTATGTGGATAGTGGTCTGAGGGTCTTGCTTCTGCACAAAGCCTTGCAATTGATAGTCGGTGCAATGTCGTGTTTCAGCACGGTCGGTGCAATCTTTGATCCTAGTATTGAAATGAGTCGGTGCAATACTTGCATATGCATACGTGAGTCTATGCACTTCATTTTCCATGCACATAGCCTTGAAGTGTGTTAGGTCGGTGCAAACGCCCTCATGTGTTAGGTGCATCGGTGTAACCCTTGGTACTGCACGCTGATTAAGTCATGCATCGGTGCATATCTTCTCTGTGCTTTCTTTGCATTAGGTCAGTGCACTGCTCTTCTCACACGTTAGTCGGTGCATCTACCTTTGAACAGATGATTGAGTCTGAGCATGTGTATGTGACCACCACAATTGAGTCCGTGCATCAAAACCTTTCCTCTGTCAAAACCTTTCCTCATTGTTAAGCTACATTCCCCTTGTGGGTTCTTTCGTTTCTTCGCTTTATTTTTTTGTCTTCGTTTTAGAAACTCATTTCCAAGCTGTGTGTCAGTGGAGCAAGCTGTGAAGCTCAGCTGTTTGCAGAGGTGGATTCCTCTGGTCGGGTAAAGTTGTAAGTCCCCAGCGGTTTATAGAGGAGGATTCCTCTAGACAGCATAAGCTGTAATGCCCAGCTGTCTGTAGGGTTTTGACACCAAAGCTGTGGATCAGCGAAGATGTGTATCAGCAGTGGAAGCCACATTCCGGTTTGGAGTGTGGGGTGGACGTAGATCTCGGGTTTGAGATCGAACCACCTTAAAAATCTCTGACTTCTGTGTGATTGCTTTGCAGACTGAGTGCATCCAGGTCATTTCTTCGATCAGTAGTAGATGAATGTTTAGGATCGTCTTGAGTTAGATCTATTGGGTCGGCGTTCATCGATAGTATTGTTCTTCTGTCTGTCGTCTGACATCAGCTTGTTTTAATTCCGCACTTGGAGTTGCTGTTGTTGGTTTTAATTGGGTGGCTGATCTATTCACCCCCCTCTAGATCGTATATCGCATCCTATCACTTGGTATCAGAGCCTAACTCTTCTGCAGGGATCAACGTCCTAAAGAGAAACGGCCATGGATGCAAGAGGGATGACGGCTGAAGGACATTCCACCACGAAACCCCCATACTTTGATGAGACGAACTACGCATACTGGAAGAACCACATGCAAGTTTTTCTGAGGGCGAAAGACTATGAAATTTGGAAGGTGGTCAGTAAAGGACCATTAGAGCTGCATCCTAATGAGGATATATGGACAAGAGAGGAGATCAGGAAATATACTCTCAACTGGAGCGCCATCAATGCCATACACTGTGCTCTACATCCCACTGAATTTGCAAGAGTCTCTTCGTGTGCCACAGCGAAAGAGATGTGGGATAAGCTGGAGGTCATCTATGAGGGAACCTCTCAGGTGAGGGAGACCAAGGCTAATTTACTAATTTCAGAGTATGAAGCCTTCAGGATGAAGCCCAGCGAGACCATCACCGAGATGTATGCTTGTCTTACCCTCATAACCAATGGTCTCAAAAATCTAGGGAAAAACAACTCTGACTATGAAATCATGAGGAAGATACTGCGATCCCTTACTCCAGTATGGCATACAAAAGTGACAGTTATTGAGGAGTCGAGGGATCTTCCGAATACCGAAGTGGACGAGCGAATAGGCTCATTGATGACCTATGAAATGAATTTGCCAAAGACAGAGGAGTTTGAGAAAAAGAGGCAGCCTATTGCTCTGAAGGCAAGCGTGAGTCGTTCCAGTCGATCCAGCCACAATGGATCATCCAGTGATCAGAGCCTCTCTGGATCAGAAATTGAAGGAGATCAAATAGTGATGCTGACCAGAGAGTTCAGAAGGTTTCTTAGAAAAGAAGGAAGAAATTTTAGCCGAAGACAATATGGCGGGAGAAGATACAACAGGTACAAATCTAACTCTGCTAAGAAGATAGACACTAATGTTTGTTACCACTGCAGGAAGGCCGGTCATATGAAGGCTGATTGGCCAGAGCTCCAGAAGCCGAAAGAAAAGGCCAAGAAAAGGGCTCCCAAAGGAAAAGCAATGGTGAGCACATGGAGCGACGAGGACGAGGGCACTTTGAGTAGCACATCAAAAACTGAAGACGAAGGAAAGCCCATCTGTCTGATGGCCAGAAATGATGAAAAAGAAGTGGAAGAATCGGACGAGGTATCATCTCCTTTTGAGCATTATACTATTTCAGATTGGGAAGATGCTTACGAAGAATTGCTAGATAAGGTAGATGATATCAGAAAAGAGAACAGACAATTGAAGAAGAAAGTAAATTCTCTTATGAATGACAAAACTATGTCTGATAAACTTGCCTGCTTGCAATCTAAAAATGACATGTTAAAAAATTCATGTGCTGAAGTTGATAATGTTAAGCATGCATTAATAGACTCTAGAAGAGAAAATGATAATCTGAAAAATGTGATTGATGAATTAAAATTGAAATTGCAGAATTATGAAAATGAAATGAAAGTTGTGAATGAGAAATATGAAGCTGTTCTAGGTGTTAACCATGAACTAAAAAATTCAATTGATCACCTAGAAAAAGAGAATGAAGATAAAAAGAAAATTATCGAAAATATGACCCAAGGATCTGATAATTTGAATGCACTCTTAGGGTCAAAAGTAAATTTCAGAAGAGAAGGCCTCGGGTATAACTCCGCAGCTAAAGGGAGCTTTGCTTTGAAAACAATTTCATTCGTTGCTGAGAAGGAAAATGGGTCCCTCATCAAAATGAGCAATGTGAAATCTGCTAGTAAAGTTGTTGAGTCCAAATTACCCAGTGCTAAGGACAAGGGCAAGCAAAAAATGGGTGAGTCTAGCCATGATAGTACACACTGCCTTTCCTCCTAGGCTAGGGTTAACAAGTCACCACCAATAGTTCAGAGGAAGACTCAACCCACACACATGAAGAAGTCAAGCGAGTCTAGGGTGCAAGGTAGAAACACTTATGCCAGAAGTCAATCGAGCCACTTCCACCAGCCCAGAGTCCAGACACACCATCATGTGGAGCCTCAAAAATTCTATAGGTTTGAATGGAGTAGAGCTCAAGGGAGGTCTAGATATCAGTCATGTACCACACAGACATATAGACCTCAAGCTAAAAACTAGGTTGGGCCATCTAGAATATGGGCTTCTAGGAAACAAACCGTTTACAGTCAACCAAGGACCAACGTTGGTCACTATTTCCTGAATGCTCATTGTCCTACGCACTGGCACAAAAACAATCAGAATGCAAGGAAAAATGGTGGCAGGACAAATAACAAGTCAAGAAAAATTCAGCTTGCTAATGCTGAGAAGAAGGGAAACAATAGAAGATATGTCAAAAAACCGACCAATCAACCAGCTCTCAAACAAGCATGGATCCCAAAAATTTTGCTGTCATGTATGAATTGTTCTATTTCTGTTTCGGAGCCCAAACAGTTTTGGGTTCCAAAATTTTCTCCGTGACTATGATTGCAGGTATGCCTGGCAGCCAAGCACAACATGTGGTATCTGGATAGTGGCTGCTCTAGGCATATGACGGGGGACAAGGATAAATTTTGCTTGCTGACAGAGAAGAATGGAGGCCTTGTCACCTTCGGAGGAAACACTAAGGGTAAAATCATCGGATCAGGTAAAGTAGGTAAGTGCACTACCTATTGCATTGATGAAGTCTTGCTGGTGGATGGATTAGCATATAATCTTCTAAGTATCAGCCAAATATGTGATAAAGGGCACAAGGTAGTATTTGATGGACATAGCTGTAAAATTTTTGAACCTGACTCTGATGTGGTTAAATTCTCTGGAAAAAGAATGAATAATATTTACATGGTAAATCTAGATGATATTGCACACTCTAACCTACGTCTCACTGCTAATAAATAAGACTTAGCCTTTCTGTGGCATCGTAGGTTAGGCCATGCTAGTTACATTGTTATGTACAAATTGAATAAACACAGCATGGTTAGAGGACTCCCTGAAATTTCTTTCAAGAAGGAAAATAAGGTGTGTGGTGCTTGTACACAGTCCAAGCAGACTAGAAAGTCATTTAAATCAAGAACTGAAAACATGTCCCTTAAACCTTATGAGTTGATACATATGGATTTATTTGGACCCACACGATCAGTCAGCTTGTCAGGGAGGAGATATGGATATGTCCTAGTTGATGACTTCTCTAGGTATACTTGGGTCTTCTTCATCACTCACAAGAATGATGCTTTTACTGAATTTCAGGAGTTCTATTTAAATATCAAACAGAAAATGAACACTTAATCAAAAATATTTTGTCTGATCATGGAGGTGAGTTTGAAAACTCACAATTTGAAAACTTCTGTAGGGAAAATGGAATTACCCATCGGTTCTCTTCCCCAAGAACACCTGAACAAAATGGAATAGTGGAGAGGAGGAACCGAACACTTGTAGAGATGGCCCGTACACTGCTTGTTGAAGGTGGCTTACGAAGAAAATTTTGGGCAGAGGCAGTTAATACTGCATGCCATGTAATCAACAGAGCCATGGTAAGGTCTTTCACTCAGAAAACTCCTTATGAGATTCTGAAAGGTAAGAATCCTTCAATTGCTTATTTCAAGGTCTTTGGCTGTAAATGTTTCATTCATGTTAATGATAAAAGAGATCTTGATAAATTTGAACCTAAAAGTGATCTAGGAATCTTTCTTGGGTATTCTGAATACACTAGAGCATGTAGAGTGTACAACCTTAATTCAAAAACTATTGAGGAATCTCCACATGTTGTCTTTGATGAGTCCCTAAGTAACTTTGAAGTTGGTCAATGCAGAAAAGAAGATGACGGAGAAATTCTTAAGAAAGAAAAACTTGAAGACCAATCAGACCAAGAAGAAGAAGCTGAAGAAGTCAATGCGGAGGTGCCTGCTGTTCAGGGGGAGGTAAATGAAGGTCAAGGTAACCAATTTATCAATGTCAGATTCTTAAGAAACCATCCTATTGAAAACATCATTGGTGACTTGCATGAACCTCCTAGGACTAGAGGCTTCCTTAGAGCTCAAAATGAATTAAATGCATATGCATTGGTTTCTAATGTTGAACCCAAAACCATTGACAATGCTCTCAAAGATGCGCATTGGATCAGTGCCATACAGGAAGAGCTTAATCAGTTTGACAGGAACAAGGTGTGGCACCTAATTCCACCTCATGTTCATGGAAATGTCATTGGGACAAAATGGGTCTTTAAAAATAAAACTGATGAGTTAGGTAATATTGTCAAAAATAAGGCCAGACTTGTTGCTCAGGGGTACAACCAGGAATTCGGAATTAACTTTGAAGAATCTTTTGCCCCTGTAGCCAGGTTAGAAGCTATTAGAATTTTGTTAGCTTATGCATGCTCCTTTGGAATTACTCTCCAGCAGATGGATGTAAAATCTACTTTTCTCAATGGGGAAATTAAGGAGGATGTCTACGTCCATCAACCTTCTGGCTTTGAATGCTCAGATTTCCCTTCTTATGTATATAAGTTGAATAAAGCTCTGTATAGTTTGAAGCAAGCTCCTAGAGCTTGGTATGATAGACTAAGCAGATTCCTTATTGAAAAGAAGTTCACAAGAGGTGAAGTTGATCAAACGTTGTTTACCAAGGTACGTCATCCTAATATCATCATTGTCCAAATTTATGTGGATGACATTGTGTTTGGTTCAACCAACACTGAATTATGTAAGGAATTTTCTAAACTTATGACACAAGAATTTGAGATGAGCTCAATGGGTGAACTGAAATTATTTCTTGGACTACAGGTGACTCAAACTAAAGAAGGAACCTTTATCACCCAGTCCAAATATATAAGTAACCTCTTGAAGAAATACAAATTCGACAACCTCAAGGACATTGCAGCTCCAATGAGTACTTCAACAAGCCTTGATGAAGATACCAAAGGTAACTCTGTGGATCAAAAGTTGTACAGAGGTATGATCGGATCTCTCTTGTATCTCACTGCATCTAGGCCTGACATTCAATTTGCAGTGTGTTTATGTGCTAGATTTCAGGCTAGTCCTAAGGAATCACACTTTAGTGCAGTGAAAAGGATCTTTAGGTATCTAACAGGCACCCAAGAACTAGGCTTATGGTATCCTGCTAGATGTGAGCTAGAGCTTCTAGCCTACACTGATGCAGACTATGTTGGGTGTCGGGTAGATAGGCAGAGCACTAGTGGTTACTGTCAATTCCTAGGTAGTTGTCTAGTATCTTGGGCTTCTAAAAAGCAACACAAGGTGGCACTTTCCACTGTTGAAGCAGAATATGTTGCTGCAGGGAACTATGCTGCCTAGATACTATGGATTAAACACTAGCTCTCAGATTATCAGATAAATCTGAGATGCATTCCACTTCTATGTGACAACACCAGTGCAATCTGTCTCACTAAAAATCCTATTCACCACTCTAGAACTAAGCATATTGAAATTAAACACCATTTTCTTATAGATGTAGTGAGCAAGAATGAAATTGAATTGATATTTGTTGAAACTGAAAAACAAATCGCCGATATCTTTACAAAACCTCTTGGAAATGAAAGATTTAAATATTTAAGACGAGAATTAGGGCTGTGTAAATTTCAGCACGAGATTGATGAATAAATTCACTCTTGAGCTGTATGAGGTAATTGTGTCAGCCTATTCCTTAAGCAGTTGAATAAAGAAGATCCTTGTGTAATCGATTATTTGATGTCTTGCACAGATTGTTTGATGGTTGTGTATAAATTGCACAGAGTCTTGATACAAGTACTGCACCTAGTCTATGCCATGTATGATCTCTCTGGTCATTGCATACTACGCATGAAGCATAAGTCACACGTAGCAACATGTAGGTCGGTGCATATTGCATTCCAGCCACATGTAAGTCGGTGCATCTATTATCCAAACTGCATGATAAGATCGATGCACATTGCATTACTCATGAAGGATAAGGTCAGTGCAAAATTTGCCTATTGAATATCTTAGATAATGCATATTGATGTTAGGGGGTGGATAGCAACATCTGAACTAAGTTCAACCCCTTCTCTCTCTCTGCTCCTTAATGTCCACTCCTTTTCTCAGAATGGATAACAGTCTAGTAATTGGTTCATTGTCTTGAGCTGCAATTATTACAACTCTTCCGCTATAAGAATCACATGTGCTCATTGAATGAACCGAAGGTTTAACTTTAATAGGCTGTAAAGTTCTAAAGACTGTCTTTTGAAAATAAGGTGATAGAAAATACTTATAGCTCTTAGCCTCTATCTCATGATTATAATAGAATAGGTCTTCACAGTATCTGAACATGACGGATTTAGTGATGGTTAAGGTTTGAAAACTAAAAGTTTTGTATTGTTCTTAAACAAGTCGCTCCAAAAATTATAAGGGCAGCAAAAATTAAGTTCATCAAAGAAAAAGAAATGAACAAAGTGGCAGAGCAATGACTGAGTTGCACTGAGAAACTGAGGTCTCCATCAAAGAAATGGAGAGTACCTTAAGTCATGAAGTGACTCAGGTTAACTTTGTTCATTTGGTCGAATCTACAAGGGAGGTTTCATTGATTAACTAGGGGTACTGGCCTCTGATCAAGGTATACCCTTAACGTCAAAGGTGCAAACTATCCTTGTAGCTTTTGATCAGAAATAGATATAGTAGTTTATACTTAGTAACTGGGGGTATTAGCATTTAATCAAGGTATACACCTAATGTCAACGGCATAAATGATACTTATATGTTCAATAAGTTTAATTTTCAGAAGCTAGTGAAGGAAAATTGTTGTAACCCTTAGAAAACAAATGTCATTGAGTGTCAATTGTTTAACCTCAATACAAATTCAGGTGACTTTCCTTGCTCTTCACTTTCTCTGAAGTAACTAGGGTATTGTCTCGACCTAGACTTTTATGGTTATGTGACTCAGGTTCATTGCTATAAATGGAGTATATAACCTTATTTCATAAAGTCAGTGAATTCTCTTTACCTTCTATAACTGTTAAACCTGACTGAACTCAAGCAAGCCTATTGCTCGATTCATATAATTTAAGGGTTGCACCATAATTTGCTCACATTCTGAACTGTTACATAGAACGTTGTTCCTCTCTTTCCTCCTTATTTGTTGATGGCAAAGGGGGAAAATGTGTGTTTGCATTAAGATTCCACAGGGGGAGAGTCTATGCTCAAGGGGTAGGAGTCTCAATCAGTGCATAAGTCTGTCCATACATAACCTGTGTAGTTGCATGCATGACATTTGATTATATCATCTCATGGTATTTACTCATTGTGTTGCCATCATAAAAAAGGGGGAGATTGTTGTGCCCCTTGTGCCTTGATGATGTTGTGTAGTTTCGATGATAGCAAACATTATGAGTCATCATGTTAAGATTCAATGTCTGATGAATGATTTGATTGAATGATGTCCGAATGAATGTCATGCTACATGTACTCTTAAGTTTGTGCAGTTTAAACCCTGCACGCTACCTAAGCTGATGCTAGTCTGTTCAGGTTCATGCATCATCTGTATAGTCGGTGCATTCCTAGTCATTATGCATCTTAAGGTTAGTGCAAGGTCAATTGTCTAAGGCTAAGGTTCGCGCATATCTCAGTCCGGCTGTTCAACAAACTTAGTGCATGATATTGTTTATGTTGATAGTGGTCTGAGGGTCTTGCTTCTGCACGATGCCTTGCAATTGATAGTCGGTGCAATGTCGTGTTTCAGCACGGTCAGTGCAATCTTTGATCCTAGTATTGAAATGAGTCGGTGCAATACTTGCATATGCATACGTGAGTCTGTGCACTTCATTTTCCATGCACGTAGCCTTGAAGTGTGTTAGGTCGGTGCAAACGCCCTCATGTGTTAGGTGCATCGGTGCAACCCCTGGTACTACACGCTGATTAAGTCATGCATCGGTGCATATCTTCTCTGTGCTTTCTTTGCATTAGGTCAGTGCACTGCTCTTCTCACACGTTAGTCGGTGCATCTACCTTTGAAGAGATGATTGAGTCTGAGCATGTGTATGTGACCACCACAATTGAGTCCATGCATCCAAACCTTTCCTCTGTGCAATCTCCTCTCTTTATATTGTATAATTGTCTGAATATGATCCATATCTGATGCCCTAACAGGTACCTTTTGTAAAGACTAAGAAGGGCATGAGATCCAAGATTGAAGAAAGTGCCAGGATCGTGACACGTGGAAAGCAACGATGCTGTGATGCTGACACGTGACCTAGATATTTGGGCGGGAATCGTGATGACCACACGCCCTATCCTTTTACTGCTCTATAAATAAGAAGCTTCTTCCTCAGGAGCAGGGTGATCGTAATTGCGAACATACTTCGAAAGAGCAGAAGCAGAGAGAGCTTGCACGATCTAGAGAAAAGAGAAGAGAAGGAAAGAGTCAAGAGAGAAGTGTTTGAAAGAATACTGAAAGTGTTTGTTCTTCAGTCTCCTGGTTAAGAATCGGAGCTGAAATTGCTCAGCGTTGAGCTACATTCCCCTTGTGGGTTCTTTCGTTTCTTCGCTTTATTTTTTTGTCTTCGTTTTAGAAACTCGTTTCCAAGCTGTGTGTCAGCGGAGCAAGCTGTGAAGCTCAGCTGTTTGCAGAGGTGGATTCCTCCGGTCGGGTAAAGCTGTAAGTCCCCAGCGGTTTACAGAGGAGGATTCCTCTTGACGGCATATGCTGTAATGCCCAGCTGTCTATAGGGTTTTGACCCCAAAGCTGTGGATCAGCGAAGCTGTGTATCAGCAGTGGAAGCCACATTCCGATTTGGAGTGTGGGGTGGACGTAGATCTCAGGTTTGAGATCGAACCACCTTAAAAATCTCTGACTTCTGTGTGATTGCTTTGCAGACTTTGTGCATCCAGGTCATTTCTTCGATCAGTAGTAGATGAATATTTAGGACCGTCTTGAGTTAGATCTATTGGGTCGGCGTTCATCGATAGTATTGTTCTTCTGTCTGTCGTCTGACAGCAGCTTGTTTTAATTCCGCACTTGGAGCTGTTGTTGTTGGTTTTAATTGGGTGGCTGATCTATTCACCCCCTCTAGATCGTATATCGCATCCTATCAGGTTGTATCTTTGAAGTCCTATTAGATTTCCTAAAGGGTTTTGAGTGAGATTCATATAATAGGATTATCCCGGAGTTTGGCCTTTAATTCCCTAGAAAATTTCATTCTCATCTAAGAGGGAACGAATTCAAATTGGACTAATCACGGGATTAACCTAATTAAAGTTATTGGGGCGCATTGTTTGAAACTTGCTTGTTGTTAGATACCATTTAATTCAATCCCAATTGGTCTTAAAATTTCACTTCAATTTTTTAAAAGTTAATTAGGTTGAATGGTGATGGCTCAATGTTATTCCAACATGCATGTTGTTGATGAGGATGATCTTGATTTCTATGACACACAAACCCAGCTTGATGCCGAGGAAGATGCACCCAATGCTTTCATTGGGATGTGTCAAAATTCACAAATTGATGTACATCAAAGCACAACTAGTGAAGAATCATCCTCCCAAAGTGAAGTGCCCATCATTGTCAAAACCCCATCAATTTCCCCAAAGGAAGATCAAGAGTTAGCTAGAGTGTTATCTCGATATTCCTCTAACTATTTGGTTGCTCTAGCTTCCCAAGTAAGATCACATCTCAATGCTCAATCCATTCCAAGGAGATCTCCAATTTTAATGCCAAATTCATTCAATAGGGCTCCCTCCCGTATTCCTACTCAACCCAACCATCCTCTTCACTCTCAAGGGGTTGCATCCTCTCCAATATCTCATGCCATGCCTAATGGCAATGCACCCCTTAAGCAATCCAATCTCATATCCCGACAAGAGGTGGAAAGGTATGTCCGGCAAGTGGTTGCCCAAAGCCTCCCCAAACCTCAACCTCATTCCTTCACTAGCTATTGTAAACTTCTGAATGTTCATTTTCCCCTGGGTTTCAAAGCCCCCAAATATCGGAAGTATGATGGTTCCACAGATCCACATGAACACCTTTCTTGCTTTTTAATGGATTCTCATCAATGGCTTTACGATCGGGTCCTCCTAGTTCATCTCTTTCAAAAATCTCTTGAAGGAGAGGCCTTTAGGTGGTTCTCTTCACTCCCAGCCATTGATCTCATTAACTTTGACATTGTGTCCGAGCGTTTTATCGCTCATTTCGGCCACATGGCTAGTGTAGCTCCCACTCTCACGGACCTTATCATGGAAAAGATGAAGCCCAACGAGGACTTCACTCAATTTGCTAATCGGTGGAGAGCTAAGGCTTCTATGTCTGGGATTGCCATCCCGGAATCTCAAGCTATCACTGTTCTAGTCAACAATTCAACTCCTCAGCTCTGCGCAATCTTGATGCTTAGCGAATTTCACACATTCGCTCAACTCTACAAATGAGCTCATGTTGTCCAAGCTCAACTCAAGAATTCCTCTCTTTCATTCTTTCATGATGATTGCAATGTCCCAACATCAGAAGGGGTAAGTTCCAATGATCATATCAATCCCTCCCATCAGCCTTTTAATCTCAACAACCATGACGTTGCCATTGCATGCCACGGGGCACCGGTGAAGGGGCAGGAGAATGTCCCCAATTCTTTTCCTTTCCATCAATCATCTCATGTTCCACCCTACACTCAGGAAAGGTTAGCCATGGTTAGGGGCAATCAAGAGTCTAAGTTAATGGAAAGAGGTCAACAATGGCAATATGATGAGGAGGAAGTGGCGAATGATCAACCCATAGTGAGCTCGGACACAAGGAACATGATTGGCCACGGACAAGAGGCAAGACCTTTGGTCTTGAGCCGACCCAAGGGTGAACCACCCCAACAAAGCCAGGACATCCCTCCTTCCACTCTAATTCCACCTAAAGGGGCAAGGCCCTTAGTTCTCATTCTGCCTAAGGGCACATCTACTCAGCAAAATCGAAGTGTCTCTCCTCCGCTCATGGCAGAGGTTCACTCAACTTCATCCAATTTTCACCAAGACACCTCACGGGAAGAGCTACTAGCATCTCTTGATCTAATCAAACCAGCTCCTACCCCAACTTTGCTGCCAACTCAATTTGAATCAACCCCTGTTATTGATGAGTCCTTTTTGACATCTACCCCAATTCATCTAGCTCTGATTCAGCTTCCCCAACATGAAATCGTCCATTTTGATGAATCAAGTGCTAGATTCGCTCTCCCAAATCAAGATGTCATTCCAACTATCCAATCAAGCTCTCCACATATCCCTAACCCCCCGATTGCTCCTCCTTTAGAAATTTTGGCCGACATCTCCACGGTGTTGGACCCGGCCATGATCATGTCATCAAAGGACAAGGAACCCATCATCTCCACCTTGGATGTCCATCAATCTACTCCATTCTCCGAATCCTTAGAGTCACCCATACCTAAAGAGAAACCCCAAGAGCTACAGCAGCACATAATGCCTAAGATGGGCTATATAGCTGGTGCAGGGTTAGGAAAGGAAGAACAAGGAATCAAGGAGCCGATTGAAGAAAATGGAACATTTGAGAGATTTGGATTAGGGTGTCAACCAACCAAGATTAGCAAAGACAAATCAACAAGGTGAAATTTGCATGATAATTTTGTAAAGGAATCTTGTCCTTAAGAAGACAGAATCGCCAATGTGGAAATATTGCATGAAGGTGAACATGTGAATCCAAAAGAAGAGCTAAATGATGTAGACATTAAGGATTTGGGTTTATCTAAACTATTCTCTAAAGAATCCTTGTCCCACTCGATAACCCAAGAAGAAATCCATGAAGCAAAAGGAGAACCGACTCTGTTAGTCCTCCTCACTTTCCTACTCCTCTTGTTCACATTTGGTTCCATCTCCAAAGCTGATAAATTCCCAAAAGCAAAGCATGAAGCTGTCATTGAGAAGCCCACTCTAGGGGAAAAACTCTCATATCGTGATTCCCCAGCTCAGGAACCTTCTTCACCCTCCATCCCCAATCACACTACTCCAATCAACAGCCTTACCAGAGGCATCTGCTCTGTACATAATATGTCAGATTTAAAAGAGTCTAAACCTTTGGCTATACCACACAAGAAGGTTAGGGGCACCCAAATTCCCTACCAACTTTGGTCAGGTCTAGCTAAAAGTTATAATTTGTTAACTCAAATCTTAATGTTTTGTTTAATGAATTCAATAAACCTGTTACAAGATGAAGAATGGTCTAACCCGCCTCCTATGGTCAAACATATGCAAGTTAAAGATCATGTTAATCCTAGTAGGTATAGGGGTCATGTCCACGGCCGCGTACTTGCTTCCCATTCACTTGAACCTTATTTCCAGCCAACCAAAGAGGTGGACTGCTCCTCTTCCTCCATTCAGCAGTCCCCAGAGTGCCTAGACGATACCGTCCGCTCTGCAGGAACCCTTGTACATAGCTAACAATCCAAAAAAAAAAAAAGAAAAGGAAAATTCAAACCAAAAATCACAAAAAAAATCTGAAATCAAAGAAAATTAACAGTATGGCAGCTGCCATGTGTTTCAATCTTAATCCCTTCATGTAAGTTAAGGTTAGGTTGCAATAAAGCCTTGATGGTTTAAGACTTTGATCTACTAGAACCGAGGAGAATTCTGTCTAACTAAGCTAATGCTCCAAGAGGCAAGCAATATGCAAACACTCACATGCTTTCAAAATACGGCAACAGCCTAAAATGGGTGACAATCCCGAAGATTTCTAGAAGAGACCAAAATCCTCCTTTTCCTCTCTACTCGACCGATCAAGACAGTCGGCGCTCTTAAGGCCTTGAGCTCAGCAGCTGAAACATGATGCCCTCAAGTGAGAGTAGGACTCACCTTCTCTGCAAAATGAGACCAGAGCACGTGAAGAGGGCATTGTCCCCGCAGGCAAATAAACAAAAATCAAAGTCAAAAGGGAGCAAAATTCCCAAAATTCTCATAATTCCAAGCAAAAGCAATGAAAAGAAAGAAAAATCCCAAAAGGGAAAAAATGAAAAGCCTGGTCGTGACCGTGCCTGGTCGAGATAAAGAAATCCATACAAATCAAGTCTATATTCAAGGGGCAATACAACAAGCATAACGTCTCGAAGGTGGTCCAAAATCACCGAAGGGGTGTGTGACGACACGGGATCTGAGTACCGGAAAGGAACCGGCACGTCTCGAATCTCGGTCCGCCAACCCACGAGCCCGAAGACTCGAAAGGGTAGAAAGGGATGGTGTGGGAGTACAAGAGAAGCTGAAACAACAGCATAGATAGCACAATAATCTAAAATAAAATGCATAGAATAATATAAATAAACTGCTACAAGGTCCACAGAGTCTCATGTCTAAAATAAAAGTACAGTCAACAGAAAGAAAAGTATAACAACACGGGGCATCCCCCGGCGTACAACTACACGGGGCATCCCCCGGCTCTAGCAGACTGGCGGCTAACCCTGGCTAGAAGAACCACGCTGAAACTCAGCCGCTCCTCTCGAAGACCCCGCCTCACCTGAAAAGCAGGGGTGAGCCTCATTTCATTGGCCCAGTAGGGATCCCGCGAATCCACACCTCGCACGGAAAATGAGAAAGAAGAAGGCAACCCTACCTAATAGGAGTACAGTAGAACCAACAAAAGTAAATAAACGGAAAAGCCATCTACTCTAACAGTACCATACTACTGAACCTCGGTCCTACAAAACTTGAGTCCACACCTGCCAGCGAATAGGAGCACTACCAACTAGAAGAACGACCGGAAGCATCCCCTGACGTCTTATACCATGTCACAAGTGTCTAGCTACGACGCCCCGGGCGTGAGACTCAGACACGCAACAAGTACCACACCAAGGACTAGCTGGGGTCACGCTCGTCAGCGCGTGTCCTAAGCCCCCAACTACGTGTGCACACACAAACCATCTACTCTAGGTCGGGTCCTCTAGCTGATTTTTCCCACCCACCGGACTCTGGTGGTAAAGGCAAGGGGCCCTACGGTAACCAGCCTAAAAATTGCCTCTCACTGGGTCTCGCTCTCCACCACTCCCAGGTGGGTCCGCACCCGCGTGCGTAGGAAGCTACGACTAGTGGACAGGTCACTGGAAGTAAGGACTGACTCACGGAACCCATCGATGAAGAAATGGAACCGCACACGCTTGGTGCAGCGAGGAGCCTGACGGTCCACCCCTGGGTCGTCACAGGCTGTGACGCGCCTACACTAGCGCGTCACAGGGCTCTGACGGTCCAGCCCTGGAGCGTCACGAGCCAGAAGGGAAAACAGACTGTGACGCACCCCTCCGGCGCCGTCACAGGCTGTGACGCACCCACACTGGGCCAACACAGGGCTGTGAGGCACCCACACTGGGCCGTCACAAGGCTCTGACGGTCTAGCCCTAGGCCGTCACGAGCAACGGTGAAAATAGACTGTGACGCGCCCCGCCCGGGCCGTCACAGCACTTGACGGCCCGACCTGGGCGCGTCAGGGTGGTTGGGTCCGCCGCTCTGACGCACCCCCACCGGGGCGTTACAGGGCTGTGACGCGTCAGGCCTGGTGCGTCACAGGCCCTGAGCCCCCCAACGGTCAAAAATCAATGGTCAAAAAGCCAACGGTCAGAAGGCTCTGACGGCCTAACCCTGGGCCGTCATAGTGCCCTGGCGGTCTATCATGGGGCCGTCACATCCACATACCCCCAACGGCTATAACGGGTCTGTAACGCACCTACCTGGGTGCGTTACACCGTGTGACGGTCTCTGGAAGGACCATCACACACACCCGACGGCGGAACGGCGTGAAATAGCCAAAAATTCAAACCACGCCCCCATGCCTCCAAAGGAGAGGGGGAAATCAAAGGGGAAGACCCCCGGGGACCCCTAGCATGATTCTAGGTCATCAAAATGCCGAATTCGCAGCTCAAATCCATAGATCGGGCGAGCTCTCCCCAAAGCATGGTTTTGCCCTAACCCGCTCAAAAATGCCCCTCTCGGCTCCCATTCGGCCTACAAATCGCGGGGAACGACGGGATGAGCATAAGGATTCGTCCCCCTACCTCAATGGAGCGAATCCTCCACCGAATCGACGCCGAAACCACGAATGAAGCTTTTAGACCCACGAACGCCCCGCCTCCCTCCGCGAAAAGAACACCACCGGGACCGCCTCGCCGCCGCCGCCACGCCGTTGCCGGAGTGAAGGAGGCCGCGTCTCGATCGCCCGAGGAAGAAGCACGGTGCGTGGTGGAGAGGGCGCTCTCCAACGGTTGGAAAGGTGGAAGAAGAAGAAGAAGAAAAAGGTGGAAAAGAAAAAGATATTGTATTTATAGAAAATCCATAAAATCAAAAAATCCTAAAAAATAGAAAAATACACCTCCTCGATCCTCTCAATGCGCTGATCACAACGGTACCACTCGCTGGTAGGTGAACGACCCGGTTCACCCACTACATGGTTCCGTAGGTGTTTCCGAGACACACGCTGGAATCGGAAAACACACGGAAGAAGCCGCAGAACACGTTCCGGGCCTCCGAACTGACCCGAATCGCATGGATCCGAACACAAAAGGTGTCCGAAATAGAATTTCAGACACAACGGAGTTGAACACTCCGAAAAATAAGATCCGAGACCCACGAAGAAGGATCCGAAAGGGTCCGGGACATCACAACCCTCCCCCCTTAAGCGAATTTCATCCTCGAAATTCAAGAACAAACACAAGAACGGGGGAAAGACTCACGCAAACAAATAAGGATACAGCTCCCGCATCTCATCCTCGTGCTCCCAAGACGCCTCGCCGCCAGAATGATGTTGCCAGACCACCTTGACCAGAGGAATAACCTTGCTCCGCAGGCGCTACTCTCGCCGATCCTCAATGCGAACAGGAAACTCTGGAAGGGACAGATCTGGGGTCACCTCAGGTCAAACGGCATCCTCGAGAACATGGGAATCATCGGGCATGTACTTTCGAAGCATCGACACGTGGAACACATCATGCACGGCAGAAAGCTCCGGAGGTAGCTGCAACCGATAAGCAACTTCCCCAACACACTCAACGATGGGAAAGGGACCAATGTAGCAGGGACTCATCTTCCCATGCCTACCGAAACGCATCACACCATTCATGGGAGAAACTCTCAAGAAAACTAGGTCTCCCATAGCAAAGCTGAGAGGTCGCCTCCTCCGATCGGCATAACTCTTCTGCCGGCTCTGAGCCGTCAACATCTTCTGCCGAACGAGATGCACCATCTCAACACACTACTGCACCAAATCTGGTCCGATCAGGGCACGCTCTCCCACCTCGACCCAATCAAGCGGAGTCCGACAAGGTCGCCCGTACAACGCCTCATAGGGAGCCATACCAATGCTCAAATGATAGCTGTTGTTATAGGCAAACTCCACCAATGGCAGGTGGTGGGTCCAACTCCCTTGCCATTCTAAGCAACACGCTCGCAACATGTCCTCCAAAGTCTGGATGGTCCACTCAGACTGACCGTCCGACTGAGGATGATAGGCCGAGCTAAATGCCAACTCGGTGCCTAGAGCCTTCTGGAAGCTCCTCCAGAATCTAGAAGTGAAGCGGGGATCACGATCGGACACAATGGAGATGAGGATTCCATGCAACGGAACGATCCGCTCTACATACAAATGAGCCAAGCGCTGCACGCTCCAACTGACCTTGACAGGCAGCAATCACACCGTCTTCATCAGTCTATCCACTAGCAACCAGATACTATCCTCCCTGCTGGACGTCCTCGGTAACCCTACCACGAAATCAGTGGTCACGTGGTCCCACTTTCACGCAGGAACATCCAAGGGCTGAAGTGTGCCTCCTGGTCGCTGGTGCTCAGCCTTCACCTACTGACAGGTCAAACACCTGGCCACAAATTCCGCTACATCTCTCTTCATGCCAGGCCACCAAAACTACCTCTTCAGGTTCTAGTACATCTTAGCCGACCCGGGGTGCACGGCATACCAACTCCCATGAGCCTCACGCAATACCGTACGCCGCACCTGCCCCTCGGCTGGCACGTACAACCTACCTCTGAACCTCACGGCTCCATCCTCTCCGAACTCCACCTCGGCCATCGACAGAATATGAGGTAGCTCGGGGTCCGCTCGCTGAGCCTCAGTCACCTGTCGACGCACCGCGGGCGTGACAGTCAGACTCGCAAGGACAGCCGAACCCTGGTCCTGAGAGACCTTGAGCCTAAAAGTCATGGTCGGAACCTGCTCCCAAAGCCTCCACTTTCTCAACAACATCCGATAGACCATTACTCTCCTACTCAGAGCATCAGCCACGACGTTCATCCTGCCAGGCTGATAAGACAGAGTGAAATCATAATCCTTCATATACTCCATCCACCTCCTCTGCCTGAGGTTAAGATCCCTCTGTGTGAACACATACCTCAAACTCTGATGGTCAGTGAAAAGCTCAAACCTCTCGCCGTACAAATAATGCCTCCAGATCTTCAGAGCGAAAATCACCGCCGCCAACCCAAGATCATGAGTAGGGTAGTTCGCCTCATGTGGCTTCAACTGCCGCGACGCATACGCCACAACTCTCTCATGCTGCATCAACACAGCACCGAGACCTACCCCAAAAGCATCCGTACACACCACGAAATCACCCGAGCTAGATGGCAACACCAAAACCGGAGCAGTGGTAAGCAACCTCTTCAGCTCCACGAAGCTCCGCTCACACTCCTCTGTCCAGACGAACGGCACCTCCTTCCGCGTAAGCCTGGTCATCGGGGCTGCAATACGAGAAAAATCCTGAATAAACCACCGATAATAGCCTGCGAGCCCCAAGAAACTCCGAATCTCCGTGACAGAACTTGGCCTCGGCCACTGTACCACAGCCTCAACCTTAGCCGGGTCCATGGAAACACCATCACCAGAAATCATGTGCCCCAAAAAGTGCACCTCACGAAGACAGAACTCACACTTACTGAGCTTCGCATACAACTGGTGATTGCGCAACGTCTGTAGCACCATACCCAAATGGTGCACATGTTCCTCAGCAGATCGCGAATACACAAGGATGTTGTCCACAAACACGACCATGAACTGGTCCAAGTACGGACGAAACACCCTATGCATCAAATCCATGAACGCTGCGGGGGCATTGGTGAGCCCAAACGGCATCACCAAGAACTCATAATGCCCATACCTCGATCGAAACGCCATCTTCTCCACGTCTGACTCTCGAATCCGTAGCTGGTAATAGCCCGATCTCAAATCGATCCTCGAAAACACCCGAGCCGACTGAAGCTGGTCGAACAAGTCATCAATCCGAGGCAACGGATACTTGTTCTTAATAGTCGCATGGTTCAACTGACGGTAGTCGATGCACAGCCTCAAACTACCATCCTTCTTCTTCACGAACAACACCGGCGCACCCCATGGGGAATAACTAGGATGAATATACCCCTTGGCTAGTAACTCCTGCAACTACGCCTTCAGCTCTCGTAACTCCGCAGGCGCCATCCGATAAGGGGCCTTCGACATAGGCACCGTACCCGGTACCACCTCAATCACGAAATCAATCTCTCGCTACGGTGGAAAGCCTAGTAGCTCCTCGGGAAAAACATCAGGAAACTCGCACACGACAGGAATGTCCTCTACCTCAGGACACTGCCAATCACTCAAAACCACGGATGCGAGAAAGCCCTGACAACCCGCATCAAGCAAACGACGTGCACGGATAGCCGAAATAAGCAAGCGGGAAGAGGAAGACCGAATACCTTGGAAATAGAAGGTGGGTCCACGAAGCTGTCTGAAGTGGACTTTCTTCGAGCCGCAATCCACTAAGGCATGATGAGCCTCGAGCCAATCCATGCCCAAAATTACATCGAAGTCCTAAAGCGGCAACGCGTAGAGTCTAACCGGCAAGTTCCGCCCTTCCACCCATACAGGTACCTTCTCAAAGCAGTACGGGGTGATCATGAAGTCACCGGTAGGCAACTCTACCGCCAAGTCACAGGACACCTCGGTCACTGGGTCCTCCACACTCTGAGCAAAATCCTCCGAGATGAACGAATGAGAAGCACCAGAATCAAACAAAACACAAGCCACACAAAATCGAAAGAGTACCTTCCACCAGATGCGACGCCTCAGCCTCTGCCCGGGTCATGTGAGTCGCTCTGCCTCGGGATCTCTGCCTCCCTATGGTAGCTGACCGTGACAACTCAAGAAACTGTCCCTGCTGCTGGTACTGCTGCGGCTATGATGACAACTTTTGGGGCTGAAACTGTTGCTGCTGCTGAAACTCGTGCGGCTGGCTCGGTCTCTACGGACAGTCACGTGCCATGTGCCCTGGCTGGTCGCACCTAAAACAAATCACAGGCACTAAACATGGTCTACTCAGATGAGAACCACTGCACCTAGGGCAACCACCCCGCGAACTGGTCATCGAACCCTGACGCTAAAAAGCCACCAGCTGCTGAACACTGTCCATCGACTCCTACTTTGACTCCTTATGATCCTGACGCCTCTTACCAAAACCAGCTTCCTTAAGCAGCTTCTTAAGCTTCGATCTAAAGGATGACGACCCTGGCGTAGGAGCCACAGACTGCGTCACCGCTGATCCACCTGCTGAGAGCTGGATGGTACTCTGCTGCTGCATCCCTGTCGGCTGGCTGAAATCTGCCTGCACCTAACTAGCACTGCCCTGCCCTCGAACCTTCTGCAAATCTCTCTCCAGCGCCGCTGCCGCCTTACATGCCGCATCCAAAGTGGTCAAACTTGACGCAAGAAGATGATGCCTCAAATCTAGCCTCAGACCACCTATAAATTGATCGGTCTTCACCTCCTCATCTGCCATAATATGAGGAGCATAACGGCCCAACTCGATAAACCTGGCACGGTACTACATCACCGTCATGTCACCCTGAGTTAGCTCCATAAACTCACGCAACCTCTGCGACCTGACAAAGGATGGACAGAAAGCACGCTCGAAAGGCGTGACAAACTCCTGCCACGCAATCTACCGAAGAGGACGGGACTGGAACACTGAACTCCATTCTGACGTCCACCAAGTACGGGCCGCCCCCTGAAGACGATGAGTAGCCAACGCTACCTGCTCCTCCTTAGGACACTCCATCGCACTGAAAATCGGCCGCACATCATCCAGCCACTCTCTGGCCACCTCAGGATCTGGCTGCCTACTGAAGAAAGGAGACTGGAACAGCAAGAACTCCTTCAGCACACGACCATGACCACCATGAGCCTGGTCCTCACCAGCATCACCGCCCTGCTGCTGACCTCTCTGCTGCCGCTAAAACACATACTCAAACATACCTCAGAAGAAATCATCCATCCCCAGAGCTCTCGCATCTCCAGCTACACCCTCAGAAACTGAAGCCCTGCTCTGCTCCTCCGGACCACCACTAGACTCTTTCTGCTGGGGACGAGCCCTCTTCCGTGGTGCCATAACACACCTGGCATCAAGAAAACAACCACAAATAAATAAAACACGTGCGGCCCTAAGCAAGTCACCAACTGTATAGAACATTCATGGACCTTCTGGACCACCGCAATTCATTTCAAGTTCTGATATACCTCTATAACCTAGGCTCTGATACCAGCTGTGACGACCCAGAATCTAAGTACTGGAAAGGAACCGGCACGTCTCGAATCTCGGTCCGCCAACCCACGAGCCCGAAGACTCGGAAGGGCAGAAAGGGATGGTGTGGGAGTATAAGAGAAGTTGAAACAACCACAGAGATAGCACAATAATCTAAAATAAAATGCACAGAATAATATAAATAAACTGCTACAAGGTCCACAGAGTCTCATGTCCAAAATAAAAGTACAGTCAACAGAATGAAAAGTACAACAACACGGGGCATCCCCCGGCGTACAACTACACGGAGCATCCCCCGACTCTGGCAGACTCGCGGCTAACCCTGGCTAGAAGAACCACGCTGAAACTCAGCCTCATTTCATTAGCCCAGTAGGGATCCCGTGAATCCCCACCTCGCATGGAAAACGAGAAAGCAGAAGACAACCCTACCTAACAGGAGTATGGTAGAACCAATAAGCTAAAGTAAATAAACGGAAAAGCCATCTACTCTAACAGTACCGTACTACTGAACCTCGGTCCAACAAAACTTGAGTCCACACCTGCCAGCGAACAGGAGCACTACCCACTAGAAGAACGACCAGAAGCGTCCCCTGACGTCTTATACCGCGTCACAAGTGTCTAGCTACGACGCCCCGGGCGTGAGACTCAGACACGCAACAAGTACCATAACAAGTACTAGCTGGGGTCACGCTCGTCAGCGCATGTCCTAAGCCCCCAACTACGTGTACACACACATACCATCTGCGCTAGGTCGGGTCCTCTAGCTCGTTTTCCCCCCCACCGACTCTGGTGGCAAAGGCAAGGGGCCCTACGGTAACCAGCCTAAAAACCGCCTCTCACTGGGGCTCGCTCTCCACTACTCCCAGGTGGGTCCGTACCTGCGTGCGTAGGAAGCTACGACTAGTGGATAGGTCATTGGAAGTAAGGACTGACTCACGGAACCCATCGACGAAGAAATAGAACCGCACACGCTTGGTGCAGCGAGGAGCCTGACGGTCCACCCCTGGGTCGTCACAGGCTGTGACGCGCCTACACTAGCGCGTCACAGGGCTCTGACGGTCTAGCCCTGGAGCGTCACGAGCCAGAAGGGAAAACAGACTATGACGCACCCCTCCTGGGCCGCCAAAGGCTGTGACGCACCCACACTAGGCCGTCACAGGGCTCTGATGGTCCAGCCCTTGGCCGTCACGAGCAACGGTGAAAATAGACTGTGACGCGCCCCCCCCGGGCCGTCACAGCACCTGGCGGCCCGACCTGGGCGCGTTAGGGTGGTTGGGTCCGCCGCTCTGACGCACCCCCACCGGGGCATTACAGGGTTATGGCGTGCCATGCCTGGTGCGTCACAGGCCCTGAGCCCCCCAACGATCAAAAATCAACGGTCAAAAAGCCAACGGTCAGAAGGCTCTGACGGCCTAACCCTGGACCGTCACAGTGCCCTGGCGGTCTGTCGTGGGGCCGTCACATCCACAGACCCCCAATGGCTATAACGGGTCTGTAACGCACCTACCTGGGTGCGTTACACCGTGTGACGGCCTCTGGAAGGACCGTCACACACACCCGACAGCGGAACGGCGTGAAACAGCCAAAAATTCAAACCACGCCCCCATGCCTCCAAAGGAGAGGGGGAAATCAAAGGGGAAGACCCCAGGGGACCCCTAGCATGATTCTTGGCCATCAAAATATCGAATCGTAGCTCAAATCCATAGATCGGGCGAGCTCTCCCCAAAGCATGATTTTGCCCTAACCCTCTCAAAAATGCCCCTCTCGGCTCCCATTCGGCCTACAAATCGCGGGGAACGACGGGATGAGCATAAGGATTCGTCCCCCTACCTCAATGGAGCGAATGCTCCACCGAATCGATGCCGAAACCACGAATGAAGCTTTTAGACCCACGAACGCCCCGCCTCCCGCCGTGAAAAGAACACCACCGGGACCGCCTCGCCGTCGCCGCCACGCCGTTGCCGGAGTGAAGGAGGCCCCGTCTCGGTCGCCCGGGGAAGAAGCACGGTGCGCAGTGGAGAGGGCGCTCTCCAACGGTTGGAAAGGAGGAAGAAGAAGAAGAAGAAAAAGGTGGAAAAGAAAAAGAAAAAGATATGGTATTTATAGAAAATCTGAAAAATCAGAAAAAATCCCAAAAAATAGAAAAATACACCTCCTCGATCCTCTCGGCGCGCTGATCGCAACGGTACCACTCGCGGGTAGGTGAACGACCCTGTTCACCCGCTACAGGGTTCCGTAGGTGTTTCTGAGACACACACGCGGGAATCAGAAAACACGCGGAAGAAGCCGCGGAACACGTTTCGGGCCTTCGAACTGACCCGAATCGCACGGATCCGAACACAAAAGGTGTCCGAAACGAAATTTCGGACACAACGGAGTCGGACACTCTGAGAAACCAGATCCGGGACCCAAGAAGAAGGATCCGAAAGGGTCCGGGACATCACAGGGTGGAGTGAACTAAGCTCGCTCATAGCTCATTATTTTAACGGCTTTGCTGATCCTCTTGTGAAGTTTATCCCCACATTGTTTTTATTTTGAGGACTCAGAATCCGATGGAAACATCGAAGGATATAACTTTGCTGACGGCTTGTAGCCATCTTTTCGAAAACACACTATACGATTGTCTACCCTGAAAGAACAAAAGCCTTTGCTACAAGAAATCTCCATGTTTCTGGTATGTCAATGTTCTCATCCCCCTTTAGTGTCTTCTTTCATCAACCTCGGGCTTAGGTCAATGCATGCGCGTCACCTGTCGGTGCGACGGCGTCTGATTCCGGGTCAGTGTCGCACGGTTGACCATTAGGGTTCCAAGGTGTTCCATCATATACCATCTAGAGTTGTGAGGAAATAGACCCGGGTCGGGCTTTTACCTCAAACATTTTTTGGGTGTATCTCTGCTGTCGGAAGCAACTGGGAGCCTAAGCTTGGCATGATGGTATTGTCATCTAGATAAGTCTTAACCGGTGAGACCATCATTCGAGTAGTCTAGAGGTCCAAATCAACCTAGATATGTGCTCAAGCTACCTGGGAGGTTGTAGAAAGAGCCTATCTGATGTGACACGACCTCGGACCTAATGCAAGCAAGCACAATCGCATTCAAAACGGGCCAAATTGGGCCACCGCTCTATCGTCACTCACCCAAGCCCGGGGTGACTTGGCAATGCCAAGGGGAGGATGTGGGGTTGGGCCCTTGCTGGTAGAGGGCCAGCAAGGCCAAGACTTGATTCCCAAAGGGTGGGGATGCCCAAATCAAGGGGGCTGACAAAGTGCCAAAGGCACCGGTTGCAATATTCCCACGGTGATCACTCAAGTTTATGGGGCTTGAGGATCGGGCTCTCACTCGCATAACCAGCGGAATTAGAACTAATATTGAAAGACAAGCACTAAGTGGAGTGAAGGTTTGAGCACTTACTCGATCGGATTGAAGAAACCGGTCCCGGTCGGAGACGAGGGCGAGCGGGGAGGCGAGTGGATCCCCACACGCCGCGGCGGTGTCGCTTGACCTGCCCAAACAAGTTACAACACTACACCTCACGTAGGAGGGGGATCTTGGGGTGGGGGTTAATAGAAATTACAATCAATACTACCTCCACACAGGGAGGGACCTTCAGCCGGTCAAGCGGGGTGGGGAAACTAAAGTAAAGAACGAGGAATAAGGGTGGATGCCGAATCTGCTTGCTGTCTGCGAGTCGGGACAGAGAGTCGGTGTTGCTGCTGTAGATCTTGATCAGGAATTTTTTTGATGACGAAACCAGAGGGAAACCCTTTGTAGCTGGAAGGGGAATGCCTCAGAATTTTCTTAATTTCTTCTGGAGTCGCTGCTGGTCGGGGCAGGAGCTTGAACAGGGCCTCTGTTTCTCAGACTAGCAGGGGCAGGTCACCAACAGTAGGATGCAGAGGCTGTCCTGGCCGTTCCCGAACTCCAAATTTGATGCCGTCAGCGTCGTTAGAACCGTGGGTGAGTCCTCTTTGCAGAAAAAGAAACAGGGACACCAGAAGAGGTCGGAGACAATCTGTGGAACCAGAAGAGTGAGGAGGGGTCGGTGCAGACTGTAGAAGGCAGAACCGTGCGTTCGGGGAAGAAAATTGGTAACTTCTGCTCCCGGATGCTGAATGAACTTCCGCTTCTTGAATCTGAAACTAGACAGGTTAAAGAGGAACTTTGAAGAAGAACTTGAAGACTGATTCCTTCAGGGTCCATCGTGGCAGAGCTTCTAAACTGGTTCAGGTCCTTAGCCGAGGCAGAACCGTGCAGCTGTGGAAGAATGGACCTCCAGGATGGCTCGGAGATCGGAAGAAGACGAAACCACTTCGGTTGCGAAGGAGACTGGCAGACGCTTCCGACGATGGCTCTTGGGTCTTCAAACTCGTCCGGAGGTGATCGTGGTGGCCACTGCAAGATGCTGCTCTGCTGTAGATCTTCAGTTGAGAGCTGTAGGTTGATGATGATGGGGGGGAATGGGGTATATGGGAGGGGAAATGGGGGTGGATGAGTGTGGGGAAAGCCCAGGCTGTGAGGGGGTCTAGGAGGGGGTGTTCTAAGGTGGGGGAAGGGAAGAATGGGGTCTGGAAGGGGGTCTAACAGGTGGTGGGAGGAGGAGCTACGAATTTGGGAAGGTGGGTGAGAGGAGAAGGTGAGGGGGGGCACAAGTGAGTGGAGGGAAGGGTGGATTTCAAATTCAAATATGCTTTAGAAGTTGTGGGGTTGTGTGGGGAAGGGGTTGATTGTGTTGGAATGGGAAAAGTGGTGTTGGAATGTGGAGGATGGTGTTGGAATGGTGAGGGATCTCCTTGGGACTAGGGGGGTGGAGTAATGGAGGCCATGGGGAAGTGGAGGGCTTTAATGATGGTAGGTGGGGGTTGAGGTGGTTGGGAAAGGAGGAGAGAGAAGAAAATTTGAAATTGGGTGTTGAGGAGAGAGAAAGTGGAGTGAAAAAGAGGGATTAGGAGAGGGAAGGGTGGGGAATCTCTCCCCTAGGGTTTCTCACCCAAAAAATGTTGGAATCACTCCACTAAACTAAGCTTTGGATACTCAAATGGCATTTTTCATTGATTCATTCATTAAGTTGAAATGGGGGGAATGTGGTCCTATATATAGGAAACCCACATTTCTACAAAAGTCCCTTACAAAAGACTCAATAACAAATAACCGAAGGGGTAGGGGGGGCTCATGGGCCAAGCCCGAAGAATTGGGCCCAATAGCACATTACACAATCTAATGACACTCAAACTTAGGAAAATAAATGCAAGACCTAGGAACATGACTCAAATAAAAGGGAAAATACATCAAATGACTCAAATAAAATTACATAGGACTCAAAATTAAATGACTAAACCATGCCGGATGCAACCGGGGTGAGGAGACGAACGGTAAACGTGGGCATGGGAGGTGATGTCCTCATCATACTCCCGGGGTGCGGAGAACTCGACTCTGTCGAGTAAGTGTCCTTCCCTCCTTGGAGGGTGTAGAAGTGGTACCGCCCTCAAGTCTCCCGAACGAGACCGATCCATCCACCTGCCGAGATAGCGCTCATATACCTTGCTCCGAGTGGTAGTGACTTGTTCATCCAATATTTGTTCAATTTGTTCACGCTGGGCTCTCTTGGCTGGTGGTTTATCATCATGGGTGGGTGCTCTCTTAAGGGAAAAAGTAGGCTCAATCTCCTCACTAGGTACCACCGTGGGTCCCTTATATGGCACTAGGTCGGCAACATTGAATGTGGGACTTATTCCATACTCCTCACGGAGATCTAACTCGTTGGCATTTGCACCTATGCACCTCAAGACCTGGAAGGGACCAGCCCCACGTGGCCTCAGTTTAGAGTTGGCTCCCGGGGAAAGCCTCTCCATCCTTACCATCACAAGGTCACCCACTTGGAATTCTTGGTGATGCCGATGAGAGTCGGCCAGCCTTTTATAAGCCTCATTCTTTTTGCTGATGTGCTTGCAAAGGTTTTCATGCAATTTTATGAATGCTATCCTTTTAGTGGTTATGGGTGGACCTGGACAACCATAGATAGACCTATCCTGCCATGATGCCAGATGGACCATGATGAACCTTGGTGGGCCGGTGCAACCATTTGTGGACTTATCATGCAATGTTGTCATGTAGACTTTGGTGGGCCTAGGTGGGCCGGGACAACCGTAGGTGAACCTATCATGTAAAGTGGTGATGAATGTGGGGGGGCCCGGACATCCGTAGATGCTTTTGACATGCTTAAGATCCATGATGAATGAAGGAGGACCATGACATCCGAATGTGGCCCACTCATGCTTTCTACTTGACATGTGAGTGATATGAATGAATGGACCCAACATAGTGTTCATGCCAAGGGGTGTGGAAAGCCTAGACACATGCATGCTTTTCCCAAAAGTGACTTCCATGTGTATAGGTGTGGGACAACCTTTGAACTCCCATTGGAAAGGATCGAATGGATCTAAGAAGGTGGTCATCATGGGGTGGGGCACCACCTTATTCCGTAGGGATATATGGTCCAAGGTTATGGCTCCCAAGGTGCAGCCCGGGTCATGGATGAGGTGGGTTTGGCCCAATATGGTGAGTGAGGGTAGGACAGGGTAGGTGGTTGGTAAGATGGTTGGGTCATATGAGTACCTTGACTCCCATTGGAAGGGATCATATGGATCGTAAAATAGGTCACTTAGGGGGAGGAACTCCATGTCCTCAAGATCCTTAAAAGGTGTTAAGTCATCCTTCCCTATGATAGTTGGGCCAATGTTCTTGACAAGTGGGTCGGCCATGAGTGGAGGGCTTGGCTTTCTACTCGAGATAAGAAGCTCTAAATCGAGGAGAAGGTTGGGCTCATCCGGTGTAGGGAGGAATAGAAGGAGGTTGCTAGTGTAGCAACCATTGGTGCAAACCGAGGTGATAGACCCAATGCATAGGTGTAGGAGGCTAAGGCTCCTATGTTGTTCGGCCATAGGAGTCAACATGCTAGTGAACTCAATTTGCCATGCTAAGCCCCTAAGAAAATCCTCTAAGGTCTCCACTTGATAGGATGCTTAGATTGTGGTGTGATAGGAGAAGATGGGCACTAGGGGAAAATTTTGTTCTATGGGAGGGCAAACATGGGTCGAGGTCTCTCTAATTAGGCTCTTCCTTAGCCACCTAACAAGGGACTCTTCTAAGATGAATTCGGCCTTATCTAGAGGGGGTGGTATAGGGTGAAGATCCTTGTGCGAGGCTTCCTCTTCAATTGGGACATGGGTGCTCTCTATGGAGGGGATAGGTTCCCGAGGGATATTTGTCTTCATGTGGCAAAGCGGGTGGACTACTTCTTCCAAAACTAATGGAGTGGGAAGGTTCTTTGATGGTGGGGTGATGATGGCCGGAGTATGGTGCACCCGGGGTGGTGAACGAGGGTGGGATTCCCGCGGGTGGGAGAATAAAAGGTTGTTGAATTTAAAGGTTCCCGAAAGGTGTGGCGGACGCACGAGGCAAGTCTGACGTGTTGGGTCGATGTTGGCATTCCTTTCATCTAACCATTTCTTACCTAGAATTATACATGGACCTGCCAATGATCCCTTTTGACAACAAGCCCCATCCAAATACTTAATCTTCCCGAACCATTTATGGAATTCAATAAAGACTTGGTCTCCATTGTGCACAATTTGTCCGGTCCTACTAAGAGAGGTAACGATATCGGGGGACACCCAATTTTCAGATTCTAGGTCAATGAAATCAATTTCTACGGGCTTTCCATTAGGTAAGCATGCATGGGATATGATTGGGAGAGGAGCCATGTGACCCAAGACTCAATGTTAACAATGATGGGTTGACAATGCACGGTTCGGACAAGAATGCAAGCATGCCCTAGGACTTGACTTGTAGAGACAAGTCACAGACTTGCTCTGATACCACTTGATGTGACACGACCTCGGACCTAATGCAAGCAAGCACAATCGCATTCAAAACGGGCCAAATTGGGCCACCGCTCTATCGTCACTCACCCAAGCCCGGGGTGACTTGGCAATGCCAAGGGGAGGATGTGGGGTTGGGCCCTTGCTGGTAGAGGGCCAGCAAGGCCAAGACTTGATTCCCAAAGGGTGGGGATGCCCAAATCAAGGGGGCTGACAAAGTGCCAAAGGCACCAGTTGCAATATTCCCACGGTGATCACTCAAGTTTATGGGGCTTGAGGATCGGGCTCTCACTCGCATAACCAGCGGAATTAGAACTAATATTGAAAGACAAGCACTAAGTGGAGTGAAGGTTTGAGCACTTACTAGATCGGATTGAAGAAACCGGTCCCGGTCGGAGACGAGGGCGAGCGGGGAGGCGAGTGGATCCCCACACGCCGCGGCGGTGTCGCTTGACCTGTCCAAACAAGTTACAACACTACACCTCACGTAGGAGGGGGATCTTGGGGTGGGGGTTAATAGAAATTACAATCAATACTACCTCCACACAGGGAGGGACCTTCAGTCGGTCAAGCGGGGTGGGGAAACTAAAGCAAAGAACGAGAAATAAGGGTGGGCGCCGAATCTGCTTGCTGTCTGCGAGCCGGGACAGAGAGTTGGTGTTGCTGCTGTAGATCTTGATAAAGAATTTTGTTGATGACGAAACTAGAGGGAAAACCTTCGTAGCTGGAAGGGGAATGCCTCAGAATTTTCTTAATTTCTGCTGGTTGGGGCAGGAGCCTCTGCTGGTCGGGGTAGGAGCTTGAACAGGGCCTCTGTTTCTCGGACTAGCAGGGGCAGGTCACCAACAGTAGGATGCAGAGGCTGTCCTGGCCGCTCCCGAACTCCAAATTTGATGCCGTCAGCGCCGTTAGAACCGTGGGTGAGTCCTCTTTGTAGCAAAAGAAACGAAGACACCAGAAGAGGTCAGAGACAATCTGTGGAACCAGAAGTGTGAGGAGGGGTCGGTGCAGACTATAGAAGGTAGAACCGCGCGTTCGTGGGGTAAAATTGGTAACTTCTGCTCCCGGATGCTGAATGAACTTCCGCTTCTTGAATCTGAATCTAGACAGGCCAAAGAGGAACTTTGAAGAAGAACTTGAAGACTGATTCCTTCAGGGTCGTCGTGGCAGAGCTTCTAATCTGGTTCAGGTCCTTAGCCGAGGCAGAACCGCGCAGCTGTGGAAGAATGGACCTCCAGGATGGGTCGGAGATCGGAAGAAGACGAAACCACTTCGGTTGCGAAGGCGACTGGAAGACGCTTCCGACGATAGCTCTTGGGTCTTCAAACTCATCCGGAAGTGATCGTGGTGGCCGCTGCAAGCTGCTACTCTGCTGTAGATCTTCAGTTGAGAGCTGTAGGTTGATGATGATGGGGGGGAATGGGGTATATGGGAGGGGAAATGGGGGTGGATGAGTGTGGGGAAAGCCCGGGCTATGAGGGGGTCTAGGAGGGGGTGTTCTAAGGTGGGGGAAGGGAAGAATGGGGTCTGGAAGGGGGTCTAATAGGTGGTGGGAGGAGGAGCTACGAATTTGGGAAGGTGGGTGAGAGGAGAAGGTGAGGGGGGGCACAAGTGAGTGGAGGGAAGGGTGGATTTCAAATTCAAATATGCTTTGGAAGTTGTGGGGTTGTGTGGGGAAGGGGTTGATTGTGTTGGAATGGGGAAAGTGGTGTTGGAATGTGGAGGATGGTGTTGGAATGGTGAGGGATCTCCTTGGGACTAGGGGGTGGAGTAATGGAGGCCATGGGGAAGTGGAGGGCTTTAATGATGGTAGGTGGGGGTTGAGGTGGTTGGGAAAGGAGGAGAGAAGAAAATTCGAAATTGGGTGTTGAGGAGAGAGAAAGTGGAGTGAAAAAGAGGGATTAGGAGAGGGAAGGGTGGGGAATCTCTCCCCTAGGGTTTCTCACCCAAAAAATGTTGGAATCACTCCACTAAACTAAGCTTTGGATACTCAAATGGCATTTTTCATTGATTCATTCATTAAGTTGAAATGGGGGGAATGTGGTCCTATATATAGGAAACCCACATTTCTACAAAAGTCCCTTACAAAAGACTCAATAACAAATAACCGAAGGGGTAGGGGGGGCTCATGGGCCAAGCCCGAAGAATTGGGCCCAATAGCACATTACACAATCTAATGACACTCAAACTTAGCAAAATAAATGCAAGACCTAGGAACATGACTCAAATAAAAGGGAAAATACATCAAATGACTCAAATAAAATTACATAGGACTCAAAATTAAATGACTAAACCATGCCGGATGCAACCGGGGTGAGGAGACGAACGGTAAATGTGGGCATGGGAGGTGATGTCCCCATCACTATCCTTCCATCATTGTTGTGATGTGTCATAGGCAGTTGCCAGACGTTGGACAAAAAAATCAAAAATTCATCAAAATTCATAAAAAATTAAAATATTAGAATCCAAAAAAGTTTGAAATATGTGAAAATCTAGAAAAAACTAAATATTCAAAAATCCAAAAATGAAGGGGCATCTCCCCGAAACATGCATTCTCACACACTACACCACATCCCACACTACCTCATTTCCTTCGTCACTACCCTACAACTGCGAACCCCAAAAGCTACTACCCTTTCTCCATTCCATCCCACCAGGGGATTTATACTTGCACTGCTATCAACACCCAAACTAGGGGCAAATTGCACTCCCATCTGCTCATCCAAGCTAGTCAAATCCCTGGCTACCATGTCAGGAGATAGAGCATTCCTCATTCCTTTGTTTTCCATGAATCTTAATGGCAATTGAACTCCGCCAGCTCAGTGCTCCAACTTGAGTCCTAAGTAAATGACACCTCCATGTCATTGATTTTTAGAGATGCTTGGTTGCATTACGAATATCCTTTTCCTTACACTCTCTACTCCATATCCCCCTGATTGGACAGACGTCCTACCTATGTCAGTGGGTCCAAGACGGACTTCGGCTATGGAGCTTGAATCATCTTTTGGTTAGTCTTCCTCCAACCAGACATCTTGCTGGAGTTAATTGATGTGCTAGGTGAAATTAGCATAGACTCTCCCTATCATCGGGAGTGATCACCTCCAGGGACGTTCTTATGCCCTGGTGACCATCCCCGCGGAATTCATTTTGTCCATTAGGCCCATCGCTAAGCCGAAGGATGATGTTTGCTTTTCCACTTCCCATTACCTTAGTGAATGCTTCCTCTTTGAATGCTTATTTATTTGTGAGCTTCACTAATGTGTGTTTATGCAGCTGCAGGTCACATAGCATCGGGATTCGCTCTTCATCGCCTTCTCCTACTATTACATATACTATATTATATAGAACCCGGAGGCTAATAACTTTGGGCACATAAACTCCGAGTTCCTCTCTAACAAAAATAATGAGGGGTTTATGTTCCCTATGTTATTCGATGGCCGTTTGGTTTCATGATTGACCTCGGGATGACGGACTCGTCGGACTCTAGATCGAAGTCTTTCCTAGAGCCAGATAATATTACCTCTGGATATGCATTAGATAGGTTTTTCCCTTTTAAACCCAGCATGCATCATATCGGGCACTTTTTATCCCACCATCAACCAAAAAAAGAAAACAAAAAATGCATTTAGAAAAGCATAGCATGCATTCATGCAGCAAGAAGGAAACAAGGGTCGAGAAAAGGGTTTGCCCTTGGCCTGCTCTGGACTCTATCCCTCTTTTGTCAATCATCCGAGTTCTTCAATTCCATCACTATTTTGTTGACTATCTTATTCCACTCTGATTCGACAAGTCGATAGTGTGTTTTGTATGTGATCGCTATGAGTATTCTCAGATTTGAAGGTCGTTTTCCCCTTATCCTGACTTTGTTACTTCCTCCTGTTTTAGGTGTCTTGTATCTCCTTGAGCCTGGATTACGTTCGTCCCCTCAAGTCCTACAGCGCCATGCTAGGGGGTCCCACTGGACTGTAGATACAAGCCCTCTTAGATTACTTTTTCTTCATTCCTCCCCTTTTGAATGACCTCTCTTGTCCCGTTGTGCTTATCTGTTCTTATGCAAAGCTCAATCTCTGCTCAAGAATCTACTTGAGCAGGATGTCCTAATTAGGCTTGTTTCGTTCCCATTTATCAGTCCGTCAGGCTCCCTTGCAAAATGGGCATTCCGGAGGGGCATTTGTAGATGCCTAATTTCAGACATCCCACGGACCCTTGTCTAGCCATCATAGAAGTGATACTTCCTTTTGGTTGATTGGTTGTGTGAATTCTTATCCTTGTTTAAGGAGACTCCACCCTGTCCCTTCGCGGATCCAACTTCGTGGTAAGATGGCGGGGGGCAGCGCCACCTTGCCCGTAAGGTCGGGGGTTCGAGGGCGTGAGCCCCCGAGGTGATTTTTTGAGTCTCTATACACATTGCATGCCCTGATCCCTGGGCGGAAAAGGTACTGGCCGCCCAGAACCCAGGGCGGCCAGATGGCTGGCCGCCCAACCCATTCCAGGGCGGCCAACCCTGGCCGCCAACCATCCTAGGTGGCCACATAGTTGGCCGTCCAGCTCCTCCACGGTGGCCAGACTCCTGGCCACCCTCACCCTCAAGAAGACCATCGACCTGGCCGCCCAGCTCCTTTAGACGGCCAGAACCCTGGCCGCCTCCTGTCAACCGCCCGTCAACTCCACGATCCGCCCACTCTGGGCACATCCTCTGAAACTGCTCCCACTCGGGGGGGTTTGAGACCCACGTACCCTCACACACACTCAATTTTTTAATGATTTTGGAGGGAGAATTCCTCACATACAAAAACCCATTCCGAATCATCTCACTGGGGGACTTCGTGGAAAGGGAGTTAGACATTTTTCTCACGGAGGAGGTTGGATATCTTTTGGTGGAGGAGAGGCTAGTAGTTCGGAGCCCAGAGAGAGAGAGCTGTGAGTACGAGAGAGCCTTCCCCGACCTTCCCCTAGCAGTAGAACCTGAAGTTGGAGAGCTCCGCGACTGAGGAGCCTAGGTGCAGGGGGTGGCCATCGATGTGGCCGCCCACCACCTCTGAGCGGCCACACATGTGGCCGCCCTCTGATAGGTTGACAGGCAAACCCCGTCTTTCTTCCTTATTCTCCATTTTGCTATACTTCATTCTGTTTTACTGCATTCATGCATAATAGATCTTCCTAGACCCCTTTTTAAAGAGGTTTTTCAACCCAAAACATAGGGAAGGCTGATGGTCGAAAGTCTCGGCCACCCCCCTTTCCGCCCCCCTTCCCGGTACGATCACCACCAATTGTATGTTTCTTCTTTCCGCTTTGAGCATATACTACATTATCACAGTCTAATGGGTTTGCTTTCTCTATTTGCTGTTTAATTTGCAGGACTTCATCATCGACTCGCAGGGCTCCTTGTTCTTGGCCGGCTGAGAGCGAGGATAGAAGAACCCACCATCTCCCCACTCCTAAGGCAACCACGATCATCTTACCCCTGTGAGGCTCAGGTAATAGTCTCTTGCGATCACATCATTCTTATCTTTCTAACCTATGCACTGTAGGTAGCAGCAGCACAAGTTCGGGAGGCCACAACATCGTGCACCGTACGCGGACGCCACTCCTTCCAGCACCTACACCCGCCCAAACTTCCACGCATATCTGATCCTTTGAGGTTCCACATGTCAGAATTGTGATGCTATAGCAGTGCATGTGGCAGGATCATCTAGTCTTCTCCTTTCCTTGGATCACGTGCCATCGACCTGGTACTTTAGATTCCACGAGAGGTAAGTTCACAGGTGATCAGTGGATGCTCGACCATATGACTCACCTGGCAAAGACACAGTTATGAGAGTTAGCACTGACTTTACCTTTCGAAACCTAAGCTATGCACAGACTCTAAACAGTGAAGTGCACAGACCTTATATTCATAGAGCTAAAGTGTACACCGACTTATGCATGCGTATGGCAAAACATGCACAGACCTGATGCAAACCTTGCACTGACCTTCTATATGTGTAGGCAAAATATGCACCGACTTTAGTAAGACAAGGTGGATATGCACTGACGTTCTATGCCGAATAGAGTGTGCACAAATTTTCTAACGAACAGACACGAAAGTGCACCGACCTCTTATGATGTCTGGAAGGCACACATTGACCTTAGACAGTTAGCACAAGCATGCACCGACCTATATGTAGTAGAGAAATGTTGCACTGACCTTATATGTGATCCTGCAATAGTGCACCGACCTGGGTTAGTGCAAGGCGAAAGTTTCACCGACCCTTTTTATGCTAAATGCAGATATGCACGGACCTTGTATGTACAAGGCGAAAGTTGCACAGACTTGATAAGCAATTGAACAAGGAATGCACTGACCATCTATACACGTAAGACAGGATATGCACCGACGTTGTATGCATATGGCTGAAATCTACACTGACTGTAGCAACCCTGATAAAAATAAGATTTTTTAAAATCAAATTAAAATAAAAGATAAATAATTAGATGATGAAAGCCTAAACGCATAAAAATAAGACAGAATAGAAATAACGCTTTTGGTCAAGGCGCTACTTCATTAAGAAACGCCTCTAGAGAAGGTGCTAATTAAAAAGGGACGCCTATATAACAAGGCGTCAATTATCAAACGGCCAAAAGGGGAAGTAAGTGTAACGCCCTCTACCTGGGCGCGTTTTATACAAGAAACGACACTTGACAAGGCGTCAATTTAAATTAACACCCTCACTTAGGACGTTAATTCAGTTCGAGTTTCGTTCAACCCAGGAGACCATCCAGGGCAAGTTCTGGATAACTACGACAAAGATGGAAGATGGTAAGGACTCTATCATAGAAGTATTACTTCCAATACAACTCTAACCCTATTAGGATCCCCAAAATCCTATAAGTAACCCTCTCTGTCGAACCCTAACGAGCTGTTGGCCGAAGGAAGCTCTGCTGCTGCTGTGCGTGAAGAACAGGTTTATGTTCTTCTTCCTTCCGTTGTTTTTGCCTCTGGTTGTTTGAGGAAGGAACGTTAATATTCTTTTCTTCTTCTCCCTCATCTTCCTTTGCAGGTAGCATACAAACAACTCGTTGAAGAACGTGGTTCTTCATCAACATCGTTCATCCTCTTTTTCTTTTACCTTAGGTTATATGATTAATGATCTTCATTATTTCTTCTGTAGGAAGTCTGCAGTAACTCCCTGTCGAAGTGAAGAACGTGAGGTTCTTCATCCTCTTCTTCTTCTTCTTCTGCCGGTGATCAGAAGACTCTGTTGCAAAACAGAGTATCGTTTCTCTTCACATATCTTCACTCAGATAGTCATCAGGTAGGTTTTCTCAAGAACGTAGCCCAAACTAGCTTAATATCTTTAATAATATCATCGATCCTCCATGCATATAGTTTTATTGTGGTTTCAACTGTTTCTATGCAATTTTCAAAAAAAGCAACGCCCTTGACCAGGGCGCTAATATAAAGAAGCGACCCACACTAAGGCGCAAATTCTTATTTTGACGCCCTACCTAGGAGTCGTCAATTTCATATAAATTGATAATTATCCATGTTAAAAATTCTATATCTATGAAACCATGAACCTAATCTAATGCATGTTCATCCTGATTGAATCCTGCTATTTTTCTGGTCCTGACCATGTACCTGTTTTCCTGAAATTTATTATCTGAAATTTGGAAAATTGTTGAATTAACGACCTGCACAAGGTCGTCTCTTATTGAACTGACACCCCAGACCAGGGCGCTAATTGACAAGTAACGCCCCTGTCCAGGGCGCGTTTTTATTAAAATTCCAGAATATTGATTTTCTGCAGAATAGAAATATTGAAGAGACGACTAATGTATAAGTCGTCAAATTGTGAATAAACACCCCTGAGTAAGGCGTTAATTGGATAATTAATGACTTAGCTTAAGTCGCTATTTTCTGTATTACTGTTTTACACTAATTACTGTCACCGAAGGGTTATATATATATCGGCACTATATTCCAGTCCGTGAATATAGTCCCATGTTTCATGATATTTTTATCGCACTACCCTCAATTCTCATTGACATACAAGCTCTCCATTGGACATTCCGTTCCTTTGGACTAGCAAGTTAGTCATAGAGACCTCCGTAAGACTCCTCGAGCCTTGGATTCCCTCAAGGCCGACTGAGCTGGTTGTACCATAAAATCCCATTACATTATTTGATTGCCATGTCACTCTAAAGAAACATGGTATACCGGCCCTCATGTTATGCAAAGTGTGTATCATGAGAATTTTCTTAATGGGATGAGGTTATCATGCCATTTGATGCTGTTCTTGTAAACCCCAATTCTATATTCAACATGATGTTCTTGTGGACCTCAATTCTATATTAAGAATGAGGACGTCTTGCCATTGATGTGCTGTTCGTGTGGACCTCAATTCTATATAAAGAGTGTCCATACTTGCTTGTCATGGTACCCAAGTTAGGGAACCAATTCCACCTAGTTTTATCGATAATCGTGATTGTACCGTTATTATCGCCATTCTATGTCAAGTGTCATATTTTTGGACTCTATTCTATCCAAGTTATCCTACGTATCTACAAGCTTTATTCTTGAAATTCCATATTGGCTATACACAAAAGTGGATGTTAAAATACATGATTAATGTCTGTGCATATAGGGCCCGATCTGGTCCTGGGAGGAGCACCCGAAAGTACTTGTGCCCATGGGAGTTGATTGATCACGGTATTGGCATTATACCGAAGTGCATGACTAGCTTGATTGAACATTCCACAAATCTTGTACTTGTACTTGACTTGATATTACATGACTTGCGTGGCCCGAAAAAGGGTAATTTCATACTTGCGTGCTTGAAACGTGATAGCCAAATTTCCACATGACATGATGAATACACTTGCTTGAATATCTTGATATCTTTTGATATAAGTTCTTGAAAGTTCATGACTAGTTCTTCTTGCTATCGTATTGTTATACACTCTCTCTATCTTGTCGTTTTATGCGAGCATGCATAGCCATAGTGCATTCATGAAAGATGTAATCACTTAAACCCCTTGCTAGTTCTTGAGATTTAATTTCCTACTGAGCGTTCGCTCACTTAGTGTTTCCCTACTTTTCAGGTAAGTCCGACGATGAGGGAACTCAAACGGATGGGGAAAATCAAGAGTGAAAGAGATAGAGCTTCTTCCGTGTTATCTAGTCTTTTTTCATATTTTCTTGAGTCAACCTTGTATTTTTCCTTTATTTTAGTTAGTACTTCAAGGTTTGTAATAGACATATTCTTATGAAGGAATAAAGGACTGGGTTATCTTTACTTTTGCGCATCTCTGATTTTGGTGTCGAATACACTAATACTCTGATTGACATGATTGATATAAACTCGTCACGCGTCTCCGGGTATCTTCCGCTCTCGGCGCGTGACAGTTTTTGTGGTATCAGAGCCTAGGGTATTCAATTCCTAGGAAAAACCCAAGTCCAAGGATAGGTTCAAACCTTTAACCAGTGAGATTGGGTAGAACGAAGGGTTGAGTTAACATAAAAACTTAAAAGCCCTTAACGCGAGTATATACTAACATAGTTATGGTAATTGTAGGATAATGGCTGCCGAACGTGCTCAGTGGCGCAACATGCAGCATACACTCCAAGGCATGACCCAAGTGCTGCAACAAGTAGCACAGGGAGGTGCACAACGAGCCGGAAGTCTCCACCAAGTCTTCAAGAACATGAACCCTCCCAAATTCATGGGTTCTACTGATCCGGATGACGCAGAGCACTGGATCAGGGAGACGGAGCGTATATTCCATGTTATGCAGTGCACGGATCAAGATAAAGTCTTATTAGCTACTTTCCAACTAGAAAGGGATGCCCGATGCTGGTGGGAGTCAGTCGAAGCTACTATAAATCAAGACCAAGTTACTTGGGAAGAATTTGTTGAACATTTCAACAATAAATATTTTTCAGACCGAGTCCAAGAAAAGAAAGCTACCGAATTTGCCGCACTCAAGCAACGGTCATTATCGGTGGCGGAGTACGAGGCACAATTCTCTAGATTGTCTCGGTATGCTAAGCACTTAGTTAGCACCGAGAAGATGAAAGCTAGGAGGTTCCTTAACGGGCTCAGGCCCCAATATATTACCCAGCTGGCGCCAATGGATATTCAAGTCTACTCAGAGATAGTACGCCGAGCTCAATTGTTAGAAGATGCCACGGAGATATCAGATAGAATCCGTGGGAAGGATAAGAAGGAACAAGTTACAAGTTCGGGTTCCTTTAAACCCAACTTAAAGAAGAGGCCTAGCACTGGAGGTACTTCTTCTCAAGACCAAAAATTTAAGAAGACCAACCCTTCTCTATCACTACTACACCTTCGAATATAATATGCAAGCATTGTGACAAGGCTGGTCATAAAGCCGAAGAGTGCTGGAGGAAACTTGGAGCATGTCTCCGTTGCGGGAGCCGTGAGCATCGGATTCCCGATTGCCCATTACTTAATGATCCAGCCGGTGACGGAAAGCGCCCGATAACCAAGAACACTCGTCTTCACGCAATTCAGGAGACCGAACAAGAAGAAGAAGGCGGACTAGTAGAAGGTACACTGAAAGTTTGTTCCAAGTCTGCACATGTCTTATTTGATACTGGTGCTTCACATTCAATTGTTTCCAAGAAGTTCGTTGATCCGTTACCCCTAGAACCGGAATGGATAAAATTAGTCTTATCTACTCCTCTAGGAAACGAGACTGATATTACACACCATTACCAGAACTGTGAAGTATTGGTTCATGGTAAGAATCTCCCTATTGACCTTATATGTTTAGATCTAAAGGAGTATGATGTCATACTGGGAGCGGATTGGTTATCCAAATACCAGGCAACAGTCGATTGCCGCAATAGCAAGGTTACTTTCAAGGACTTTCCAGAACTAGTCTATTCTAGCCCTAAGAGTCGGAGCGAGTCACCTCTTATTTCGGCTCTCCGAGCTAGCAAGCTAATAAGGAAAGGATGTGTATCTTTCCTTGCATTTGTCCCGATTAAGGAGGCTCAGGAAACTAAGATTGAAGATATCCCAGTTGTGCAAGAATTTTCGGATGTGTTTCTGGAAGATTTGCCTGGATTACCCCCACAAAGAGAAGTGGCCTTCACCATCGACTTAGTCCCTGGTGCTGGACCTGTTTCTAAGACACCTTATAGAATGTCCCCTGCTGAACTCAAGGAGTTAAAGGAGCAATTAATGGAACTTCTTAAGAAAGGATTCATTAGACCGAGTACTTCCCCGTGGGGAGCGCCTGTGCTATTTGTAAAGAAGAAGGATGGATCCATGAGACTATGCATCGACTATCGACAGTTGAATCATCTCACTATCAAGAACAAGTAGCCACTGCCGAGAATCGATGAGTTATTTGATCAAATATCTAGATCCAAGTATTTTTCAAAGATTGATCTCAGGTCAGGATATCACCAACTAAGGATCAAGGATGATGACATTCATAAGACCGCATTCAGAAGCAGGTATGGCCATTATGAGTTTGTTGTTATGCCTTTTGGACTAACAAATGCCCCTGCTGCCTTTATGCAGTTAATGAATAGTATATTCAGACCTTATTTGGATCAATTCGTGGTGGTCTTTATTGATGATATATTGATTTATTCCAAGACCAAGGAAGAGCACGAGGAGCATTTAAGGATTGCATTACAAATATTGAGGACAAATCAATTATATGCAAAACTCAGCAAGTGTGAATTCTGGCTTGAGGAAGTGACTTTTCTCAGACATGTTATATCAAAGGATGGCTTATCAATAGATCCATCAAAAGTTGAAGTTGTAGGAAATTGGGAAAGACCGACCAATGCTAGCGAGATCCGAAGTTTCTTAGGTCTTGCCGGCTATTACAGGTGATTTATCAAAGATTTCTCTAAGATCGCTGTACCACTTACGAGGTTAACTCGCAAGGAGATCCGTTATGAATGGAGTGAGAAATGTGAAAGAAGCTTCCAAAATATCAAGGATCATCTAACTACAGCTCCGGTCTTAGCATTACCAATGGAAGGAGAGAAATTCGAGGTATACACTGATGCTTCTAGCATTAGCCTCGGATGTGTTCTAATGCAACAAGGAAAGGTTATAGCTTATTCTTCTCATCAATTGAAGAAGCATGAAGAGAACTACCCCGTCCATGACTTAGAATTGGCCGCGGTGGTATTTGCACTCAAAATATGGAGACATTATCTTTATGGAGTACAGTTTACTGTATACTCTGATCACAAGAGTCTCAAGTATCTCTTTTCACAAAAGGAACTAAATATGAGGCAAAGACGTTGGCTAGAATATCTCAAGGACTTCGACTTCAATATACAATATCATCCCGGAAAGGGTAACCATGTAGCAGATGCCCTTAGTCGAAAGCCGAGAGCACTGTTAGCCAATTGTATGATTCAAGAATGGAAATTGTTGGAGCAATTCTCTGAACTCAATATAAGCATGGACACAGACTTTCAATGTGTCACATTATCTCATATAAGCATTCATCCGGACCTATTATCTGAAATACGAGCGCTTCAAGATAATGACCCAATATTAGTAGAGATCAAAGGCAAACTAGAAGGACAATCTGATTTCCAAATAACTTGTGAAGGAAGATTAATGTTCAGGAATAGAACTTGCATACCGGATTGTCCCGAGTTAAAGAAGAAGATCTTAGATGAAGTTCATAGATCAAGGTACACGATTCATCCTGGATCTACCAAAATGTACCAAGATGTGAAAAGAAATTTTTGGTGGCCCAACATGAAAAGGGAAATAGCGGACTACGTGTCGCGCTGTCTCACTTGCCAACAGGTCAAGGCGGAACACCAAAAGCCTGCTGGAAAATTACATCCTCTAGATATTCCCAAATGGAAGTGGGAGAATATTAGTATGGATTTCATTATGGGTTTATCTAAATCAAAAGGAGGACATGATGGAATATGGGTTATTATTGACCGATTGACTAAATCGGCGCATTTCTTGCCAATAAAGAGCCGATGGTCAGTTGATGTTTTGGCTGCATTATACATCAAGGAAATAGTCAGATTATATGGTATTCCTGTTTCAATCGTGTCTGACAGAGATCCCCGTTTTACTTCTCATTTTTGGAAGGGACTACAACATTCGTTGGGAACAAGGCTTAACTATAGTACAGCTTTTCATCCTCAAACGGATGGTCAGACCGAGAGAACTAATCAGGTGGTTGAAGATATGCTCAGAGCTTGCATCATTGATTTCGATGGAAGTTGGCATGATCACTTGCCGTTGGTGGAATTTGCATATAATAATAGCTACCAGGCAAGTATACAAATGGCACCTTTCGAAGCTTTATACGGAAGGAGTTGCCGATCACCCTTATGCTGGGATGAAGTTGGAGAGAAACAACTGCTAGGTCCAGACATGGTAAGGGTTACCACTGAGAAGATATAATTGATTAGAGAAAGACTGCAAGTTACTCAGTCTAGGCAAAAGGCTTATGCTGATACAAGAAGGAGAGATCTTGAATTCCAAGTTGGAGATCATGTATTTCTCAAGATATCGCCTGGACGTGGCATACGGAGATTTGGTGTTAAAGGTAAGCTTACGCCAAGATTCATCGGACCCTTCGAGATACTGGAAAGAGTTGGCGAGGTTGCTTATCGCATCGCATTGCCTCCTCAATTGTCCGATGTTCATAATGTGTTTCATATATCTATGTTGAAGAAGTATGTACACGATCCATCACATATTATTGAACATGGAGACTTAGTTATCCAGAAGGATCTCACATATGAACAGAAACCCATAAAAATACTAGATCGTGAAGTACGTACTCTAAGGAATAAGGTTATTCCCATGCTAAAAGTACAATGGAATAAGAGTTCCGATCATGAAGCCACGTGAGAGACCGAGGAATCCATGAGGAAGCGATTTTCAGAATTATTTTAAGGTATATACTCTACGCTCTCCACTTATATATACTATTAAATTTGGGGACCAAATTCTTTTAAGTAGGGGAGGGTGTAGCAACCCTGATAAAAATAAAAATTTTTTAAATCAAATTAAAATAAAAGATAAATAATTAGATGATGAAAGCCTAAACGCATAAAAATAAGACAGAATGGAAATAACGCCTTTGGTCAAGGTGCTACTTCATTAAGAAACGCCTCTAGAGAAGGTGCTAATTAAAAAGGGACGCCCATATAACAAGGCGTCAATTATCAAACGGCCAAAAGGGGAAGTAAGTGTAACGCCCTCTACCTGGGCGCGTTTTATACAAGAAACGACGCTTGACAAGGCGTCAATTTAAATTAACGCCCTCACTTAGGACGTTAATTCAGTTCGAGTTTCGTTCGACCTAGGAGACCATCCAGGGCAAGTTCTGGATAACTACGACAAAGATGGAAGATGGTAAGGACTCTATCATGGAAGTATTACTTCCAATACAACTCTAACCCTATTAGGATCCCCAAAATCCTATAAGTAACCCTCTCTGTCGAACCCTAACGAGCTGTTGGCCGAAGGAAGCTCTGCTGCTGCTGTGCGTGAAGAACAGGTTTATGTTCTTCTTCCTTCCGTTGTTTTTGCCTCTGGTTGTTTGAGGAAGGAACGTTAATATTCTTTTCTTCTTCTCCCTCATCTTCCTTTGCAGGTAGCATACAAACAACTCGTTGAAGAACGTGGTTCTTCATCAACATCGTTCTTCCTCTTTTTCTTTTACCTTAGGTTATATGATTAATGATCTTCATTATTTCTTCTGTAGGAAGTCTGCAGTAACTCCCTGTCGAAGTGAAGAACGTGAGGTTCTTCATCCTCTTCTTCTTCTTCTTCTGCCGGTGATCAGAAGACTCTGTTGCAAAACAGAGTATCGTTTCTCTTCACATATCTTCACTCAGATAGTCATCAAGTAGGTTTTCTCAAGAACGTAGCCCAAACTAGCTTAATATCTTTAATAATATCATCGATCCTCCATGCATATAGTTTTATTGTGGTTTCAACTGTTTCTATGCAATTTTCAAAAAAAAGCAACGCCCTTGACCAGGGCGCTAATATAAAGAAGCGACCCACACTAGGGCGCAAATTCTTGTTTTGACGCCCTACCTAGGAGTCGTCAATTTCATATAAATTGATAATTACCCATGTTAAAAATTCTATATCTATGAAACCATGAACCTAATCTAATGCATGTTCATCCTGATTGAATCCTGCTATTTTTCTGGTCCTGACCATGTACCTGTTTTCCTGAAATTTATTATCCGAAATTTGGAAAATTGTTGAATTAACGACCTGCACAAGGTCGTCTCTTATTGAACTGACGCCCCAGACCAGGGCGCTAATTGACAAGTAACGCCCCTGTCCAGGGCGCGTTTTTATTAAAATTCCAGAATATTGATTTTCTGCAGAATAGAAATATTGAAGGGACGACTAATGTATAAGTCGTCAAATTGTGAATAAACGCCCCTGAGTAAGGCGTTAATTGGATAATTAATGACTTAGCTTAAGTCGCTATTTTCTGTATTACTGTTTTACACTGATTACTGTCACCGAAGGGTTATATATATATATATATATATATATATCGGCACTATATTCCAGTCCGTGAATATAGTCCCATGTTTCATGATATTTTTATCGCACTACCCTCAATTCTCATTGACATACAAGCTCTCCATTGGACATTCCGTTCCTTTGGACTAGCAAGTTAGTCATAGAGACCTCCGTAAGACTCCTCGAGCATTGGATTCCCTCAAGGCCGACTGAGCTGGTTGTACCATAAAATCCCATTACATTATTTGATTGCCATGTCACTCTAAAGAAACATGGTATACCGGCCCTCATGTTATGCAAAGTGTGTATCATGAGAATTTTCTTAATGGGATGAGGTTATCATGCCATTTGATGCTGTTCTTATAAACCCCAATTCTATATTCAACATGATGTTCTTGTGGACCTCAATTCTATATTAAGAATGAGGACGTCTTGCCATTGATGTGCTGTTCGTGTGGACCTCAATTCTATATAAAGAGTGTCCATACTTGCTTGTCATGGTACCCAAGTTAGGGAACCAATTCCACCTTGTTTTATCGATAATCGTGATTGTACCGTTATTATCGTCATTCTATGTCAAGTGTCATATTTTTGGACTCTATTCTATCCAAGTTATCCTACGTATCTACAAGCTTTATTCTTGAAATTTCATATTGGCTATACACAAAAGTGGATGTTAAAATACATGATTAATGCCTGTGCATATAGGGCCCGATCTGGTCCTGGGAGGAGCACCCGAAAGTACTTGTGCCCATGGGAGTTGATTGATCACGGTATTGGCATTATACCGAAGTGCATGACTAGCTTGATTGAACATTCCACAAATCTTGTACTTGTACTTGACTTGATATTACATGACTTGCGTGGCCCGAAAAAGGGTAATTTCATACTTGCGTGCTTGAAACGTGATAGCCAAATTTCACATGACATGATGAATACACTTGCTTGAATATCTTGATATCTTTTGATATAAGTTCTTGAAAGTTCATGACTAATTCTTCTTGCTATCGTATTGTTATACACTCTCTCTATCTTGTCGTTTTATGCGAGCATGCATAGCCATAGTGCATTCATGAAAGATGTAATCACTTAAACCCCTTGCTAGTTCTTGAGATTTAATTTCCTACTGAGCGTTCGCTCACTTAGTGTTTCCCTACTTTTCAGGTAAGTCCGACGATGAGGGAACTCAAACGGATGGGGAAAATCAAGAGTGAAAGAGATAGAGCTTCTTCCGTGTTATCTAGTCTTTTTTCATATTTTCTTGAGTCAACCTTGTATTTTTCCTTTATTTTAGTTAGTACTTCAAGGTTTGTAATAGACATATTCTTATGAAGGAATAAAGGACTGGGTTATCTTTACTTTTACGCATCTCTGATTTTGGTGTCGAATACACTAATACTCTGATTGACATGATTGATATAAACTCGTCACGCGTCTCCGGGTATCTTCCGCTCTCGACGCGTGACAATTTTTATGGTATCAGAGCCTAGGGTATTCAATTCCTAGGAAAAACCCAAGTCCAAGGATAGGTTCAAACCTTTAACCAGTGAGATTGGGTAGAACGAAGGGTTGAGTTAACATAAAAACTTAAAAGCCCTTAACGCGAGTATATACTAACATAGTTATGGTAATTGTAGGATAATGGCTGCCGAATGTGCTCAGTGGCGCAACATGCAGCATACACTCCAAGGCATGACCCAAGTGCTGCAACAAGTAGCACAGGGAGGTGCACAACGAGCCGGAAGTCTCCACCAAGTCTTTTAAGAACATGAACCCTCCCAAATTCATGGGTTCTACTGATCCGGATGACGCAGAGCACTGGATCAGGGAGACGGAGCGTATATTCCGTGTTATGCAGTGCACGGATCAAGATAAAGTCTTATTAGCTACTTTCCAACTAGAAAGGGATGCCCGATGCTGGTGGGAGTCAGTCGAAGCTACTATAAATCAAGACCAAGTTACTTGGGAAGAATTTGTTGAACATTTCAATAATAAATATTTTTCAGACCGAGTCCAAGAAAAGAAAGCTATCGAATTTGCCGCACTCAAGCAACGGTCATTATCGGTGGCGGAGTACGAGGCACAATTCTCTAGATTGTCTCGGTATGCTAAGCACTTAGTTAGCACCGAGAAGATGAAAGCTAGGAGGTTCCTTAACGGGCTCAGGCCCCAATATATTACCCAGCTGGCGCCAATGGATATTCAGGTCTACTCAGAGATAGTACGCCGAGCTTAATTGTTAGAAGATGCCACGGAGCTATCAGATAGAATCCGTGGGAAGGATAAGAAGGAACAAGTTACAAGTTCGGGTTCCTTTAAACCCAACTTAAAGAAGAGGCCTAGCACTGGAGGTACTTCTTCTCAAGACCAAAAATTTAAGAAGACCAAGCCCTTCTCTATCACTACTACACCTTCGAATATAATATGCAAGCATTGTGACAAGGCTGGTCATAAAGCCGAAGAGTGCTGGAGGAAACTTGGAGCATGTCTCCGTTGCGGGAGCCGTGAGCATCGGATTCCCGATTGCCCATTACTTAATGATCCAGCCGGTGACGGAAAGCGCCCGGTAACCAAGAACACTCGTCTTCACGCAATTCAGGAGACCGAACAAGAAGAAGAAGGCGGACTAGTAGAAGGTACACTGAAAGTTTGTTCCAAGTCTGCACATGTCTTATTTGATACTGGTGCTTCACATTCAATTGTTTCCAAGAAGTTCGTTGATCCGTTACCCCTAGAACCGGAATGGATAAAATTAGTCTTATCTACTCCTCTAGAAAACGAGACTAATATTACACACCATTACCAGAACTGTGAAGTGTTGGTTCATGGTAAGAATCTCCCTATTGATCTTATATGTTTAGATCTAAAGGAGTATGATGTCATACTGGGAGCGGATTGGTTATCCAAATACCAGGCAACAGTCGATTGCCGCAATAGCAAGGTTACTTTCAAGGACTTTCCAGAACTAGTCTATTCTAGCCCTAAGAGTCGGAGCGAGTCACCTCTTATTTCGGCTCTCCGAGCTAGCAAGCTAATAAGGAAAGGATGTGTATCTTTCTTTGCATTTGTCACGATTAAGGAGGCTCAGGAAACTAAGATAGAAGATATCCCAGTTGTGCAAGATTTTTCGGATGTGTTTCTGGAAGATTTGCCTGGATTACCCCCACAAAGAGAAGTGGCCTTCACCATCGACTTAGTCCCTGGTGCTGGACCTGTTTCTAAGACACCTTATAGAATGTCCCCTGCTGAACTCAAGGAGTTAAAGGAGCAATTAATGGAACTTCTTAAGAAAGGATTCATTAGACCGAGTACTTCCCCGTGGGGAGCGCCTGTGCTATTTGTAAAGAAGAAGGATGGATCCATGAGACTATGCATCGACTATCGACAGTTGAATCATCTCACTATCAAGAACAAGTATCCACTGCCGAGAATCGATGAGTTATTTGATCAAATATCTAGATCCAAGTATTTTTCAAAGATTGATCTCAGGTCAGGATATCACCAACTAAGGATCAAGGATGATGACATTCATAAGACCGCATTCAGAAGCAGGTATGGCCATTATGAGTTTGTTGTTATGTCTTTTGGACTAACAAATGCCCCTGCTGCCTTTATGCAGTTAATGAATAGTATATTCAGACCTTATTTGGATCAATTCGTGGTGGTCTTTATTGATGATATATTGATTTATTCCAAGACCAAGGAAGAGCACGAGGAGCATTTAAGGATTGCATTACAAATATTGAGGACAAACCAATTATATGCAAAACTCAGCAAGTGTGAATTCTGGCTTGAGGAAGTGACTTTTCTCAGACATGTTATATCAAAGGATGGCTTATCAGTAGATCCATCAAAAGTTGAAGCTGTAGGAAATTGGGAAAGGCCGACCAATGTTAGCGAGATCCGAAGTTTCTTAAGTCTTGCCGGCTATTACAGGCGATTTATCAAAGATTTCTCTAAGATCGCCGTACCACTTACGAGGTTAACTCGCAAGGAGATCCGTTATGAATGGAGTGAGGAATGTGAAAGAAGCTTCCAAAATATCAAGGATCATCTAACTACAGCTCCGGTCTTAGCATTACCAATGGAAGGAGAGAAATTCGAGGTATACACTGATGCTTCTGGCATTGGCCTCGGATGTGTTCTAATGCAACAAGGAAAGGTTATAGCTTATTCTTCTCGTCAATTGAAGAAGCATGAAGAGAACTACCCCGTCCATGACTTAGAATTGGCCGCGGTGGTATTTGCACTCAAAATATGGAGACATTATCTTTATGGAGTACAGTTTACTGTATACTCTGATCACAAGAGTCTCAAGTATCTCTTTTCACAAAAGGAACTAAATATGAGGCAAAGACGTTGGCTAGAATATCTCAAGGACTTCGACTTCAATATACAATATCATCCCGGAAAGGGTAACCATGTAGCAGATGCCCTTAGTCGAAAGCCGAGAGCACTGTTAGCCAATTGTATGATTCAAGAATGGAAATTGCTGGAGCAATTCTCTGAACTCAATATAAGCATGGACACAGACTTTCAATGTGTCACATTATCTCATATAAGCATTCATCCGGACCTATTATCTGAAATATGAGCGCTTCAAGATAATGACCCAATATTAGTAGAGATCAAAGGCAAACTAGAAGGACAATCTGATTTCCAAATAACTTGTGAAGGAAGATTAATGTTCAGGAATAGAACTTGCATACCGGATTGTCCCGAGTTAAAGAAGAAGATCTTAGATGAAGTTCATAGATCAAGGTACACGATTCATCCTGGATCTACCAAAATGTACCAAGATGTGAAAAGAAATTTTTGGTGGCCCAACATGAAAAGGGAAATAGCGGACTACGTGTCGCGCTGTCTCACTTGCCAACAGGTCAAGGCGGAACACCAAAAGCCTGCTGGAAAATTACATCCTCTAGATATTCCCAAATGGAAGTGGGAGAATATTAGTTTGGATTTCATTATGGGTTTATCTAAATCAAAAGGAGGACATGATGGAATATGGGTTATTATTGACCGATTGACTAAATCGGCGCATTTCTTGCCAATAAAGAGCCGATGGTCAGTTGATGTTTTGGCTGCATTATACATCAAGGAAATAGTCAGATTACATGGTATTCCTGTTTCAATCGTGTCTGACAGAGATCCCCGTTTTACTTCTCATTTTTTGAAGGGACTACAACATTCGTTGGGAACAAGGCTTAACTATAGTACAGCTTTTCATCCTCAAACGGATGGTCAGACCGAGAGAACTAATCAGGTGGTTGAAGATATGCTCAGAGCTTGCATCATTAATTTCGATGGAAGCTGGCATGATCACTTGCCGTTGGTGGAATTTGCATATAATAATAGCTACCAGGTAAGTATACAAATGGCACCTTTCGAAGCTTTATACGGAAGGAGTTGCCGATCACCCTTATGCTGGGACGAAGTTGGAGAGAAACAACTGCTAGGTCTAGACATGGTAAGGGTTACCACTGAGAAGATACAATTGATTAGAGAAAGACTGCAAGTTGCTCAGTCTAGGCAAAAGGCTTATGCTGATACAAGAAGGAGAGATCTTGAATTCCAAGTTGGAGATCATGTATTTCTCAAGATATCGCCTGGACGTGGCATACGGAGATTTGGTGTTAAAGGCAAGCTTACGCCAAGATTCATCGGACCCTTCGAGATACTGGAAAGAGTTGGCGAGGTTGCTTATCGCATCGCATTGCCTCCTCAATTGTCCGATGTTCATAATGTGTTCCACATATCTATGTTGAAGAAGTATGTGCACGATCCATCACATATTATTGAACATGGAGACTTAGTTATCCAGAAGGATCTCACATATGAACAGAAGCCCATAAAAATACTAGATCGTGAAGTATGTACTCTAAGGAATAAGGTTATTCCCATGCTAAAAGTACATTGGAATAAGAGTTCCGATCATGAAGCCACGTGGGAGACCGAGGAATCCATGAGGAAGCGATTTCCAGAATTATTTTAAGGTATATACTCTACGCTCTCCACTTATATATACTATTGAATTTGGGGACCAAATTCTTTTAAGTAGGGGAGGGTGTAGCAACCCTGATAAAAATAAGATTTTTTAAATCAAATTAAAATAAAAGATAAATAATTAGATGATGAAAGCCTAAACGCATAAAAATAAGACAGAATGGAAATAACGCCTTTGGTCAAGGTGCTACTTCATTAAGAAACGCCTCTAGAGAAGGCGCTAATTAAAAAGGGACGCCCATATAACAAGGCGTCAATTATCAAACGGCCAAAAGGGGAAGTAAGTGTAACGCCCTCTACCTGGGCGCGTTTTATACAAGAAACGACGCTTGACAAGGCGTCAATTTAAATTAACGCCCTCACTTAGGACGTTAATTCAGTTCGAGTTTCGTTCGACCCAGGAGACCATCCAGGGCAAGTTTTGGATAACTACGACAAAGATGAAAGATGGTAAGGACTCTATCATGGAAGTATTACTTCCAATACAACTCTAACCCTATTAGGATCCCCAAAATCCTATAAGTAACCCTCTTTGTCGAACCCTAACGAGCTGTTGGCCGAAGGAAGCTCTGCTGCTGCTGTGCGTGAAGAACAGGTTTATGTTCTTCTTCCTTCCGTTGTTTTTGCCTCTGGTTGTTTGAGGAAGGAACGTTAATATTCTTTTCTTCTTCTCCCTCATCTTCCTTTGCAGGTAGCATACAAACAACTCGTTGAAGAATGTGGTTCTTCATCAACATCGTTCTTCCTCTTTTTCTTTTACCTTAGGTTATATGATTAATGATCTTCATTATTTCTTCTGTAGGAAGTCTGCAGTAACTCCCTGTCGAAGTGAAGAACGTGAGGTTCTTCATCCTCTTCTTCTTCTTCTTCTGCCGGTGATCAGAAGACTCTGTTACAAAACAGAGCATCGTTTCTCTTCACATATCTTCACTCAGATAGTCATCAGGTAGGTTTTCTCAAGAACGTAGCCCAAACTAGCTTAATATCTTTAATAATATCATCGATCCTCCATGCATATAGTTTTATTATGGTTTCAACTGTTTCTATGCAATTTTCAAAAAAAGCAACGCCCTTGACCAGGGCGCTAATATAAAGAAGCGACCCACACTAGGGCGTAAATTCTTGTTTTGACGCCCTACCTAGGAGTCGTCAATTTCATATAAATTGATAATTACCCATGTTAAAAATTCTATATCTATGAAACCATCAACCTAATCTAATGCATGTTCATCCTGATTGAATCCTGCTATTTTTCTGGTCCTGACCATGTACCTGTTTTCCTGAAATTTATTATCCGAAATTTGGAAAATTGTTGAATTAACAACCTGCATAAGGTCGTCTCTTATTGAACTGACGCCCCCAGACCAGGGCGCTTATTGACAAGTAACGCCCCTGTCCAGGGCGCGTTTTTATTAAAATTCCAGAATATTGATTTTCTGCAGAATAGAAATATTGAAGGGACGACTAATGTATAAGTCGTCAAATTGTGAATAAACGCCCCTGAGTAAGGCGTTAATTGGATAATTAATGACTTAGCTTAAGTCGCTATTTTCTGTATTATTGTTTTACACTAATTATTGTCACCGAAGGGTTATATATATATATATATATATATATATGTATGTATATCGGCACTATATTCCAATCCGTGAATATAGTCCCATGTTTCATGATGTTTTTATCGCACTACCCTCAATTCTCATTGACATACAAGCTCTCCATTGGACATTCCGTTCCTTTGGACTAGCAAGTTAGTCATAGAGACCTCCGTAAGACTCCTCGAGCCTTGGATTCCCTCAAGGCCGACTGAGCTGGTTGTACCATAAAATCCATTACATTATTTGATTGCCATGTCACTCTAAAGAAACATGGTATACCGGCCCTCATGTTATGCAAAGTGTGTATCATGAGAATTTTCTTAATGGGATGAGGTTATCATGCCATTTGATGCTGTTCTTGTAAACCCCAATTCTATATTCAACATGATGTTCTTGTGGACCTTAATTCTATATTAAGAATGAGGACGTCTTGCCATTGATGTGCTGTTCGTGTGGACCTCAATTCTATATAAAGAGTGTCCATACTTGCTTGTCATGGTACCTAAGTTAGAGAACCAATTCCACCTAGTTTTATCGATAATCGTGATTGTACCGTTATTATCGCCATTCTATGTCAAGTGTCATATTTTTGGAGTCTATTCTATCCAAGTTATCCTACGTATCTACAAGCTTATTCTTGAAATTCCATATTGGCTATACACAAAAGTGGATGTTAAAATACATGATTAATGCCTGTGCATATAGGGCCCGATCTGGTCCTGGGAGGAGCACCCGAAAGTACTTGTGCCCATGGGAGTTGATTGATCACGGTATTGGCATTATACCGAAGTGCATGACTAGCTTGATTGAACATTCCACAAATCTTGTACTTGTACTTGACTTGATATTACATGACTTGCGTGGCCCGAAAAAGGGTAATTTCATACTTGCGTGCTTGAAACGTGATAGCCAAATTTCCACATGACATGATGAATACACTTGCTTGAATATCTTGATATCTTTTGATATAAGTTCTTGAAAGTTTATGACTAGTTCTTCTTGCTATCGTATTGTTATACACTCTCTCTATCTTGTCGTTTTATGCGAGCATGCATAGCCATAGTGCATTCATGAAAGATGTAATCACTTAAACCCCTTGCTAGTTCTTGAGATTTAATTTCCTACTGAGCATTCGCTCACTTAGTGTTTCCCTACTTTTCAGGTAAGTCCGACGATGAGGGAACTCAAACGGATGGGAAAAATCAAGAGTGAAAGAGATAGAGCTTCTTCCGTGTTATCTAGTCTTTTTTCATATTTTCTTGAGTCAACCTTGTATTTTTCCTTTATTTTAGTTAGTACTTCAAGGTTTGTAATAGACATATTCTTATGAAGGAATAAAGGACTGGGTTATCTTTACTTTTGCGCATCTCTGATTTTGGTGTCGAATACACTAATACTCTGATTGACATGATTGATATAAACTCGTCACGCGTCTCCGGGTATCTTCCGCTCTCGGGGCGTGACACCGACCTCTGTAGGCAGGTTGCGAATTATGCACCGACCTTAGTCATGCGTAAGAGACACTTGCACCGACCTTAGTCATGTAGGATGAAAATATGCACCGACCCTCTTTATGCTAAACTGAACACATTGACATTATATGAATGCTAAGGCAGAATGTGCTAATGTGCTTAGACTCGAAAGCAACAAACAATGACTTCATGCAGACACACTGACTCTAATGACTCAAGTGCACAAACTCCAATGCACAGACTCATGAAGGCTTCAGACATGATCTGTTTGACTTAAGGTGTTTGATTTTTTATGGTGTCTGACATTTGACTTATGGTGTTTATCATCATCAAAACCACAGGGATACAACAGTCTCCCCCTTTTTGATGATGGCAACACTATGAGCCAAACAAATTTAATACTGTTATTAGAAGATGAGAGTGATCAAACATGCAAATAATCAAACATGCAGACAATGTCACACACTAACTCCCCCTGACACACAGTCTTTACTTAAGACACACTAGCTCCCCCTGACACTATGACTATCAACCAGAATATACACCATGCTCAAAATCATTCTCAAAGCTATTCTCATAAGCCATTCTCCCCCGAAACCCTCAGAAATCATTCTCCCCCTTTGACATCATCAAAAGGAATGTAGGGAGAAACAAGGTACTACGAAGCTTGAGAGACCAGAGATAATTAATTCACGTAGTAGAAAAACATCTCATATGCAACCCTTAAAGATCCAAGTAAGGTAACTGAATGGAGCTGAAATACCTTATAGCTAATAAGCAGGAAAGACACAGAATAAGAGTAAAGATTATCATCATACAGAATTAAGAATGAGGACCAAGGTGAAACAATTATGCCAAGAGAAAGCTGTCTAAATGCTTTACTAATCAAGTAAATGGAGGCTCATCTACTGTTGGATGGTCCAAAGGTATTGAGGACAAACAATTTACAAAACTTTTAAAGGGGTGAAAGAGTTTTCCTTTGCTGAGCAGTAAAAGTCATTGAGTAATTTTGGTAAATCACACATTGATATGTGAGAAGACACCTTGATTAGAGGCCAGAATTCCCAGATTCTCAGTGTGATAACCGTATTACTTCTCTTTAGAGAACAAAGTTTAGCAATATAAGTGTCTTTTGACGTGAGGAGACACCTTGATCAGATGTCTAAATCCCCAGCTACTCAACACTTTAATGCCATTGCTCTGCCATGAATTCTTAAATTTTTTAGAAACTTTTTAAGCAGAGATATTCTGGCACTTCATGACTTAGAGAGTGTTTCATTTCGTTGATGAAGTGTCTAGTTTCTCGATAACCAGAACATTGCTCTGAAATGTTGAAATACCCCTAAAGAAAATGATTTTATTTGTTATATGATGTTTGAAGACAATACCAGATATACTGATCATCAGAGAGTTTTGCTTCCAGAAAATTAAGTTTCAACCATGTAAGAAATTTCATGACATAAAAATCAACCGTGATCCATGTTCATTAATGATGTAGGAAGACAATCTTCGGGTTCTCTATCTAGGTCTTTGAAGGATTACTAGAGAGAAGCTTTTTAGCTAAATTTCAGTTAATCAGATTTGGAAATTTAAGAGAGTTGAGAGGTTCTGGCTGTTGTAAAATAAAAACTGCATAAGGTTCTCAATAAGCTTTGCGCAGTGCCAAGTACTCAAAAAAAATCCTTTTGAATCAATCTCCTAAGACCTTAAACAAACAAACAAGCAACTCCCCCTTTCATCTTGACTGACTGATGAACTTACACCTATCAGCTTCACACCTGCAGAAGCCTTCTACATAGAGCATACCTAGAATACTTACCTCCCCTTCACAATATGAAACAGTTAAGCCGACAGTTGGAATGCACAATGTATTGAAATGTAGAAAAGCTAAATTTATGGACATTGACCCTGACCTATATGTAAATGAGCCTGTGGTACAAGGTGGAGAATGTAGGTCAGAAGACCTCCTCACACATGATGTGGGTTTCCAGTCAGAAGACATCTGACCTTCTCCCAGCTTATCATTTTATATACCAACAGGTTATGCATGCCAATGTTAAACAAATGACTAACACTAGATGAAAATTCCATGCAAATGAGGTATACATGCAGCTCAACATGGGCACAGATACATGAATGCATTTTATTCCAAAATTCAGAAATTCAGCGGGTTTTAAAAATGCCTAGTTCTCTCCTCAGGGTTGTGAATTTGTCATTGTCCAGAGGCTTAGTAAAGATGTCAGCTATCTGATGGGCAGTGTCTACATAGATCAATTCAAAAGTGTTTTTAGAAACCTCATCTCTGATAAAATGATATCTAATTTCAATATGTTTGGTGCGAGAATGTAACACAGGATTTTTTGCAAGATTTATGGCACTAGTATTATCACAGAAAATGGGTGTGCAACCCAGTTCTACTTGGTAGTCCTGAAGCTAGTGTTTAATCCAGATCACCTATGTACCATAGCTCCCTACAGCTACATACTCAACAGCCACAGAGTGTTGTTTCTTGGAAGCCCAAGAAACTAAACACCCACCTAGAAATTGACATTGACCACTAGTGCTCTTCCTATCTAGCTTACACCAGCATAGTCTACATCCGTATATGCAATCAGATCTAGGGTATGTGACGTAGGAAACCATAATCCTAGAGTGTGTGTAGCAGATATGTATCTAAAAATCCTTTTCACAACAGCTAGATGTAATTCAGTAGGCCTAGATTGATACCTAGCACACATACCTACACTAAATTGTATATCAGGTCTTGAGGTAGTTAAATAGAGTAGAGATCCAATCATATCTCGATATAATTTTGCATCCACTTATTTACCTGATTCGTCTGCATCTAATGATGTATTGGTACCCATTGGAGTTGAGATATGCTTCAAATTGTTCATGCCAAAGCGCTTGAGAATGTCCAAGGTGTACTTGGTCTGGTTAATGAAGCATCCATCATCTAGTTGTTATACCTGCAAGCCAAGGAAGTATTTTAATTCTCCTACCAAACTCATTTAAAATTCAGCAGACATCAATTGAGCAAATTCATTACATAGTTTAGTGCATGTTGAGCCAGAGACTATGTCATTTACATATACTTGAACTATGATGAGATCCTTACTCAAACTTTTGGTAAATAGGGTTTGATCCACCTTACCTCTGTTGTAGCCCTTGCTGATCAGAAATTCTGTCAGCCTCTCATACCAGGTCCGAGGAGCCTGCTTTAGACCATATAGAGCTTTGATTAACCTGAAAACCTTGTTAGGATGTGAAGATAATTGAAATCCGGGGGGTTGTTCTACAAAGACTTCTTCTTTAATGAATCCATTTAAAAATGTACTTTTGACATCCATTTGATGAAGTTTTATCTTTTTGGAACATGCAAAAGCCATCAAAATTCTTATTGCCTCCATCCTAGCAACAGGTGCATAGGATTCATCAAAATCAACTCCAAATTCCTGACAGTAACTTTTGGCAACTAGTCTGGCTTTATTTCGTGAAATTATTCCATCCTCATTCATTTTATTTTTGAAGACCCATTTAGTTCCTATTACATTTGTATTTTCAGGTCTCGAAACTAGTTCCCAAACATTATTTCTTTCAAATTGACTTAGTTTCTCACTCATAGCATTAACCCATAATTCATCATTCAAAGCCTCATCAACAGATTTGGGCTCAATCTTTTACACTAAGACAATTAGATCTTGATGATTTACATTTTTGAGATAAGACCTACTCCTAGGGGGATCTCCTAGGTTACCTATGATGTTATTCATAGGGTGATCTTTCAAGATTCTAACATTAGTTGAGGACTCACCTGTTTCGTCTGACCTTACTTGATTTGGTGCATTTGGTTCTTCAGGTGCTTCAGATTCTTCCTCCACCATATCTTACAGAAAGTTTCCATCATGCTTTGAGCTCCTAACATCATCATCCAAATTAGTAACAGTGTTTGTTTCATTGAATATAACATGAGGAGATTCTTCTACTGTTTGGTCTGAAACATTTAACACCCTATATGCCCTAGTTGTTTTAGAGTATCCTAGAAAAATTCCTGGGGTACTCCTTGCATCAAATTTATCTAGGTCCTTTTTATTATTGTTATGAATGAAGCATTTTGAACCAAAAATCCTAAAATATGAAACATTTGGCTTCTTACCTTTCAAAAGTTCATAGGGGGTTTTCTTATGGACGGGTCTTACCAAGGCTCTGTTGATGGTGTAGCAAGCGGTGTTAGCTGCCTCTGCCCAAAACCTTCTAGGTAGCTGACTCTCCACCAGCATAGTTCTTGCCATTTCAATGATTGTGCGGTTTCTTCTCTCCACTATGCCATTCTGCTCTAGAGTCCTGGGAGAAGAAAATCTGTGAGTTAGTCCTTCATTGTTACAAAATTCAAAAAATATAGAGTTCTCAAACTCTCCTCCATGGTCAGATTGAATCATGGAAATTCTATGAATTTTTTCTTGTTTGACTTTATTGAAAAAGTGTTCAAATTTCTGAAAAGCATCACTTTTATTTGCTAAGAAACATAACCATGAAAATCTGGTAAAATCATCTACCATCACAAACCCAAATCTCTTCCCATTTAGACTCTGAGTCTTGGTTGGGCCAAAGAGATCCATATGTAAAAGCTCCATTGGCTTGGAGGACAAAGACTCAGATCTGAGTTTAAATGATTTACGAGTTGGTTTGCCTAGAGCACAGGCATCACAAATTTTTGAGATGGGACTAAATTTAATCTTAGAGATGCCTCTAACTAAGTGATGTTTGACCAATTTATTCAATGTAGAGAAGCTAGCATGTCCTAAACGTCTGTGCCAATTAAATGCAATATTTTCAAGATCAGCAGCCAAACAAAGATTTGATTCAGGAATTTCATTTAAATCTACAATGTAAACATTATTGACTCTATGATGTGGAACAACATTCGGCATCTATGATTTCATTTGATGCAGAACAAAATAACTTTAGATTTAAGTATCTCCTTCACCTCATCAATTCCTACTTCATGAATGGCATTACCATAAATGTCAACAAAAAGAAGCTCGGCCAACAGCACGTGCCAAACACCTTGCGCCAACACTCCTTATGGAATTAGGACTCACGTCAAGCTCTTTCAATGCCAAGTGTCCCTCTACCAATGCTTTACCAACCTTATCTGACTCATTCTTAGACAGATTTAGCTTCACACGGCACTACTTCACAGCTACTCAAGTTAACAAAGAAGAAGCAGCCTTCACTGTGATATCACTTCCAGCGAATTCTTAACACTTCAAGCGAAAGGGCAGTTCCCAGCAAGGTTTCCAAGTGTTTTGCTAAGAGCATTTTCAACGTCTATGCCAAGCATGTGGTCTCGTAGATCAAGCTTCCTCAGAAGGACACTTGGCATTGGTAGCGGTGGGGGCCAACGGTGCCCCTGTTCACTCCTACGACCGGTGCAGGAAGGCAAGGCTCAAGGACCATGGCCTACCAGAGGCGACGATGCAGCAACGGGTCTCCTTCGTAGCTGTTTCTCATAGGCCGATGATGACGGGGATGAGTAGCGTCCAATGCAGTGGCGGGCTGGGTAAGGAACACGGAAGGTGGAAGCGGTATGGGCAAGGGAGGAGGATTGTAGGAGTAGGATTCGTAGGGTGGGATGGGGAGGGGGCGGGGTTTAGAGAGAGAAGTTAGAGAGAAAGAGAAATGAAGAGAGAGAGCACGGGAGGTGGGGGGTGGAGCTTGGAGCTAGCTCGGGCCGCCTGACAGGTTGTAGACAGGAGAGCTGAGCGATCATCGGAACGCAGATGGTGGTGGGGTGGTGCACGCTGGCGACGCTGCGGTGGATGGCCCCGATGACGTGCATGCATGGGCCGCGGCGGGAGATGAAGGAGACGGTCCCGTTGATGATGCAAAAAGAGCTGCGGCGGAATTAGAAAGCCCATGCATAACAACTTCGGTTGAAGCAGCTTGCCGGTGCTGCAGGTGGTGTCCGGCAGGGGGCACCACGGCAGCGACGCCGGGGATGGGGAAGGACGTCGTTGGCGAGGATTGGCTGGGCAGCGATCCTAGAGACGATGGCAGCAAGCTGGCGGGGCTGACTGATGTGGTTGGCTCTGTGGAGCTACGGGGGTGGTACATAGGGGCTCGACGATGGTCGTGCTAGTTCGCGAGGGTAGCAAGTACCGACGAAGGCGAGTCTATTTGTAATTGTGACTGAAGGGGGAGGAGGGGAAGGGCGGGGGAAGAAAGAAGAGGGAGTGGAGCTACGTGAGGTGAGTGGTGTGTTATGGGTGTGTTAGAGAGAGAATGAGGGAGAGATCGGTTAGAGCTGGGGTAAAGGTGGGGAGTCAACGGTGCGATGTGTCTGCAGGGGAGAGGCGACACGGTGGTTGCGGTGAAGGTAGGAAGCAGGGAAGAGAAAAGGGGAGGGAGAGGGACGTGAAGTGAGTGTGCAGTGGGTACAGAGATAAGAGTGAGAGGGGGTGTGGTACCGATAAGAGGGATGAGAGGGCAAGGGGGAGAGAAGAGAGGAAGTTAGAGGGGGAGGGATCCGACAGTGCAGCGAAGAGGAAGGGAGAAAGTAAGAGAGAGAGAGAGAGAGCGAGAACTGAGACATAGGAGGGAAGGGAGGGGAAGATCTGGGCGTCGCACCCAGCCGAGGGGAGAGGGAGAGAGAGGGCGTTGCACCCCTAGGAGGGAGGAGATGGGGAAGAGAGAGATAGAAAGGGTATCGACCTCACATCGGAGGATAGCTTTCCAAAACTTCTTCATTCAACTTATTCTATTAAAGAGAAGTTACATGACCTTTTATAGACTCCACAAAGAAGACTAAAAGATAACTCACCTAACACCTACGCCCTACTCCTCATAAATCCCTTGGGAAGACTAAAAGACACAAATAAATAAAGGACTCTTATACGATGGTTGTGGACATAATTCCTATAAAACATAAACCATGACCCATTAGGCCCAAACATGTGGCCCAGCTAACAAGAGACAACTAAATAGAAATATCTTTTTGATAACTTTGTCGGAGCCGCTTGTCAATGTCGTCAAACCCCTCCGCTTGGAGAAGGTTCGACCTCGAGCCTTGTAGCTCAGGATCGCGATTTGATTGAACAACCCGGTTCCCTAAGCTCTGACACCATTTGACGTAGAATAACATTCGGGATCTATGATTTCATTTGATGCAGAACAATATAACTTTAGAATTAAGTATCTCCTTCACGTCATCAATTCCTACTTCAGGAATGGCATTACCATAAATGTCCACAAAAAGAAGCTTGGCCAACAGCACGTGCCAAACACCTTGCACCAACACTCCTTATGGAATTAGGACTCACGTTAAGCTCATTCAATGCCAAGTGTCCCTCTACCAATGCTTTACCAACCCTATCTGACTCATTCTCAAACAAATTTAGCTTCACATGGCACTACTTCACAGCTACTCAAGTTGACAAAGAAGGAGCAACCTTCACTGTGATATCACTTCCAGCGAATTCTTAACACTTCAAGCGAAAGGGCAGTTCCCAGCATGGTTTCCAAGTGTTTTGCTAAGAGCCTTTTCAACGTTCATGCCAAGCATGTGGTCTCGTAGATCAAGCTTCCTCAGATGGACACTTAGCATTGGTAGCAGTGGGGGCCAATAGTGCCCCTGTTCAATCCTGCGACCGGTGCAGGATGGCAAGGCTCAAGGACCATGGCCTGCCAGAGGTGACGGTGCAGCAACGGGTCTCCTTCGCAGCTGTTTCTCATAGGCCGAAGATGACGGGGATGAGTAGCGTCTAGTGCAGTGGCGAGATGGGTGAGGAACAGGGAAGGTGGAAGCGGTATGGGCAACGGAGGAGGATTGTAGGAGTAGGATGAGTAGTGTGGGGTGGGGAGAGGGGTGGGGTTTAGAGAGAGAAGTTAGAGAGAGAGAGAAATGAAGAGAGAGAGCACGGGAGGTGGGGGGTGGAGCTTGGAGCTAGCTCGGGCCGCCCGACAGGTTGCAGATGGGAGAGCTAAGCGATCATCATAACGCAGACGGTGGTGGGCTGGTGCACACTGGCGACGATGCGGTGGATGGCCCCGACGTCGTGCATGCATGGGCCGCGGCGGGAGACGAAGGCGACGGTCCCGTTGATGCTGCATGCGAGGACTGCGGTGAAAGTAGGAAGCCCATGCATAACTGCTGCGGTTGAAGCAGGTTGTCGGCGCTGTAGGTGGTGGCCGGCTGGGGGCACCACGGCGACGACGCCGGGGATGGGGATGGACATCGTTGGTGAGGATTGGCTGGGCAGCGATCCCAGAGATGATGGCAGCGAGCTGGCAGGGCGGACTGATGCGGTTGGCTCTGTGGAGCTATGGGGGTGGTACACAGGGGATCGACGATGGTCGTGCCGGTTCGCGAGTGTAGCAAGTATCGACGACGACGAGTCTATTTGCAACTGTGACTGAAGGGGGAGGAGGGGAAGGGCATGGGAAGAAAGAAGAGGGAGTGGAGCTACGTGAGATGAGTGGTGTGTTATGGGTGTGTTAGAGAGAGAACGAGGGAGAGATCGGTTAGAACTGGGGTAAAGGTGGGGAGTTAATGGTGCGATGTGTGTGCATGGGAGAGGTGACACGGTGGTTGCGGGGAAGGTAGGAAGCAGGGAAAAGAAAAAGGGAGGGAGAGGGACTTGACGTGAGTGTGCAGTGGGTACAGAGAAGAGAGTGAGAGGGGGTGTGGTGCAGAGAAGAGGGATGAGAGGGCAAGGGGGAGAGAAGAGAGGAAGTTAGAGGGGGAGGGTGAGGGATCCGGCAGTGCAATGAAGAGGAAGGGAGAAAGTAAGAGAGAGAGAGAGGGAGAACCGAGACGTAGGAGGGAAGGGAGGGGAAGATATGGGCATCGCACCCAGCCGAGGGGAGAGGGAGAGAGAGGGGCATTGCACCCCTAGGAGGGAGGAGATGGGGAAGAGAGAGATAGAAAGGGTATGGGCCTCACATCAGAGGATAGCTTTCCAAAACTTCTTCATTCAACTTATTCTATTAAAGAGAAGTTACATGACCTTTTATAGACTCCACAAAGAAGACTAAAAGATAACTCACCTAACACCTACGCCCTACTCCTCATAAATCCCTTGGGAAGACTAAAAGACACAAATAAATAAAGGACTCTTATACGATGGTTGTGGACATAATTCCTATAAAACATGAAACATGACCCATTAGGCCCAAACATGTGGCCCAACTAATAAGAGACAACTAAATAGAAATATCTATTTGATAATTTTGCTGGAGCTGCTTGTCGATCTCGTCAAACCCCTCTGCTTGGAGACGGTTAGACCTCGAACCTCGTAGCTCAGGATCCCGATTTGATAGAACAACCCGGTTCCCTAAGCTCTGATACCATTTGACGTGGAACAACATTCGGGATCTATGATTTCATTTCATGCAGAACAAAATAACGTTAAATTTAAGTATCTCCTTCACCTCATCAATTCCTACTTCAGGAATGGCATTACCATAAATGTCAACAAAAAGAAGCTTGGCCAATAGCACGTGCCAAACACCTTGTGCCAACACTCCTTATGGAATAAGGACTCACGTCAAGCTCCTTCAATGCCAAGTGTCCCTCTACCAATGCTTTACCAACCTTACCTGACTCATTCTCAGACAGATTTAGCTTCACATTGCGCTACTTAACAGCTACTCAAGTTGACAAAGAAGGAGCAGCCTTCACTGTGATATCACTTCCAGCGAATTCTTAACACTTCAAGCGAAAGGGCAGTTACCAGCAAGGTTTCCAAGTGTTTTACTTAGAGCCTTTTCAACGTCCATGCCAAGCATGTGGTCTTGTAGATCAAGCTTCCTCAGATAGACACTTGGCATTGGTAGCGGTGGGGGCCAACGGTGCCCCTGTTCACACCTGCGACCGGTGCAGGATGGCAAGGCTCAAGGACCATGGCCTGCTAGAGGCGACGGTGCAGTAACGGGTATCCTTCGCATCTGTTTCTTATAGGCCAATGATGACGGGGATGAGTAGCATCCAGTGCAGTGGGGGGTTGGGTGAGGAACAGGGAGGGTGGAACCGGTATGGGCAAGGGAGGAGGATTGTAGGAGTAGGATTCGTATGGTGGGGTGGGGAAAGGGGTGGGGTTTAAAGAGAGAAGTTAGAGAGAGAGAGCACGGGAGGTGGGGGTGGAGCTTGGAGACAGGTTGTAGACAGGAGAGCTGAGCGATCACCGGAACGCAAATGGTGGTGGGGTGGTGCACGCTGATGGTCCCGACGACGTGCATGCATGGGCCGCGGCGGGAGACGAAGGAGACGGTCCCGTTGATGCTGCATGCGAGGGCTACGGCAAATGTAGGAAGCCCATGCATAACTGCTACGGTTGAAGCAGGTTGTCGACACTGCAGGTGGTGGCCGGCAAGGGGCACCACGGCGGCGATGCCGGGGATGGGGAAGGACGTCGCTGGTGAGAATTGGTTGGGCAGTGATCCCGGAGATGATGGCAGCGGGCTGGCGGGGCGGACTGATGCGGTTGGCTCTGTGGAGCTACGGGGGTGGTGCACAGGGGCTCGAAGATTTTCGTGCTGGTTCGCGAGGGTAGCAAGCACCGATGACGGCGAGTCTATTTGCAACTATGACTGAAGGGGGAGGAGGGGAAGGGCAGGGAAAGAAAGAAGAGGGAGTGGAGCTACGTGAGGTGAGTGGTGTGTTATGGGTGTGTTAGAGAGAGAACGAGGGAGAGATTGGTTAGAGCTGGGGTAAAGATGGGGAGTCAATGGTGTGATGTGTGTGCATGGGAGAGGCGACACGGTGGTTGCGGTGAAGGTTGGAAGCAGGGAAAAGAAAAGGGGAGGGACAGGGACTTGAAGTGAGTGTGCAGTGGGTACAGAGAAGAGAGTGAGAGGGGGTGTGGTGCAGAGAAGAGGGATGAGAGGGCAAGGGGGAGAGAAGAGAGGAAGTTAGAGGGGGAGGGTGAGGGATCCGGCAGTGCAGTGAAGAGGAAGGGAGAAAGTAAGAGAGAGAGAGAGGGAGAACCGAGACGTAGGAGGGAAGGGAGGGGAAGATCTGGGCGTCGCACCCAGCCGAGGGGAGAGGGAGAGAGAGGGGCATTGCACCCCTCGGAGGGAGGAGATGGGGAAGAGAGAGATAGAAAGGGTATGGGCCTCACATCAGAGGATAGCTTTCCAAAACTTCTTCATTCAACTTATTCTATTAAAGAGAAGTTACATGACCTTTTATAGACTCCACAAAGAAGACCAAAAGATAACTCACCTAACACCTACGCCCTACTCCTCATAACTCCCTTGGGAAGACTAAAAGGCACAAATAAATAAAGGACTCTTATACCATGGTTGTGGACATAATTCCTGTAAAACATAAAACATGACCCATTAGGCCGAAACATGTGGCCCAGCTAACAAGAGACAACTAAATAGGAATATCTATTTGATAATTTTGCTGGAGCCGCTTGTCAATCTCGTCCAACCCCTCCGCTTGGAGACGGTTTGACCTCGAACCTCGTAGCTCAGGATCCCGATTTGATAGAACAACCAGGTTCCCTAAGCTCTGATACCATTTCACGTGGAACAACATTCCGGATCTATGATTTCATTTGATGCAGAACAAAATAACTTTAGATTTAAGTATCTCCTTCACCTCATCAATTCCTACTTCAGGAATGGCATTACCATAAATGTCAACAAAAAGAAGCTTGGCCAACAGCACGTGCCAAACACCTTGTGCCAACACTCCTTATGGAATTAGGACTCACGTCAAGCTCCTTCAATGCCAAGTGTCCCTCTACCAATGCTTTGCCAACCTTACCTGACTCATTCTAAGATAGATTTAGCTTCACACTGCGCTACTTCACAGCTACTCAAGTTGACAAAGAAGGAGCAGCCTTCACTGTGATATCACTTCCAGCGAATTCTTAACACTTCAAGCGAAAGGGCAGTTCCCAGCAAGGTTTCCAAGTGTTTTGCTAAGAGCCTTTTCAACGTCCATGCCAAGCATGTGGTCTCGTAGATCAAGCTTCCTCAGATAGACACTTGGCATTGGTAGCGGTGGGGGCCAACGGTGCCCCTGTTCACACCTGCGACCGGTGCAGGATGGCAAGGCTCAAGGACCATGGCCTGCTAGAGGCGACGGTGCAGTAACGGGTATCCTTCGCATCTGTTTCTTATAGGCCAATGATGACGTGGATGAGTAGCATCCAGTGTAGTGGCGGGCTGGGTGAGGAACAGGGAGGGTGGAAGCGGTATGGGCAAGGGAGGAGAATTGTAGGAGTAGGATTCATACGGTGGGGTGGGGAGAGGGGTGGGGTTTAGAGAGAGAAGTTAGAGAGAGAGAGAGAGCACGGGAGGTGGAGGGTGGAGCTTGGAGCTAGCTCGGGCCGCCCGATCGGTTGCAGACAGAAGAGCTGAGCGATCACCGGAATGCAAATGGTGGTGGGGTGGTGCACGCTGGCGACGCTGCGGTGGATGGCCCCGACGACGTGCATGCATGGGCCGCGGCGTGAGACGAAGGAGACGGTCCCATTGATGCTGCATGCGAGGGCTGCGGCAAAAGTAGGAAGCCCATGCATAACTGCTACGGTTGAAGCAGGTTGTCGACACTGTAGGTGGTGGCCGGCAAGGGACACCACGGCGGCGACGCTGGGGATGGGGAAGGACGTCGTTGGTGAGGATTGGCTCGGCAGCGATCCGGGAGACGATGGCAGTGAGCTGGCGGGGCGGACTGATGCCATTGGCTCTATGGAGCTACGGGGGTGGTACACAAGGGCTCGACGATGGTCGTGGTGATTCGCGAGGGTAGCAAGCACCAACGACGGCGAGTCTATTTGTAATTGTGACTGAAGGGGGAGGAGGAGAAGGGCAGGGGAAGAAAGAAGAGGGAGTGGAGCTACGTGAGGTGAGTGGTGTGTTAGAGAGAGAACATGGGAGAGATCAGTTAGAACTGGGGTAAAGGTGGGGAGTCAATGGTGCGATGTGTGTGCATGGGAGAGGTGACACGGTGGTTGTGGTGAAGGTAGGAAGCAGGGAAGAAAAAGGGAGGGAGAGGGACATGAAGTGAGTGTGCTGTGGGTATAAAGAAGAGAGTGAGTGGGGGTGTGGTGTAGAGAAGAGGGATGAGAGGGCAAGGGGGGGATAAGAGAGGAAGTTAGAGGGGGAGGGTGAGGGATCCGGTAGTGTAGTGAAGAGGAAGGGAGAAAGTAAGAGAGAGAGAGAGAGGGAGAATCGAGACGTAGGATGGAAGGGAGGGGAAGATCTGGGCGTCGCACCCAGCCGAGGGGAGAGGGAGAGAGAGGGGCGTCGCACCCCTAGGAGGGAGGAGATGGGGAAGAGAGAGATAGAAAGGGTATGGGCTTCACATCGGAGGATAGCTTTCCAAAAATTCTTCATTCAACTTAAAGAGAAGTTACATGACCTTTTATAGACTCCACAAAGAAGACCAAAAGATAACTCACCTAACACCTATGCCCTACTCCTCATAACTCCCTTGGGAAGACTAAAAGACACAAATAAATAAAGGACTCTTATACGATGGTTGTGGACATAATTTCTATAAAACCTAAAACATGACCCATTAGGCCCAAACCTGTGGCCCAGCTAACAAGAGACAACTAAATAGAAATATCTATTTGATAATTTTGCTAGAGCCGCTTGTCGATCTTGTCACTCTATGTGCTTCAAATTTGACCTTGTCAGAATTTATTTCAAGTATTTTGCATGCATTGTTATCGAACACAACTCTGTGACCCTTGTCACACAATTGACTAATACTAAGCAAGTTATGTTGAAGGCCCTCTACAAGCAACAATTTTTTGACAGAGTTTGTGGAAGACTTACCAACTGTTCCTATTCCAACAATCTTACCTCTATTCTTTCCTCCAAATTTGACCAGACCACCTACCTTCATTTCCAGTTTGCTGAATTTGGATCGGTCGCCTGTCATGTGCCTGGAGCAGCCACTATCTCGGTACCACCTGTTGTGCTTGGCTGCAAGGCTAACCTGTAGAGGACAGATCAAGTAGAGTAGTTTGGAACCCAAGATAGATTGGGTCCAAAGACAGTATTCAAATCTCTAAGCAAAAATTTCGAAATCTAAAACTGTTTCACAGTATTTTTCTTGTCCATGTTGTTGACAGTTTTGTTGAAATTATAACTAGAGTTCTGTCCATTTGGCCTAATGGTGTGGAATCTGTTCCTGTTGTTGGACTGTTCATTCCCTGGGTATCTCTTGTACCTATTCTGTCTAGGGTGGACATATTCATTAAAGAGTTTATGTGGAACAGGATGTCCCCAGTTTTTCTTGTATTGACCCATATTTTTATAGAAGAATGAATTTATATTCTGGGTCATATGTCTTGACTTGTGAAAGTTCTTGTTCACTGTATTAAATATAAGTTTTTCGATAATTATAGATTTATAATTTTGAACAATTAAAATTTTATAAGCTAATTGTTAAATAAGCCCTTCTTATGTTATATCCATTCACTAGTAGAACATAGAAGGGCATAGACACAAATTCCTATAGTTTAGGATAGACTATGACCCAACGTATTCAATTTCACACTTTTTACTATTCACTCAATTTCATTTTTGAGGCCAAATATTTATTTGATAATTTTCCTTGGTAGAGTAAATCAAGGTGGTTAATGGGTAACAATTAGATTTATCTAATCATTTTTACCTTGTGATATATTAATTGTTTTAAGAGGATAATGAATAGTGTCCTCCGTATGTCTTCACGTGTTTGAATGTGGAATGGCCAACAAAGGCTAGTGGAGGCCATGAGTGTGCAGAACAATGTCCTGCCAATATTTTTGGGTAGATCTGAAATAATAGCTAGGATTTAGATCTATTTGGGTAGATCTGAAGCAATGGCTAGGATTTAGACCTAGTCTAAAAAGGGTTTTAGCTTTATAAGAGTGTGCCCAGAGGATTTACTCTCTGCACCGTAGCAGGCCACTCCTTGCGTTGAGAAGGGGTTGCCAGCGCCCTTGTTGCTGGGAGTAAGAAGGTAGAAGGGAGGCGTCTCTCATGTATGATTTTTCATTGATAAGGCAAGTTTCTAAACTTCAAAATGTCCCTTTCGCATGTTCTAATTTACTCAGGATGTTATTTTATACGAGCCCAAATATCTATTTTAGTTTTATTAAGATTTTATTCTTCTTACGTAGCCAAAAATTCCAATATGTTAATATAATTTTCCAAGTCCCAAACCCGAATATTTTTTGTCATTATTTACTTTTTTTTATTTTCTTAGGTATTTCGATCAAAAAGAATTTGAAAAGCATAAGAAATAAGATTTTTATGAAAAGTCTGGGTTTTCCATCTATTTACGTATTTTACGTGATGATCGGCCCGTTTTTTGTAGAAACCTGATAATTAAAAATGAGAAATAAATTTTTTTAATTTTATTATGTAATTAAAATTTTCATGAAATAATCAAATTACATTTTTACTATATGAAATAAGCTAGTTTATTGAATTTACTTGAATTTACTTAAGTAAATAGGAAATTAAATGCTTTAACCCTTTGATAAATCATAGTAAGCCTAATAAAAGTCCATATAATGGATTAGGATCATAATTGGCCCATTGGATAATTCATAATGGGTTGGATTAATGGATTAAAGGATTTAATAAAGGATAAATAACCTTAAATCCGTCACATATGTTTAATATGACATTTAGGGGATTCAAATAACCCAATTTCTAGAAGATTGACTCAAAAATCAAACCATACCTAACTTATAACTTTAAACCAGCCGTTTTTACATTAGTTTCACACCAAATTGAGGCTAGATTAAGAGAATAAATGTGAATTTTCTTCTAATTCGTAGCTAATGGGTTAGGTGAAATTAGGTGAGAAATTTTGACAAAATTGGCCAAGTTTTGGCTATAAATAGAGCCCCATTCGACCCTCAACTCATCCCTGGAGGCTAAGGTTATGCTGTTGCAAGAATTAGTGGAGATTGGAAGGAGGATTTGGAAGATCAAGGAGTTTCTTTATATTTAGGGATATTTCTTTAGATCCATCTAAAGGTTGGTGTCTCTCAGGCTAAACTCTAATTAAAGTATGCTATCTTGTGTATTTCTCAATGCTCTTTCCATTGATACCTGTTTCCTTAAATTTCGTTGAGAAATGAGCAAGTTATTAGCATTTTATTGAAGGGTATTCACGTTTTTTCTTAAGAAACCCATGGCTGTTAAAACTCAGTCCACGTTAATGAACGCGTCCCCTCGATAAGACGCGTTCTTAATTACTTTTACATTGACCAGAATTCAAAAGTAAAAATATATAATAATATTTAAGGAAGCGTCCAGCCATCTGGACGTGTCAATAGAGCACGTCCACTAGATAAGACGCGCTCAGACAGACTCTGCCTCCGTCCTAAATTTTGGAAAAAAATATTAAAATAATTTCAAGATGGCGTCCACTTGCCTGGACACCTCTATAAAAAATTAATATTTTGTTACAATAAATTTATAAAGGCATCCAACTGATTAGACGCCTCAACATAAAAAATTTAAAATTTTATTAGTTTAAATTTATAAAGGCGTCCAAGTGGTTGGACGTCTCCATAAAAAAATAATAAAATAATAATAATAATAATAATAATAAATTTTAAATTTTATTTAAAATAAATTTATAAAGGCGTCCACATGCGTAGACGCCTCAACGAAATTGATATAAAACGTAAATGTCCAGAACCATGGACGTGTCTATAGAAAAAGTCCAAACTCCTAGACGCGTTCATAGACAGTAACAAAAAATGTTAGAAATCCATATTAACATGTTAAAATATTTACATCATGTTAAATTTATTTTTGTGGAATAAAAATATTTTTTTTGCATGAAAAACCTATTTTTAGCATATTATTAGCAATTTAATGCATGAAAAATATTTACATCATGTTAAAAATTACTTCCAGAATGGTAAAATTAATTTTATTCACACTGAAATCTGAAAACTATTTTTAGCATGACAAATCTAATTAAATACTAATTTCTAGCATGAAAAATCTATTTTTCTATCAAATAATTGATCAATTAATGTATGAAAATTATTTCCAGCATCTAAAAATCTGGTTATCAGAAAATTGATATATTGAAATTATTTTCAGCATGATACATTTATTTAGAACTGATTTTTGCATATATTTTTCCAGCAAGAAATTAGTAAATAAATGTATAAAAATTAATTTCAGCATGCTAAAAATTACTTTCAGTAAGATAAAATCATTTACAGTATGTCATGATGATTTTAGCATGTTAGAATTAATTTCATCATGCTAAAGCTATTTAAAAAATTATTTTCTACATGATAAACATATTTTCTTAATAAATATTTAGCAAATAAATGTAGAAAATTTATTTTTCAGCATAGAAAATTTATTTTTGTTATCAGAAAATTTAGAAAAATAGCATAGTAAACTTATGTTTGTCACCTCATCAGTATGTTAGTGTACGAGGATTTTTTAGCATGTTAAGTATTCATATTGATATATTAAATAATAATTTTCAGCATGATAAAAAGTTAATTCCAGCACGAAAAGTCTATCTTATTATCTCCGCAGTAAAGTGACACATGAAATTTATTTTCAGCAAGTAAAACTTATTTTTTGTACATAAGCTCAATTTTCTTATCAAATAATTAGTACATTGATGAATAAATAGTAAATAAATAGTAAATGCCAAAAATCAGGATTTTAAGATCTGAAAATTTTACTTCTGACCTAAAACACTTAATTATGAAAAATACACATCAGATTAGACTATGAAATTTACAATAATTCTAATTACTTGAATTTTTTTCTTAGTTACCGTTCGTTTTTGAATTCCACGACTTAATGTCGTTCAACATTATGTCTCAAAACTATTGTTCACATTTCTTGTAACTTTTGGAATGTTTGCTAGATCTGTACTTATTTACAATAGTCTATTTCTTAAAATTCATTGGCCATATACATTAAAGTGGATGCCTAGACGTACTTGAGATCTTTTAATCCATATGACTCAATGTCTGGCATTAATGGGGCCCGATCTGGTCTTGGGGGGAGCGCCTGAAAGTACTTGTGCCCATGGGAGTTGATTGACCACGGTGTGGCATTGCACCAAAGTGCATGATAGATTTACTTGATACGGCATTCCACATTTCGTTATTGGTATTTGATTACTTGTTTACATGATTTACTTGACTTGCATGAAATGGCCAAATTACATGAAAAGTCTTTACTTGTCAAATTCATTACTTGAAAATTTCTCTCGATATCTTGTTATCCCAATTTCTTAGAAATTCCATTCATGTTTATACACTTCTCGATACAACTTCAAAAATTGCTTAAATTGTTAATACTTAAAGATTGCCTGGTTTTTAGAGATATAAAATCCTACTGAGCTTTTAGCTCACCCTACGTTTGGTTAATTGTTGCAGGGAATGAAAATGATCAAGGGAATGGACAAGAGTGAGAGAGTGATTTTCCTTTTACCTAGGTTTATGTAGGTCATTAGTGTTTTTACAAGATGATGTATTTTGGATTATAAGTTTGTAGTTTGTCTTTATGGCTTATCAATTAGTGTTCTAAACTTCATTTTGATGGAATAAAAGTATCATTTTCCCATTCATTTCTGTCTTTAAAAATAAAATTATACTTGCTCTGATCGACACGCTTGTTTACGACTCGTCGCGCCCTCGATATTACGCGTCGGGACGTGACAGTCTTTGTGGTATCAGAGCCTAGGTTACATAAAATCCTAGGTTTCACAATTTTATGTTCATTCTTAAACTTAGGTTAGGTTTAGATCAATATCTAGAAATTGGATAGGTCTTAAAACCTTCCTAGTAAGATTGGGTAGAAACATGGGTTAAGTTTTAAAGAAAAAAAATTTTAATCAAGAAATGAATACCAAAATGAAACAATTAAACCTTGTAATTATGGTTGCAGATTAATTCTCACAAATGGCCGCCGAGAGAGCTCAATGGCGCGAGATGCAACGCACCGTTCGAGGCTTAACCCAAGCTCTCCACCAGGTTGCTCAGGGAGGACCAAACCGAGGAGCGGGTGATCTACATAGGAATTTCCGGAGCATGAACCCTCTACGGTTCGTGGGATCTACGAACCCGGACGAGGCCGAACATTGGATTAAGGAGATCGAGAGGATATTCCGAGTCATGCAATGTGCCGACGAGGAAAAGGTCCTACTCGCTACTTTCCAACTGGAAAGGGATGCATGTGCCTGGTTGGAATCGGTCGAAGCTACTTTACCGCATGACCAAGTATAATGGGAAGAGTTCATGGAACACTTCAATAGCAAGTATTTCTCTGACCGGGTGCAAGAAAGGAAGGCCGTCGAGTTTGCCGCCTTAAAGCAAAGGGGATTGTCGGTCGCCGAATATGAAGCACAATTTTCAAGGTTATCTAGATATGCTCCACATCTCGTGGGTACCGAGAAAATGAAGGCAAGAAGATTCTTAAATGGCCTTAAGCCGCTATATATTACTCAATTGGCCCCGATGGATATTCAAATTTATTCTGATGCGGTACGGAGAGCACAACTCCTAGAAGATGCAACGGAGTTATCGGATTGCATCCGAGGAAGGGAAGCCAAGAGAGAACAAGTTACTGGGACCAGAAGTTTCAAACCTTCCTTCGGGAAGAAAAGGCCCAATGACGGGCATAACTTTAACAAGGACATGCGTAATTTCGGCAAGGGTGGATGTAATTTCCAAGGGGACAAGAAGCCAAGGACTTTCGACAAACAAATTATTCCTTTCTCTACGCCATCAAAGGAATTATGCAAATATTGTGAGAAGCCCAGACACAAAGCCGAGGAATGCTGGAGAAAACTCGGTGCATGTCTCCGATGCGGGAGTCGGGAGCATAGGATCCCGAATTGCCCTCTTCTCAATGAACAAGCTCCATCACCGGCAAAGCTTCCTATTATTGCCAAAAAAACAAGGAAGACTCCAAGCTCTTATGGATGCGGAACTTACCAAACAAGGAGGCATCGTGGAAGGTACTCTTTTCATATACTCCAAGCCTGCCTCTGTCTTATTTGACACCGGAGCTACGCATTCATTTATATCTAGAAGATTTGTTGGTCTTTTACCTATGAAGTCTATTCCATTAGATTCTACACTCACTATTACTACACCTATTGGAACGAGAACGGAGATTAAATATTTCTATCCCGATAGTGAAATTCTAATTAGCAGTTATAACTTACCAGCTAATTTGGTATACATGGAGATGGAAGGATATGATATTATTTTGGGTGCCGATTGGCTATCTACACATGGAGCTAGTGTAAATTACAAGTTGGGGATGGTAACTTTCATGGGTTACCCAAAACTTCTATTTTCAGGTATCAGGCATTCCAAGCACATACCTCTCATTTCAGCCCTTAAAGCCAAAAAATTATTAAGGAAGGGTTGTGCCGGTTACTTAGTTTCTATCATAATGACCGAGCATACGGAACCCGTTCTAAAGAACATTCCTATCGTTCAGGATTATTCTGATGTATTTCCAGACGAATTGTTTGCTATTCCTCTAGAGAGAGAGGTGGTATTCTCTATTGATTTAAATCCGGGAGCGGCACCAGTTTCTAAAGCTCCATGTCGGATGTCTGCCGTGGAAATGAATGAATTAAAGGATCAATTATTGGAATTACTGGAGAAGGGGTTTATCCGACCAAGTACTTCACCTTGGGGAGCCCCGGTCTTATTTGTCAAGAAGAAGGATGGTTCGATGAGGTTATGTGTTGATTATCGGCAATTGAATCAACTCACCATCAAGAATAAATATCCATTGCCGAGGATTGATGAATTATTCGACCAGATTTCCGGAGCTCGATATTTCTCAAAGATCGACCTTCGATCTGGTTATCATCAATTGAAGATCAAGGAAAGTGATATTCACAAGAAGGCATTCCGGAGTCGGTATGGTCATTACGAGTTCACCGTTATGCCTTTCGACTTAACAAATGTGCCTGCCACATTTATGCAATTGATGAATAGCGTATTCAGGCCGTACCTCGATCAATTTGTGGTTGTATTCATCGATGACATTTTGATCTACTCCAAGTCCAAGGAAGAACATGAAGAACATCTCAAGAAGTCCCTTTGATTATTAAGAGATGACAAGCTTTATGCCAAATTAAGCAAATGTGATTTCTGGTTGGAGGAAGTTTCTTTTCTCGGTCACATAATTTCCCAGAACGGTATCGCCGTCGATCCTTCAAAAGTCGAGGCTGTTAAGAACTGGGAAAGACCTACAAGTGTAACGGAAATACGAAGTTTTTTGGGATTGGCTGGCTATTACCGAAGATTTATCAAGGATTTCTCAAAGATCGCAGTATCTTTAACAAGATTGACAAGGAAGGGGAATCCTTTTAGTGGTGGTTTGGGCACTGTGTCTAGCCACATATATTATATGAAATTCTGTCTCTATACCTGAAATCTGAAAATGCATATGATTTCTGAACTGTGAAATTCTGAAATTCCGTTCTCTGAAATCTTTTCAATCATCTGCAAATTCTAAAATTTCTGTTCTGTAATCTAAAATCCGAGCATGTATAAGAGTTCCAAAAATAAGACTATCGTCACATAAACAATTGTTTCTATATTAAACTTGTTTTCTGTCATCGTCAATCTGATTTAAGATATTCTATGTCTTATAAATTTCTAAAAAATTTATTTCACCCTTGTAGTAAGTTAGGCATTGATAAAGGAGCAAATTGAAAGTTAGTAACTTACTGAGTCTATTCCTAGACTCATACTTGTTAACCATTTTCAGGTGATTCCCTCGGCGAGGACGAGGAGTTAGCGTGTAGTGAATCCGAACGTGAAAATTTGGTGTAGTCTTTAGAGATTTGTATCTTTATTTCCCCTTTGAGGTGATTAGTTGTTAGAACAATTTAAAATTTGTAATAATGAACCACTTTTTTTTGGGCTGTTGAGATTTTGAGGAATGGAATTAACTGAGGGGCTTGAATTTTCTTCCGCTGATTATTGTTCTCTTTACTTATGTAATTCTTCAACCAGTTTTATGTTCTGTTGGATTTTTCCCACTGTGGCATTTCTCCTAAATCCGATGGGAGTTAGGAATTGAACTGGATTACAAGGCGGGGTGCTACAGGAAGTGGTATCAGAGCGGAAGGTTGAGAATTTACATAAGTAAACTACCCATCAGCCAGATTCCTATCCCAAAGTCTAGATAGCTTCACAAGTTAAAAGAAATGGCGTAATAATAAAGCACCTCAACCTCATTAATCCACCATGTTAATAGAATTATGGCATCCCGTGGTCGCTGAGCTACTGCCCATGCTCGTGAGGAGGAGCCGAGGAGAGCTGGTGGTGCTGCTGCCCTTGCTCGCGAGCAGCCGAGGAGAGATGGAGGTGAAGGTCAACAAGGATTGCTTGTGCCGCCACCGCCACCGCCACTGCCACCATTGGTTGACTATGTCGCATTTATGCAAGGATTAGTGCGGGTGATGCAAACTCAAGCGGACGCACATGCAGCATTACAAGCCCAAGTTCAAGCTCGAGCTCAGGTACGATGTAAACAATGGGAGTTTCACCTTAGGCTAAGTGGACTTTGTGACTTATCCATGTTATGAATGGTTTAGGCCCCACCACAACCGAAGTTCGTTCAAAGGGGCATTGACGGACCATCGATTATGGAGCGGTTCCGACGAATGAACCCGCCATCTTTTAAGGGGGAGAGTCAACCCCTAGTTGCGGAGCATTGGTTGCGGGCCATGGAGAAGGTGTTTCGGACCATTCGATGTGAGGAGAATGAGAAAGTCAATCTGGCAACATTTATGATGGAGGTAAAAGAACTTTTTTTTTCTCTTTCATATTTTGGTGCAAAGTGATTGGTTAGCATTGTGCTCATTCAAAATTGGATCATATGATTTCAGGAGTGTGCTGAGGTGTGGTGGTCCTCTGTTCTTCGAAACCAATTTGAGGACGGACTGGTAGAAGTGACATGGGAAGAATTCGTACGTCTATTCAAGGCCAAGTATATTCCCGAGCATATCCAAGATAAAATGGAGCAGGAGTTTCTTACTCTGACTCAAGGATCCATGACGGTGCTCGAATATGAGGCACGTTTTGCGGAGTTATCGAGATATGCACCTCGTATTATGACTGATGAGAGGAGGAAGGTGAAGAAGTTCATGATGGGTCTCCGACCATCATTGAGGACGAGATTGGTAGCCTTCAATCATCGGACGATGGAAGAGGCTCTTAGTGAGGCATGTCGTCAAGAAAGTGAAATGGACCTATATCAAGAAGAGAAGAAAGCATTGATGAAGAGGTCATCGTCGACTTTTCAACGTCAAGACCGCATGAAGAAGCATAAGTCTTTCTCTCGACCGTCAAATTATGCACTGACAAAGGTAGTTTCACCACAAGCCTGTAGATCGGGAGGATCGTCAGGTGACAAGACAGAATGCAAGCATTGCGGGAAATGGCATGGAGGTAAGGAGTGATGGATGATTACTGGCAGGTGTCTTAGATGTGGAAGCCCGGATCACAAGATCAAGGATTGTCCGAAGGCTCAGTTAACTACACCTAGTATAGCCCCTGTAGCAGCTACAGTAGCGCCAGCAACAGCAAAGCTAGCCGAATGATACAGAGCACCAGCACGAGTGTTTGCATTAGCTAAGGAAGATGTGGAGCAAGCGGATTAAGTGACTGAAGGTACACTTTCAATATCTGGTTTCCATGCTAGAATCTTGTTTGACACCGGGGCTACTCATTCGTTTGTGTCTGAGAGGTTTTCAAAGGTGTTGCATGATGAGTTGGGTCTAGTAGCAATAGACTTAGATGTGCCTCTTCTAGTGCACACCCCAGCCGGAATATTATCCACTACAAGGAGTTATCCCTCCTTACCCGTTCCTGTTGAAGGGCAGGAATTAGCTGGTCACTTCTATCTTTTGAAGATGAAGGACTATGATGCGATTCTTGGCCTTGATTGACTTGAGAAGCACTATGCTCTCATTGATTGCCGTAATAAGCATGTTGTTTTTCGCTTACCCGGCAAGAAGGAGTTTTTTTACCCTTTTCCCAAGATTGGGTCAGGAAAATTTGTGATCTCAGCCATGAAGGCAGTTAGATATTTGCACAAGGGTTATAGTGCATTCTTCGCTTCTGTAGCGGCCTCAGCTGAAGCCAACCAAGCGCCATCAATTGAAAAGATTGAAGTGGTTCGAGACTTCTCCGATGTTTTTCTAGAGGATTTGTCGGGATTGCCGCCAGTCCGAGAGATCGAATTCTCTATTGATCTTTTACCCAGCACGACACCGATATCTAAAGCACCTTATCGGATGGCACCAGCAGAGATGGCAGAGTTGAGGAAGCAATTACAAGAATTGTTGGATAAGGGTTTCATTCGACCAAGTGTTTCACCTTGGGGAGCCCCAGTCTTGTTTGTGAAGAAGAATGATGGGTCACTTCGACTCTGTATTGACTATCGGAAGCTCAATCATGTAACTGTGAAGAACCGCTATCCTTTGCCACGCATAGATGATCTCTTTGTTCAGTTGCAAGGTGCTACTGTGTTCTCAAAGATTGATTTGCGTTCAGGATATCATCAGCTGCGGATCAAAGAGGAGGATACTTCGAAGACAGCTTTCCGAACCAAATATGGGCACTATGAATTCCTGGTTTTACCCTTTGGTCTAACGAATGCCCCTACATCATTTATGGACCTAATGAACCGGGTGTTTAAGCCCTATTTGGATAGCTTTGTGATTGTGTTTATTGATGATGTGTTGATCTATTCTCCCGATGAAGCGTCTCACAGGGAGCATTTGAGGATTGCTTTGGAGACTCTTCGAGTGCACAAACTATATGCAAAGTTTAGCAAATGCGACTTCTGGCTCAAGGAGGTTCAATTTCTTGGCCACGTGATATCTGGTAATGGCGTAGCAGTTGACCCAACAAAAGTCCAAGCTGTGTTGGAATGGGAGGCTCCAAGGACTCCCACTAAAATTTGGAGTTTCTTAGGGTTGGCCGATTATTACAGGAAGTTCATTAAGGGTTTTTCTTCTATTTCTGCGCCTTTAACTAAGTTAACAAGGAACGGAGTGAAGTTCATCTAGACTGAAGAATGTGAGCAAGGCTTCCAAGAGTTGAAGAAGTGTTTGACATCAGCTCCACTTTTGATCCTACCAAATAGCATCGACATGTTCACCCTCTACACAGATGCTTCAAGAATTGGAGTTGGTTGTGTCCTAATGCAGAATGGTAGGGTTGTGGCATATGCTTCTAGGAAATTGAAGGAGCATGAGAAGAATTACCCTACGCATGACTTGGAATTGGCCGCGGTGGTTCATGCACTAAAGATCTAGAGGCACTACTTGTATGGAGTTAAGTTTGAAGTCTTCACAGACCACCAGAGTCTCAAGTATTTATTTTCTCAGAAGGAGCTGAACTTGCGCCAGAGACGATGGGTCGAATTTTTGAAGGATTATGATTTTGAGCTGCTCTATCACCCTGGAAAGGCAAATGTGGTAGCCGATGCCCTTAGTCGAAAGAGGACTTTATTACTGCAAGATTGGAAGATGCTCGAGAATGCTGTGTGTTCCATGGCATCGATTGAGCCTCAGCTTTGCAAAGCTTTTATTGCTCAGTTGTCTCTCAGGTCAACAATTGTGGATCGTGTCGTAGAAGCTCAGTGAGATGATCCCCAATTGCAAGGAATGATTGGCAAGGCAGGTATTGCTCATGATGAGGAAGGTGTTATCAGATTTCAGCATAGGGTCTATGTGCCAAATGTGGTTGGACTGAAAAATGAAGTGTTGGAAGAAGCTCGCAGGTCAAAGTTCTCCATGCATCCTGGTAGTAGCAAGATGTATCAAGATTTGAAGCGAATTTTTGGTGGCAGGGTATGAAGAGAGACGTGGCTGAGTTTGTGTCCAAGTGTCTGATTTGTCAACAAGTGAAGGCTGAGAATCAAAGACCTTCTGGCCTAATGTAAAGAATTGAAATACCTCAGTGGAAGTGGGAGAATATCACCATGGACTTTGTCACATGTTTGCCCAGGTCCTCCAAGGGCAATGATTCCATCTGGGTAATTGTGGATCGGTTCTCAAAAATCGCACATTTTCTGGCCATGAAGAAGAAGCAATCCATGGAAAGTCTGGCACGTTTGTATGTTGAAAATATTGTCAGATTACATGGAGTTCCGAAGTCCATCATTTCCACCTGAGATCCTCGCTTTATAGCAAGGCTTTGGCAAGGATTGCAGAATGCCTTTGGGTCTCAATGAAGCTTAGCTCGGCATATCATCCCCAGACAGATGGCCAGTCTGAGAGAACTATTTGGACATTGGAGGATATGTTGAGAACTTGCATACTAGATTGGAAGGGAGATTGGGAGCGCCACCTACCTTTAGTAGAGTTTGCTTACAATAATAGCTTCCATGCAAGTATAGGTATGGCTCCATTTGAAGCTTTGTATGGAAGACCATGCAGGTCTCTTCTATACTGGGAAGAGATTGGTGATAGATAGTTGATCGGGCCTGAAGTAGTGCAAGAAATGTCCGAGAAAATTCAGCTAATCCAGCAGAGACTGAAAGTAGTGCAAGATCGGAAGAAGAGTTATGCGGACGACAGAAGAAAAGACTTGGCTTTTGAGGTTCGTGAGCATGTATTCCTTAAGGTATCACCTACCAAGGGAGTGGCTAGATTTGGCAAGCAAGGGAAGTTGCATCCGAGATTTATCAGACCTTTCGAGATTTCAGATCGAGTGGGTAACGTGCCATATCGGTTGGCACTACCTCCGTCAATGGTAGCTATCCATCCGGTGTTTCACGTATCTATGCTCAGCAAGTATGTTCATGATCCGTCACACATCATCAGTTATGAAAATTTAGAGTTCCAACCGGATCTATCATTTGAGGAGCAACCAGTCAAGATCTTGGATCGTAAGGAGCAGATTCTCATATCGAAGACTATCCATTGGTGAAGGTTCTATGGAGAAATTTTTCTCAGGAGGAAGCATCATGGGAGCTTGAAAGCGAGATGAAGAAGAAATATCCTTATCTATTCGGTATGTGCCTTACCGCAAACTTCGAGGATGAAGTTTCTCTTAAGGGGGAGAGGGTGTAGTGCCCGAGATTTTCTAGAAAATTTTAAGCATTTCTGCTAATTAAGTTGATAAAATAGGTGTTTAGTACATGCTTTGTTAAATTCGCAACTAAATAAATAAATAAAACAGATACTATATTAAATATAAGTTTTTCGATAATTATATATTTATAATTTTGAACAATTAAAATTTTATAAGTAAATTGTTAACACAAGCCCTTCTTATGTTATATCCATTCACTAGTAGAACATAGAAGGGCATAGACACAAATTCCTATAATTTAGGATAGACTATGACCCAACGTATTCATTTTCACACTTTTTACTATTCACTCAATTTCATTTTTGAGGCCAAATATTTATTTGATAATTTTCCTTGGTAGAGTAAATCAAGGTGGTTAATGGGTAACAATTAGATTTATCTAATCATTTTTACCTTGTGAGATATTAATTTTTTTAAGAGGACAATGAATAGTGTCCTCCGTATGTCTTCACGTGTTTGACTGTGGAATGACCAACAAAGGCTAGTGGAGGCGATGAGTGTGCAGAACAATGTCCTGCCACTATTTTTGGGTAGATCTGAAATAATGGCTAGGATTTAGATCTATTTGGGTAGATCTGAAGCAATGGCTAGGATTTAGATCTAGTCTAAAAAGGGTTTTAGCTTTATAAGAGTGTGCCCTCTCTGCACTGTAGCAGGCCACTCCTTGCGTTGAGAAGGGGTTGCCAGCGCCCTTGTTGCTGGGAGTAAGAAGATAGAAGGGAGGCGTCTCTCATTTATGATTTTTCATTGATAAGGTAAGTTTATAAACTTCAAAATGTCCATTTGGCATGTTCTAATTTACTCAGGAGGTTATTTTATACGAGCCCAAATATCTGTTTTAGTTTTATTAAGATTTTATTCTTCTTACGTAGCCAAAAATCCCAATATGTTAATATAATTTTCCAAGTCCCAAACCCGAATGTTTTTTGTCATTATTTGCTTTTTTTTATTTTCTTAGGTCTTTCGGTCAAAAAGAATTTGAAAAGTATAAGAAATAAGGTTTTTATGAAAAGTCTGGGTTTTCCATCTACTTACGTATTTTACGTGATGATCGGCCGGTTTTTAAACCAAAATGGCAATTTCTGCTCTCCAAGGTCAGTGCATATTTTAATATGGCTTAGAAAGGTCAGTGCATGTTTTAATATGGCTTAGAAAGGTCAGTGCATGTTTTGGTTGGCTTCGACCATGGTCAGTGCATATATAGTTCAGTGCATGCCTTGTCCAAGCTTAGATAAGGTTGGTGCACATTTTGTCCAAGCATAGATAAGGTTGGTGCATGTTTTGTTCAAGCAAAGATAAGGTCGGTGCATACTTTGTTCAAGCAAAGATAAGGTACTTTGTCCAAGTAAAGATAAGGTCGGTGCATACTTTGTTCAAGCAAAGATAAGGTCGGTGCATACTTTGTCCAAGCATAGATAAGGTCGGTGCATACTTTGTCCAAGCATAAGGTCAGTGCATACTTTGTTCACGCAAAGATAAGGTTGGTGCACATTTTGTCAAAGCATAGATAAGGTCGGTGCACATTTTGTCCAAGCATAGATAAGGTCGCTGGATATTTTGTCCAAGCCTAGATAAGGTTAGTGCATGTTTTGTTCAAGTAAAAACAAGGTCGGTGCACATTCAGGGTCGGTGCATGTTTTGTACAGAATAAGGTCCGTGCATGCCTTGACTGCTCCAAATTTCAGAACCTCATAAAAAGAATATTTTGAGAGGGCAAATTAATTCCAAAAAATCTGAAAAATTAGAAAATGATATAAAATCATGTTAAGTACTCACTGTAAAATTTTTGTTCTCACCAAAAATCTGTACCCATAATTATGAATTATTTTCTTTGCATGGGTGGCCAAAAATATAAACTTGTGTTCTAAATTCCAAAAACCTGAAAATAAAGTGTTTTGTAAGCCATTTTTGTTTCTGAAAAATTAGGAAATGATAAATTTGTAAGTTGGTAACTTACTGTAAAATTTTTGTTTTTGTTAAAATTTCGTGCTTATAATTATGAACTGTTTTATACGTATGTGTAGCTTCGAAATAAGCTTGTTCTGTTCTGAAACCTATAGTATTCCTGAAATCTGTGGAAAAAAATTAAACTGTTATATTGGCCTTATAGACACTGCTGCCATAGAAGGGCCTGGAGTCAAACCATAGAAATGCCCCTATGGGGAGGCTCAATCTGTTCTGGCCTCGAGGGCACGAGGTGAAATCCTGGAGGTGGATAAATTCCACTGGTTAAGGTGGGAAGGGCTTTCCCCGGTTCTACGCAGTAACCAAAACTCGTCTCCATTGCCTAGGAGGCTGAGTATCTGACTGTTCTGACCTTTTAGTGGTGGTTTCGGCACTGTGTCTGGCCACATATATTATATGAAATTCTGTCTCTGTACCTGAAATCTGAAAATGTAGATGATTTCTGAACTGTGAAATTCTGAAATTCTGTTCTCTGAAATCTTTTCAATCATCTGCAAATTCTGAAATTTCTGTTCTGTAATCTAAAATCCGAGCATGTATAAGAGTTCCGAAAATAAGACTATCATCACATAAACAATTGTTTCTATATTAAGCTTGTTTTCTGTCATCGTCAATCTGATTTCAGATATTCTATGTCTTATAAATTTCTTAAAATTTTATTTCACCCTTGTAGTAACTTAGGCATTGATAAAGGAGCAAATTGAAAGTTAGTAACTTGCTAAGTCTATTCCTAGACTCACACTTGTTAACCATTTTCAGGTGATTCCCTCGGCGAGGACGAGGAGTTAGCGCGTAGTGAATCCGAACTCGAAAATTTGGTGTAGTCTTTAGAGATTTGTATCTTTATTTCCCCTTCGAGGTGATTAGTTGTTAGAACAAATTGAAATTTGTAATAATGAACCACTTTTTTTTGGGCAGTTGAGATTTTGAGGAATGGAATTAACTGATGGGCTCGACTTTTCTTCCGCTCATTATTATTCTCTTTACTTATGTAATTCTTCAACCAGTTTTCTGTTCTGTTGGGTTTTTCCCACTGTGGCATTTCTCCTAAATCCGATGGGAGTTGGGAACTGAACCGGATTACAAGGCGGGGTGCTACTAGGGGCTTGCCTAGTTGAGTTCTGTCTGGTTTTAAACTATTGTCCAGCATGGTTTGATGAATCATTTCGTGGTTGTTGGACATTCTGAGCATTGTTGGAGCTGGATGGTGTCTAGTTTTTCTTTCCACTTTTCTGGACAGAATGTTACAGTTGTGAATTCAAAAGGTTTCTTGTGTGTTGGGTTATAGCCTAAGCCTTCTTTGTTGAAATTAACCCTAGTACCTAGCATGTGTTGACACCCGTTTTATGACCAATAACTTGGGTCATTTCCTTGCTCATCTTTATGATGCTCTAAGTTGTTCACCCTTACTGGGCCTTCTTGGTTAGTTTTGAGGTCTATTTCTTGGGTCACCTCTCCTTGGTTGGGTCTCGCTCCTCATTCTTTGTCCGCTGGATGAAGCTTAGCAAGCTTTCATGTTATTTACCACCCCATTGTCTCTGGCGGCCTATCCCTAGTGCGTTTGCTGACGTGTAGCGCTCCTATCTTCGATCGCTTGATGACGCCAGAGTCTAAAAGCCAACAGCCTTTCTCAAGCTTTATCTTATCTTATCCGATGTGCTTTAGCGGTCTATCGTGGGACCGTCATATGCTTCTAGCGCGTGAACGATCGACCGCCACCTTCTTGCAGAGTCCTTATTACGAAAACTTTGCCCGTTAGCCTTATCTATTGTTGGATAACGCAGGGTGGCGGCCTATTCTTGGGCCGTCAAATCTTTCTAGCGGTTTATCGTAAGGCCGTCAATTCAGGCAGAGAGTTCTAGCAGGACTACTCTTTCTCTGCTACGCCGTGGCCGAATTAAGAGTCTGATCTGATGATTTCTCTCTCGATACTCATCCTTAGAAGCTCCCGTTTGTTTCTGTGGACTCTTGGGAGTATTATCTTCAAGGATTATTTGGTTTTTGGCCTAATTTTGAGTCATTATTCCTCCAACTCGAGCCTAGACTTTGAGGGTCTATAAATAGAACCCTTGACTTCATGGGTTGAGGAGGAGATTTCTAGAGTTCGTGTCGAAGTGCTGTCGCATCCTGGAGCTAGAACCAATCAAGGAGAACTGCTTCCCATGTTCATATGCCTCCTAAGTCTAGGGAGTATCAAGTTCTGAGGGTCTTAGTGTTGTCTTGTGTTTTTAGTTCTCTTCTTCCCCTCATAGCATCCAAAGCATCTTCCATCTTCCTCTCTCACGTTCTTCCATCTTCTACATTCATTTTAAACCTCCTCCCATCTTTTAAAACGCCCCACAGGGGTTAAAAAAAACCAACCTCCCAGGTATCCACCCTTCCAATTGCATGTTTATATCTTTCTTTGTCTTATAGTTACTACACTTATCTCTGGGCTAATTTGGGTTGTTTCTCTGTGTTTTCTACACGTTTTGCAGGTTTCACAGGTCCATAGCACGGGGCCCAACTCTTCTGGCCGGCTGCAAGAAGTGGAGATCAAAAGTCCCAAAGTTCCTTTTCTATGATTCTCTGGCGATTGTATATTGGAGCGCTAAGGTTCTCTGGCAATTTATCGTCAGACCGCTAACTTTCTCTGGCATTCCAGTTTTCGACCGTCATTGTTCACAGAAGTGCATTTTTTTCTCTCCCGTGGGCGGGTGTTGCATCCACCTATTTCCAAGGTATTTCTCTTAGCTTTGGCTAGTTAATACTTTGGTGGCGATCACATCTTTCTAGTTTGGGCAGTAGTTCTCTCTCTTTACTCATATCTCTTCTCTGCTTGCTTTTATTTGCTTGTTCCACACCCACGGTGTGTGTTTTCCTTCATTCCCTTGCTCCATGCCCCGGCGTGTGTTTTCCTTTTCCCTTGCTTATTTCTAATAGAGATGGCATGCCCATGCTTAGATTCCATGTTGATTGCCTAGGTTCATGCTGCACATGTTCATAGGTTGATTGCGTATTGCACATAGCTCATTCATATTTCTATTGTTGACATCACATATTCATTTGCAAAGGAACCAATTAAAACCAACAGAATATTTTTTGGCGATCACGGTGGGACATCTATTGCCAATCGTGTTGGATCTCTATTTTACCTGATGTTCTTTATTTTACCCAAGTTGCCTGTGTTTTCCCCGGATTTCCCCTTTATTTCCTGCTGTTTCTGGTTCTCTGGGTCTCTTGGCGATCGGACGTTCGGCCGTTAAAGGCCTAAGAGCGGTCTATTATTAGGCAGTCTCATCTCTCTGGCGCTCTCATATCAGACCGCCACTCCAGTGATAGGTACACATCCCGAGGTGCAGTTTATTTCCGCAGTTTCTACTGTGATTTTTATATTTGGGTGCTATCTGGTCTCCTCCTTAGTTGTTTGGCATATTCATATCGTTGTGTGCATATTGGATTGCTAGTTTTTAGGCTAGAATTTGCATGCACTCCGGTGCACATAGGGTCATTCACTATTCATACTTTAGATTGCATTCTCCTACCTTGGTGTGCGAACCTCTCGTGTCACGCCCCGATGCGGAATATCGGGACTGGCAGTAGAAATATTTAACGTTATTTTGCTCATTTCCAGACATGCTACACTAAAACATAAGGATTAACCACGAACATAAAATGACTTCATTAATTAAATAACAATTTCATAATCCATGATCCCATTTACATAACCAACTTGAACAACCTTAATGAAATTTCCATCATAACATCAGCTAGACCACATTACATTGACTGACTTCACATTACAACTCCTTGAACCACATTCTAAAACACAACTAAACATAGACAATTATTTCTAGCTCCACGGCATCTAATTGGCTCGCTCCATGATCAACACTCTTGCCCGTTCCCATCGGATTGCGAGTCCTCACCTGAGCTACCTGAAAATGGGGGAAACAACTAGGTGAGCGACGCTCAGTAGGTAATAACAGGCAGGTTTAAGTAATTAACCAATTAATTGCATTAAATGCGTGAAAAGAAATGACATAAGTAGAAGAGGTACAAGATCATGAATATAATGAAACTGGAAATTGGTCAACAAGCAAGATTTAACCAAGTCAGGATAATTTCAAGTAAGAGATTATTGTCATAGACATCACGCTAGTCATGCACTCGGTGCAATGCCTCACCATGTCATTCAAACTCCCCGGGGCACAAGTACTTTTCAGGCGCTCCTCCCAAGACCAGACTGGGCCCTTATGATGCGTTGGCATTGTTTTAAAGGATCCAAGATCCAAAGTTATTTCTAGACATTAATCAAGTCAAATAGCCAATTAATCAAGATAGAACTTTCCTCTGAAAAGACCTAAGGATAAGTTGAAGCAATAATTTACCAAGAAAGTTCAAATTATCAAGAACCAATAGGTTCTTGGATTCAATATCATAAACCACGGAAAAAAACAGGTTCTGGATCATACGCGGTTCTCACTGGGCCGCTCAAGCAATGGCACGGTCATATATGGGCCGCACATAGAGAATCAGCCACCACGAGTTCAAGGAATAAACGGACCATTGTGGGCCTTTCAAAGAAGAACGGTCCTAAATGGGCCTTTTAACTATAATGGACGGTCAAGGATGGGCCGTATAAGGCCAGAAAGACATGAAGCTCACAAACAAGATAAACGGGCAGTATTGGGCCGCTTCAGGGACAAACGGTCCAATAGGGTCCGCTCAAGATCATGGACGGTCCAATCCAGTCCGCTCAACTGGGCTTAACTTAAATAACTAGAATCCACCAAATTTGGGCTCCGGGCTGCCATAGGTGGGGCAGAACTGAACCAAGGTCCAGCCCACTCTCCACTGGTCAGCCTAGGGCTTATTAGGCCAATCAAAACAAGTTTTGGTCGAAGATAGAACAAGGTTAATCGACCAACAAAATTGGCACTGGGCCAGGGACGAACGGTTCATACTGGGCCGCCCACTAAGTTGAATGGTCCGTTTCCAACCGCGCAAGACTCAGTCGGTCCAAAGTGATCCATGGCTCACAACACGATAAATTCAAGCGGTCCGATCGCGTTAACAGGTTCAGGTCTTTGTGGTACAACCTGCCCGGCATCCTAGTGGGAATCCCAGGCTCGCGAGGACTTACAAAGGTCCCGTAATGGAGGTCCTAGTCTGACGAAAGGAATATCCGGCGGAGAGTCCCAACCATTACAAGGAAATGGGGCTAGTAAATCAGCGGAAACCAGTAATGCGGTCAGTCAATTCTACCGGAGTAGAATGACTGTCAACAATCCTAATATAATTTTCAATTAATAATGAATCATGATTTATATTAACATTCATTGAAGAAGATGATTCAAGGTCAAGATGAATAAATCAGCAACATGAATAAATCAGCAAGAGTTTATAATCATTTACTGTTATAATTTTCCAGGGTTTTTATGCGTGTTGCTAACTTACATTTAACCACTAATCTACTATCATAAATCATGCAAGAAATATAATTTAATCAATTCTTTAAAGATGGATGGTCCAGTTGGGACCTTTCATCCTCCTCGACGGTCGCACGACAGGCCGTTTATCCCCCTCAGGTCCGAAGGCCTGTTGGAGATGAGCAGTCGTTAATGAGCCGCTGGGGGAGACGAACGGTCAATCACTGGTCGCCTGATAGAAGGGCGATCGAAGTCATGCCGCGCTTCCCAGAACATAAACACATAAACAGTCAATAATATGCCGCCTAACCAGGTTGGGCGGTCTATCGCCAGGCCGCGCAAGTCAGAAACAGTCAAGACCCCTTTCGCCTGCCCTCCTCCGACGAGTTGGCTAGGGTTACAATAAATTACTAAATACGCACAGCATGGAGCATAATAATTAGGGCTTTTGGATTCAAAAGAAAGAGCACAAAAAGTTTTACAATATAGCATGCACAATTTAATCATTAGTGCCTGAAATCCCTACTTAAAAAGAGATGAAACAAGTATAACCCTAGATGTGACATGCTTCTACTAAACCCTAAAATTCTCACAGGATACTAAGCAACTTCTAGGGCTTTTGCATTCAAAAGAAAGAGCACTCGATGCTAGTTCTAACCATATGTGATACTTAAGGTTTGGCTTGTTATAACCTACCTTAATTGGAGGAAGAAGGAAGAAGAAGGGACGACGACGCGCTAAGAACACCCCGCCTGTGATCGCCAGAATTCTCCCTCGTCCACGATCCTCGTCGGCCGCCACAACACCCAAACGAAACTAGGGATTGACAAGGGTCATTTTTATAGGTCATACAAGGTCTAGAGTCTTCTATTTGAGGAGATAGAGTCCAAACAATAGGGTAGTGCGCGAACTGCACGGATAGGGTTTTTCAGCCGCCTTCTATCCAAAAATTCGCTCTCTAGGGTTAGGGTTTCGGGGAGAACTAAGAGGGGAAACAATCCTCTCATCCTAACCTTTCATTTGGATCCGGTCCCAGCCTAAATGATCGGGTATTGGGCTCAAATTTCGCGTTTTAAGGTCCAATTAGATTAAGTGTGGATTTGGGCCTTAATCAGTTAATTCGGCCCAATTACGGGTTTTATTGGGGCTGGTCACATAAAACACTATTATTAAACATTGTATCCTCTACAAGATTCTAAAATTTTCAAATTTTTACAAAATGGTCAAAATTTAACTCATTCTATTTATTAAGGATTTTCTAATTAATTTCTTATAAATTTTCTAGAATTTTTTATTTGTTAATAAATCGGGGTATTACATCTCGTCTCCATATTCCTTGGGGTCGACTAGGAGATCACATCAGGGACCTCCATAAGTCCCCGCGAGCCATGGATTCCCACACGGACGCCAGACCGGTTGTACCTTTCCCACACCGTGTCTAGGATTGCATAAGTGAGGGAGTGTTTACATTTAGAGTTAACCAAGCCATATTCCTCTTCCCTATTAAGAACCTATTGTTGAGAGCACATGTTAATGAAGCTACTAAGGTTCTAAAGGGGAAAACAATTTAAAACTTTGAGCATCATCTAAACAACTTGGTTGACTTTGATTGTTTTTATCTTCTTCTCACATACATCTTTGTTAAAACCATCTAGTTTAAGTCACTCATTGTGTGTTTGTTTTGTGTTGTTTGCATTATTTCCAAGGTGTTGAATTTGCATGTGGAGTTGCTTTCGTTCACTAGAGTCATCTCCTAGGGGCAATTCCTTTTCCAAGTTCTACACCAATCCTCTCTTCGAGTCCGCTATGTCTTCCTTTGATCACCCCCGTTCCCAAGAGGAGTCTCTTCCTCAAGGGCTTCTAGAGGATTCTTCTAGGGTTATCTCCTTCCATTCTGGAGAGGGGTCCATCCCTCCTCCGTCCTCCATGTAGCAACCCTGGCAAATTGAAGGAATGTAATTAGATTGAAAATTAAACCAAGGTTCAAGGCCCAACTCATATATATATATATATATATATATATATATATATATATATATTTAAACCACTAAAATATATATAAGTAATGGGGCTTTCATCATATAATAAATTGGCCAAAAATGGAATAGCGCCCCCTATTAAGGTGCCATTTCATAAATTGAAGACCCTTCACGAAGGCGCCAATTACATGAATGACGCCTCTATCATGGGCGCTATTTACCTAAAGGGCGCCTCTGTCCTAGGCGCTATTTCCCTGCAGAGTCAAAAACGGAAACCGTTGCAGTGTTTTGTTCGAACTAAAAGGTTGAATGCTGTTCGGGAAGGTTTTGATCTGGAAAGGATTAGCATAGGGAAGTATAGATAACAATAGGATTCTTCCGTGGAAACTTTGATCCTAATCAAACTCTAACCCGCAATCGAACCTCTTCTCTATAAATATCAAACCCCTCCATCAAACCCTCTGTTGATCCTATTTTTGAAGATGTCCTGCTGTTCTCTTGAAGATTGTTCTTCTTTGGCTACACGTGGGGGAGAGAATTCTATTCTCTTTCTCTACTTCTTCCTAGAGGAGGAGGCTTGTGCTGCTATTCTGCTTTCGTTGTGGTTGCCGTAGAAGAAGTTTGCTGCTTCTTCTGCTCTTGTTATCACGTGAAGAAGAAGGCTTCTTTCCGTGCATCACCGTCAGTTGCAGTTGCTGCTGCTTGCCTTCGGCTGTTGGAGCTAGAAGAACAAGATGTTGTTGCTGCTACTTCTTTTATTATCTTCTCCTTCCTACTGCCGTGGCTAGCCTACAAAACAGAGTATCGAATATTATGGTATCTCGTCACCGTTCTTCACATTCTAGCATCCAAGCCTTAAAAACCAAGGTAGGTGTTCTCAAGTACAAGCCCAATCTAATAGCTATAAGATCATAAACATCCATATAGGTCTGTTAGATTGATTTCCGTAGGTTTTGGAATGTTTCTGGAAGTTTCTTTAAAACGCGCCTCCCCCAAGGGCGCTATTTGATATAGCGACCGTGCAAACAGTCGTTAGATTAGTTGGTTAATTAATAAATATACGTGTTCAAAATTTAATAACTGTGAACCATGACATTTACTTTAATGCACAAGTATAGTGTTAGATTCATGCTATTTTTCTATGCCTGTACATGTCTCTAGTTTCTTGATTGGACACACTCTAAAAATCATGTGTCTATGATTGTACCTGCTCGGTGCGTATCATATGACAAAGAAATAACGACCGTCTTCAGGTCGTCAATTTCATGAACGCCCCCACACACGGGCGCTAATTAGTGATAACCTGTGAACATTTAACTATTCGTGATAGAATTACATAGATAATGGAAATAATGACCTGAACCATGCCTTCAAATTGAAATATGACGCCCCTGACTAAGGCGCTATTTAATGAATTGAAGTCTTGAGCTAAGTCGTCATTTACATAATAGCTGAAATTAAGATTTTTTACAGATCTTAATATATATATAGACCCTAGATATAACGACTGAATGAATAGTCGTTATATATTAAACTAGCGACCCTGCCCAGGGCGCTATTTCATGAAATGAGGACTTGATCCTAGGCGCTATTTACCTGATTTCTATTTTTTATAGTTTTCTATAACCCTTGATAGTGGGCTATTTATATAGGCACTATATTCCATTCCGTGAGTATAGTCCCACGTTTCATGATGTTTTATCGATTTCCCCTTAACTCTTGGTGACATACGAGCCCTCCGTTGGACATTTCGTTCCTTCGGACTGGTAAGTTAGTCATTGGGACCTCCGTAAGACTCCCCGTAGCCTTGGATTCCCTCAAGGCCGATTGAGCAGGTTGTACCACTAAAACCTATGACAGTTTGATTGCCATGTCACTCTAAAGAGACATGGTTAACCGACCCTCGTGGTATGCTACCTAGCTGTCATGAGAATGATTCTTTAAATAATGGAATGGGGAAACCATGCCATCTATTATGGAATATGTATCTTTATGGATATACCAATTCTTTCTACCTTATCATGTTCAAAGAACTAGCATCCACGTACATATGGACGCTTATTCTTAATGTCATGGCACCCACTAGGGAGCCGATCCCACCAAGTTTTATGTGAGTGTCGTGATTATATCCTTTGACCGTAGTATGTCCTTGCATGAAATTTTTGTCCTTATGATTCTATTCCACAAGATCTACCTTATATTCCTACAATGGTTCATTCCATTGATATTCTATATTAGCTATAACTAAAGTGGATGTCGAAATACATGATTCAATGCTGGCGCATATAGGGTCCGATCTGGTCCTGGGAGAGGCACCCGAAATTACTTGTGCCCATGGGAGCTATTATTGATCACGGTGTGGCATTGCAACGAAGTGCATGACTTGCTTGAATAGACATTTCCACAAACTCTTGTACTTGTTCTTGACTTGAAGTGACTTGACATGCATGGCCCGGAAGGGTATTTACTTGCTTGGTTGATAACATGATAGCCAATTCTTGACATGACTCGCTAAACGTATATGCTCGTCTATCTTGATATGATTACATGAAATTCTGGATACCTTGCTAGTCCATTCCAAGTTCTCTCTTGCTATAAATATTGTTTATATTATCGTTTCCTGTGAACATGCATAGCTTTACTTGCATTCCATACAACGTGTAGTTTACTTAAAGCAAGCTAGCCCTTGAAATATTATTCCTACTGAGCGTTCGCTCACCTAGTGTTTTCCCTATTTTTTTAGGTAAGTCCGATGATGAGACATAATCGAATGGGGATGACAATGAGTGAAGAGTTTAGAGCCATTCCGACCGTCCAAGCAATTACCTAGTCTTGTCTTTTCTATCTTTATTGAGTCAACCATTGTACTTTCTTTTTATTTAGTCCTAGTACTTTCACTAAGTGGTTGTAATAGAAGTACTTAAAGGTTTATGATTAATAAAGGGCTTGGTTATTGTTACTTTTGCGCACTCTATCTTTGTGTCGAATATACTAATGCTCTGATTGACATGATCGATATATAAACTCATCACGCACTCCGGGTTCCTTCCGCGCTCGGGGCGTGACAGTTTTTGTGATATCAGAGCCTAGGATATCCAAATCCTAGGAAACCCAAGTCCAAGGATAGGTTTTAAACCTTCACCCGGTGAGAATTGGGTAGAACCATGGCTTAAGGTAACTTAGGGAAATCAAACTCTTGGTCCAAACTCTTATTGATTAGTTATTTAAAATCCTTGTAGGACGATGGCTGCCGAACGTGCTTAGTGGCGTAATATGCAATGTACTATCCAAGGCATGACTCAGGCGCTACAGCAAGTGGCACAAGGAACGGTGAACTGTGGAGCTAGTGATCTCCACCGTAGTTTTAAAAATATGAACCCACCAAGGTTCATTAGCTCATCAGATCCCGATGATGCCGAGCATTGGCTCCAAGAGGTGGAAAAGATATTCCGTGTTATGCAATGTACGGACGAAGAGAAGGTATTGCAAGTGAAGAGGGGCGATCTCGCGTTCATCCTGAGCTAGAGAAGATGATCACCGAACAGTGAACTGCAAGGAAGGGAAACGGGTCAGGGGGCCCAGGGGTGATTCCCTTGGGAAAACCCTCTGATGCCTAAGTCAGCAGAGCAGTGGTGGAAACTATGAAGGGAGGAGGAAGGAGATGCACGAGATCCCTCTCCACCAAGGTGGTGAAGTGGTCCCTGCCCAGGGAGTGTAGGCGTGAGTTGGCCTTACCTTTCGCTGGAGGGAGTCCCAGGTTTAAATAGTGTGCCGGCCTCATGAGTCCCGTAAGCTGAGGAGTTTCAGGTGGGAGTTACGTCCTCAACGTGGGCTCTTTACGTCCTCATAGTGGGATCTTTATAGCCTTGAGGGGTCGTGGGTCCCTTATCCTTGTGAACTCCTGCTCATAAAGGGCTCTCAACGGTAGCGTGGATAAGCAATCGTCGGTCGATCCAAGCATGAAGAGTGCCAACCATGTCTGGGCGATAGGCATAGCTCGGATGAGACTCGGTCGGAGTGGGCGCTGAGCGCTAGCCTTTATCCCGGCCAGGGGATAGATCGGGCGTGAGTCTTCCTCCGACCTGACCGATGCTCGGGCCTTCCGAGCCTGATGGCCGCCGAGGAAGTGTTTGATCCCGAGTGATCTTATTGGGCTTTTATGCTAAGTGGGCGCTGCGAGCGGTCACTTAGATGAGCTGGGCCTCGTTTGGTCTTGATGGACCTGGTTCGGCCTGCTCTTAAATGGGCTACAGAAATCCCCCTCTCCAGCTAGCTACGTTCCAATTAGAAAGAGACGCCCGTTCCTGGTGGGAGTCCATAGAAGCCACCCTAGGTGAAGAACCCATCACATGGGCTGAGTTCACCGAGTACTTCAATGACAAATACTTTTCCGACCGAGTGCAAGAGAAGAAAGTTGCAGAATTCACCTCACTCAAACAAAGAACTCTGTCAGTGGCCGAATATGAGGCCCAATTCTCTAGGCTGTCAAGATACGTAAAACACTTAGTAAGTACTAAGAAAATGAAAGCAAGAAGATTTCTCAATGGGCTTCGACCCCAATATATCACACAACTAGCACCGATGGACATTCTAGTCTACTCGGATATGGTTCGAAGGGCTCAACTATTAGAGGATGCCACAGAGCTGTCCGACAAGATCCGGGGAAAGAACAAGAAAGAGCCTATTATAAGCCCTGGAAATTTCAAGCCCTCCTTCAATAAGAAGAGAGCCAATGATGGAGGTACTTCCTCCAAGGAGCAAAAGTTTAAGAAGACCAAACCTTTCTCCATTACTACCACACCTTCCAAGGAGGTATGTAAACATTATGACAAAACCGGCCATAGGGTCGAAGAATACTGGAGAAGACTCGGAGCTTGCCTCCGTTGTGGGAGCCTTGAACATCAGATTCCCAAGTGTTCATTACTCAATGACCAAGCCGGAGATGAAAAGTGCCTGGTAAAGAAGAATGCACGTCTCCAAGCTATTAAGGAGGCAAATCAAGATGAAAGCGGACTAGTGGAAGGTACATTAAAAGTTTGTTCCAAGTCTGCACATGTCTTATTTGATACTGGTGCATCGCATTCTTTTATTTCCAAGAAGTTTGCTGACCCATTACCTATGGAATCGGAATGGATAAAATTAATTATTTCGACTCCTCTCGGAAACGAAGCCGATATTACTCATCATTACCAAAATTGCGAAGTCTTGGTAAAGGGAAGAAATCTACCTATCCACCTAATATGCCTAGAGATGAGGGACTATGATATCATATTGGGAGCCGATTGGTTATCCAAATATCAGGCAACTGTTGATTGCCGTAACAACAAGGTTACCTTCAAGGAATTTCTGGAACTGGTCTATACTAGTCCTAAGAGTCGAAGCAAGTCACCTCTTATTTCAGCTCTTCGAGCTAGCAAGCTAATGAGGAAAGGATGTGTATCTTTCCTTACTTTTGTCACCACTAAGGAGACTAAGGAGTCTAAGATAGAAGACATCCCAGTTGTACAAGAATTTTCGGACGTGTTTTCGGAAGATTTGCCTGGATTACCCACATAAAGAGAAGTGGCCTTCACCATCGACTTGATCCCTGGTGCTGGCCCAGTTTCTAAGGCACCTTATAGGATGTCCCCGGTCGAACTCAAGGAACTAAAGGAGCAACATATGGAACTTCCAAAGAAGGGATTCATTAGACCGAGCACTTCCCCGTGGGGAGCACCTGTGCTATTTGTAAAGAAGAAGGATGGATCCATAAGGTTATGCATCGACTATCGAAAATTGAATGATCTTACTATCAAGAACAAGTATCCACTACCAAGAATCGATGAGTTATTTGATCAAATATCTAGATCCAAGTATTTCTCAAAGATTGATCTCAGGTCAGGATATCATCAGCTAAGAATCAAAGATGATGATATTCATAAGACCGCGTTCAGAAGCATGTATGGGCACTATGAATTTGTTGTTATGCCTTTCGGACTAACAAATGCCCCTGCAACCTTTATACAGTTGATGAATAGTATATTCAGGCCTCATCTAGATCAGTTCGTGGTGGTTTTCATTGATGATATATTAATTTATTCAAAGACCAAGGAAGAGCATGAGGAACATTTGAGGATTGCATTACAGATATTGAGGACAAATCAATTACATGCAAAGCTCAGTAAATGTGAATTCTGGCTGGAAGAAGTATCTTTCTTAGGTCATGTGATTTCAAAGGACGAATTATCCGTAGATCCATCAAAAGTTTAAGCAGTAAAGAATTTGGAAAGGCCGACCAATGCTAGCAAGATCCGTAGTTTCTTGGGTCTTGTAGACTATTACCGGCGATTCATTAAAGATTTCTCCAAGATCGCAGTACCACTCACTAAGCTAACTCGCAAGGAGATCCGTTATGAATGGAGCGAGGAATGTGAAATAAGCTTTCAAGCTCTCAAGGATCACCTAACTACTACCCCAGTCTTAGCTTTACCAATTGAAGGAGAGGAATTCGAGGTATACACCGATGCGTCTGGAATTGGCCTCGGATGTGTTTTAATGTAACAAGGGAGAGTTATAGCTTACTCTTCCCGCCAATTGAAGAAGCATGATGAGAACTACCAAGTTCATGACTTGGAGTTGGCTGCGGTAGTATTTGCATTGAAAATCTAGAGACATTACCTATACGGAGTGTAGTTCACTGTATACTCCGATTACAAGAGTCTCAAGTATCTCTTCTCTCAAAAGGAATTGAATATGAGACAGAGACGTTGGCTAGAATATCTCAAGGACTTCGACTTCACAATACAATATCATCCTGGAAAGGGTAATCATGTAGCTGATGCCCTAAGTCGGAAGCCAAGAGTAATATTAGCCAATTGTATGATTCAGGAGTGAAAGTTGCTAGAACAGTTCACTAGACTTGATATAAGCATGGACAAGGAGAGCAGGTGTGTTACGCTATCACATATGGGCATACAGCCAGATCTACTTTCTTAAATACAAGCACTTCGAGATAATGACCCCGTATTAGTGGAAATCAAGGGAAAAATAGGAGAACAACCTGATTTCAAGATAGCCTCAGATGGAAGGTTGTTGTTTAGAGATAGAACTTGCAAACCAGATTGTCTAGAGCTAAAGAAGAAGATCTTAGATGAAGCTCACAGATCAATGTTCACCATCCATCCAGGATCTACCAAAATGTACCAAGATTTGAAAAGGAACTTTTGGTGGCCCAACATGAAAAGAGAAGTAGCGGACTTCGTGTCTCGCTGTCTCACATGCCAACAAGTCAAGGCGGAACACCAAAAGCCTGTCGGTAAGCTACATCCTCTTGATATTCCCAAGTGGAAGTGGAAGGATATCGACATGGATTTCATTATGGGATTATCTAAATCTAAGGGAGGACATGATGGAATTTGGGTCATCATCGATCGTTTGACCAAATCAGCACACTTCGTGCCAATTAAGAGCCGATGGTCAGTTGATGTTCCTACCGCTTTATATATTAAAGAGATAGTCAGATTACATGGAGTTTCTGTATTAATCGTGTCTGACCAAGACCCGCGCTTTACTTCTCACTTTTGGAAGGGTCTACAACATTCATTGGGGATGAGACTCAATTTTAGTACTGCTTTCCATCCTCAAATAGATGGTCAGACCGAAAGGACAAATCAGGTGGTAGAAGATATGCTCAGAGCTTGTATCATCAATTTTTGTGGAAGCTGGCATGATCACTTGCCTTTGGTCGAGTTTTCATACAACAATAGTTACCAGGCAAGCATGCAAATGGCACCTTTCGAAGCCTTGTACGGAAGGAGTTGCCGGTCACCCTTGTGATGGGATGAAGTTGGCGAGAAACAACTATTAGGCCCAGATATGGTAAGGGATACCACTGAAAAGATTCAGTTGATTAGAGAGAGACTTCAAGTGGCTCAGTCTAGATAGAAGGCTTATGCTGACACAAGAAGAAGAGATCTTGAATTCTAAGTCGGAGATCACGTATTTCTCAAGATATCGCCTGGACGAGGAATTAGGAGATTTGGTGTTAAGGGCAAGCTTACACCAAGGTTTATCGGACCTTTTGAGGTACTAGAAAGAGTTGGCGAGGTTGCTTACCGCGTCGCTTTACCTCCTCAATTGTCTGAAGTTCATAACGTATTCCACATATCCATGTTGAAGAAGTATGTGCACGATCCGTCACATGTCATAGATCACGGAGACCTAGTGATACAAAAGGATCTCACTTATGACCAAAAACCCATGAAGATCCTTGATCGCGAGGTACGTGCATTAAGGAACAAGACAATTCCCATGGTCAATATTCAATGGAACAAATGCTCAGAACAAGAAGCCACGTGGGAGACCAAGGAGTCCATGAAGAAAAGATTTCCCGACTTATTTGAAAAAGGTATGTACCCCGCACCCTCCACGTCTATATACGATTGAATTTGGGGACCAAATTCTTTTAAGTGGGGGAGGGTGTAGCAACCCTGATAAATTGAAGGAATGTAATTAGATTGAAAATTAAACCAAGGTTCAAGGCCCAACTCATATATATATATATATATATATATATATTTATATTTATTTAAACCACTTATATATATATAACTAATGGGGCTTTCATCATATAATAAATGGGTCAAAAATGGAATAGCGCCCCCTATTAAGGCACCATTTCATAAATTGAAGACCCTTCATGAAGGCGTCAATTACATGAATGATGCCTCTATCATGGGCGCTATTTACCTAAAGGGCGCCTCTGTCCTAGGCGCTATTTCCATGCAGAGTCAAAAATAGAAACCGTTGCAGTGTTTTGTTCGAACTAGGAGGTTGAATGCTGTTCAGGAAGGTTTTGATCTGGAAAGGATTAACACAGGGAAGTATAGATAACAATAGGATTCTTCCATGGAAACTTTGATCCTAATCAAACTCTAACCCGCAATCGAACCTCTTCTCTATAAATTTCAAACCCCTCCATCAAACCCTCTGTTGATCCTATTTTTGAAGACGTCATGCTGTTCTCTTGAAGATTGTTCTTCTTTGGCTGTACGTGGGGGAGAGAATTCTATTCTCTTTCTCTGCTTCTTCCTAGAGGAGGAGGCTGGTGCTGCTATTCTACTTTCGTTGTGGTTGCCATAGAAGAAGTCTGCTGCTTCTTCTGCTCTTGTTATCACGTGAAGAAGAAGGCTTCTTTCTGTGCATCACCGTCAGTTACAGTTGCTGATGCTTGCCTTCGGCTGCTGGAGCTAAAGGAACACGCTGTTAGGGTGCTAGGCCTGGATACAGAGGGGGGTGAATGTATCCCCTTCAGAAATTATGCCCAAATTAAATCTCTAAAGCTCAGATATGCGGAATAAAAACTAATGAGCTTTCCAAGATGAGATGATAAGACAACAATAGATCAAACAGTTGGACTCCAACAATGCAGCCACCTGATCAAACCAGAAACGCAGACAGAACAAAGCAAACCAATCACACCTAGCAAAAATATAATGCTCAAGGTTAACTCCCTAGATAATACAACTAGTCAAGCATGCACAACCTGTGAATGGGAGGGAGAAGATATGGAGCTAACGCAAGGCAAATCACTGCACATATAATTTTTAGGTGGTTCGGTCCTCCAGACCTACATCCACCCCTCACTCCCAACCGGAGTGAGGCTTCACTAGCCAACGCTAGAAACAAGCAGACTCAGTCTGCGAACACTTGCTGCCACACAGCTTGACTAGGGGAACAACCTCCCCTCTTCCTCCCAACCGGAGGGACACCCCAAGTGACTCCCAGCCACTTGGAAACCAGAGGTCGAAGACCTCTCTTCCTCCAGACCAGGAGGGACCCCTGGACTTGCAACCTGCAAGCCCAGAATCGGAGGACGAGCCTCCCTTCCTCTAACCAGAGGGAACCCACAAGTGACAACCTGTCACTTGCAACCCGGAGATCAGATCTCCCTTCTCCTGAACCAACAGGAGGAACCCGACCTCAGTCCAGAGGATCGGAAGAACACAGTAAATCAGATCAAATAAAAGGAAAAATAAGAAACGAAAATAACACAGCAAACACAAGCTGTAAATGAAAGAACATCACATGTGGCTCTCATGGAGCTGACTGGCCTGGGATTTGATCCACGGTCCAGTAGACAGATCTTCAGTAGCTTCTTCCTTCTTCTCCACGAACTCTCTCTCTCTATCTCTCTTTCTTTCTCCTCTGCTCTCCTTTTCCCTCACACTGTTCTCTCCTTCTTCTCTGCAACTCTTTTTCTTCTGCCGGCTCACTCTTCTTCTATTTCTTCTTACTTCTGCTCAAGGCTTCAGTCCTTCTACTTTGATCAGCCCACTTCTTCTGAAGACGAAGGTTTCTATTTATATCAGTAGCAGTAGCAGCTAGGGCGTGTGGTCTCCACAGCTCCCGCCCAATCGACTCTGCCACGTGTCAGCATCTCAGCTCCTTGGATCACGTGCCAGACACCAATCTCGGTAAGAATCCCTGTCACACAGAGTATCGGATTGTCAGGTTAAGTGAAGAACTTTGTATAGACTTGTAAAGACGAACAGGATGTATAGACTTGTGAAATGAGAACACATTGTATGGACTTCAGTTTGAGGCCAACGTACAGACATAAATGTATGGACTTTACAAGACAAACAGCAATGTATAGACTCTCATCGACAGAGAGGCAATGTATATACTTGCTCAGTGTATGGACTTTATTAAAAGAACATGCAATGTATATACTGGCTCAGCCTGAAGCAATGTCTAGACTTCAGCTCAAAGCCATTGTATAGACTTCAACCATGATGCATGCAATACAATGCAGATACAGACTGTATAGACTTTGGAGTCTAAGACCAATGTACAGACTTTGACAAGCAGAAGCATGTATAGACTTTACTTAGAAGATGCCCGATGTACAGACTTCAATCAACAACCAATGTGAAGACATCACGATGTATAGACTTTCTATATGAAGGGCTGTACATACTTGAACACGGGAGCTCTGAACAGACTTGATCAAGGCAAAGCTGAAGCAGTGTATAGACTCTACGAAGCTAAAGCAATGTATATACTTCACATAAGCAAAGCTATGGCATTGTATAGACTTCACGTTGTGAAGTAATGTATACACTTAGCTGAAGACTGCCAGTCGATGTATAGACTTGGCTGAAGCCAAACGCTGAAGCAATGTTCAGACATTGAAGAAGACAACCTACAGCAGTATACAGACTTAGCCAGCAGACTAGTCCAATGTACACACTTGCTCGTTGTTCAGTCTTCATGTATGATGTATGGACTTCAAGTCTAATATGCACAATGTACAGTCTTTGCGAAGGTAGTGCATTGTATAGACTTCAGGTGTGAAGACATTGTGAATGCAGATGCAATGTTCAGACTTCAGATGAGAAGGCACTCGCTGTACATACTTGCTGAAGAGAATGTAATGTGCAGACTTTGACTCGATGTACAGACTTCACAACTGATGAATGCAATGCAATGCAATGTATAGACTATGCCTTAGAACAAATATGCACACTTGAAGAGCATTCAGCAATGTGCAGACTTCAATGCATATGATGCAGCCAATGTATGGACTTGAGCAGTCTGCTGCTGAACAACTGATGTATAGACTTCACAGCCTGCTAAGCAAGCAATGTATGGACTTGGCCGAGGCAGACTGAAGAAGCAATGTACAGACTATGCAATGTTCAGACTTCATCTTAAAGCCAAGAGAAACTCTGTACATACTTCCAATGAATGGACTTTAACCCAAGGATGCACAATGTATAGAGTTTGCCTTTGAAACAAATGTACAGACTTTGAGGCAGAAGCCACGGCTGTACAGACTTCAGAAGAATAATGGATGAGCAAGCCTAACGGATGTACAGACTTTAAGAAGTGTAGACTTTGCCAAAGAGCTGGACGATGTACAGACTTGAAACAAGACGAAGTCTGTACAGACTTGAAGATTCACAGTGTGTACACTTTGGCAAGGCAATGTCGGTAAAGCTCCCAATGTACAGACTTTCAAAGCTGATCGTAGGTAAAGACTCCAATGTGCAGACTTGGAGTTGCAAAGTAGGAACAGATGCCAATGTACAGACTTTGGCAAGCAACAATGTACAGACTTTACCTATTAGTTCAATGTACAGACTTCGAAGCAAATGTGAAGCCAATGTACAGACTTGCCACCTACCAATGTATAGACTTGGTGGAAGTCATGCAATGTACAGACTTCACGATTAAAGCATGAACAGTCCGATGTATGGACTTGGCTTCGAGTATGCTACAATCCAGTGTGTGGACTTTGAGTGTTGAGGCATGAACAGTGCAATGTATACACTTCAGCTAAGCAAGCTTCAGTGAATGTATGAACTTTATGAACGATGCAAACAGCTCTGTATACACTTGACGTAATGCATGCCGATGTACAGACTTCAGTTGAAGCCAACCGAAGAGTGTATAGACTTGTGAGATGCATAGACCACAGCGATGTGTGGACTTCACCAAGACACTGCATGAACAAGATGATGCAATGTACAGACTTGCTATGTGAGAGCTGCAATGTGTGGACTTTAAACCATGCATGAGACGAGTGTATAGACATGAACAAAACGTGAAGCACGCTGATGCAGGAATGTATAGACTTGGAATTCTGGGGAGTCGACCCATCTGAAAAGGGGTCGACCCACTTCTGTCCAAACAATGCAGAGAGTGCTGAAGAACATCTATGCAATCTATATGCTAGAACATTCAAACATAATGATGCATTCATGACAACATTTCATCATCATACATGTTGCTATCAAAACTATATCCAAATGCACTCATCAAAATAGAACAGCATTGCTATCATCAAACTGTGTTGCTATCATCAAAATAAAACAGCATTGCTATCATCAAAATAACATAGCACATGCTTGTGCCTAAGGGGGCACAACATTCTCCCCCTTTTTGATGATGGCAACACAAAGTGACAGTGAGTCACACAGAATTTTCTCCCCCTTTGACATGATCAAAAAGGGAAAAATAGTATAAACAAGAGTGCAACATGGCAGTATGCATGCAATAAACTCCCCCTGAAGGTATGACTCCCCCTGAATTATTTATCCCCCTAAATAATTGCTCCCCCTTTGATATAATCAAGATGAACCATGGGAAGGTATGAATGCAGATGCAGATACCAGAATGCAAGATCTCCCCCTTTAAGAGTTTCTATGCAGCATGATGCATATGACATGGAAGCTCCCCCTCAATAAGTGGAATCTTATGAAATGAATGAGAAGGAGAAGTTCAGGTCAAAGAATCAATGACATTGAGCAGAAGAGTTTCAAGTAGCGGATTTTTAAAGAAGCTCCAATCACAAGAAATTCAGTCAGATTTTCAGAGAGATATTAATCTCATAAATCTAAAACATAAGTTTTAAAAGTCTTCCATTATAAGGGCTTATGAATGAGCTTTATTGAACAGCATGGTTTAAACATGATGTATGCAGAGTTTATCAATAAAATTTTGTATTGATATATAAAACCATGGTTTAATAAAAATGAACCAAGCCCTCATATTTATCTTGTTTAATCCCCCTTTCTCTTACACAATCAAATCTATTGACTTCTTTCAGAATTTCATGCACTAGTATTGAGATCAAGCAATTATGAAGTCATATGATTTTGTCTAGGGTTGTAGTAATTTGATTTTAGTATTAATATTCAGATATTGAGATATGTTCAACAATTTTTCATGCTACAAATTTTACGAGCACTCTAGTTCAGTGCACATCTTGTAACTAGAGGATATATCTTGATCAGAGGCCAATATCCCTAAGCACTTAGTGTGACTAACTGTCATGCTATATATGAACAGAGATAGCATTTACACATCATGACACACTCCAAATCATTTCTGGATGAGTGAGTTGTATTTCTCAGTGTGCATGCCATTGCTCTGCCTGATTTTCAATTATTCTTAATCAGAGTTAACTATGGTACCTCATGACACAGTCCTTTGGACATGTGTTTCTCAGTGACCAAGGTCATTGCTCTGACAGATATTACCCTTTAGACATTTCAGAAAAATTCATTTGCTTCAAATCAATAATAGTTTCATGTACTTAACCAATTAAAGTCATGTATTCAAAAGTGCAGATTTCAGAAGTTTTTACAAGACACAGCATGAAACAGATGGTTAAGGTTTATTAAATATGCTTCAGATATTTTAAGAGATTTTAAAGTCAACTCTTGAATACATTAAACTTAAACCACATGAGTTATTTCAGACATTCATAAGAATGTATAATAGAAGATTTCTAATCCAAGAGTTTTCAGATTTATGATCGAGATAGCCCATTGAAATCTTCATGAAAAACTGATAGAATTCTGAAGCCAAATGATACCTATTGATAAGAGAGATTTTGAAGCCCAGTGTTTTTCGAATATGATCAATGTTTGTCAGCAAAATGAATAAGAAAGGATATGCAATGAATTTTGACGAATGTATGCATTTGACAACCTATATGCAATGCATGGACTCCCCCTGACAACATGCATTCAATCACTCTTTTTGGCATTTTTCAATATCAGGAAATGCAATGCACTATATGTATGCAAGGATATGCAATTTACTCAACATTGATTGCTATGCAAAGTCATGCAATTAACTCCTCCTAAAAACATGCAATGTTTGTCATGAGAAACTGAATATATGATTTTGATTCATGCACATTCAGACTGCCCTATCAAGCAAAATGACCCATGGTACTAGGCGGAGCACTTGGTCTAAAAGACCACCTCTCACATAGTAAGAACCTCCAGACAGATTTTCCTGCGTTTTGGTAGCTTACCATTTGATATACCATAGAGGTCATGAATAACAAAGCAAACCAACAGTCCTATATGCAATTCAGGTTTTCAATGAACTATGCAACAGAGAAATTTCAAACAACATTCATATGCAGTCGAGATTTTTCAGAATGCAATTTGTTTTCAGAGTTTATGCATTTCAACAATTATCAAACAACTACAAATGGCAGATATGCAAGATTACATCAAATCAGATGTGCAATGAATTTCAAAATAGGAAATGCAAAGAATTTACCTGAAAAGTTTAGAAGGGGTTTTCATTCTTGAGTGCCTTGGATTAATACCCCTTTTTATTCCATTCCAAGGCACACCTACAAAGCAAAGTTATTTTGCACAAACAGGTACCCAAGAGGTCTTGGGTCCTAAATTGACAATGACATTCGTAGCAGGTTTTCTAAACAATTTTCTAGCTGCTTGGTCATCAGATTTCATCAAGTAGCGATTATTCATTGAATGACCAATTTGTCCATAGCAATGGCATGAATTAGCAGATTTCAAATTCCTCTTATGCACATTACTGTTGTCATGAAGTTTATTGGCAGAGAGAGAGTTCTGTTTACTATAATGATAGTAAGATGCATCAGGTTTCAGATTTGATCTATGCACATTCTTGTTAGCATGAAATCCATGTGCATATGCATGAAACTTTTTGTTGTTGACAGAATTAAAATTCTGTTTACTAAAATCGGCCAGCCAACATTTAGCAGCTCTATGGCCTGGCTTCCCACAGTTATAGCATGAAAAGCTCACAGATTTTCTGACAGAGAATTTGATAACATGGGGGTTAAAAAAATTCTTCTGAATGTGCCAACAGTCCTTGACTGTGTGGCCATACTTCCCACATTTGAAGCACTCATTGTGCTTGCCTCTAAAACCATTTCTTCCAAAAGCATTTCCATTTGCAGTGAGTTTAACAGTTTTAGAATTGAATTGTCTACCCTGAGCATGCCAGCATTCAATGGCCCTGTGGCCCAATTTGCCATAGTGATAGCATTCTGTTTTCTTTTTGTTTTAAGCAGAGACATGTTTCCTAGCATATTTTTTGTTGTCTTGTTTCAAAATGAAGCAATTATCCATAATGTGGCCAACCCTACCACAGTAATGACATGAATTCTTGTTTTATGTGCATGTGTATGTGTATTCATGTCAAGCACAGATTGAACTTTCTCAACATATTTAAAATCAGTCTTTTTCTTGGTGGCAGGAAAGTTCGAGTGATGTACAGCATGCATTTTTTCAATGTGATTCACTCCTTTCTTCACATGACTGACCTTTTCCATTTTTCCACTTTGTTTCTGATTCTTCTGAACATTTGGTTGTTTATTTCTGAGGTGGTGGCCACATCTGATGCTTTGATAAAATATGTCATTAGCTTATTTTTGAAAGCCTTTTTATTGACATTGTTGTAGCCTAACCCTTCCTTTTGAGTATTGACCTTAACTCCTAACAACCTGTCCAGATTCTCTTGTCCACTCACAAACTTTGACAGAGATGTTCTCAAATCCTGAATTTCATTTTCTAAAGAGGAAATATGCAACTCGTAACTGGCAATTTCTTGCTCACTGCAAATCACACATTCAGTTAACACATTGTTAGCAGTTTTGTATTTTTCAACTTCATGTTCCAGATTGCTCAGTTTATCAGAATCTTCAACGCAAACACTTTTACCTCTTTCTAAAGCTAGAAGTCTCTCAGACATGGTGAAGTTCAGCATTCTTAACTTCTCATTTTCTTCCTTAAGTTTGTCATTTTGAACCAATTTATTTATTAGAACCTGATCTTCTGAATTGACTTCATACGTTCTTCCATTTTCAATTTCCTTCATATCTTTTTACTATTTTTCAAGATCTTTTTATAATTCTATGTTTACAGACTTTATGGCATTAAGTTTTTCAATCAGCAATTTGTTCTCCTGTTTAAGTTTCTCTGATTTTTCTTCATCTTCTTTGGAGAGTTTTCTGAGAGAGTCATCTTCAGATTTTTGCTTGTTTAGTTCAGAGTAAGCACATTCAAGTTCCTTCTTCAGTTTTGCATTCTGATTTTTATACATATGATTATCAGACAGACATGCATCATGAAATTGCTTCGTACTTGAACAGTTTTCACATGGAGAGCTAGAACTATCTATCCCAGTACCCTTCTTCAACTTTTTATACTGTTTTCTTAAGCTCTCATGTGACTCTAACAATTCAGCATATGCATTCTCCCAATCATCAAGAGAAAAATTCTCGAAGAGATTTACCTCATCATCATCATCCTCTTCATTTTGGCTGCCACTTTGATTGCTTCTATCAGCCATCATGTAGCTGTCCTCATTCCTCTTCTGAGTTCGCATCAGCATGTCCAGAATATCTTTAGCAGAACTGCAATCAAAGAAACATGAATGAAAAGCTCTATCAGTAGCTGCCTTCATTAGATTTATTGCTATCTGTTTTTCTTCATGCAGTGATTTTTGACTGTCAGTCCATTTGGACTTTTTCTTTGGTAGCTCATGAGGACCATGTGAAATCACTTTCCACAGGTCTGGATTAACAGATTTAGTATAATTTTTCAGACTAGCAAACCATACACTAAAATTGGAACCGTTGAAAACTGGTGGTTCACCCATGGAGACAAACAGATATAATGCAACAGGAATATTGATGCACCAAAAGCAAATTAGCACCTAAGACTGCAAGATCGGATCTGCAGGTCGCTGGACCTTGTATGCAGACACCGCTCTGATACCAATTGTTAGGGTGCTAGGCCTGGATACAGAGGGGGGTGAATGTATCCCCTTCAGAAATTATGCCCAAATTAAATCTCTAAAGCTCAGATATGCGGAATAAAAACTAATGAGCTTTCCAAGATGAGAAGATAAGACAACAATAGATCAAACAGTTGGACTGCAACCATGCAGCCACCTGATCAAACCAGAAACGCAGACAGAACAAAGCAAACCAATCACACCTAGCAAAAATATAATGCTCAAGGTTAACTCCCTAGATAATACAACTAGTCAAGCATGCACAACCTGTGAATGGGAGGTAGAAGATATGGAGCTAACGCAGGCAAACCACTGCACATATAATTTTTAGGTGGTTCGGTCCTCCTGACCTACATCCACCCTCACTCCCAACCGGAGTGAGGCTTCACTAGCCAATGCTAGAAACAAGCAGACTCAGTCTGCGACAACTTACTGCCACACAGCTTGACCAGGGGAACAACCTCCCCTCTTCCTCCCAACCGGAGGGACACCCCAAGTGACTCCCAGCCAGTTGGAAACCAGAGGTCGAAGACCTCTCTTCCTCCAGACCAGGAGGGACCCCTGGACTTGCAACCCGCAAGCCCAGAACCGGAGGACGAGCCTCCCTTCCTCTAACCAGAGGGAACCCACAAGTGACAACCTGTCACTTGCAACCCAGAGATCAAATCTCCCTTCTCCTGAACCAACAGGAGGAACCCGACCTCAGTCCAGAGGATCGGAAGAACACAGTAAATCAGATCAAATAAAAGAAAAAATAATAAACAAAAATAACACAACAAACACAAGCTGTAAATGAAAGAACATCAGATGTGGCTCTCATGGAGCTGACTGGCCTGGATTTGATCCACGGTCCAGTAGACAGATCTTCAGTAGCTTCCTCCTTCTTCTCCACGAACTCTCTCTCTCTATCTCTCTTTCTTTCTCCTCTGCTCTCCTTTTCTCTCACGCTGTTCGCTCCTTCTTCTCTGCAACTCTTTTTCTTCTGCCGGCTCACTCTTCTTCTATTTCTTCTTACTTCTGCTCAAGGCTTCAGTCCTTCTACTTTGATCAGCCCACTTCTTCTGAAGACGAAGGTTTCTATTTATATCAGCAGCAGTAGTAGCTAGGGCGTGTGGTCTCCATAGCTCCCGCCCAATCGACTCTGCCACGTGTCAGCATCTCAGCTCCTTGGATCACGTGCCAGACACCAATCTCGGTAAGAATCCCTGTCAGACAGAGTATCGGATTGTCAGGTTAAGTGAAGAACTCTGTATAGACTTGTAAAGACGAACATGATGTATAGACTTGTGAAATGAGAACACATTGTATGGACTTCAGTTTGAGGCCAACGTACAGACATCAATGTATGGACTTTACAAGACAAACAGCAATGTATAGACTCTTCAATCGATAGGCAGACAATGTATATACTTGCTCAGTGTATGGACTTTATTAAAAGAACATGCAATGTATATACTTGCTCAGCCTGAAGCAATGTCTAGACTTCAGCTCAAAGCCAATGTATAGACTTCAACTATGATGCATGCAATACAATGCAGATACAGACTGTATAGACTTTGGAGTCTAAGACCAATGTACAGACTTTGACAAGCAGAAGCCTGTATAGACTTTACTTAGAAGATGCCCGATGTACAGACTTCAATCAACAACCAATGTGAAGACATCATGATTATAGACTTTCTATATGAAGGGCTGTACATACTTGAACACGGGAGCTCTGAACAGACTTGATCAAGGCAAAGCTGAAGCAGTGTATAGACTCTACGAAGCTAAAGCAATGTATATACTTCACATAAGCAGAGCTATGGCATTGTATAGACTTCACGTTGTGAAGCAATGTATACACTTAGCTGAAGACTGCCAGTCGATGTATAGACTTGGCTGAAGCCAAACGCTGAAGCAATGTTCAGACATTGAAGAACACAACGTACAGCAATGTACAGACTTAGCCAACAGACTAGTCCGATGTACACACTTGCTCGTTGTTCAGTCTTCATGTATGATGTATGGACTTCAAGTCTAATATGCACAATGTACAGTCTTTGTGAAGGTAGTGCATTGTATAGACTTCAGGTGTGAAGACATTGTGAATGCAGATGCAATGTTCAGACTTCAGATGAGAAGGCACTCGCTGTACATACTTGCTGAAGAGAATGCAATGTGCAGACTTTGACTCGATGTACAGACTTCATAACTGATGAATGCAATGCAATGAAATGTATAGACTATGCCTTAGAATGAATATGCACACTTGAAGAGCATTCAGCAATGTGCAGACTTCAATGCATATGATGCAGCCAATGTATGGACTTGAGCAGTCTGCTGCTGAACAACCGATGTATAGACTTCACAGTCTGCTAAGCAAGCAATGTATGGACTTGGCCGAGGCAGACTGAAGAAGCAATGTATAGACTATGCAATGTTCAGACTTCATCTTAAAGCCAAGAGAAACTCTGTACAGACTTCCAATGAATGGACTTTAGCCCAAGGATGCACAATGTATAGAGTTCACCTTTGAAACAAATGTACAGACTTTGTGGCAGAAGCCACGGCTGTACAGACTTCAGAAGAACAATGCATGAGCAAGCCTAACGGATGGACAGACTTTAAGAAGTGTAGACTTTGCCAAAGAGCTGGACGATGTACAGACTTGAAACAAGGCGAAGTCTGTACAGACTTGAAGATTCACAGTGTGTAGACTTTGGCAAGGCAACGTCGGTAAAGCTCCCAATGTACAGACTTTCAAAGCTGATCGTAGGTAAAGACTCCAATGTGCAGACTTGGAGTTGCAACGTAGGAACATATGCCAATGTACAGACTTTGGCAAGCAACGATGTACAGACTTTACCTATTAGTTCAATGTACAGACTTCGAAGCAAATGTGAAGCCAATGTACAGACTTGCCACCTACCAATGTATAGACTTGGTGGAAGTCATGCAATGTACAGACTTCACGATGAAAGCATAAACAGTCCGATGTATGGACTTGGATTCGAGTATGCTACAGTCCAGTGTGTGGACTTTGAGTGTTGAGGCATGAACAGTGCAATGTATACACTTCAGCTAAGCAAGCTTCAGTGAATGTATGGACTTTATGAACGATGCAAACAACTCTGTATACACTTGACGTAATGCATGCCGATGTACAGACTTCAGTTGAAGCCAACCGAAGAGTGTATAGACTTGTGAGATGCATAGACCACAGGGATGTGTGGACTTCACCAAGACACTGCATGAACACGATGATGCAATGTACAGACTTGCTATGTGAGAGATGCAATGTGTGGACTTTAAACCATGCATGAGACGAGTGTATAGACATGAACAAAATGTGAAGCACACTGATGCAGGAATGTATAGACTTGGAATTCTGGGGAGTCGACCCATCTGGAAAGGGGTCGACCCACTTCTGTCCAAACAATGTAGAGAGTGCTGAAGAACATCTATGTAATCTATATGCTAGAACATTCAAACAGAATGATGCATTCATGACAACATTTGATCATCATACATGTTGCTATCAAAACTATATCCAAATGCACTCATCAAAATAGAACATCATTGCTATCATCAAACTGTGTTGCTATCATCAAAATAAAACAGCATTGCTATCATCAAAATAACATAGCACATGCTTGTGCCTAAGGGGGCACAACACAAGCTGCTGTTGCTGCTACTTCTTTTATTATCTTCTCCTTCCTACTGCCATGGCTATCCTGCAAAATAGAGTATCAGATATTTTGGTATCTCGTCACCGTTCTTCACGTTCTAGCATCCAAGCCTTAAAAACCAAGGTAGGTGTTCTCAAGTACAAGCCCAATCTAATAGCTATAAGATCATATACATGCATATAGGTCTGCTAGATTGATTTCTGTAGGTTTTGGAATGTTTCTGGAAGTTTCAGTAAAACGCGCCTCCCCCTAGGGCGCTATTTGATATAGCGACCGTGGAAACAGTCGTCAGATTAGTTGGTTAATTAATAAATATACGTGTTCAAAATTTAATAATTGTGAACCATGACATTTACTCTAATTTATAAGTATACTGTTAGAACCCTGCTATTTTTCTCTGCATGTACATGTCTCTAGTTTCTTGATTGGACACACTCCAAAAATCATGTGTCTATGATTGTACATGCCCAGTGCGTATAATATGACAAAGAAATAACGACCCTCTTCAGGTCGTCAATTTAATGAACGCCCCCACACACGGGCGCTAATTAGTGATAACATGTGAACATTTAACTATTCGTGACAGAATTACATAGATAATGGAAATAACGACATGAACCATGCCTTCAAATTGAAATATGACGCCCCTGACTAAGGTGATATTTAATGAATTGAAGTCTTGAGCTAAGTCGTCATTTACATAATAGCTGAAATTAAGAATTTTTACAGATCTTAATATATATATAGACCCTAGATATAACGACTGAATGAACAGTCGTTATATATTAAACTAGCGACCCTGCCCAGGGCGCTATTTCATGAAATGAGGACTTGATCCTAGACGCTATTTTTCGTAGTTTTCTATAACCCTTGACAGTGGGTTATTTATATAGGTACTATATTCCATTCCGTGAGTATAGTCCCACGTTTCACGATGTTTTATCGATTGCCCCTTAACTCTTGGTGACATATGAGCCCTCCGTTGAACATTCCGTTCCTTCGGACTGGTAAGTTAGTCATTGGGACCTCCGTAAGACTCCTCGTAGCCTTGGATTCCCTCAAGGCCGATTGAGCAGGTTATACCACTAAAACCTATGACATTTTGATTCCCATGTCACTCTAAAGAGACATGGTAAACCGACCCTCGTGGTATGCTACCTAGCTGTCATGAGAATGATTCTTTAAATAATGGAATGGGGAAACCATGCCATCTATCTTGGAATATGTATCTTTATGGAGATACCAATTCTTTCTACCTTATCATGTTCAAATAACTAGCATCCATGTACATATGGACGCTTATTCTTAATGTCATGGCACCCACTAGGGAGCCAATCACACCTAGTTTTACGTGAGTATCGTGATTATATCGTTTGACCGTAGTATGTCCTTCCATGAAATTTTTATCCTTATGATTCTATTCCACAAGATCTACCTTATATTCCTATAAAGGTTCATTCCATTGAAATTCTATATTGGCTATAACTAAAGTGGATGTCGAAATACATGATTCAATGCTGGCGCATATAGGACCCGATCTGGTTCTGGGAGCAGCACCCGAAAGTACTTGTGCCCATGTGAGCTATTATTGATCACAGTGTGGCATTGCATCGAAGTGCATGACTTGCTTGTATGAACATTTTCACAAACTCTTGTACTTATTCTTGACTTGAAGTGACTTGACATGCGTGGCCCGGAAGGGTATTTACTTTCTTGCTTGACAATATGATAGCCAATTCTTGACATGACTCGCTAAACGTATATGCTCGTCTATCTTGATATGATTACATGAAATTATGGATATCTTGCTAGTCCATTCCAAGTTTTCTCTTGCTATATATATTCTTTCTATTGTCGTTTCCTGCGAACATGCATAGCTTTACTTGCATTCCATACAACATGTAATTTACTTAAAGCAAGCTAGCACTTGAGATATAATTCCTACTGAGCGTTCGCTCACCTAGTGTTTTCCCTATTTTTTTCAGGTAAGTCCGATGACGAGACACAATCGGATGGGGATAACAATGAGTGAAGAGTTTAGAGCCATTCCAACCGTCCAAGCAATTACCTAGTCTTGTCTTTTCTATCTTTATTGAGTCAACCATTGTACTTTATTTTTTTAGTCCTAGTACTTTCACTAAGTGGTTGTAATAGAAGTACTTAAAGGTTTATGATTAATAAAGGGCTTGGTTATTGTTACTTTTGCGCACTCTGTCTTTGTGTCGAATACACTAACGCTCTGATTGACATGATCGATATATAAACTCGTCACGCACTCCGGGTTCCTTCCGCGCTCGGGGCGTGACACTCCATCCCTGTGGAGGGTGCCCAGTCCACTCAATCCCTTCCTCCACCTTCTGCCAATTCTATTCTCCAAATGATGGCCTAGTTGGATTCGGCCCAACTTTAGGCTATTTATCAGGCCATGCAGGGGCCCAACACCCCACCTCCCACGATTACGCAAGGCTTATCTAATACTTCCATTGCTAAGCCTAGGGTTGATGGGTTCGCCATCCAGTCCAGCCCAATTGACCTTACTCCGGTCCAGCCCAGGGCCATCAGATTTCCACTTTGGAAGCGGGCCAGTCTTTTGGGTCGGCCCATCAATCTATTTACAAGGGAAAGACCATTCTCCCTTCTTCAATCCAAGCGGATTCTTATCAGGCTATTCCATCGGTGCCACAAGTTCTTGTCGACCCATCTAATTTCATGCGCCCTTAGCAAGGGGCGGCCCAAGTCCATGCCAATATGGGTCTCTCTTCGGCCCAATATCCTTCTTGTGGGCCTCCTCCTCCTCTTCCTTCTGTTTTTCCTTCTGCTCCTCAGATTCAACCTCCTTCCTTCACTATCCCTACTCCATCTAGGGGGTAGGAGTTGTTAGATAAATGGGCCGCCATGCAACAACAACTTGACTTCCTCCAGAAGCTGGTTGGCACACAATCCTTGGTAGATGTTCCGGTTCCAAGATTTTAAAATATTCGATTCCCCCCACAATCCGAGCTTTCCAATTATCGCAAGTATGACGGAAACGGCAATCCCTTCATCCATGTGAGGGACTTTTTATATGAATCGGCCCAGTTTCAGTATGATGATCGCCTTATGGCATATTTATTCCGCCGATCATTAGATGGGGTTGCACTTGAATGGTTTTACTCTCTACCACTGGAAGATGCCGAGAGTTTCAAGATAGTGAAGGATAAGTTTATTCAGAGGTTTCAAGATAGGGTCGGCCTGGAATACTCTTTCACAGACTTGGTGGCCGAGAAAATGAAGCCAGACGAGGAGTTCGCTACTTATGCCGATAGATGGAGGCAGATGGCCGCCAGGGTGCTAGGCCATATTCCGGAGGAAGAAAAGGTCAAACTGTTGATTTCCAATGCTACTCCGACCTTCCGCAACATTCTGGCAATGAATGACATAGCAAATATGCACCAACTGTATAGCCGGGCGCGGTTCATTCAGACACAATTGAAGGACTCCCCAATCCACTCACTCTTTGAGGCCCAAAAGCCCAAATATCATAAGAAATCTCAAGGGCCTGTCACCGAGGGGGTCCAAACCAATGAGTAGGTGCAAGCCGTTGACTTCCCCTTCCAATCTGCACCTTTTCGCTTTCCACAAAACCCCCGCACTCCTTAATTTCCCTCACCACAAAACACTCAACCCACCTTCTCCATTCCTCAAAACCCTCCACCTACCTTCGCCGCTCCTCAAAACACCTTCCCCGCTCCGCAACAACCTCCACAACCTCCGCAATACCACAATGTCCCTCCACCCAACGGCTACACCAACAACAACAATAAGCGCCCGGGTCCGAAGAGAGCACAGTACCCTCCTTTGCCTGAGTCCCTCACAGACATATTCTTTGCTCTCATGTCCATTAATGCCATTCAACTTCCTCCGAAATGGCTCGTCTGGAATCCGACTGTTGATCAGACAAAGTACTGTATGTTCCACAGGCAGCCGGGGCATACCATTGAAGGATGTTTTTAGTTTAGAGATTTGGTCTATGACCTGCATGAAGGACACAAGATTGATTGGGCCGAGATGCACAAGGCCATTATAGAAATATAAGAGAAGAGAAGACAAGCGCCGAGGCAGCAAGTGCAGCAACAATAGGCACCGCCACTGCAGCAGCAGCCACTACAGCAACAACCGCAGCCGGTCCAAGACTTGGGGATCCATCAGAACCCCATGCCGAATCATCCTCCCGCTCCACAGCCTCAGCCGCCTGTGGCACCGGCTCAGGTTAACCTTGTTCAACCCCCGGCTCCCGATGCTTGGTGGTCTTATGATGATGACGGTTCAGTACAACAAGTCTTGGCCCTCCACCACAACTACCGCGCCTCTTCCACTCCCACCATCCTTACGGCCATATATCAAAACTCTCCTCCACCTGCTATATCACTCATCCTTTCATCCACTACCCCTTTTCCCTCCACTTCATCACCAACCTCTCGCCCATTGCTCGTCACCCCCGCTACCATCACTACGACTAGCCCTCCGCCCATGCCTCCGCTTACCTTTACACCTCCACCTCCGCCTGCGCCCATCATCACCACGCCCACAATTAACCCTTCGCCTATTATCCTCTCACCACAACCCGTAATCTCCACTCCCATTCCCATTATTTCCACCGCACCCTCTTTCATGCCACTCATCCATCCCATCAGGCCCATTATACCGTCATCAGGTGCCGTGCTGGCACAGAACCTCGCCCTGTGGAGCGGGCGTTTGTTTCATCGCAATTATGCTTCTACTTCCAATCCCCAGCCTTCTCAACCGGCTGCCAATCAAGAAGAGACTGAGCCACTACCGGGTACCCAATATGATTTGTTACATCACTTGGACCGAGTGCCCGCCAAAATATCTGTGCTGGAGCTTATAAAAAGATCTACCCTTTACCAAGATGCACTAAGGAATTTTGTTCAGAAGGTGATGGTTAGTGAAGATGTGGTAGTTGATAGTTTACCTACAACATTGGCTACTATTTGCAAAGGACCAGCAATCACATTCTCCGAGAATGAGCTAGCACCTCCGGAAGCTCGGCATATGCCGCTTTGTATTACTATTATTTTGAACAAAGTCAGTGTGAATGTAGCATTAGTTGACACAGGGGCATCTATTAATGTTTGCCCGCTCAGCACTCTTAGGACCTGCAATTTATCCGAAGAACTTCTACGGCCTACCCCGACTACCATAGCAGCTTATGATAACTCACGGAGAGCATGTCACGGGGTTGTCACCATTCAGGCTGAGCTTGGGCCTCTTACTATGCCCATTAAATTTTATGTGCTGGACATCGACCCTATGTTCAAGGCTATCTTGGGTCGTCCATGGATTGATACTCTTAGCGCCGTGCCATCCACTACTCATTAGTGCCTCAAATTCCCCTTTCAAGTGAGGGTGGTTAAGGTGAAAAGCTTGTCCACGGTCCAGTCAGTAAAGGCTATATCGAAGAAAATTTTGCCTACTCTGTGGCCCAGTACTCGGCCAGTTATTTCTGTGTTAGATCTGGACTTTCCATGGGCTTATGCACCACGCATGCCAGTCACTACACTCGTCAACATTAAAGTGAAGCCCCAGATCCGAGATTCCAAGGGCTGGTATATTATATTAAAATTAGGCAATCAACCGGGGAGACGCCTCGGTGCACAATTACAAGGGCTGACCAAACCGGTCCCTAAAGGAAACAAAATGAGCATAAGGGGTCTCGGTTACCGAGAGTCCGCATTATCAATTTTGGGTGACTCAGGGTCACTTCCCTGGGATTACAGCCAGCATTTCATAAAAGGACCTCTCCATCTAGGTACATTGAATCCACCGTCAACATAGTCCGAAAAGAAAACCACAGCTTGCACAGTTGCCAGTCCGCCTCTACTACCGAAGGGGCCAGTTGATGATATGCTCGACTACAGCCGAGCATTTGCCAGGATGTTCCTCAAAGAAGATTATTGCCAAAAGAATCAGGAAGTACGGCTTGTGCAGTGGAAGCTGAAGAAGCCAGCTGATCATCCACGGGAAAAGGGGAGCTCACCCACTATCTTTACTTGGTCTCCCTCCCGTCTTATGTCTCTCTTCCAGCAGCTAGAATCCATACCTCATTCACCTCCGATCATGATCGATCCGTATTTCACGGAACTGCCAACCGAGGTGTTGATTATACCTTATGCATGTGGGCAATGCCCATCCATTGATCTCTCCACTATGTGGACCCCCTCCTCTAATCTTTCTAAAATGTAGTTCTCCTCTTCCGATCCATTTTTTGATGTCTTGTTCCCATCTCTCTTCCCTCTCCAACTTCCTCCTCCACCATCCTCTTCATCTTGCTACATGATCTCCACTGATCTCCAAAAAAAAAAATGTCAAATTTGAAACAGAGATTTCGGTGGAAGATTACGCTATCTTGTCTCCGTCCTCCTCCCAGGGGCACGAGTCCCCTGCTCCTTCCTTCCCATTAGATTTCCTTTCTCCTAGGTTAGACGTAGGGTCCGTCGAGTCTAGGAAAGTCGAGTCTGTTAGATCTAGAGAAGTAGGGTCTTGTTCTAGGTCATCCAACCCTTCCACGCTTGAGCCGCGCCCGCTTGCGTGTCATTCCAAATCCATTCCTGATAAGTTCTTGCAGGATCTTGCTCAGCGGTGTCACGCTCTTCTGAAGTGTCCGGAGTTCATAGCTACGGCGATTGTGATAGAAGATGATGAGGAATCAGAAGGGGTGTTGAGCGACGACAGACTAGGTGTATATGAAGTCCTGGATGAAAAGGACCCGGTCGATGATGAGGACAACAATGTAGATGACACCGTCTACCTGTATGCGCAAGGAATAAAGAGGTTCGACGAGCCATTGTCGGCGGTGGATGAACCTACAAAGGAAATAAATCTTGGAATCGAAGAAGACCCAATGCCCATTATCATTGCTGCTAATCTCCCTTCGCAAGTAGAAGAAGATTTAATCAAGGTTCTAAGGGAGTACATCGATTATTTTGCTTGATCTTATGAGGACATGCCGGGTCTTGACCCCTCTTTAGTGGAACATTGACTCGTACTTAAACCAGGGGCAACACCCGTGAAACAATGGTCAAGAAGATTTCACCCCCACATGGCCTTAAGGATTAAGGAAGAGGTCGACAAGTTGTACAAGGCCAAGTTTATCAGAGTTGTCTTATATCCCCAATGGGTGGCGAATATCATCCTTGTCATCAAGAAGGATGGAAAAGTGCGCATTTGTATTGATTTCAGGGATCTTAACAAAGCATGTCCCAAGGATGATTTCCCGCTGCCTCACATAGATGTCTTGGTGGACAACACTGTCGGGTATGAAGCTTTATCATTCATGGATGGTTATTTAGGATATAACCAGATCCGTCTCGCTCCCGAGGATCAAGAGAAAACCTCTTTCACCATGCCCTGGGGCACGTATTGCTATGTGGTCATGCCGTTTGGTCTGAAGAACGCGGGGGCCACTTATCAAAGGGCAATGATGGCTATGTTCCATGATATGATGCACATCTATATGGAAGCTTATGTGGATGACATCTTGGTGAAGTCGAGAACCAAGGAAGAACACCCCTCTATTCTAGCTAAGGTGCTCTAAAGAGCTAGGGAGTATAAGTTAAAAATGAATCCAAAGAAGTGTATTTTCGGAGTCTCTTCGGGAAGTTGTTAGGCTTTATAGTTAGCAAACGGAGGATTCAGATTGATCCTAATAAAGCAAAGGCCGTCATGGATATACCTCCGCCTAAGAACATCACGGAGCTCCGAGGATTGATTGGTAGATTGTAATTCATCAGAAGATTCATATCCCAACATTCTCAGAGGTGCCACCCGTTTTATGAATTGCTAAAGGCGGGGGACAAGTTTGAATGGAATCAAGATTGTCAAAAGACCTATCAGGACTTAATGGAATATTTGGCCAATCCCCGGTTCTGCAACCTCCTGTCCCTGGGAAACCCCTAATCCTATACATTTCTGTCATTGAGGACTCCCTAGGGGCGGTTTTAGCACAAGTAGACAATGAAGGCAAAGAGCGGGCAGCTTGTTACCTCTCCAGGTTGTTTAACCCGGCCGAGGCCAAATACACCGCTATAGAGAAGACTTGTGCTGCCTTAGTGTGGGTAGCTCAGAAACTGAAACACTATTTTCTAGCCCACCCAGTTGGGTTGATCTCTAGAATGGACCCGATTCGCTATCTCTTAGAAAAGTTCATCCTTTCTAGTAGGTTAGCTCACTGGCAGAGCTTCCTCTCTCAGTTTAATATCACATTCGTCGTTCAGAAGGCAATCAAAGGATATGCCATCGCTGAGCATCTTGCCCATCTTCCTATCCCCTGCGCAGACTCTATTCAGGATGATTTCCCTGATGAGCATCTCTCTATCCTTACTCATCATCCCTTTTGGTCTCTGCACTTTGATGGTGGGCTCAATTCTCAAGGCCGAGAGATAGGTGCTATCCTGCTCACTCCGGAAGGGGTGACAATTCCCTTTGCTTATCAGCTTCGATTTCCTGCCACCAACAACATCGCCGAGTATGAGGCTCTCTTAGCCGGATTGAAGCACGCCTACCTCTTAGGCGCGTGCTACCTAAATATCATTGGAGACTCTTAGCTCGTTCTGCGGCAGGTTCTGTCCACTTATCGCACTCATGACCCGAAGCTCAAGCCATATCAAGATTTGGTCATGCTCCTAGCTAGACAGTTCCGCAAGTTGATCTACATCCATACTCCTCGATCTCAGAACATTCTCGCTGATGCGTTGGCGTCACTTGCTTCCTCTTTATCTTTCCCTCTCAGTCGAAGTACTGAGACTATAGTCGTTCAGAGATTGGACGCACCCTCTCTTCAGGATCCTTGGTACCACAACCTTAGGAAGACTGTAGAGGCTAGGGTTGAGAAGGAAGTATCTTTAACGGAATTAGAAGAGATCCTGGAAGAAGAAAAATTGCCATGGTATCATGAAATTGAGTTGTATTGCAAAGATGGATCGTTCCCTGAAGGGGCAAATGCCGAACATCGTAAGGCTATTAGAAGAGCCGCCTCAAGGTACACTATCATTGCTAGAGAATTATACAAGCGCGCTCTCAATGAAATGCTCATGAGATGTCTAGATGATGACGAAGCTTGGAAGGTGGCTGAAGCAGACCATTATAGTGAGTATGGAGGTCATGTTAATGGCCAGGCTCTAGCTAAGAAAATCCTTAGGAAGGGTTACTATTGGCCCACTCTAGAGGAAGATTGCTCCCTCTATGTTCGGAGGTGTCTCAAATGCCAACTCCACGCTGATAAAATCCATGCTCCAGCTTCATCCTTACATCCTCTTTCTGCTCCTTGGCCATTCTCCATGTGGGCTTTCGACGTTGTCGGCCCGCTCGGTGATCCTAACTCTGAAACTAAGCAAAAATCCTTCATCCTTACCGCCATGGAGTACTTCACCAAGTGGGCCGAAGCGGAAGCATATGCGGAAATCAAAGCAACAACGATGTGTCGCATTATCATGAAGAATATCATCTCGCAGTTCGGAGTGCCAAGCAGCATCGTCACCGATAATGGACCCCAGTTCATCTCTCAAGAGCTCAAGGACTTATGTAAGAAGTTCAATATTGTATTACATCATTCATCTCTATATTATCCTCAGGGCAATGGCCAAGCCGATACTACTAATAAAATCCTTCTAAAAATCATAAAGAAAACATGCGAATCTCACAAATTTTCTGATTGGCCTGAAAGGTTAGTGGAAGCTCTATGGGCTTACCGCACCTCCGTCCGTACTTTCATGGGGTAAACCCCCTATGCTCTCACCTACGGGATGGAGGCGGTGCTCCCATATGAGATCTTGGTCCCTTCCCTAAGGGTACAGCTCGATAAGAAACTTAATCTCGATGAACGTCGAGAGGCGTTGCTCGTTCAATTGGAACTCTTAGATGAGAAGAGGATGAATGCGGCTGATCACGTGTCCGTTTATCAAAAGAGAGTTCCGCGTTATTTTCAAAAGAAGGTAATCGAATGCAAATTTCAAGTAGGAGATATGGTTTTGAAACGCAAATTCATCAGATCCAGAGGTCCTAGGTCCAAATTGCAACCAAACTGGGAAGGTCCGTTCATCGTTAGAGAAGCTTATCCAGGGAACGCGTATCGCTTAGTCAACGCATAAGGTGAGGAGCTCGCTCACACTTGGAATGGGTTGTATCTTAAGCGCTTTTATCCCTAGAGTCAGGCTAATAAAACCTGCTAGCAAGGAGTCCCTTCTTCGATCACGAAGGAGGACCCCGAGGTCGGCAAATCACACACTTCACGACATCCCTGGTCGGGTTCCCCAGTTATGTAAACACCGTTTTCTCCTTGGCCATGTCCGGGGTAAGTCAAAGTCCCTGTCCGTTTCTCTCCTCGGCTGAATCTGGGGGCAAGAGGTAAATAAGGGGGCGATGACTAATCTAGACACCTTGATGAGAGGAGGTCTCAAATAGGGGCAGTCCGTTATGACCTTAGTCCATAAAAAAGAGCATTTTGAAAAAGAAAAAGTGGAGCAACAATCGCAAAAGAAAACAAGATTTATCTCACAAAAGTCCATATCTCAAAGACCATAAGCTCCACGAAAATATAGGACTAGGCATGGCAAGAGTGGCAGTACAGTTTCCCCGCGGGACGTCATGAGCCCGGTCGTATGCGTGCCTAGGATGGATAAAGGTTCGATGACGGACATAAAGCCCCGGCTCAACAGACCAAGTCTCTGAAAGGGTCGTCATGAGAAGGACTCAAGCTCTAAAACCTCTATACCTGGTCTAAGCTTACCCCTTGTTTCTATTTCCTTTTTAGGACTAGACAGTACCATGGGTATGGCCTTGGTAGAATCACCGTTATGCAAATTAGCCCCGGTCAAGGACTATCATCTCATAAGCACGCCAACCTCAGGAGATTCCGAGTGGGACACGTAGGGCCCTTATTGCTGGGACAAAATTGGTTTCAAAATCAAAAAAAAATCATATATTTCAAAATCCAAAGAAATCATATATTTCAAAATCTAAAAAAATCATATATTTCAAAATCCAAAGAAATCATATATTTCAAAATCCAAAAAAAATCATATATTCAAAATTAAAAAAAAATCATATATTTCAAAATCACAAAAAATCATATATTTCAAAATCCAAAGAAATCATATATTTCAAAATCCAAAAAAAATCATATATTTCAAAATCTAAAAAAAATCATATATTTCAAAATCTAAAAAAAATCATATATTCAAAATCCAAAAAAATCATATATTCAAAAGCTAAAAAAATCATATATTTTAAAATCCAAAGAAATCATATATTTCAAAATCTAAAAAAATCATATATTTTAAAAATCTAAAAAAATCATATATTTCAAAAACCACAAAAATCATATATTTCAAAATCTCACAAAAAATCAAATATCTTCAAAAAATACAAAATACCATCATCTTGCATTGCATGCATTGCACTTTTTCTCATTATATTTCTGCCTATTTAATAAGGCTCCACCCCTTGACCAAATATCAAGAGCTGGTCACTATCTAACTTGCTTCAGGTAAGGGGTTGAGTCTAAGAACAGATAAAACTTGTTTTTATCTAAGTGTGTGCAGAATGTAGGTTCAAGTGCTCAGGATTCAAAGCTCACAAATTTGCAGTTTCTGGCTCTCCAGCGGTCTAATATTAGACCACCAAATCCCTCTCGCGGCCCATCGTTTGACCGCCAATCTCTCCCGAAGGCTGAAAAACCCCAAATCTCAGTAAAATATCTGTAGCGCTCTTATCATGGACCGCTAAAAGGCTCTAGCGGCCCATGGTTTGACAGCTAATCTCTCCCGAAGAATAGTGAACTCTCAGTTTTCTCTGAGTCCCTTCTTCTGGCGGATTATCGTGGAACCGCTAGACTATTCTAGCGACCCTATAATAGACCGCCATGTCAGTCAGAAAACCCTATTTTTAGGAGATTTAAGCCCAATCAAGCAATCAATTCCACATCCATTCAGAATCAAAGCTTTTATTTCATTTAACTAAGCTTAATGAACATTCTTGGGTTGATAATTTTCAATACATCAAAAATAAGGCCCAAATTACATTTAATTTCTCGTCTGCACGAGGCCAGATCTTGTGTAATTCTTTTACATAAGCGCAGTATCCCTCTTCATCTTCTGCCACATCTGCTTGCCAAACGCGCACCAGGCTGATTTCCCACATGGTCAGAGCATTCCGGACTACTCGCTCATCCTCCTCGGTCCCTATCTTCCTAGCTTGAAGGGGAGAGAGATATGATAGTGCAGGAACCATGGTTCGGGGTAGCCCAACCTGAAGATAGCACCGGTGCGGGTTGTAGATCGCCATGGTAGTGTTCCCCACTAGCTGCAAGTCTAGGCCTGGTCGCCGAGGAACTCTAAGGAATGGTGCTTCGAAGAACTCTTGGCCGCATCATGAACTTGTCAATTGGCAATGTGTTTAGGAAGAGGCGCCAATCATCTCTTGTTTTCTTGTCCGCAACTCGGTACTTAACCTGTGAAGAGAATCTAAAAGTGCCTCCTATATAGAAGAGTGGGTGGCTCCCGAATATCCGGCTAGCTGAAGGCAAATCTTCCTTGGGTAAAAACTGTTGAGTTCTGGTTTTGATGATTGTTGGCGTTATGGTTTTGATGATAACTAATCTTAATGTGTGATTGAGTGATGATAACTAAACTTATGGTTGATTGCACATGTTCTTGTTAACTGTGTACATTCATGTTTAAATATGATTGAGATGGCAAATGGCAACGGTACATGCTTGTTCTGTTATCTTGGCTGTTTTTACAGAACTGAATGAAGCCCACCTGTAAAAATAGCGGTCGACCGGATTTTCCAGCAGCCCAACATCTACAGGAATTCTCATAACGGTCGACCGCCAACCTCCACCGGTCGACCGCCAGCCCCGAAGCCTTCATTGTTGACTTTCTTGTTCCAACTCGTGGAGAGATTCGTTGGCACAAATTTTTAAGCCCATTTCCCCTAATCAAGGAGGATTTTGTGGATCTGGTCTGGGGCTTGTCCAGGACCATTCAAGGGTTATAAAACATCTCATTTGGAGTCAAAAACCCTAACCATCCAAGATATCCAAGGGGAGGCTGTCCAAGGAGAAAGAAGAGGGTACTGTAGCTCCATGAACAGTATCTCATGCAGCAAGTTCTTCATCTATCTACAAGCCATTCAAGGTACTTCTCAAGCCAACAAACATCTATGAAGTGAAGAATCAAGCAACCAACAAGGAGAGATCAAGGGTAAGGTTATCAAGAAGCAAGCAAGGGTTTCAAGAAGAGATCAAAGGAAGGTTATCCAAGTGAAGAAGGAAGAGTCTTGTAGCCGTGAACAGTACTCCGTGCAGCAACTCTACATCCACGCCAAGGCCATTCAAGCTTAATCTGAAGCAATTCAAGTGAAGCAGGAAGCATCGTTCCAATCTCTACATCATACACTCAGTGGAAGCCAAATCAGGAGTCTTCTAAACTGTGTTTCATTATCCTTTTGCTTTGGGCTTTATGCTTGTGTTCTTTATAATCTGCAAACATTCGTGTGTGTGTATGGATCGCTTTGGATCTGTGGTCGTGTGTTCCATTCGTGTGTGTGTATATCTTCTTAGATCTGCGTATGTGTGTGTGGTTTTATCCAGGTCTTAGTGTTTGTGTGTGGAGAGTGTTGCATCTATCGCAGCAAGTGTGTGTTTTATTGATCCGGTTGTTGGATCGTGTTGGAGACCTCATCTCCGTGTGTGTGTGTGTGTGTTGGGGAGTGTGCCCGTGTGTGTGGGCAAGCGTCATCCTGCGTGTGTGTTTGGAGCGTCATCTCCGTTTGGAGATTTATCCCCGAGTGAAGCCTCACCGGGTTTGGTGAGGGGTGGATGTAGGATTACCATCGTTGCATCCAAACCACCTTAAAAATCACTGTGCAATGTGGTTTGAATTGTGTGGTTTGATCCATTTCCTCTACCTCCATTCTACATGAGTGTTAGTGTAAATTGTTGTTCTAGATTTATCTACGTATATCTTGCATAATCTATATCTTATCTTATAAAGTTTGATAAATCAAATTTGTGTACAAATAGTTTTGAATCTCTTAACTAGCATTCTATCACATATTTCAAAAAGGGTAAAAGTTTTCGTAAAAATTGTAAACACCCAATTCACCCCCCTCTTGGGTGTCATTGATCACGGGACTTCAAAAACTTTATTCTCACTCCCATCCAACATTCAAGGACGATCATGGAACCAAAGAGAGGTCCTCCTAGGCAAGCTGAGCTAAGCCCTTCATAGAGGTATGAAAGGACCGCTTGGGAAATAGATAAACCCCGCCATGACCCACTGATGATACTGAGGTTTTGGATGTCTAGAAGGTGGTTGGTGGTGGTGAAAAGGAAGACCCCACACAAGCAAACCTAGGTAGCTTTGGCTATGGCTTCAAATCTCCCGCTCTTATTTTTACAATAGGCGGTAATCCATTGAGCCATGGGTATCAAATGAATGTGGCGTGGGCTGATCATTGTCCTAACATCCTTTGGGTTGTGTATGAAATCCCCTAGAATGAGAGAAGGGTCTATAGGCTCAACCGTGTGACACACTAAATCCTCATCCCCCACCTTAGTCTTACGGAGGGCTAGGAAGGTTTCTACCTCTTCTAATAGGATAGTGGCTTCAAAGGATGGGAAGAGGAATGTGTGTGTTTGTGGATGCCACAATTCCACAAGGGCTGAAATACTAGGCCAATCATATGAGAGTTTTTGGAATTTTTTGGCCAAGACTAACAAGGGTTGAAGGTGCCATGCCCTAAGGATTGAGAGGACTTCTAAAGGAAGCTCTTTTATCATGGGAGCCACCCACTTCAAGTTGGAGTAACACCTTGGGCCAGGAAGAAGCTAGAGGAAAAGGAAAAAAGAAGAGGAAGATCATGAGAAGAATGAAAAGTGCAGAAATTAATAAATCTTTGAATCAATTGTCACTTACCTCTCTTGAAGAACTTGAGCTTAGATCCTTGGGGATGGAGGTTAGCCTCTGTAGCTCCCCATGTTTTTTTCTAGCTGCTTTAGGTCCAGTGTAGACCCTCTCCTCCATGGCACTAGCTTCAAAACTCCTTTTCATGGTGTTTTTTTGAGTGTTTTGATGGAATTTCTGAACTTGTAGCAGAGAATTGGTGAGAGCTGCGAATTTAGAGCTTGTTCCAATTTATAGAGGCTTGATTTTAGTGTTGGAGTGTTAGGATTTGGGTTGGGTAGCTTTATCCTAAGTTTAAGAGAGTTCTAGTGCAGATTAAGGCTCCTTTTCCCTGAGTTCAGACTCTCACGGGAGAGTCCTTCTCGGATTGTCTCAGTTTCTGCACTAGCGGTCTATCGTAAGACCGCCAGAGCCTTCTGGCGCCCTAATGTTGGACCGTCACTTCCCTTCATTCACCACATTCTCTCTAACATTCTAGCGGCCGAAGGTACAACCGCTAAATCACCCTGGAGGTTCTAACTTAGACCGTTTCATGGTTTTCTGCAGGTTTTAGATAACTCTTTCTGCTCTCCTTTTATCAAACCTGCCGTGCTCTCTCTCTCCGTCTCTCACTCTGTCCTCCTGTCTGCATGCCACATACATTGAAGCATTCACATCATCCACATTCACATTTTTACAAACAAAATAAAAACAACAAAAAGATTTTCATTCCATTATCAAATGTCATGTACAAGTGTGCGTCGAAAAACAAGAAGAGCAAAACAAGTCACTCGGCCGGTCTGTCTTCCGGGCTATCGCTGTCACCGGTACCCTCGTGCCGCTTCACTGGGGGCTCCATAACGCTGCTCTCCTCCTCACGTCCTCGTCTCTAGTCTGCCTCCTCGTTCCTCTGGCGGTCGGAGGAGATGGTGGAGTAGCCTCGGACTCCACTGCTCTGTGCAACACTCTGGCTCCTACTACTAGTCTCTGACTTATTCCCCAGAAGTCAAAGGGCCTCCTTCATGCCCGAGATCACGCCCTTCATCTCAATGGTCTGCACTCGGAACTGATCCCGCTCGTCCCTTAGTCGCGCGACATCAGCTCTAAGTCGCTCCATCTCCGCCTCGTCTGCTCGATGGCTCTCTCTCTGCTCGGACTCGCTCGGTCGGTCTCGGCCAAAGCACGCTCAGCCTCGGCCACCGCTGCGATCAGCTCTCTCGCCTGCATGAGCATTCATCATAGTCAGTCAAAATATTTGCATAATCATAAGCATTTAAGTCTAAGGGAACTCGGTTGGTTTTGCTTACCCTCTCCGCAAGAGTGGCCTCCGCCTCTTCAGCCCGGGCGACCGCCGGAGCAAAATCAGCATCCCGCTCTGCCCTGCCTCCCGCAGGCTATGATGAAGAAGATGGAGTGTCCGGTCCCACCCTCTGTGCTCCCTCAGCTCTCTGCATTTAGAGGTCAAGGTCAGTCAAGTTGCATAAGCATAAGCATAGGCATTAAAGTCCAAGATTTAGGAAGCTTACTAGAAGCTCCAGCACTGCCTTGTACTCATCTCACTGCTAGATCGTCGCATGTAAGAGCCCCTGGAGCTCCACAATGCGTCACTATTTAGAAATCATACCGTTCATCGGATGCCGCGAAAATGCCTGGTCTCCGTATCTGTGGGCATAAGCCTTGATGCGGGATGGACACGGGAGACGACACTATTAGGTGCCACCCTCGGACTCTAGATGAAGACGCGACCAGCAGCACACACCAGGGAGACACTAAGCCCGACACTACGAGCTCCTAGTGGCAAAACGTCGCTAACAGAAGTGGAAGCTCACTCGTCCTCCCAAGCGAGGGAAAGCGCGGACCGTGCGCGGTTAAGGAACCGGCGGTTAGTCCGACTCAACTTCCGGACTCGGATCGAGTCGCGGGACGGGTCACACTCACTCTCACAGCGGTGACATGGACACATGGGCTAGTACCTACACTCTCGGCAGTGGCAAAAGACCGTATACTAGCTAAGCAAATGAATGCCAAGAGGTTCAGACCATTACCTCCACGCACCCGGCGTGGCGAAGACAACCCCGGCCGAATTACGGATCCCCGGTTAAACAATTTTACAACAGTACAATGTTTTGACCCACTCCACGCAGGGAGGTAAAAGGTCACATGTGGGATCCGGGAATCACGCAAATTGGGTTGACGGGCAGCATCTTGATGTCGCCCGGCGGTGCCAAACTCCGCGTTTTCGTGCTTTCCGAACGGCGGGTTCTGCGGGCCCGTGGGGCCCACGGATGGCGCTGTCCTCCGGATCTGTGGGGGTGGGACCCACTATGATGGTGACCCCTGGTGGCGCGCCTCCACGGACGGTGGTCGGCCGGGAACACCAATCGGGGGTCGATCGGTCCCGATCTCTAAGCTTTGAAGTTGCTGTCCACGAGCTGAGGTTGCTGTTTTAGCAGCGTGCGCTCCGGCGAAAACGGCCTCTGCGATCAGCCCCGTCGTCGGAATGCGATGAAACCAGCGCCGTTGGAAAGAAGATTCAAAATCCTTAAACCTAGGGCCAGTGGAATCTTCTGAACCTCTGCGGACCTGGGCTTTAACTATTTTTCAATCCTCTGTTGCACAGCTCCCGAAATATCAGATCAGCACACGAGTTTCCTGTAAATGGCCATTGACCGCCTGCTTCCCGTTGGAATCAGGCTTCGAGCTTTTCTTCAAAGTTGTAGGGAATCAAACCACGAAACGGTGAAAAATTTTGGAATTGGATTTGGAGGTAATGGCGATTTGATATGATTTTGGGAGTGACTAGTGGCCGGATCTGGAACAGGTGGACAGAACTGGAGATGGGACTGAGAACGATTTTTAGAAAACAGGAAATGGATGAACCAAAAATTGAGAAACATTGTGGATTAAGGGGTGGATGGTTGGAATCTCCAGTAAAATTGGGCGAACCAAAATAAATCAAAAAATGGACCTAAGACATGAAACTCAGGGCGGGGATGAATCTGGACAGAACTCTGGCAGAACCAAAATGGAAGAGTGGACAAAAATCAAAAAATATGAAACGAGATCTGAATGGAAAACCAAAATTTGTGGGATGTCCTTGACACCTCTGGAACACCCAATAAAATCCCCAGATCTATCTGAGCTCGGGGCTGAGACAGGAAATTCGTCGAAGCTCCTATGGTACTGCGCGGGCAGAACTCCGTTGATGGCGATGGCGGTGCGGTGGCGGCTCGTGGCGGCGGCGGCGGCGACCGGAACTGATAGGGTGGAGTCTCACAACCAGAAGGAAGCCTTCACAGCTTCAAGGGGGAGAGGGAGAGGAGAAATGGGTGCACCAAGGCTGGAGCTTCAAGCTTTTCTTCAATTCAAATGGCATTAATTCATGAAAATAGGAAAATACAAGCATATATAGGTCACCCATCTAATCCATCCTCCACCGTTGGATCTTGGGGTTAGGGATGGATGGCTAGGATGAAGTTTGAACAAAATACAACAAAAATATTAAACAAATGGGGAGGGGGGCGCACCTTGACCAAGGGGGGGACATGGTAGGTGGGTTTGGTTGGAAATATTGACCATTTTGGTCCCTTGTCCCCCATGTGGACAATTGACTAGTCCAAGGCTTCTAGATGTCCACCTTGGATTTTGACCAACCCCACAAGGCTGATATGGACCAATGGGAGGGGGCCTGGGGGTCCCATGGGGCCCAGGGGTCCCATTTTACAAATAAGCCCCTCGTACACTCATAATTGCAAACCGTATAAAATGAAATAAACACACCTTACACACAAATAAAGTCTAATTAAATATGAAAAATGGGGAGACTCAAGGCGGCGTCTCCAGGCTGTCTCCGAGCCAGATGGATGCTGAGGTGGCTCGAGTCGTGCTCCGTGTGCGGTACCGGTGGCTCGGCGTGTCGCGCCGCTCAACTGCTCGGGTGTCCGCACCAATTCTCCCCGGGTGGGAGAAACTCGACCCTGTCGAGTAAGGGTCTGCATCGCTCCTGTATCGCTCCAGAAGGTCCGGATCGATCCGCTGTAACTCGCCATGTGTGATCCATGTGTCCTCAGTAGCGGGCCGTCCTCTCCATCGCACTAGGTAGCGCGGGTAAGATCCACTCCTGGTAACTGTCACTTGCTCATCCAGTATACGATCTATATGCTCACGCTGCCGTGAAAAAGGGGATGGAGGTGGAAGTGGACACTCAGGTGTGGGATCACTCTCAAGGGGAGGAGATGGCTCAAAAGGCTCACTAGGGATCACCGCTGGGTCCCTATTTGCAACAAGATCCGATACATTGAAGGTAGAGCTTATACCATATTCCTCGGGCAGGTCCACAACATACGCATTGGATCCAACGCGTTTCAACACTCTAAAGGGACCGGCTCCGCGAGCTTGCAACTTCTTAACGGTTCCAGAGGGAAACCGTTCAGGTCTTACCCTGATCATGATGTATTCGCCCTCTTGGAACTCTCGGTGGTGTCTATGGGCACCGGCTAACTCCTTGTACCGTGCATTGCTGGCCTTACTGTGATGACGGACGTCGTCATGCAGACTCCTAACATGCTTAACAAAAAGAAAAACACATAGATGCACACACGACCCTACACAAACCTAATGCTAGTACGACCCAATCATATGCAAGGTGGTCCAGGACATCCGAATGTGTGCCATGCATGCATTTGACATAACCGGAGGTTAATGGCATGGTGGATTCCTAGACATCCTACGATGCACCAATCATGGACATTGGGTTTGGATGTGGGAAGTCTGGGAGGTTTGGGTGGTTTAGGTGGGCCGGGGAAACCAAAATCTTCATTACCCCCAAATGACGGTTCGGACCTATTGCCATGTAAAGGTTGCCAGGCCCGAGTAGGAGGGGTGTGATAGTGGATTTCCTTAAAGAGGTGGAATGGAGGTTGTGGGCCAAAGGGCCCATGAAGAAAGGGATCGAAGGGATCAAAGAATGTGTGACCCCTCGATATGGATTCCCTCATTTCAAGGTCCCATGTGTGGAATTCTAGAAGGTGTTGCTGGTCACCTTCATTCATTGTGAGAGGTAGGATGACAGTCATAGGTAGAAAGTAAGATTCCTCCCTTGGGCAAAAGGAAATGAAGTCGGACTCGGCCGGCATAGGGATGAGTAGAAGAACCTCCGTGGTAACATGACCCATGGTGTACACGGAGGTGATGGACCCTAAAGCGGGATGAGTGAAACTACGACCTGTAGGTCGGTCGAAGCCTGGAGTCAACAAGTGCGTAAATGTCCACTGCCGGTCTAACCCTTTAAGAAGGTCATCCAATGTATCCACATAGTGACCAGACCGGAAAGTGGTGTGAAATGAATTGATTGGCACCAGAGGTAGGATAGGGTCCATAGATGGGAAGGGAAGTGGGACCAAGCCCTTCTTGAGCCAGCTAAGAAGCGGCTCGGCTATGACAAGTATACCCGTTAGAAACACGGGTGGCTCGGGCTGAGGTGGCTTAGAATAAAGATCGGAGAGTGGGGCTTCTCCAACCCTTTTGTCCCTTATGGCTAGAGATGTCCGAGTGGGACATTGTCCGGCGTAGTGGCCGAACCCCTGGCAGCGATAACACTGCTGTCGTGACCCACTACGCTCCCTGATAAGTGGGTCCCTACCCTTATCCTCCTGACGGACAGGGGGTGTAGGCAATGGGGCTCTCGTGGGTGGGAGAAGAGGATCCACTATGATGGGGAGAGGGCTTGGGGACTCCATTGATGGGGCCGGGTTAAGACTACCGGCGATGACCTCCTTAGGCTCGGGTTGGAGTACATCACTAGGAGTACGTGTCCTATCCACCCCATCCAACCGGTCCAAAATCATTTGCATAAGTTCGGCAACGGAGTGGGTTGGAATAGGGATATCATGGTGGACTCGCCCGTAGTCAACCGTCCTAGGATTGGGTCTTGGCTCATCTACGTGTGGGACTCTTTGCCTCCGACTAGAACCCACTTGGTTGGAAGTGATTGGGTGGGGCCAGTTGGAGGTGACCGGTTGGGGCACGTAGACCTTCCTAAGCTCTCTCTTCATGTCCCACCATGACTCGATGGGCCATTGCCCCCTAACCTCTCTCATTCTTTCGATGAAATCCCACTTTTCGGCAGCCTCATGAAGAAGCCGCTCTTTGGCGAAAGATAATTGCACTGCCTCGGACATAGTATAACACTCAAAGTAGGTGTCCATGGTGGCCTCCCACTTGAGGTAGATGCCCGGGTCATTGGAGCCAAAAAAATCTGAGGCTTCAGGCCTACAGAAGCGGAGAGGATGGTTGCCAAGCCCATGGGTGGGCCAACGGCCATATTGCCTGGGTGATGAGGAATCCATGGGAAATTGGAGACTATACGATGGACATGCCGACACAAAGGGACAAGACAAACCGACTAATGCAAACACACACTAGATGATGCACTTAGACCTAAACCAATATCCGGTACGGGGCGGAGTTAATCGATCCGAAGATCACTCCCGCAAGTGTGCGACCTCCCGATAGGCGTAGCCTAACGTTCGGACAACACCTTTTAAGATACCGAATAAAGGGTGCAAATACAATTTAAAACACACTTTTTTTTGTTGTTTTGAAAATAAGGATGATCCTAGACTCGACTTAGACCATGATGCATGACTTATGCAACGACTACCCTAGACTCGACTCGCTCTGATACCAAACTGATGCGGGACGGACATGGGAGACGACACTATTAGGTGCCACCCTCGGACTCTAGATGAAGACGCGACCAGCAGCACACACCAGGGAGACACTAAGCCCGACACTACGAGCTCCTAGTGGCAAAACGTCGCTAACAGAAGTGGAAGCTCACTCGTCGTCCCAAGCGAGGGAAAGCGCGGACCGTGCGCGGTTAAGGAACCGGCGGAGGTCAAGGGTAGTCCGACTCAACTTCCGGACTCGGATCGAGTCACGGGACGGGTCACACTCACTCTCACAGCGGTGACATGGACACACGGGCTAGTACCTACACTCTCGACAGCGACAAAAGACCGTATACTAGCTAAGCAAATGAATGCCAAGAGGTTCGGACCATTACCTCCACGCACCCGGCGTGGCGAAGACAACCCCGGCCGAATTACGGATCCCCGGTTAAACAATTTTACAACAGTACAATGTTTTGACCCACTCCACGCAGGGAAGTAAAAGGTCACATGTGAGATCCGGGAATCACCCAAATCGGGTTGACGGGCAGCATCTTGATGTCGCCCGGCGGTGCCGAACTCCGCGTTTTTGTGCTTTCCGAACGGCGGGTTCTGTGGGCCCGCGGGGCCCACGGATGGCGCTATCCTCCGGATCTGTGGGGGTGGGACACACTATGATGGTGACCCCTGGTGGCGCGCCTCCACGGACGGCGGTCGGCTGGGAACACCAATCGGGGGTCGATCGGTCCCGATCTCCAAGATTTGAAGTTGCTGTCCACGAGCTGAGGTTGCTGTTTTAGCAGCGTGCGCTCCGACGAAAACGGCCGCTGCTATCAGCCCCGTCGTCGGAATGCGATGAAACCAGTGCCGTTGGAAAGAGGATTCAAAATCCTTCAACCTAGGGCCAGTGGAATCTTCTGAACCTCTGCGGACTTGGGCTTTAACTATTTTTCAATCCTCTGTTGCACAGCTCCCGAAATATCAGATCAGCATATGAGTTTCCTGTAAATGGCCGTTGACCGCCTGCTTGCCCTTAGAATCAGGCTTTGAGCGCTTCTTCAAAGTTGTAGGGAATCAAACTACGAAACTACGACAATTTTTGGAATTGGATTTGGAGGTGGCGGCGATTTGATATGATTTTGGAGTGACTAGTGGTCGGATCTGGGAACAGGTGGACAGAACTGTAGATGGGACTGAGAACGATTTTTAGAAAATAGGAAATGGATGAACCAAAAATTGAGCAAAATTGTGGATGAAGGGGTGGATGGTTGGAATCTCCGGTAAAATTGGGCGAACCAAAATAAATAAAAAAGTGGACCTAAGACATGAAACTCAGGGCGGGGATGAATCTGGGTAGAACTCTGGCAGAACCAAAATGGAAGAGTAGATGAAAAAGAGAAAATATGAAACGAGATCTGAATGGCAAACCAAAAGTTGTGGGATGTCCTTGACACCTCTGGAACACCCAATAAAATCTCCAGATCTATCTGAGCTCGGGGCTGAGATAGGAAATTCGTCGAATCTCCTATGGTACTGTACGGGCAGAACTCCGTTGATGGCGATGGCGGTGCGGTGGCGGCTCGTGGCGGCGGCGGCGGCGGCGGCGACCGGAACTGATAGGGTGGAGTCTCACCACTAGAAGGAAGCCTTCACAGCTTCAAGGGGGAGAGGGAGAGGAGAAGGGGGTGCACCAAGGCTGGAGCTTCAAGCTTTTCTTCAATTCAAATGGCATTAATTCATGAAAATAGGAAAATACAAGCATATTTAGGTCACCCATCTAATCCATCCTCCACCGTTGGATCTTGGGGTTAGGGATGGATGGCTAGGATGAAGTTTGAACAAAATACAACAAAAATATTAAACAAATGGGGAGGGGGGTGCACCTTGACCAAGGGGGGGACATGGTAGGTGGGTTTGGTTGGAAATGTTGACCATTTTGGTCCCTTGTCCCCCATGTGGACAATTGACTAGTCCAAGGCTTCTAAATGTCCACCTTGGATTTTGACGAACCCCACAAGGCTGATATGGACCAATGGGAGGGGGCCTGGGGGTCCCATGGGGCCCAGGGGTCCCATTTTACAAATAAGCCCCTCGTACACTCATAATTGCAAACCGTATAAAATGAAATAAACACACCTTACACACAAATAAAGTCTAATTAAATATGAAAAATGAGGAGACTCAAGGCGGCGTATCCAGGCTGTCTCCGAGCCAGATGGATGCTGAGGTGGCTCGAGTCGTGCTCCGTGTGCGGTACCGGTGGCTCGGCGTGTCGCGCCGCTCAACTGCTCGGGTGTCCGCACCAGGCCTTCAGGTAGGCCTCATCGCTGTCAGCCCGGGTCCGCACCACCCGGCCCCTCTGAGTCCAGTCTCTAACCAGCTTGGCCACTCGAGCACTCCAATCAATGTCGCCACTGAGACCCTTTGAAGATCTCCTGGGGCGCTCATCGTCTCGTCCGGGGAACTCCACCTCGGGCTGGTGTAGTCCCCTCGTCCTCAAGATGAGCCGATAGTGCAGGGGCTCGACGATGTGGATGTAGTGCAACCAGATGTCCCGTCCTCTGTACGTTAGGGAAGCCTCCACCCACGGCTGTCCCTCGTGGCCCTCGTCCCTGTATGGTGTCCAGCGCACCTGAAAGGCGATCGAGTTTGAGTCAGCATGTAGAAGCATTTAAAGCATTTAAGAGTTTAGGATTTAGAAATTTATCGATGCATAGGGGAATGAGTCAATGTCGTCCTGGATAGCCCGGGTCAACCGCTTGATCGACCCCATGTCCCTGGCAACGACCCACCGTCTTGCGATGGGGATCCGCTATGGGTGTAGCTCTGTGCCTCTCCCCAGGCCGGGGGGGTATAGGAAGCTCCAGATCTGCATAAGCCATGTAATTTGTCAGCATTTTAGAAAGTGGAGTCATAATCATAAGCATGATTAAAAAGCATTTAGCATTTAGAAGTATTTACATGTAAGAAAGGCGTGAAGCCGCCCAGCATCGCCTGTCGATAGGTCGTGCTGAGTGACTCGAACAGGAAGGCTAGCACAGCTGCTCCCCAAGCATATCTCCCAACCCGGTCCAGATCTCTCAATAGCGGGAGGAGTCTGACGCTCACTCTGTCGGCTCTGGTGGCGAATAGCAACTTCCCAAACGGAAGGATCAGGAAGTGCCTCAGAATCCTATCTCCCTCTGGTCTTGCCTCTGCTGCCACTCTAGGGTGAGTCTGCTCTATCACTCTATCAATATGCTGTGCGGGTAACTCTCCCACTGAAATGGATACTCCTCTCAGCCCCAGGCTCTCCTGGAGCATCCCTCGTGCTAGCTGGGACGAGTGGTGCCCCGGCCTCATCAAGTCCAGCATAAGCAACTCCTCTGCCATCGGTCGGTAATCAGTGTATGTGTAGCCTATCACTGCTGCCCCGTGCACCCGCAGCCCCGTAATCCTTGCCACATCCTCTAATGTGGGGATCATGTTACCCCATGGGAAGATGAACGCTCGGCTGATCGGGTCCTATCTCTCATGCAGTGCATACAGCAGGGCTGTGTCGACTCGGGTGACCTCTATGCTCAACACCTCTCTGAATCCCATGGCAGCTAGCCGGTCCCTCTGGTAGTCGGGCAGTGCCTGGTACACCGCCCTAACTTGGAGCCAGGATATCCTCGTCCGTCTTTTTCCCTGCACACATGTAGAACATCGAGTCAGTCATTGCAACATATTTTTTATTGCATTTAATATAAACAAAAATAACAAAAAATTCAGATAAGAAAAACACAAAACATAAAAACTCATATTCTGTCTCTGGTTCTTCTGGCGGCCTAAGGCTGGACCGTCAGAGTCCTCTGGCGGACCAAGGGTGGAGCGCCACATTCTGTAGCGGTCACTGGAATGACCGCCATCTGACCCAGCAAGGAGACATTTTCAATCCGTTCCCCCAAATTTTGAAAATGGCCCAAAAGGGCCTACAATTAATAATATTGGGTCCTGCGACCCATCCTAATGTCATCCACACCACATGCAACCATTAAAAATCATAAAAATGAGGTTTTAGGGTGGTGGCCTACCTCGGACGACCGGCCGCCCTTCTTCTTCTCTGACGTCTCCTCCGCCACCGTTGCTTCCTCCTCGCCTCCAACAACCTCTTCAGGGTCCTCCGCAGCCTCTATAGAGTGGGGAACCTCCTCCCCCTCGATTTGGGTCGCCGCCGGCCGTTCTCCCTCCGGTGGGTTCGCCGCCGGAGGAGCATCCTCCTCCCGATCGATGTAGCGGCGAAAGCGTTTAATGGCCTTCCTCTTCGTTTTCTCGTTCGTCATCTCGGCGGTAGCCGCGGTGGTCACCGGTGGGGCTTCGCTGGAGTGGAATGGGGTTGCTCGGTTTGGGGCGTTTTGGTGTTTGAACAAATGTGTGAATGGGGGGGAATCGAACAATCGATTTATTTTTTTGAACACCCATGAAAATTGGCGGTCTATCGTAAGACCGTTACATGCTGATGGCGCACCTCCCTTTGACCACTTCTTAGCTGAGATACCCTTCTTGGGGTATGTGAACCGACGTTCTCTGGCGGTCCAAGATTTGACCGTCGATTCCTTCTGGCGCTCCTCTATAAGACTATTTCTGTCTTGAACTTGATTGATGATTATTTTACTTTGTCCATTAAACTTTCATGTTATATTTATTATATCTCATGTTGATGTTGATGTTTCATGCCTATTTTTATGATCATGATTGATTGTTATTGATGGCTAACCCTTTTTGAACAAAATTCATGAACGCCATCACATCATGTCACAGCTCGTCGGACGGGTAAGTCAGGTAAGTATTTCGATCCCTGGTCCCTTAATGCATTACTATATGTTACCTTATGATATATCACCTCGAGAACCGGCTGGTCATTCATGTGTTCTAGGATCTGATGTTCCCCTTTAACAAAAATGTTGATGATCTAAGTTCACATGTTTAATCGTTGGATAGACCATTTGGTTGGCCGAGTTGGGGGACGATGGTTCTATCTTGCATGCCGTGGTTGCAGATAGTCTCTTGACCCTGATTTGTCTGGTCTAGCAATACTATTCTCGAATATCTTGTTATTTTATTTTTTTCTTTGCATTTGTTTTGATGATTTCTTTATTTTAGCTTAGCATGCATCATACGCATTTTTAAGCATTCACGTGCCCTCATCTGTCTAGAACGTCTTCGTAATGGTGGATAACTATGTATCCATGATCTCGAGTAAGGAGAATTATTCCACTCTGAGTTGGAAGGTTTCCTTTGGTCTATTTGCTTGGTCTGGTTAGCTGAGGATTCCTATCTGGAGTTTAGTTAATTGTCTCTTTACTTTTCCGTTGCTCCGGCCGCTGACCGTGTTTTCCTTTCCTTAGTTGTTAGTTCCTCCAGGCATGTGTCATTCGGTTTTAACGTTCCTTGTGATTAGTTCGAAGTTTTCTGGAAAATTCCTATCGCTCGTTGGTTAAGAACGAGTGTCGTTTACCTTAATGCTCGCTTTTAAGTCCACTCAGCTTCATTTCTGTTTCATCTCCATGTTCCATGTCGTTTTCACTTCACCTCCGCTCGTTCCCCTGCAAAGAGGACGTTAAGGAGGGGCATCTGTTGACACCAATTTTATGCCCAATAAGTTGAGTCATTTCCTTGCACATCTTTATGATGCTCTGAGTTGTTCACCCTTACTGGGCCTTCTTTGTCATTTTTGAGGTCTATTTCTTGGGTCACCTCTCCTTGGTTGGGTCTCACTCCTCATTTTTTATCCGCTGGATGAAGCTTAGCAAGCTTTCATGTTATTTACCACCCCATTGTCTCTGGCGGCCTATCCATGGTGCATTTGCTAATGTGTAGTGCTCCTATCTTCGACCGCTTGATGACGCCAGAGACCGAAAGCCAACAGCCTTTCTCAAGCTTTATCTTATCTTATCTGTTGTGCTTTAGCGGTCTATCGTGGGACCGTCATATGCTTCTGGCGCGTGAACCATCGACCGCGACCTTCTTGCAGAGTCCTTATTATGAAAACTTCGCCTGTTAGCCTTATCTATTGTTGGATAACACAGAGTGGCGGCCTATTCTTGGGCCGTCAAATGTCTCTAGCGGTTTATCGTAAGGCTGTCAATTTAGGCAGAGAGTTCTAGCAGGACTGCTCTTTCTCTGCTACGCCGTGGCCAAATTAAGAGTTTGATCTGATGATTTCTCCCTTGATACTCATCCTTAGAAGTTCCCAGTTATTTCTGTGGACTCTTGTGAGTACTATCTTCAAGGATTATCTGGTTTTTGGCCTAATTTCGTGTCATTTTTTTTTACTCGGGTAAATACCTGAACGGCAGGACAAGGAGGAGCGATCAACCCTGAAGGATAGGGAAGGAGCGCTCCAACCCCGGCTGCCAAACATGGACAATTTTATTCATAAAACAAAGAGTTGAGTACAACAGACGTCAGGGGTGGAAGGAGGGGAGGCCAATCCTATCTAGGAGATAGGGGCCTTTTACAGCAGTGGGTAGATCCGCCCAAGAAGACCAAGAAACAAGGGAGTCCAAAAAGCAGCCCAACCTGGCCAACATGAGCCTAGACTTTGAGGGTCTATAAATAGAACCCTTGACTTCATGGGTTGAGGAGGAGATTTCTAGAGTTCGCGTCGAAGTGCTTCCGCATCCTGGAGCTAGAACCAATCAAGGAGAACTACTTCCCACGTTCATCTGCCTCCTAAGTCAAGGGAGTATCAAGTTCCGAGGGTCTTAGTGTTGTCTTGTGTTTTTAGTTCTCTTCTTCCCCTCATAGCATCCAAAGCATCTTCTCTCTTCCTCTCTAACGTTCTTCCATCTTCTGCATTCATTTTAAACCTCCTCCCATCTTTTAAAACACCCCACAGGGGTTAAAAAAAAACCAACCTCCCAGGTATCCACCCTTCCAATTGCATGTTTCTAGCTTTCTTTGTCTTATAGTTACTACACTTGTCTCGGTGCTAATTTGGGTTGTTTCTCTATGTTTTCTACATGTTTTGCAGGTTTCACAGGTCCATAGCATAGGGCCCAAGTCTTTAGGCCGGCTGGAAGAAGTGGAGATCAAAAGTCCCAAAGTTCCTTTTCTGCGATTCTCTGGTGGTTGTATATTGGAGCGCTAAGGTTCTCTGGCGGTTTATCGTCAGACTGCTTACTTTCTCTGGCGCGCCAGTCTTCGACCGTCATTGTTCACAAAAGTGTAGTTTTCTCTCTCCCGTGGGCGGGTGTTGCATCCACCTATTTCCAAGGTATTTCTCTTAGCTTTGGCTAGTTAATACTTTGGTGGCGATCACATCTGTCTAGTTTGGGCAGTAGTTCTCTCTCTTTCCTCATATCTCTTCTCTACTTGCTTTTATTTACTTGTTCCACACCCACAGTGTGTGTTTTCCTTCATTCCCTTGCTCCACGCCCCGGCGTGTGTTTTCCCTTTACCTTGCTTATTTCAGATAGAGATGGCATGCCCATGCTTAGATTCCATGTTGATTGCCTAGGTTCATGCTGCACATGTTCATAGGTTGATTGCATATTGCACATAGCTCATTCATATTTCTATTGTTGACATCACATATTCATTTGCAAAGGAACCAATTAAAACCAACAGCATGGTATCCAAGTCCTTGAACAATTTTTTCTAGAGTTCTTTGTTTGTCTTCCAGTTCTTTTTGCAATGTTTTCACAATTTCCCTGAAGTTCAAAATTCACCTTCCTAACAGCTTCATACTTTTTAGTGATTAAACTATTTTCACTTTGGCTTTCTTGAAGTTTTATCTTGAATTCATCAAGTAGTTTTTGAACATCTTTGGTTTCAGACTTAAGGTCTTCATTTTCCTTTCTGAGAAAGTTCATCTCTTCTAATTCTTCCTTGACCTTCTTATTTTCTTTGTCAGTTTGAATTTGTTCTTCATTAGTAGCATTCAGTTTTCTCTTTAACACCATATGATCTTTACTCAACGCATTAAACTTATCTAACAGTTCAGCATAGGCATCTTCCCAGTCATCAATAGAGAAATTCTCAAAAATATTGGTCACATAAGGCATATTCCTTAGTCATCTTCCTCTAAAGAGTTGGCCTCAGGGTCTTCCTCCTCGTCACTCCATGTGCAAACCATAGCATGAGGTTTCTTCTTTTGCACCTTGGAGCTTTTCTTCTAGAGATCGGGGCAATCCCCCTTCATGTGTCCAGGCCTCCTGCAATGAAAGCATGTAATCTTCTTAGCATTCCTATTTTTATCATTGTTAAAATGCTTACCAGAAGTATGCGATCTTTTTCTTCTAAATGTTTTTCCCTTAGTTCTTAAGAACTTCCGAAATTATCGAGTCAGCATAGCTTGCTCCTCTTGATCAAGGTCTGAGAACCCGTCAGACTCCCCAATACTACTGCTATTGCTACTCCCACTGCTACTACGGGACACCTTGAGAGTAATGTTCTTGCCCTTCTTGTCACTTCCCTCACCATTTCTTTTAAAATTCATTTCATAAGTCATTAGGGATTCTATCATCTCAGTGACTGTCAGTTTTGACAGATCCCTAGACTCCTCTATCACAATGGCCTTGGTGTGGCATGCGGGGGGTAACAACCTAAGGATTTTCCTTACAAGATTCCCTTCTGAAACCTGTTTCCCAAGCCCTTTAAGATTGTTAGTGATCAGCGACAGCCTAGCATACATTTCTGTGATGGTCTCCTCGGACTTCATCTTAAACAGTTCATACTCTGAGGTGAGCATATTTACCTTGGTGGCCTTGACTTGGAATGTACCTTCGTAGATGACCTCTAGTTCATCCCACATCTTCTTGGCTGTCTGGCAGGCTGAGATCCTGGCGTACTCTTCTGGATGTACTACGCATTGAATTATGTTTAGAGCCGAGGTGTAGCAACCCTAATAAATGAATAATTGAAATGAATTAAAACATATATATTACAGAAGTAATATATATATAAAAGGAATAGGGTTAATTGGACGAAATAAAACAAATTAAAAATAACGCCTCTTATTAAGGCGTTAATTTATAAAGAAACGCCTCTATCCATGGCGTGACGAAAGAAAGGACGCCCACACATGCGGTCGTCAGTTCTCATGCGACCAAATGGGTAAGTAAAAGAAATGCCCCTATCTTGGGCGTGTTTTAAAACACGAAACGCCCTTTTTCAAGGCGCTTTTTAAGAAACGCCCTAAAGTAAGGCGTCAATTAAAGAATACACGCCCTAACCTAAGGCGTTAATTCAGTTCGTGAACCGTTCAAACCCAGAGCTTATCCAGGGAAGATCAACCTAATCTAGTAAGTATCTATTAGAGTAAGGACTCTATTAGGGATATACTACCCTCAATCAAACCCTACTTTTGTTAGGACTCCAAAATCCTATAAATAGTCTTGATCGAACAAACCCTAAACCTATTTTATCGATCGTCTGCTACGGTGAGTGAAGAACCGAACGTTCTTCTCTTTTTTTTTTAAAGCATATGAAGAGTTACTGACTCTTCATCTCCTTCTCTTCTGTACAGGTTAAGAAGATCTGCGTCCTGAAGAACTTGTGTAAGTTCTTATTTCTTCGCTTCCAGCAAGCCATTACAAAGAAGATTGATATCTTTGATATATCTTCTGCAGGTTCTCTCATCCTCATCAATCATCTTCCTGCCCTTTCTTGCTGCCAAGTCGTAGGAGTTTCAGAACACCTCACGTCGATCTCCAAGATTATCAATTAAGGTAGGATTTTCTCAAGTTATTGTAGCCCAAATAAGAATTAATGCAAGATATCTATACATACGTGTATGAGCATGGCATGCATACTGTTTATAAGGTTTTATTACGTTTTCTGCAAAATTTTGAAAGAAACGCCCTTGATTAGGGCGCTAATTTAAAAGAAACGACCAGGGTAGTGGTCGTCAATTTAATATTTGACGCCCTCTACGTAGGCGTTAATTTCATAAGAATCGCATGTGATTAATAATTGATCCTGTTTAAAAATTACAATACATATGAAATAATGATTTTTAATATCTTGCATGACTCTGTGAATTCCTGTTAAATTTTACTGCCATGACATGTCTCCTGTCTCTCGAAATATTATTTATTAAAATATCGTAAATTCCTTGAAATTCACGACTTGGACAAAGTCGTTTTCCATATTCTAACGCCCCAGAACAAGGCGTGAATCTGAAAAGTAACGCCCCTTCCTAGGGCGTGTATCTGTTAAAATCCTGAAATTCACATATTCTGTAAAATGGAATTAGAAAGTAACGCCCCTTCCAAGGGCGCGTTTTTGATAAATTTCTGAGAATAATTATATCCTGTCAAATATGTAAATGATGAGACGCCTGCCTCTGCAGTCGTCAACTTTGAAGAAACGCCCCCAGGAAAGGCGTGTTTTTGATAAATTAATGAAATAATGGAAATTCTACAAATTGGCAATATATGTAAACGCCCTTCTGTTAGGCGTTAATTATTCAATACACGACTTTACTTAAGTCGTTATTTTACTGTAAACTGATTTTATCCTGATTCTATTACCGATGGTTTCATATTATACATATATATATATATATCGGAACTATTCTCCACTCCGTGAGTATAGTCCCACGTTTCATGTTGATTTATCGATCACACTCAACTCTCATTGACATACAAGCTCTCCATTGGACATTCCGTTCCTTTGGACTAGCGAGTTAGTCATAGAGACCTCCGTAAGACTCCTCGTAGCCTTGGATTCCCTCAAGGCCGACTGAGCTGGTTGTACCCTAAAAACCCATTACACGATCTTTGCCATGTCAATCTAAAGAAACATGGTATACCGGCCCTTATGATTATACAAAGAGTATATCATAAGAAATTCTTGATGGGATGATGATATCATGCCATATCGTGTCATTCTTGTAAACCCCAATTCTATGATAAGAATGAGGGTATCTTGCTTGATCTTATGTTTATGTGGACCTAAATTCTATATAAAGAATGTCCATATTGATTTGTCATGGTACCTAAGTTAAAGGAACCATATTCTACCTAGTTTTATCGATATCGTGATTATACCGTTATTATCGCCATTCTATGTCCTTTGTCATATTTTGGACTCTATTCTATCAAAGTTGTCATACGTGTCTACAAGCTTGATTATTGAAATTCTATGTTGGCTATAAACAAGAGTGGATGTCAAAACACATGATAAATGCCTGCGCATATAGGGCCCGATCTGGTCTTGGGAGGAGCACCCGAAAGTACTTGTGCCCATGGGAGTTAAAATGATAAGGTATCTGGCATTATACCGAGTACTTGACTTGCTTGATTGGACATTCCACACACATCTTGTACTTGACTCGTACTTGACATGAAATGAAATGCGTGGCCCGAAAAAGGGTAATTTACTTGCTTGATACATGATAGCCAAAGTTCTTGACATGACTTGTTAAATGTACTTACTTGAATATCTCGAATAAACTTGTTATCTTGTTGAAAGTTCATGATAAGTTCATCTTATTTCCTTGATACTACATTCTATCTATCCTGTTGTTTTATGCGAGCATGCATAGCTTTATTGCATTCATGAAAATGTAATTACTTAAACCCCTTGCTAGTACTTGAGATATAATTTCCTACTGAGCGTTCGCTCATTCCGTTTGTCCCTTGTACTTTTCAGGTAAGTCCGACGATGATGGAAGTCAATCGGATGGGAATAGTCAAGAGTGAAAGTGATAGAGCTTCTACAAGTGTCGTCTAGTTGTTTCTATAGTTTTCTCGAGTCAACTATGTACTTTTCCTTTTTATTAAACAGAGTATTGGATTTGTAATAGTCTATCCATTATGAAATAAAGGATTGGGTTATCTTGCTATTTTGCGCATCTCTGTCTTTGTGTCGAATACACGACCACTCTGATTGACATGATTGATATAGACACGTCGCGCATCTCCGGGTATCTTCCGCGCTCGGGGCGTGACAGTCTTTGTGGTATCAGAGCCTAAGGTATTCAATTCCTAGGAAACCCAAGTCCAAGGATAGGTTTCAAAACCTTTAACCAAGTGAGAGTGGGTAGAACCAAGGGTTAAATGATCAATGAGTCCTTTATAAGATCATAATGATATAATACTAACATAGCTATTATAATTGTAGGATAATGGCTGCCGAACGTGCTCAATGGCGCAACATGCAGCGTACCCTTCAAGGGATGACCCAAGTGCTACAACAGGTAGCACAAGGTGGTGCTCCACGAGCTGGAAGCTTACACCAAGCATTCAAGAATATGAATCCCCCGAAGTTCATGGGATCGACCGATCCAGACGATGCCGAGCATTGGGTTCGGGAGATTGAACGTATATTCCGTGTTATGCAATGCACGGATCAGGACAAAGTCTTATTAGCTACTTTCCAGTTAGAAAAGGATGCTAGATGCTGGTGGGAGTCGATTGAAGCTACTATTGACCCAACTCAAGTTACATGAGGTGAATTCGTTGAATATTTCAATGCCAAATATTTCTCTGATAGGGTCCAGGAAAAGAAGGCCGCCGAATTTGCCGCATTAAAGCAAAGATCTTTATCGGTGGCTGATTATGAAGCATAGTTTTCTAGACTGTCTAGATATGCTAAGCATTTAATTAGCACGGAAAAGATGAAAGCCTGTAGATTTCTTAATGGGCTTAGGCCCCACTACATTACTCAACTGGCGCCTATGGATATTCAAGTTTATACTGAAATAGTGCGCCGAGCTCAGTTGCTTGAAGATGCCACGGAACTATCTGATAGGATCCGTGGGAAAGACAAAAAGGAGCAAGTCACAAGTTCGGGTTCTTTTAAACCCAACTTTAAGAAGAGGCCCAATAATGGAGGTTCTTCCTCTCAAGATCAGAAGTTCAAGAAATCCAAGCCTTTCTCTATCACCACTACACCTTCAAACGTAGTATGCAAGCATTGTGACAAGGCTGGTCACAAAACAGAAGAATGCTGGAGGAAATTAGGAGCATGTCTCCGTTGTGGGAGTCGTGAACATCGGATTCCCGATTGTCCATTAATGAATGACCAAGACAGTGAGGGTAAACGCCCAGTGACAAGGAACGAGCGTCTTCATGCAATCCAAGAGACCGAACCAGAAGAAGAAGGCGGATTGGTGGAAGGTACATTAAAAATTTGTTCCAAATATGCACATGTTTTATTTGACACGGGTGCATCGCATTCCATTATTTCCAAGAAGTTTGCTGACCCATTACCTCTAGAACCAGAATGGATGAAGTTAATATTGTCTACTCCTCTCGGAAACGAGACGGATATCACACATCATTACCAAAACTGTGAGGTATTGGTTCGAGGAAAGAATTTTCCTATTGATCTTATCTGCTTAGATCTAAAAGAGTATGATGTTATACTAGGAGCAGATTGGTTATCCAAATACCAGGTAACGGTTGATTGCCGTGATAGCAAGATTGTTTTCAAGGAATTTCCGGAACTGACTTATACTAGTCCTAAGAGTCGAAGCAAATCCCCTCTTATTTCGGCTCTTCGAACAAGCAAGCTCGTCAGGAAAGGATGTGTATCCTTCCTTGCTTTTGTCACTGTTAAAGAAGCTAAGGAAACCAAGATAGAAGACGTTCAAGTAGTACGAGAATTCCCAGACGTATTTCCGGAAGAATTGCCGGGATTACCCCCTCAAAGAGATGTGGCCTTCACCATTGACTTAGTCCCTGGTGCTGGTCCTGTTTCAAAGGCACCATATAGAATGTCCCCTGCTGAACTCAAGGAGTTGAAGGAGCAGTTGATGGAACTAATCCGAAGAGGGTTTATTAGACCAAGTACTTCCCCGTGGGGAGCACCAGTCTTATTTGTAAAGAAGAAGGATGGATCCATGAGATTGTGTATCGACTATCGACAGTTGAATCATCTTACTATCAAGAACAAGTATCCACTGCCGAGAATCGATGAATTATTTGATCAGATTTCTGGATCCAAATATTTCTCCAAGATTGATCTCAGGTCTGGTTATCATCAATTGAGGATTAAAGACGAAGATATTCATAAAACTGCGTTCAGAAGCAGGTATGGCCACTATGAATTTGTTGTTATGCCTTTTGGACTAACAAATGCCCCTGCTGCCTTTATGCAGTTGATGAATAGCATATTCAGGCCTTATCTAGATCAATTTGTGGTGGTTTTCATTGATGATATATTGATATATTCTAAGACTAAGGAAGAACATGAAGAGCATTTGAGGATTGCATTGCAAGTCTTGAGGACAAATCAATTATATGCTAAACTCAGCAAATGCGAGTTCTGGCTTGAAGAAGTGGCTTTTCTCGGACATGTCATATCCAAGAACGGTTTATCTGTAGATCCGTCAAAGGTTGAAGCTGTAAGAAACTGGGAAAGACCCACTAATGCAAGCGAGATCAGAAGTTTCTTAGGTCTTGCAGGCTATTATCGGCGATTCATCAAAGATTTCTCTAAGATCACCGTGCCCCTTACAAGGTTAACTCGCAAGGAGATCCGATACGAATGGAGTGAGGAATGTGAAAGAAGTTTTCAAACTCTCAAGGATCATCTCACCACAGCTCCGGTCTTAGCTCTACCGATAGAAGGAGAGAAATTCGAGGTCTACACTGATGCTTCTGGCATTGGCCTCGGATGTGTCCTAATGCAACAAGGAAAGGTCATAGCATACTCTTCACGTCAGCTGAAGAAGCATGAGGAGAATTACCCCGTCCATGACTTAGAACTGGCCGCGGTAGTATTTGCCCTAAAGATATGGAAACACTACTTATATGGAGTACAGTTTACTGTATACTCCGATCACAAAAGTCTCAAATATCTATTTTCACAAAAGGAGCTAAACATGAGACAAAGACGCTGGCTAGAATATCTCAAGGACTTCGACTTCAATATACAATACCATCCCGGAAAGGGTAATTATGTTGCTGACGCCCTTAGTCGAAAGCCGAGAGCGATGATAGCAAATTGTATGATGCAAGAATGGAGGTTACTTGAACAATTCTCCGAGCTCAATATAAGCTTGGACACGGAATCCAAATTTGTCACACTATCTCATGTAAGCATACAGTCAGACTTATTATCTGAGATACAAGCACTTCAGGATGATGATCCTATGTTAGTGGAAATCAAAGGCAGATTAGAAGGACAATCTGATTTTCAACTAACTTCCGAGGGAAGGTTATTATTCAAAGATAGAACTTGTATACCTGATTTTCCGAAATTAAAGAAGAAGATCTTAGATGAAGCTCACAGATCAAGATACACTATTCATCCTGGATCAACCAAAATGTACCAAGATGTAAAGAGGAACTTTTGGTGGCCTAATATGAAAAGAGAAATAGCGGACTATGTATCGCGCTGTCTCACATGCCAACAGGTCAAGGCGGAACACCAAAAGCCTGCTGGAAAACTACATCCTCTAGATATTCCTAAGTGGAAATGGGAGGATATTGGTATGGACTTCATCATGGGTTTGTCTAAATCTAAAGGAGGACATGATGGAATCTGGGTTATCATTGACCGATTAACTAAATCGGCACATTTCTTGCCAATAAAAAGCCGATGGTCAATTGATGTGCTAGCTGCACTGTACATCAAGGAAATAGTCAGGATACATGGAATTCCTGTCTCAATCGTGTCTGACAGAGATCCCCGTTTTACTTCTCATTTTTGGAAGGGATTACAACATTCGTTGGGAACAAGGCTCAACTTTAGTACTGCTTTTCACCCACAAACGGATGGTCAGACCGAGCGAACTAATCAAGTTGTTGAAGATATGCTGAGAGCATGCATTATTGACTTTGGAGGAAGCTGGCATGACCACTTACCTTTAGTTGAATTTGCATATAATAATAGCTACCAAGCTAGTATCCAAATGGCACCTTTCGAAGCCTTATACGGAAGGAGTTGCCGATCTCCCATATGTTGGAACGAAGTTGGAGAGAAACAACTATTAGATCCAGACATGGTAAGGGATACAACTGAGAAGATACAAGTAATCAGAGGAAGATTGCAAGTTGCTCAGACGAGACAAAAAGCTTATGCTGATACAAGAAGGAGAGATCTTGAATTCCAAATCGGAGATCATGTATTTCTCAAGATATCGCCTGGACGTGGCATACGAAGATTTGGTGTTAAGGGCAAGCTTACGCCAAGATTCATCGGACCATTTGAGGTACTCGAAAGAGTTGGCGAGGTTGCTTATCGCATCGCGTTGCCTCCTCAGTTGTCCGAGGTACACAATGTATTTCACATATCTATGTTGAAGAAGTATGTGCACGATCCGTCACATATTATTGAGCATGGAGATCTGGTGATCCAGAAAGATCTCACATATGAACAGAGGCCTTTAAAGATATTAGATCGAGAAATACGAGCTCTAAGGAATAAGGTTATTCCCATGCTTAAGGTGCAATGGAATAAGAATCCTGAACACGAAACGACATGGGAGACCGAGGAATCTATGAAGAAACGATTTCCCGAGTTATTCTAAGAGGTATATGTCCTACACTCTCCACGTATAATTATATATATATATTGAATTTGGGGACCAAATTCTTTTTAAGTGGGGGAGGGTGTAGCAACCCTAATAAATGAATAATTGAAATGAATTAAAACATATATATTACAGAAGTAATATATATATAAAAGGAATAGGGTTAATTGGACGAAATAAAACAAATTAAAAATAACGCCTCTTATTAAGGCGTTAATTTATAAAGAAACGCCTCTATCCATGGCGTGACGAAAGAAAGGACGCCCACACATGCGGTCGTCAGTTCTCATGCGACCAAATGGGTAAGTAAAAGAAACGCCCCTATCTTGGGCGTGTTTTAAAACACGAAACGCCCTTTTTCAAGGCGCTTTTTAAGAAACGCCCTAAAGTAAGGCGTCAATTAAAGAATACACGCCCTGACCTAAGGCGTTAATTCAGTTCGTGAACCGTTCGAACCTAGAGCTTATCCAGGGAAGATCAACCTAATCTAGTAAGTATCTATTAGAGTAAGGACTCTATTAGGGATATACTACCCTCAATCAAACCCTACTTTTGTTAGGACTCCAAAATCCTATAAATAGTCTTGATCGAACAAACCCTAAACCTATTTTATCGATCGTCTGCTACGGTGAGTGAAGAACCGAACGTTCTTCTCTTTTTTTTTAAAGCATATGAAGAGTTACTGACTCTTCATCTCCTTCTCTTCTGTACAGGTTAAGAAGATCTGCGTCCTGAAGAACTTGTGTAAGTTCTTATTTCTTCGCTTCCAGCAAGCCATTACAAAGAAGATTGATATCTTTGATATATCTTCTGCAGGTTCTCTCATCCTCATCAATCATCTTCCTGCCCTTTCTTGCTGCCAAGTTGTAGGAGTTTCAGAACACCTCACGTCGATCTCCAAGATTATCAATTAAGGTAGGATTTTCTCAAGTTATTGTAGCCCAAATAAGAATTAATGCAAGATATCTATACATACGTGTATGAGCATGGCATGCATACTGTTTATAAGGTTTTATTACGTTTTCTGCAAAATTTTGAAAGAAACGCCCTTGATTAGGGCGCTAATTTAAAAGAAACGACCATGGTAGTGGTCGTCAATTTAATATTTGACGCCCTCTACGCAGGCGTTAATTTCATAAGAATCGCATGTGATTAATAATTGATCCTGTTTAAAAATTACAATACATATGAAATAATGATTTTTAATATCTTGCATGACTCTGTGAATTCCTGTTAAATTTTACTGCCATGACATGTCTCCTGTCTCTCGAAATATTATTTATTAAAATATCGTAAATTCCTTGAAATTCACGACTTGGACAAAGTCGTTTTCCATATTCTAACGCCCCAGAACAAGGCGTGAATCTGAAAAGTAACGCCCCTTCCTAGGGCGTGTATCTGTTAAAATCCTGAAATTCACATATTCTGTAAAATGGAATTAGAAAGTAACGCCCCTTCCAAGGGCGCGTTTTTGATAAATTTCTGAGAATAATTATATCCTGTCAAATATGTAAATGATGAGACGCCTGCCTCTGCAGTCGTCAACTTTGAAGAAATGCCGCCAGGAAAGGCGTGTTTTTGATAAATTAATGAAATAATGGAAATTCTGCAAATTGGCAATATATGTAAACGCCCTTCTGTTAGGCGTTAATTATTCAATACACGACTTTACTTAAGTCGTTATTTTACTGTAAACTGATTTTATCCTGATTCTATTACCGATGGTTTCATATTATACATATATATATATATATATCGGCACTATTCTCCACTCCGTGAGTATAGTCCCACGTTTCATGTTGATTTATCGATCACACTCAACTCTCATTGACATACAAGCTCTCCATTGGACATTCCGTTCCTTTGGACTAGCGAGTTAGTCATAGAGACCTCCGTAAGACTCCTCGTAGCCTTGGATTCCCTCAAGGCCGACTGAGCTGGTTGTACCCTAAAAACCCATTACACGATCTTTGCCATGTCAATCTAAAGAAACATGGTATACCGGCCCTTATGATTATACAAAGAGTATATCATAAGAAATTCTTGATGGGATGATGATATCATGCCATATCGTGTCATTCTTGTAAACCCCAATTCTATGATAAGAATGAGGGTATCTTGCTTGATCTTATGTTTATGTGGACCTAAATTCTATATAAAGAATGTCCATATTGATTTGTCATGGTACCTAAGTTAAAGGAACCATATTCTACCTAGTTTTATCGATATCGTGATTATACCGTTATTATCGCCATTCTATGTCCTTTGTCATATTTTGGACTCTATTCTATCAAAGTTGTCATACGTGTCTACAAGCTTGATTATTGAAATTCTATGTTGGCTATAAACAAGAGTGGATGTCAAAACACATGATAAATGCCTGCGCATATAGGGCCCGATCTGGTCCTGAGAGGAGCACCCGAAAGTACTTGTGCCCATGGGAGTTAAAATGATAAGGTATCTGGCATTATACCGAGTACTTGACTTGCTTGATTGGACATTCCACACACATCTTGTACTTGACTCGTACTTGACATGAAATGAAATGCGTGGCCCGAAAAAGGGTAATTTACTTGCTTGATACATGATAGCCAAAGTTCTTGACATGACTTGTTAAATGTACTTGCTTGAATATCTCGAATAAACTTGTTATCTTGTTGAAAGTTCATGATAAGTTCATCTTATTTCCTTGATACTACATTCTATCTATCCTGTTGTTTTATGCGAGCATGCATAGCTTTATTGCATTCATGAAAATGTAATTACTTAAACCCCTTGCTAGTACTTGAGATATAATTTCCTACTGAGCGTTCGCTCATTCCGTTTGTCCCTTGTACTTTTCAGGTAAGTCCGACGACGATGGAAGTCAATCGGATGGGAATAGTCAAGAGTGAAAGTGATAGAGCTTCTACAAGTGTCGTCTAGTTGTTTCTATAGTTTTCTCGAGTCAACTATGTACTTTTCCTTTTTATTAAACAGAGTATTGGATTTGTAATAGTCTATCCATTATGAAATAAAGGATTGGGTTATCTTGCTATTTTGCGCATCTCTGTCTTTGTGTCGAATACACGACCACTCTGATTGACATGATTGATATAGACACGTCGCGCATCTCCGGGTATCTTCCGCGCTCGGGGCGTGACACGAGCAGTTGACTGTTGAAAGCCTGATGTGATCTTTTGTCCACGCCTCTTCATTTGGTGGGAGATCGTATGGTCCTGTGGTGATCACTCTCCAGAGTTCATGGCTCTGCGCTCTCAGGAATACCTCCATCCTATTTTTCTAGTAAAAGTAGTTATTACCATCAAAAAATGGAGGGTGACTAATGGACTATCCCTCAGCCATGAAACTGCGAGGAGTGTTAGATCCAGATTTACCCTGGTTGTTGGACAACATGTTGGGTAACCTGCTTTGATACCAATTGATAGTTCACACAGAAAGTGAGCTAGAAGGGGGGGATGAATAGATCACTCCCAATTCAGAAAATTCAAAAAACAAATTATGTAACCCTGAAACGCAGTAGTGAAACTTTCCTAATCTGGCCACGGAGCAGACAGATAAACAGAAGCTTATCGAGAGACAAAGTTAAGATGAACCAATAAACGAATAGCTGACGTTCATGAGCCAAATCGAGAGAACAACCAAGCAAACTACAGAGATGGAGTAGAGATTTTTTAAGGTGGTTTGATTGCAATCTGCAATCTACATCCACCCCTTACTCTACCAGAGTAAGGCTTCCTTGCACTAAGTAATTAAGAACCGCAGACTCAGTCTTCTTACACCCGCTGCCTTATAGTTTGCCCCGAGGAACACTCTCCTTGCTCTTCTGAAGACCAGAAGAAACACTGGAGGTCCAACCTCCCTTCCTTCGCAATCAGCAAAGGGAACCCCGTGAATTGCTCCTAGCAACTGACGAACCAGAGGATCGTTCCTCTCTTCCTCCAAACATGATGGAGGGAAATCGGAGTACCTATCCCTTCATCCAAGCGAACTTAGAGGGTAACAGAATGGAAATCGGTGGATGGTAGTGTGTGTCCTACCCAACATTGATTATGGATTCTGCCTTAATCTGGAACATAAGGGGAGTTGGTAATGGGGCTTCTAGGAGATCTCTCCGTAGGTTGGTTTTGAAACTACATCCGATGATTGTTGCTATTAGTGAACCGAAGATTCCTTTTTCCAAGGCACCTTCGGTGGCTAGGCTCTTACACCTTGACAAGTATGCTGGTAATGATGGGGATATTTCTAAAATATGGGTGTTTTGGCATGCCTCTTTGCCCATCTCGGTGGTTGCTCAATCAGCGCAATACATTTCTTTGGGGTATGAAGGGGGGAATTCCTTTTCTAAATACCTTACTTATGTTTATGCTGCCTGCTCTAGAGATTCCAGGCGGACCCTCTTTGCTGAGCTCAGCTCTTTTGCTTCTTCTGTCACCATTCCTTGGTTAATTGGAGGGGATTTTAACTGTGTTTCACAGTCCTCTGAGAAGATTGGTGGGCTGCCTTATAATATTGATGCTATGTCAGACTTCAATACCTTTCTGGGTGGGGCAGGGCTATTTGATGCTGGCTATGTGGGGTCTGCTTTCACTTGGACGAATAATCGAACGGGTGGGGCTAACATCCGAGCCAGCCTTGATAAAGTACTCTATAATCACCTTTGGCATGTTTCGGTGCCTACTGTCCAGGCCACTCACCTCCAGAGAGGTCCTTCGGATCATGCACCATTATTTGTATCTGCCATGGAATCCTCAAAAGGACCGAGCAGGTTTATATTCCAGGAAATGTGGACTTCACATATGGATTTTTTGAAGGTAGTCCAGAGTGTATGGGAAGGGGCTAATGTGGCACATCCCAATGCTTTTATCAGGCTTCAGTTTAAGCTTAAAGAAACTAAAGTTAAGCTACGCATATGGAATAAGATTGTATTTGGAAATGTCACTCAGAATGTGCGTAATGCGGAGGATCAGGTCGACAGATGCCAATCAAATTTGATGATGTGCCCAATGATTCTACCAGGATGGCACTCAATGAAGCAAATGCTAGATTGCGCATGGCACTACGCCAGGAGGAGACCTTTTGGCGCCAAAAGTCTAGAATTGATTGGCTGGATAATGGTGATCGGAACACATCATTTTATCATTCTGTAGTTCAGGTTAACCGCAGGAAGAATCTCATATCAAGACTGAAGATTGATGACCAATGGTGTTCAGAGCAAGAAGTGCTTAAGGCTAAGGCAGTAGAGTTCTACTCAGACCTTCTTTCCTCAGCCCCACATTGTGTGGACAATGATATGCTGAATTGCCTCCCGAAGGCTATTACTGAAACTCAAAACCAGACTTTATGTGCTGTTCCGTCCAGGGAGGAAATTAAGGAGGCAGTTTTCACACTTAAGAGATCAAGTGCGCCTGGGCCAGATGGTTTTACTGGTGTGTTCTTCAAAACTTGTTGGGATATAGTATCCAACGACGTGGTGGAGGCTGTGCAGGGGTTCTTCCAAGGTTTTCCACTACCTCGAGGTATCACCTCTTCTATTATTACCATGGTCCCCAAGGTTAATGAGCCTACCACCTATAGCGATTTCCACCCCATTAGCCTTTGTAATTTTGCTTACAAAATTATCTCGCGCATCATCTGTGGTCGACTGACGCCTTTGCTGCCACATTTCATCTCTGAAGAACAAAGTGCCTTTGTTAAGGGACGCTTCATCCTTGACAATGTTTCACTCTCCCGCCAGTTACTTAAAGACATAAACAAGAAGATCCGAGGACATAATGTCATATTTAAACTGGACATGGCCAAAGCCTACGATAGGTTGGAATGGGACTTTCTTTTTGAGGTGTTGAGGAGGTTTGGGTTTAGTAATCGGTTTATATCCTACATAGGTATGATTATTGCTAATTGTTGGTTCTCTATCTCCTTTAATGGGAACCTCACTGGCTACTTTAAGTCATCCAGAGGGATTCGACAAGGGGATCCGTTGGCACCCATTCTTTTCATTATTGCATCTGAGGCTCTCAGTAGAGGCTTGAATGAGCTATATCTGAATGGTACTCTTCAGTGTTTTCACTCACCGCGTGGATGTCTTGCGGTTTCCCACCTTCTTTATGCTGATGATACAATGATATTCACCAATGCGGCTGACAGAAATATTAGGAGACTCCTGTGTTTCTTGAAGCGGTACCAAGACAGCTCGGGGCAAGTAGTTAATGCAGGGAAAAGCTGTTTTATTCTATCCTCAAAGGCACCAAGAAATATTGCGCAAAGGCTGCATCGTCGCACTGGTTACAAACAACACACAGGAACTATTAGCTACTTGGGTGTTCCTCTAAAGGCAGGGAAGCTAGTGTCTGCAGACTTTCGGCTGCTCCTTGATAAGATCAGCACGAGGCTAGCTGGTTGGCGCACGACTCTATTATCCCAAGCTGGAAGAGCCGTTTTGATCAAATCTGTGCTTAGGAGTATGCCAATTTATCTTGCTTCCTCTATGACTATCCCTGCAACTATTTGTAAGAAGATTGACAGGATATGTGCCAACTTTTTCTGGTGTAGCACCATCGAGAAAAAAAAGAGGCCTTGGATTGCTTGGTTGAATGTCCAGATGCCTAAGGCTGAGGGTGGTCTGGGATTTTGGAAGCTGGAGGACACCCAGCTATCTCTTACTATTAAGCAGTTATGGAATATTCTGCATGGTAGCTCCCTTTGGTCCAGGTATGCTAGGCAACGGTTCCTTAATTTACACCTCATGGATACTGTTAAACATTTTCCCTATGGCATCTCGAATAGCAGTTTTATCAAAGCAAAGGAAATCATCATATCGCAATCTAGATGGATGGTTGGCAGTGGGGAAGATATTGATTTCCTTCGTGATATCTGGATTGGCGACCGGCCCCTAATGCATCTTTTGAATAATGCTAATTGCGTTACCACCCAACAGCATTTTACTGTTAGGGAGATGATACTAAACCCCCAGCATACACTGTGGCACTGTCTCAATATTAAAGCGGAAGACATATAGGTTCAGCTGACCACTGCGCGGGATTTTTGCTGCTGGACAGGAAGTAGCTCTGGCATGTTCACCTCGTCCTCTGCATATAAACTTGCAGCTTCACAGGGTATCCAAAGGCAGGCTTGGCATAAGATTTGGCACAAAGCTTTTCAATCCTCGAGCAGCTATCTTTGTGTGGAAGATGGTCCATCGGGCAATCCCAGTTGACTCCAGAATTGGTGATTGTGGTGTCTATCTGGCTTCTAAGTGTGAATGTTGCCATTCTGCCAGATCTGAAGATTTAAACCATCTTTTCATTACCAGTGATCTTGCAAAGTCACTCTAGGCCTGGATGGCACCTTTAATTGGGCCAATGGTAAATATGAGTAATCAGATTACCATTCGCAGTTGGAGCTTAATTGAAAGAACATCTATGCAATCTGCTTTTCAATTCACTGCCCTGTATACCTTTATGCTTCTCATATGGGAGATCTGGAAAGCAAGATGTGCAGCTCGCTTTGAAGGTGTTGCTATTGACAAAGGGAAGATTAAACTCCGGATTATTAATAACTTGGCCGCTGCTTTCAAGAGTGTCACCTTTTATAAGCCAATTCAGCACAGTGAAGCTATTATCCTCAGCAATTTTAATGTTCGGCCTAAGGTGCAGGTTCGTCAACCAATCACTGTTCTCTGGAACCCTCCCACCTTTGGTTATTGTCTGAATATTGATGGCGCCTCCAAGGGCAATCCGGGCCACAGTAAAGGTGGAGGTTGCATTAGAAACATGAAAGGTGAATTCGTTGCTGGCTTCTCTTTCTACTGTGGCATTGGTCCAAGCTTGCTGGCAGAGGCACGGGCGCTGCATGATGGCCTTAGTTTAGCAATGGAGTTGGGCTATAATATCTCCACTGTAATGTCTGATTGTGACTCCTTGGTTCAGGCGATCCACAAGGAGGCTGTTCCCCACTGGTCTATATATCCCTAGTGGAGGGGGATCATTCGGATGTTGCAGCATTTTAATTGCAAAACTGTGCATGTTTATCGTGAAGGCAACTCGGTGGCTGATTGTATGGCCAAGGATGCTTGCGATCCCATTGCCAGGAGGGTATTTTTCAATATTAGGGAACTTCCCTGTAATGCTCGAGGGGCAGTTTTGGTGGATAAACTCGGGCTCCCGAGTTTCCGGCATGCATCGTAGCTTCGTTTTCTCTATAAGGAATGAATTGCACGGACCTCATTTGCTGCAAACTTTCGCTAACAGTATAAACTGCACGACCCAGGTTGTAGACTCATGGATTGGCACGCTTCAGTTGCCAGCAGTAGGAGACTGCACGGACCGGATCTTGACGCGGACTGCATGGACCTCAACTGCCAGCAGGAAACGGACATCTCTTGCTGGTAGTGGATTACATGGACTTCATAGGATTGCACGAATCACGTCCTTCAAGGCACGAGCTACACTGCACGGAGACAGTATTTGCACAAGGCTTTCTTATTTATTCTATTCATTCAGAGTTGGTATTTAGCTCGCGGTTGTATAGCCTTTTTCTTCAACTCTCGAAATTGTACGTTTGAGGTTGGCCTCTTTGTGAAGCTGTACTTTATTGAATTAGTAATAAAAAATAGCATCTAGTGGTTCGAAGGTGGAGTGGGAACATTCCCTTCCTATGGAATGGGGGTGCACTCTCCCTTTGATCTATTAGATGACTGAGTTCATATAAAAAAAAAGCTACCTCTCTCCCAGCCTTCGATCCCTTTTTATAGGCAGACGATGGGCGTGTGGGTACCACGTTTCCCGCCCAAACTTCCACGCAGATCTGATCCTTTGAGGTTCCACATGTCAGAATCGTGATGCTGTAGCAGTCCATGTGGCAGGATCATATGGTCCGCTCCTTTCCTTAGATCGCGTGCCATCGACCTGGTACTTTAGATTCCACGTGAGGTAAGTTCGCAGGTGCTCAGTGGATGCTCGACCATATGACTCACCTGGCAAAGACACAGTTATGAGAGTTAGCACTGACTTTACCTTTCAAAACCTAAGATGTGCACAGACTCTAAACAGTGAAGTGCACGTACCTTATATTCATAGAGCTAAAGTGTACACCGACTTATGCATGCGTATGGCAAAACATGCACAGACCTGATGCAAACCTTGCACTGACCTTCTATATGCGCAGACAAAATATGCACGACTTTAGTAAGACAAGGTGGATGTGCACCGACGTTCTATGCCGAACAGAGTGTGCACGGATTTTCTAATGAATAGACATGAAAGTGCACCGACCTCATATGAGGTCTCGAAGACACGCATCGACCTTAGATAGTTAGCACAAGCATGCACCGACCTATATGTTGTAGAGAAATGTTGCACTAACCTTATATGTGATCCTGCAATAGTGCACCGACCTGGGTTAGTGCAAGGCGAAAGTTGGACCGACCCTTTTTATGCTAAATGCAGATACGCACGGACCTTGTATGTACAAGGCGAAAGCTGCACTGACTTGATAAGCAATTGAACAAGGAGTGCACTGACCATCTATACACGTAAGACATGATATGCACCGACGTTGTATGCATATGGCTGAAATCTGCATCGACCTTTGTAGGCAGGATGTGAAATATGCACCGACCTTAGTCATGCGTAAGAGACACTTGCACCGACCTTAGTCATGTAGGATGAAAATATGCACCGACCCTCTTTATGCTAAACTGAACACATTGACATTATATGAATGCTAAGGCAGAATGTGCTAATGTGCTTAGACTCGAAAGCAACAAACAATGACTTCATGCAGACACACTGACTCCAATGACTCAAGTGCACAAACTCCAATGCACAGACTCATGAAGGCTTCAGACACGATCTGTTTGACTTAAGGTGTTTGATTTTTTATGGTGTCTGACATTTGACTTATGGTGTTTGTCATCATCAAAATCACAGGGATACAACACAAGAAAATCTGAACAAGTTGCTAGGAGTCAAGGTTAATTTCAGGAAGGAAGGGCTGGGCTACAATAATGTTAATAACAAAGCCTTTAAAAAAAAGTTAATGATATCATTTGTCACTGCATCAAACGTAGCCACCACTTTAGAGGTTAAACAGTCCAATGTTCAAAAAATTCAGAAATAACCTGACAAAGTGATAAAGAATGATCACTTGCAGAAAGAGTCAAGAAACACTCATGCTAGAACTGTGCATGCTGTTCACAGCTTGAACACACATACACATGCACACAAAAAGAAAATGTCATGCCGTCATTGTCATAGATTTGGTCATTTGATACATGAGTGTAGATTGATGGAACAAGATGATATAAATGCAAGTGCAACACATGCTAGGAATTCTCATGAAAGAAATCATGCATTCAATAAAAAGAGAATTCATTGTTCCTATTGTGATAAGGTAGGCCACATTACAGCTAACTATTGGCATGCTCAAAAGAGAAAATTCAATTCTAAATCTGTCAAGTTTTCTACAAAACAAAATGCTTTTGGTAGACATAAATCTATTTTTAAAGAAAACTCTCATGCATGCTTTAATTGTGGTAAGCCAGGCCATCGTGCCTCTGAATGCTGGTCTGCTAAAAGTAAAGGCAACTTTCATTCTCATTATATAAATCCTCATGAGAACCAGCATGCCCTTGATAAGAATAAACCTGCTCTGACAAACCAGCAGGTTGTGTGTTTCAATTGTGGTAAGCCAGGCCATAGGGCCATTGAATGCTGGCATGCTCAGGGTAGAAAATCTAATTCTAAAATTGTCAATCTCCCTGCAAACAGAAATGATTTTGGTAGGAATGAATTTGCATTTACAAGAAAGATTCCTGCATGTTCTGAATATGGAAAACTTGGCCACCGAGGCTCTAACCATTGCATGGCAGGTTATGAAAAATAGTATGTTCATGCAAATAACAGAAATTTTCATGTTAATGCACATAGATTCCATGCTTATGATAATGTGCATAAAAAGAATTCAAGATCTGTTATTTCATGTCATTACTGTGGAGGCTTTGGGTACTCTATGAGTGAGTGCAATTTAATGAAGTCTGATGATTTACATGCTCATAGTTTGTGGAGAGCATCCTCTAGAGATGCTACTAACACTATAGGACCCAAGAACTCTTGGGTACCTAAAAATGCAAAATGAGAAACTATTTTTGCAGGAGTGCATTGGGGCTGAAGAATAAAAAGGGTTAATAAGCCAAGGCACCTGAATATGGTAAAATCTCATTTCTGATGTTTACAGGTTTGTTCATTTAAACTTTTCAGTAATCTCTTTCAGATAGCTGTATTTCATGTTTAATTTTTTTTAAATCTGAATCACATGCATACATGTTCACATCTGAATCTGCTCCTTGCATTTTGTGTCTATACCTATTTAAGATTGAATTGAACATCATATTATAAAAAATATGAATTGCATGTATCTGATATTTGCATATAGGACTGCATTGGCACTACATTATCACGCATGACTATTATGGTATATCAAATGGTAAGTTACTAAAGGGCAGATGCAATCTGTCTGAAAGTTCTTACTATGTATAAGGTGGTCTTTAGACCAAGTCCTCTACCCAGTACCATTGGTCAAAAATTTGCACATAGAGCAGTCTAGACCTTCATGAGCATATTTTCTTAAAATCATATGTTTAGCTTTTGTTGCATATGTTGCATAAAGTTAGGGGGAGCATTTGTAGTTTTTTTTTAAATGGGTGTTTAAATATCTGTTTCCTCACTCACACTCTATCTATCTCGATCGACCTAACTGCTCACTTCCGTCAACCGATGCTCCTTGTTTCAGTCTGTGCTATCTTGGCTATGATCTATTTGTGTAAGGCCCCGTGTTGCTGTGATTGAACTTAGGCCTACATAGTTGTTCTGATCCTTGGGTTCTCACTTGATCTCAGCTATTTTGAATTTCACAAATATCTTTGTTAAAATCTTCTGAGTATTTCACTTACATGGTCTTGAAAGTCACGGTCGGTTGCTTCTGTTTTTGCTAAATGGGAGCCTCACTTGAAAATTCTGGATTGTCTTGAAAAGACTTTGTTCATATCCTCCATGAAGCGTGATCATCTTAGCTACATGCATGAACTTCAAGTGGTTCTCACATATAATGCATGCTCTTACTGTTACTTCTATTTATTGTTGGCTACTCTCAAACTTCCTTGACCAAATATTGAGAAATTTTCAATATGCATATCATGACCATAAATCTGAAAATCTCCTCAATAAAGAATCTTCTATTATACATGATTATGAATGTCTAAAAGATTGTGTTGGTTTAAGTTTAATGTATTCCTGAGTTTAGTTGTGAAAGACTTGAAAATATCTGGATCACTCTTTTAATAAAACTTAACCGACTGTCTCATACATTTTCATGCAAGATCTTCTGAAATCTGAAAACTCTAAAATCATGGCTTTCTTTCGTTGAGGTACATGTAGTAAGTATTGTCTTTAAACATCTGATTTCTTTTGAGATGTCTAAGGGTCAAAAGCTGTCAGAGCAATGACTTTGGTCACTAAGAAACCATGTCCAAAGGGCTGAGCCATGAAGTGCCATAGTTAACTCTGCTAAAAAATAAATTAAAATTTGGAAGAGAAATGGTTTGCATACTGAGAAATATATCTCACTCATCAAGAAATGAGTTGAGGTATGTCATGAGGTGTCAATGCTATCTCTGTTCTTCTGAAGCATGACAGTTAGCTATTCCAAGTGCTTAGGGATACTGACGTCTAAACAACGTGTATACTCTAGTTACAAGGGTGTACTAAACTTAATTTCTCCTGATAGTTGCATATAAAAATTTGGTTGAACAAATGCAATAACTGAATCTTGCTTCAAATGAAATTCTGAAAATTGCTGCAACCTTACACAAAATCAAATGATTTCATGTTTGTTTAACCTCAATACTCCTTCATGTAATTCCTAAAAGGGTCATTGAACTTTTAGTAAGTAAGATGAAAGAAGGTTAAACAAGTCCGTCTTATGAGAATTTGGTTCAGTTGTATTAAAATTTGATTTCAGATATGAGTTTAATTTTTCTATTAACAAACTGTGAATACATCATTTTTAAACCAGGTTGGTCAATAAAGATTTATTCATAAGCCTTTATAATGGAAGACTCTGGATTTATGAAATTGATATCCCATTGAAAACCCTTCTTAATCCTTTGGAAATCCAGTTGAAAACTCCTATACTAAGTGCTCCATTTCTACTCCAATTCTTGAACTCAGTTTGCTCTGCTATCTGTTTCCACCCCACTACACATTCAATTAATATGTCTGATTGTGTATGGCTGCCCTGTGGTTTTGCTAACAACCTAAATAGACTGTCCTTCTGCTATCCTCACTTTTTCTTGATCTCATTATCTCCAATGCTTACACTACCTGTAACACCCGGTAAATTCAAAGGCTGAAAAGGAATAAATATAAATATATATAGATATAGCCTATACACGATGATATTTCCATATTCTATTAAATAGTTCATAATATTAAATAAATAAGAATGTAGGTATATTGTTTTAGACTAAATAAATTGGTGGCTAGTTAAATCTCCTTTTTAAATAAAAGTGAATATTTTCTTAGGATCGAACCTGCCTCTGATACCCAAGATAATAATTAATGGGGAAAATAAAGTGAAGGAAAGTATAAGCAGTAAAATCCCTACATGAAGTACTACGCTAATCAAACTCTCAATCGGTATTATGACCCACCCACAATATAAGCCCATCTAGAATAAGGAGTCGGAATAGGCTTGAGCTTTAATAATAATAGTAAATGATAATAAATATATCCTAGCCCTACTAGTTAAATAAACGAATAGAAAACTAAAAGAAGGCCCCAATGCTAATCGGGTTAATAGGACCCCCTTTTTAAACACGGAATCAATAAGGGGTTTAGTCAATATGTTGTACTGGTCTTTTCTCAAAAGCCAATACTTTACACTGGATGCTTGGAATTATATTACGCAACATCCCGGATAAATAATAAAGAAGAGGAGTTATTAGAATAAAGGTCAAATAGGAATAATTAAGTTATCTATATACGTATTAATGGGCCTTAACCATTGTTTAAAAAGGCGGTGCCTCAAGACACTAAGGCTTAAGCCTCAAGGTGAGGCACTAGAAAAACACCTTGAGGCATGCGCCTCATGTCTTTTACTTGAGACTTACGCCTTTTTTTGATTGAGGTGGTACGCCTCACCGCCTTCACCACCTCAAGGTATTTAATTGAGACGTGTGCATCACTTGAGAAGATGATGTAATGAGGTGTTGTATGGTACTCTCAAACTTTACGTTTCTTTCGTTATCTTTAAAACATAATTCAATTTTTTTTCTTGGTAGGTACTTTTTTTTTAACAGGGAGAGGATAATCGAGCTCGAACTCGGGTCTTCTCTCATATGAGGAAGGGTGACAAACCAACTGCACTAGACAACTGGCTCATAATTTAGTACTTTTGAAATTACATGAATTTATCATTGAGTTGATATAACATTAACACATGAAAATCACTATTGTTTTTAGCATTTTTATGATTTTAAGATTATTTTCTTCTCTATTAAGGCTTACGCCTCGTTGTGCCTTAAGACTTACATCTTATGAGGCTTATAGAAAGCTCCTCACAACCGTCTCAAGACCTTTTAAACTATGGCCTTAACACATAAAAAATATTTATTACGATTTTATAGAAGCCTAAAATGAAATAAATACATGATATTGAAAGGGCTTCCACACATAGATTATATTTTATTTTAATAGTCAAAGATGAATGAGCCGCGATATAAAGTTAGCCCAACCCACATTTATGCTGTACATATAGATATACGTATATAAGAATAAAATAAATTCTAAATAAATTTAACTTATGAGGAAAGGCCAAATAGAAATGAATAAGTCATTTATATATATAAAAGCCCTAAACTAATCACATGGGCTAGCTTACTTCAAGCTTTGAACCCAAAACAACCATATGGTCTCAAACCCATAAAGCCCACACCAATCTAACCCTGTATATCTGTTAGCAAACCAACCCAACCTCACAAGACCCCCATCGAACCACCCAACCCATACACTTACGAAAAGGGGCTTGCACCCAAACCACATGCCAAGTGCAACCTACTATAGTCAATCAAACCCACGTACGTGAGCCATGCGGCCAACCCAAAAACCAACAACCCATATACATGTAAATGTATTTAAACCAAAACCCAACCCTTGCACCCAAAGCCCATCGAACCAACCCATATGTGCATGCTCGGACAGGCTATGCTTCTAGGGTTTTAAACCAAAGGGTGACAGGCGGCCATATAAGCAGTAAGGGAATCATTACGTGCGAAAAGATTTTAAAACCTTGCTCCCATTTGAAACCCTTTCTCTATAAAAAGGTGAACGATCCATTTGCTGCTGCTACTGTTCGACGTCTCCATCCTCTGCATCCTCTTCTTCCCACTGCGTCCATGCTACCCCATGCGTGACCGGCTGCTGCATCCTCGACGTGGAGAAGACCGACGTCTTCTTCATTCTTCTCCTTCCTCCTGCTGCGTTCTTTCCTACTGTCTTCTTCCTCTTGCAAGAAGGGCCGCACCCTTCATCCTCTGCGTCCTTAAGATTCTCGGCTACTTCGACATCAACTCCAAGATAGGTTTTCTTAAAGAATTGAAGTCCAAGATAATAATAATTAAGTGCATTACATGTTTTGTTCTCTAACTTACAGTTTGCATATTTAGTTTAATTAATTAAATAATCACAACATGTTTAAACATTTTATATCCATGTAATCACATATCCAACAATCATAAAATATAATATAAGTGATTAGAATCCTCATGATTTATCCTTAATTTCCATGCAGTTATATGATGTATTAACTAGTTAATAATTAAATTTAAAAAATAAATGAGTTAAAATAAATTACACGGAGAATAACATAGTCACCGTGACTGTAGCGACCCGGATTCCGGATACCAGGTATACTCGGTAGGACTACCGAATACACGTGATGCCACAAGGAACCCGCGAGGCCTCCCAAGAGCGGTAAGGCTCCAAAGGGATGAAAGGTATGTGTAGAGTACATTGAAGCCACAGAGATATAACACTAAGCAATTAAATTTCATTAGATTGGTTTGCTAAAGTAGCAGAAATAAAATTACTTTTTGATTAATAGTTTCATTTTAGCAATTATACACCAGAGTCAAGTCCAAAGCTAAAGACAGCAAGTCTAGCAAGTACAGTCGACAGAAAAGAAAAGACGTACCGAGAAGTCGGGGGAAGCCCGACGCAGGTACCAGCTGCCCACAATGACACGCTACGAGCACGCGCACCAGGAACCACACGGAAGCAGAACAAACGACGTCACCCCACCTGAAAAGCAGGGGTGAGCCTCGTGTCACTGGCTCAGTAGGGGTCACGCGGATCCCCACTGAAAAACACGTAGTAACACGGAACAACAACAACGAAAACAGCAGGTGTAGTAAAGCAGAAAAACTACACTACAAAGCTGTAAAAAGAACAGGAACAGCATGAGTAGGGAACAACCTAAGAGCAACGGAAGCCAAAAGTAAGGGAAAGGGGAGGCCGTAAAAACCCATTACACGGCAACCGAGAAGGACTCGGCACCCTAAGCTACTCCAAACAGCAACAGAAGGGCGACTCTGATTTGACAAAGTCAGGAGTTACCGATCTACCGACACGACGCCAGGCCTAAGACGAAGACCTGCACGGATGGACAAAAGACAGACACAACAGACACGATGGCACACACGACTTAGAACGTCGTGCACGCAACGTCACACTGACCTCGAGTAGGGCCACAGAAAGGCTAACTCGGGAAGGTCACGACGCACAAGAAACGCCGAGAGTCACGCGTCACGTGACGGAAGCACCCCCTTGTAAAAAGAACAGCCAGCTGCGTCCACTGACGTCTTATGCTGCGCCACAAGTGTCTCACCTACGGTACCGCTGAAACAACGACAGAGTCGCAGACACGCGCTGAACCAAACAGGAACAACAGCATCAAGTAACCAGTCAGGGTCACACCCATCGACGTAAGTCCAAAGCCCCTGACCACGTGTGCACACGCTGGCTCTAGCCTAAGCCAGGCTCTCTAGCTAGTTTTCTCTCTCGGTAGGACGCTACCGTTGGCTGGGAGCCCACAGAACTAGCTTGCAAACCGTATGTCGGGAACACCCCTCCACCATCCGCAGGCAGATTGGCAACTCAAAGGCCTTAGGGATACAACAAACGGAGGCTCACATGACACAGAGACTCAAAACACAAGTGCTTGAAGTACAAGCAGGCAAGAATGCCCCACGACACGTACTTCGAAGCACCAATGGAAGCATAGCCACTGACGACAGACTCAGGACAAGGCAACTAGACCTACCACGTAACGATCCTTGAGTCGGACGACTCAAAGGCAAGATCGTCACAGACAGCGGAACAAGTCACCAATCGGTCTAATCCTAAGCCACGAGAAACGACACTTTGCAGAAAACAACTCACGGAGACCTGAGGGAACACCGAGGACCCTCAGACACGCCTGGACACATAAACCAAGGTAAGATGATACCTCGAGGCATCCAGAACCAGTGTCTCAGATTGGACAAAACCGCTGAGACACCCACACAAGGTCACTTGTCAACCACTGGGTCACCCCGGGTTGACCGGAACCCGACAAAGACACACTCAACAGTAGGAAAAGAATCCTACCTCAAGCAAGAAGACTGCTGGCTACCTTATAACGTAGTCTTAGCCCTCATAGGACGTCCAGAGATATCCACGGGGAAGCGGGCAGACCACAAGGACAAGCCAAGATAGTCAGAAACCAGAACCACGGAAATCGGAGCTCAAAGACTGTAACGCACCACTCCTAGACCGTTACTCGAACGTGACGGTCTAGCGCTGGGCCGTTACATTCTAGAGGAACAAGACTATGGCAGTCTAGAACATATGCGCTACAGAAATGTGACGGTCGTAGGGGGAGCCGTCACCGACAACGCCCTAACCAACGCCTAAAACGCACAGGGCATGTAACGGCCTAACCCAGGCGCGTTACACAGCTTTGACGTGCCCGCCTAGGGCCGTCAGGGCCAACAAGCTTGAAACCAAAACGCGAACATCGTAATGCGCCAGGGTAGGCGCGTTACAGCGGCCTAACGCACGACAACAGGTGCCTTACGCTAACCTAACGCACGGGAACAGACGCGTCAGGGCCAACAGACCCAAGTCTGAAACCTCAGACAAAGAGCTCGTAACAGTCCACGGCGGACGCGTTACAACACTGTGACGCACGGGGGCAGGGCCGTTAGAACCAACAGACACAGCCACCCAGCTCAACCAAACGGAATGTAACGGCTTGGGACATGCGCGTTACACAAGCCTGACGCACCAGGGCAGGCGCGTAAGAGGAACCGACTGAAATAGTCAAACGCGGTCAAACAGATTGTAATGGCCTGGGGCAGGCACGTTACACCACTCTGACGCACTGGGCGAGTGCCGTCAGAGCAACCGCCTCAATCACAACACAAAAGGCACAATGGCTGTGACGCACTAGCCGGGACGCGTCAGGGGAGTGTAACGGTCAAGGACACGACCGTCACGCTCACTCAGCCACGAACAAATTAAAAAAATGCCCAGACGCTGTGACGGTCTATCGTAGGGCTGTCAGGGACTGTGACGGTCCCTGGAACGACTGCTACACCGGTCATGATGGGAAAACAGTGGAAACGCCAAATCAGCCCGTTCTACACCCCATTCACGCCGAAGCGCACGGGAAACAAAGCTAGACGATGAAAAACAACATCGGGAGGCTAAAAAGCCCACATGCACGCGCTAAAACGCAAGATCAGGGCGATTTGAACAAATCGACCCTAAACGAGTCACCGAGGTTCCCGGACTCCTACCGGCCTCGAATGACCACCGATCGACACGAAACTTACGTGAATGGGATCCAGACATCCCAACTGTCAGTTTGACACTAACCACACCACGAATGGTTGCCGTTTTCCGGTGAACCCTGAAAACCCCAAAAACTACGATTTTCACTAAACTGGCCCGATCTCCCCCGATCGAGCACCAAACAACGCACAGAAGTAGGGAAAACATGCAGGAGGAAGTGGCGATCCGTCTCCCTATCTCCACCGAAGAAACCGTGCCCCGAAGGGACTAAACCGTGACGAAAATTGCACCGCGAGCTCAAACATCGGCTTTGAATCCACCGTTCGAGATCGCGCCAAAACCACTCCATCCTCACCCCGTCGCGCACCCAGTCAGCTCCACAGCATCCCCAACACTCGCTCCTAGGTCCTCCGTCTGCAGCCGGAGCTGAGGAAGCTCGAGAGGAGAGAAAACGGGAGAGAGAGACAACGACGGCGAAATGAGAAGGGAAGAGAGAGGAAGGAAAAGAAATAGGAAAAGAAATTACGAATTTTCCTAATTTCTGAAAAATCTGATTTTAGGGCCTATCTCCGAAAAATATGCAAAAATAGTCGAAACGACCGGCTCGGAGAGTACATCGTCGCTGCAGCATTCATGAGTCGATGAACTGACAAAGAAACTCACCGTAGGGTTCCGTAACTAGTACGAGAGAAAAACCCACATGGCTCGTAAAGCTCAACTCGGAAGCCACAAAAGCGAACCGAAACTCACCGAAACAAATCCGAAAGATCTAATAAAGATCTACCAAGGATCCAGGGCATTACATCCTCCCCTCCTTTAAGAAATTTCATCCTCGAAATTGAAGGACTAACAAAGGAGAAACAGGGAAGAATAACCCAATAGCACAACCACGGAAGTGACACAAATCTCGAGAGAACACAGCTCAGAGGAACATTGTCAGACCATAATCGCGAGCACATGCTCTGGATCGAGCACGACACAAGTGGACACAAGTCCGACATCTCCGAAACAAGGCAACGTCGCCTACGTCTCACCAGAAATGGAGACATGACTGCCACAACAACCGACATCGAAGAAGCGAAACGACAGACACGGCAAGTATCAGCTTAAACAAGGGGACACAATCCTCTCAGCTGACAGCTCGACCACATCATCGGCTCCAGTGCCAAAGGTAACAAGAAACACCCGGCACACAGGACGCCAACGACAACAGCACTGCTGGACCGCAAACACAATCAAGTCAGTCCTCACTCAGATATCATATCTGATCGAGTCGCAAGCTAACTCTAAGGAAAAAGAGTACAGCAAGGCTAACCGACAAGACTTGGTCCAAAATAGAGACACAAAATCATAGAGAAACAGCGCCAAAACACCAACAGCAACATCAGCACTTGCAGAACTCCGGTTCCTTTCCGAACACAAAACCATGGAACACAACTGCAAGCAGGGTCACATCAAGGCACAAGAACAGCTGAGCACACGACCACAAGGGACGGGTCACGCATCAGACTGCTCACCAAGAAAAGACCCACAATAATGAGAAACGACAATAATCTTGGGGAACGCAACTCAAGGACTACGAACACGCCTCGAGAGCACAACACCCAAGAGAAAAAAATTGCAGAGTAGAGGGTACTCAGTCAACAGGAATGCCAACAAATTCCCCAACACTCACAAATGCCAATGCCAATAGCTGAAAACCACCAGCAACGGCACGATAACAGACGACATCGAGGCATAGGAAGCCAAGATGAAGTCACATCGAGAAGAAACAGATCTCTCGACCCGTGGGTAATCAGCCCACACGCTTCAGCTGCGCACTCAACAACGCACACAGGCATCAGAATGACCTCGGTAATCGCATCTCAACACACACCAGACGCCTTCGCAATCTATGAAGATCGCAAACAACACGCCACGAGTACCGATCCAGCGAACAACCGATTACCAGGAGCCCAAGTGCAACAGGAGAAGAGTACCAGCTTCAACACAAAGCACAAGGAAAAGCATTAATCTCAACTTACCTTCACGTCCTGAAAATGATAAATGAGCCTTCACAACACGTCGGCCGCTGGACATGCCACGACAAACACGGTGCACGATAGCTCTTAACACCATGATGGAGTCCAAAGCTAAACAACCGTATAGCAAAGAGTAGATCAGGCTCAGAACAAAACCATCCACACTTAAGCAGACACATGACAAAAGCATCACTAAGATAGCAATTCCAAGGCAAACCTCGAGAAAATTCCACTAGAAGGGATGAGAAGCAATTAAGCTCAATCACGAAAGCTCACCAGGAAGGGAAAATCCTAGCTTGCCTGAGCAACTTCTCAAACACGGAATCTAACCGAGCACTTCAACAGAAGCGAAACACATCAGGAGTTGAACAGACTCAAGCCGGGACGACCAAGACAACGTGAGAACATGCACGATCATCAGACCATGGCTAAAGGTCAACAGCAACCTGAACAACATACAGAGAAAACCTCGAACAACATACTGCAGATTCAAGCCTTCCGGCGAACTCTGCCAATTACAACTTGATCAAAACAAACACAACGATGAAAAAGAAACACCTCGTCACATCCTGACGAGAGCAGGGCCATCTCGTACAGTGCCAGGACAGCACGCACAAGACGACGCACAGAAAATGAAGCGATAAAGAATCATAAACCGAAGCCAGCTGAAGACTGTACTGGACTTTCAGGACTCTGGATACTATATATCTCGGATTCCCATGTACTTCAGACAACAACGCTCTGATAGCTCAGAAAAGAACTCCGAACATCTCAGAATACTGCTCTGATACCAGCTGTAGCGACCCGGATTTCGAATACCAGGTATACCCGGTAGGACTACCGAATACACGTGATACCACAAGGAACCCGCGAGGCCTCCCAAGAGCGGTAAAGCTCCGAAGGTATGAAAGGTATGTGTAGAGTACATTGAAGCCACAGAGATATAACACTAAGTAATTAAATTTCATTAGATTGGTTTGCTAAAGTAGTAGATATAAAATTACTTTTTGATTAATAGTTTCATTTTAACAATTATACACCAGAGTCAAGTCCAAAGCTAAAGATAGCAAGTCTAGCAAGTACAGTCGACAGAAAAGAAAAGACGTACCGAGAAGTCCGGGGAAGCCCAATGCAGGTACCAGCTACCCACAACGACACGCTACGAGCACGCGCACCAGTACCCACACGGAAGCAGAACAAACGACGTCACCCCACCTGAAAAGCAGGTGAGCCTCGTGTCACTGGCTCAGTAGGGGTCACGCGGATCCCCACTGAAAAATACTCAATAACACGGAACAACAACAACGAAAACAACAGCTGTAGTAAAGCAGGAAAACTACACTGCAAAGCTGTAAAAAGAACAGGAACAGCAGGAGTAGGGAACAGGCTAAGAGCAAGGGAAGCCAAAAGTAAGGGAAATGCGAGGCCGTAAAAACCCAGAACACGGCCACCGAGAAGGACTGGGCACCCTAAGCTACTCCAAACAGAAACAGAAGGGTGACTATGATCTGACAAAGTCAGGAGTTACCGATCTGCCGACACGACACCAGACCTAAGACGAAGACCTGCACGGATGGACAAAAGACAGACACAATAGACATGATGGCACACACAACTTAGAACGTCGTGCACGCAACGTCACACTGACCTCGAGTAGGGCCACAGAAAGGCTAACTCGGGAAGGTCACGACGCACAAGAAACATCGAGAGTCACACGTCACGTGACGGAAGCACCCCCTCGCAAAAAGAACAGCCAGCTGCGTCCACTGACGTCTTATACTGCGCCACAAGTGTCTCGCCTACGGTACCACTGAAACCACGGCAGAGTCGCAGACACGCGCTGAACCAAACAGGAATAATAGCATCAAGTAACCAGTCAGGGTCACGCCCGTCGACGTAAGTCCAAAGCCCCTGACCACGTGTGCACACACTGGCTCTAGCCTAAGCCAGGCTCTCTAGCTAGTTTTCTCCCATGGTAGGACGCTACCGTTGGCTGGGAGCCCACAGAACTAGCTTGCAAATCGTATGTCGGGAACACCCCTCCGCAATCCGCAGGCGGATCGGCAACTCAAAGGCCTTAGGGATACAACAAACGGAGGCTCACATGACATAGAGACTCAAAACACAAGTGCTTGAAGTACAAGCAGGCAAGAGGGCCCCATTACACGTACTTCGAAGCACCAATGGCAGCACAGCCACTGCCGACAGACTCAGGGCAAGGCAACTAGACCTACCACGTAATGATCCTTGAGTTGGACGACTCGAAGGCAAGATCGTCACAGACAGTGGAACAAGCCGCCAATCGGTCTAATCCTAAGCCACAAGAAATGACCCAAGTCTGAAACCTCAGACAAACAACACGTAACTGTCCAAGGCAGACGCGTTACAACACTGTGACGCACGGGGGCAGGGCCGTTAGAACCAACAGACACAGCCACCCAGCTCAACCAAACGGAATGTAACGGCCTGGGACATGCGCTTTACACAAGCCTGACGCACCAGGGCAGGCGCGTCAGAGGAACTGACTGAAATAGTCAAACGTGGTCAAACAGATTATAACGGCCTAGGGCAGGCGCGTTACACCACTCTGACGCACGGGGGGAGTGTCGTTAGAGCAACCGCCTCAATCACAACACAAAAGGCACAATGGCTGTGACGCCCCAGCCGGGACGCGTCAGGGGAGTGTAACAATCAGGGACACGACCGTCACGCTCACTCAGCCACGAACAAATTAAAAAAATGCCCAGACGCTGTGACGGTCTGTCGTAGGGCCGTCAGGGAATGTGATGGTCCCTGGAACGACCGCTACACCGGTCACGGCGGGAAAACAGTGGAAACACCAAATCGGCCCGTTCTACGCCCCATTCGCGCCGAAGTGCATGGGAAACAAAGCTAGACGATGAAAAACAACATCGGGAGGCTAAAAAGCCCACATGCACGCGCTAAAATGCAAGATCAGGGCGATTTGAACAAATCGACCCTAAACAAGTCACCGAGGTTCCCGGACTCCTACCGGCCTCGAATGACCACCGATCGACACGAAACTTACGTGAATGGGATCCAGACATCCCAACGGTCAGTTTGACACTTGTTGTCCCCGGTAGATGGCAATCAAGAGGGGAGGGGTGAATTGATTGGCAATAAAAAATTTTAACAACCAACTTGTGCAGAAGATGAAATGGAAGGATAAAGAATGAAGCACACTCTTCTCACCCGATGATGAAAACACACGAACAGCGGAGATGTAATGAGATCTGAAAGGACGAGATATGAATGACACTCAACTCGACTAGAAGCCTACTTGTGTAATAACGTAGAAGCAAACCATGATGAACAATAGAATTTAAGGTGGTTCGGGTTCACAACAGTGACCCCTACATCAACCCCTCACAACGTGAGGAAAGCTTCCACTAAAGAGTGAAAACCCACACACACACACACACGCTGTGAAACACACAGCCACACACACGCGTGCGCTGCGACCAGTAAACGCACACACACACACAGCGTGTTTCATTCAAGATAGATGTTCAGATACACAATGATTCTTCAGACTAGAAATAGAATGAACAGGATAAATGGAATAAGGATCTTGAATTCGCCAGAAATCCCCCTTTCAAATGATGTTCCAGCTGTGGTTCTTCATAGCTTGGTTGATGCGGTAGGATGAGGACAGATCTTCATGAAGAACCCCGGATATTGATGTGCAGCTCGAGATCCAAGTTGCCCGACTTCAAATAAGGAAGGAGAGCTTCGATTCTTGCTCAGGATGCATCTGATCAGCACGGGGATCGACCCATTTTCGAAGAGGATGGCTTCTATTTGCACATGGAAGGGCTCCCGCGAGCTTTCTTCTTCCTACAAGACAAAAAACACCATAAGGTCGAATGTTCTCTTCTTTTTCTTATTTTTTTGGGATGCCCTAATCATTGTTATTTATAGTCCCAAGGAGAGGGGACACGTGTGACAAGATGGAACCTCGGATCTCCCAACATTAGTGCAAAATGAGGAATAAAAATTGCGGCCGCGAAACGGATCATGAACTTGACTGCCGGTCCGTAACACTATGGGTCGACCCATTGGGTCGACCCACGACGCACGGGTTAAAAGCCCGACAAGAGTATTTTTCCAGGGGTCGACCCATAGCGCATTCTTTCCAAAAACCAAAAACTGTGAGTTACCCGAAAGTTTCGGGTGCCAAAAAGGGTCGACCCATTGGGTCGACCCACGAACTACTTCTCAACAAAAAGAAAGAATAGAGCTAACAGCCACCAAGGGGTTGACCCTTGGGGTCCAACCCATCAAAATAAACATGTTAAAGAATTCCATGAGCTGGATATGAACAAGGATCAACCCATGACAACTAATGAGGAAAATTAACTAAGCAAGGGTTAAGGTTTTGTGTGGATCTCACCAATCATTCTTCAATTGTTTTAGGATTTTAACTTCATTCCAGATTTTTGTAAGAACACAAAAATGGAGTTAGATTAAAACTTTGACAAACATGACTCAAAGCACTTACTCAAGATAGATGATCTTGATCCTGCAAGTATATCACATCTGGCAACATTAGTAATTCATGAACCAAGAGAAAAAAGGTGATATATAGTAAAGCATTTCAAAATGAGTTAGACTAAATTTATTCACCCATCAAAAGTTCTAGTCTAATATAGTGTTTGGTCATCATCAAAAACCAACAATTAGAATATTCACACAGGGGGTTCAACAATCTCCCCCTTTTTGATGATGACAAAATACTATGCTAGAGTTTAGGATTGACAAGAAAACAGTTATATACATAATTTCTGAATCAACACCTCAACAGAAATTTAACACTAAAACCTCCATATGTATATCCAAATGAGCTCAAAAGGAGTTAACAAGCTGAATGAAATCAAGGCCACAGACCAAATGAGGGAGAACCCAATCATTGCATCAAACTGCGACCACAATGTTGAAACACATTCTTTCCATGCACCAAGCTGAACCATTTAGGAAGCATCATTCCTTAAAACACAGGGCCTCATTCAAGCAATGTGAGATTGACCAGTCAAAAGCATCATCCATTGTTAACAAGCCGACAACAGAGTTTTTAAGACTTACAAAGCCTGGGTTCATGAGTTACAAAAATGCTTACATGTGTAATGCCATGAGATGCAACAGTTCTAACTAAACATTTCTAACTGACAGACTAATGAAAGCAAACATGCAAGCAAGCACACACCACACATACTATAACATAATAGTTAACCAAGCACACATAACCACACCACGAATGGTTGCCGTTTTCCGACGAACCCTGAAAACCCCAAAAACTACGGTTTTTACTAAACCGGCCCGATCTCCCCCGGTCAAGCACCAAACAACGCACAGAAGCAGGGAAAATGTGCAGGAGGAAGTGGCGATCCGTCTCCCTATCTCCACCGAAGAAACCGTGCCCCGAAGGGAAACCGCGCCGCGAGCTCAAACACCGGCTTTGAATCCACCGTTCAGGATCACGCCAAAACCACTCCATCCTCGCCCCGTCGTGCACCTAGTCAGCTCCACAGCATCCCCAACACTCGCTCCAAGGTCCTCCGTCTGCAGCCGGAGCCGAGGAAGCTCGAGAGGAGAGAAAACGGGAGGGAGAGATGGCGACGGTGAAATGAGAAGGGAAGAGAGAGGAAGGAAAAGAAATAGGAAAAGAAATTAGGAATTTTCCTAATTTCTGAAAAATCGATTTTAGGGCCTATCTCCGAAAAATACGCAAATATAGTCGAAACGACTGGCTCGGAGAGTACATCATGGCTGCAGCATTCACGAGTCGATGAACTGACAAATAAACTCACCGTAGGGTTCCGTAACTAGTACGAGAGAAAAACCCACACGGCTCGTAAAGCTCAACTCGGAAGCCACAAAAGTGAACCGAAACTCACCGAAACAAATTCAAAAGATCCAATAAAGATCTACCAAGGATCCAGGGCATTACAGTGACATGTTAGTTACAGTGATGGGAATCGACGCCGAGCATGTACTTTTATTTTGCATTTATGTCCTTTTAGTTTGTGTTTATATCCTTGGGAAAGTATGTATGCAAATTTAAGGCTTTATAAGCCAAGGAGTCATTCCCATGGATTGTGTGGGTTTTTATGCAATTATGTAGTAGGGCCAGCAAGGGGGCCCTCAGCCCTTTCCCATTGGTCCATGTCACCAGGTGGGCCTGGTCAACCTTCCTAGGTGGACATCTAGAATGGTGGGCTGGTCATATGGACACATGTGTTTAAATGGGTCAACATTCTAATAGGTTGGCCACCTACCCCATTCAACTTACACATGATCAATGGTGCGCCCCCTTCCCCTTGAATTTTTTATTAGTTTTTGTGTGATATTCACACCTCATCCCAGCCCTTCAATCCACACCCCTAAATCCAAGGGTTGAGGATTGATTTGGTTGGAATCATATATAAGCTTGTATTTTTATGAGAAAAGGAAGGAAAAATCAGAAATTTTGTTGAATGTCAAGGAGCATATTGCGCCCCCAGCCCTCTCCCCTCTGGTTCCTCTCTTCCAACCTCCAGTTCTAGAGTGATTTCATCTTCTATCATCCCCTCTTTACCTCCGGTGATCATCTGTGCCGCCGCCGCCGCCGTTCGTGCCGCCGTCGGACCGCCAACGAGCCACCGTCGAAGTTCTATCCTTGGCAGACAGTAGTCTCTTCTCGAAATTCCTGCTATCCGCCATGGCCTCTTCTTGGTATGCAATTTTTATGGTGTGTTCCCATCTTCCATCCCATCATCCACAAAAAAATTCAGGTCCAAAATCCCTCGTTTAGTATTTTTCCATTTTCGTACATCTTTCACTCCCAGATCTATTTTATCTCTGTCTACAGTGACAGTAGCCTTGTGTTTCTCACCTCCGACCCTCTTTTTGATTTTTCCAAACCCTTCCAATTTCACTAGGAGTTCTGACCATAATCATCTACATCCACGAATTTTCTTAATTATTGATCAGCCTTCTATCCATTTTTAATAATTCATGTTCTATCTCTGCTATAGTGTTTTCAGTCAGATCCCAGATCCGACCACCCTCCACTTCCAAAATCAAAACAAATCACCACCACCTCCAAATCCAGATCCAAAAATAGTCCTGGTTTCCTTACTTGATTTCCTACAACTTTCATGAACAAGTCGAAGTCTGAATACGAGGTCTTCATATCGGTCAAAGGTAACTCTCAGGAACGTTCCCTGCTAGTCTGAGAGTTCAGACACTGTACAACAGCAACCTTCAAAATTTGCCAATCAGAAGTACAGGCATGATTATTTTTCCGTAATCACTTTGGGTTGAATCCCTTCGAAGCATATTTCCAACGGCGCAAGTCTCGTGTCGATCCGACATCGGGTCTGATCGCAGCGGCCGTTCTCGCCGACGCGCGAACTAAAAACCAGAAGCTGCAGATCCGTGGCCGGTTTTTTCGACCGGTGCCGAACGGAGCCGCCCGGCCTTCGGCCGGCGAACCAGCGCACCTCCACCCCAGGGAGCGCACATCCAGCCATCCACCACCACAGCGGAACCACCGGGTCCCGCACGGCCCCTTCGGACAGCGCGTGGGCCCCACCGTCACTAGTTCGGGTGTTGCCGAAACAACGCGAGAAGCCGCCCGTCAACCCGAATTTGGTCCTCCCGGACCCCATTGTGTAGCCCTTTACCTCCCTGCGTGGAGTGGGAAGCGAGTTATATTGCTGTAATATTGTGTGTTATTGTTCCGGGAGTACGAGTTTCGGCCGGGTCCGTCTTCCCCACGCCGAGCGCGTGGAGGTACCGTTCTTGCTCCCTACACTTGGCATTTACTTATTATCATATATACTTGTTTATGCCACTGCTAGAGAGCATGTGTAGGGATATCTAGCTCGCTTTATATGTTCATTACCGATGCTGCGAGAGAGTACGTGACCGTCCCGTGACCTGATCCGGGCACAAAAGAGAGCCGATCACCCTAGCTCATTGCCGGTTTCTCAACCGCGCACATCCGACGCTTCCCTCGTTAAGGGGCAATCACGAGCTTGTCATGTCCGTGGTCTCGTCCCGCATCATACAGCGGTTTATCTTATCGGCCTTTTCATAGGTGCCTTGGACATGAGATTTTACGAGCGTATTATTGGGGTGGAGGTCGAGGTAGTAAGGGTGATACCACCATTTTCCGTGCCTCCTATCTCAAGATCCCCCATCTCTCAATGAAAAATTATTTTGAACACCCGATTAGACAGAGTTTTTCGAGCCAGTCATTTCGATATATAGTATGCGCGATTCCGACGTGATTACGTCGAGAAAGCGGATGGTTTTAAAAAATTGACAATTTCTTTATTTAAACAACGTCAACTATAACCTCAGTTGACCGCCGCTCATTCTTTATATATATATATATATATATATATATATATATATATATATATATATATATATATATATATATATATAACTCTTAACTATATCTTTGAAAATCTTTATCTATTAAACTATGTAACATAAAATTATAAAAATTATATATCTAAAAATCTCATATTTTTCTCATAATTATCATATATTCTATTTCTCAAAAGTTATATATATAAATAAATGTGTCCTTGAATGTATATCTTGAAATTATTCAATTAAATAGATATTGACGTGAATTCTTGTGAGATAAATTTATTTAAAAATCATAGAATTAATGTCCTTCCAAGTGGACACTAATTAATAAATGACGCCACCCACGGGTGTCAATTAAAATAACTTTATATAGTTATTATTAATTTTAGAATTGACGTCTCTCTTAATGGACGTAAATTCTTTAATTAATGCATTCATGTTCTCACAGTTTTTCTTCCGGTTTTGACCCATACCGCGGGTCTTCTGGCACTCATCTCACGTCCGTAGATAGAGTCCCTGTTTCATGATTGGTTCACGTATATACCTCAATTCTTTGTGACATACGAGCCCTCCGTTGGACATTCCGTTCCTTCGGACTAGCAAGTTAGTCATTGAGACCTCCGTAAGTCTCATCGTAGCCTTGGATTCCCTCAAGGCCGACTGAGCTAGTTGTACCTTAAACACTTTGTACCCATTTTAATTGTCATGTCACTTTGGAGAAACATGGTAAACCCGGCCCTTTCATGGTGCTACGCTTGGCCCATGAGAGAAATCTCTCAAGCCGGTGAAGTGGGTGACCGTTCCACTAGGCGAATTATTGAATTGGAAAACCTATGATTAGGTGCCAATTCTTCAGCTTGCTTCATGTCCATTGAATTCATGACTTTTGTTAGTCATTTATTCAAAGTATCATGGCAACCTATCTAGGTGCCAATTCCACCTAGTTTATCGACATGTCACGGTTTGTCTATGCTCTTTGCGTGGATTTTATCGCTAGTCTGTCCTTACCCAAGGGCCTTGCCCTTGAGTTCCATAAACTCTATTTATCATTCTACTAAAGCTTGTTCTTTGGAACTATCTATTGGCTATGAACTATAGTGGATGTCTAGATCTATCTTTAAATGATGTGCATATAGGGCACGACCTGGTCCTGGGAGGAGCACCCGAAAGTACTTGTGCCCATGGGAGTTATATTGATCACGGTGTCTAGCATTGCACCGAAGTACTTGTCTCTCTTGATCTTTGGCATTCTACACTCTCTCTTTCTCTCGTGACTTGCGTACAAGACATGACTTGCGTGACTCGACTTGCGTGGCCCGGAATGGGCAAGTACTTGCGTGAAATAGCTAATAATCTATAAATTCCTACATTAATATCTCTTGTTTAAGACTCGCTTGGAAGTTTTACTTAACGTTGTTAATCTCTTGCTAGTTTTGTTTCACTTGCTCGGTTAATTCTACATGCATAGTCTTACCTGCATTTATATGTGAAAATGTAATTACTTAAACCAATTGCTTGTTCTTGAGATATAATTCCTACTGAGCGTTCGCTCACCCAATTTTATTTCAACATTTTTCAGGTGATCAGGTGACTAGCGGGACCGAGACTCATACGGGAGGGACAAGTGTGCAAGAGAGCATAGGAAATTAGTGAACCCGAGTCTTTTGTCTTTCTTGAGTCTAGCATGGTGTCTCTTATATAGTTATCTTGTCTAAGTCTATTAGTGCGCCATCTCATTGCCTTTCATTGTGATGTAATTGAGTCTTCAAGTTTTGGAGTTGAAATTGTAAGAGAATTATATTTGGAATAAAATTTTATTATTACTCTAAATTATTTGGTCTTATGCGATTGCTCTTGATCATTCACGACTGTTTAATTGCCACGTTCCGAGCAAACGACATGTTCTGCTGCTATCGGTTCGGGGCATGACACTACCAGTTCACTCTTCTGGACAAGGGGAGTTCATTAGATCTGAGTGATGAGTTCTTTCATTCAGGGGGAGAGTTCTTGAGAGAACATCATTGTGCATAATTTGTTTCAAGGGGGAGAATAGTTTACATGCTTAATTTAATGTTTCTTCCTTTTTGATGACGTCAAAGGGGGAGAAGTATTACACTGAGTCTTTCTGCATCTGCACTAAGTATCCATTGAGTCAGTATGCATCTGTACTGCACTTGACTTATTTGGATGATTGTGTGACTCATAGTGTTGCCATAATCAACAAGGGGGAGATTGTTGTGCCCTTGTGATTTTGATGATATCAACTACTATGAGTCGTCTTGATCATTTCTTAATGTGAATGTGATTCTTATGTTACACTTGCTTTGATAATCACGATTCTATTATGTATGCAAAGCATGTACATTCAGTAAGAATAGGTGTTGAAGAATGATCAAAAGGTGGATCAGTGAATAAAAGGAAGAGACTGAGATTGAGCATCCGGTCAACAAGTCAATGGTCAACAAGTCAAAGTCAATTGAGCTAGAGTCAAAGGTTCAGTCAAGTTATGAAGAAATCAGAACAGCTGAAAAAGTAGGATGATATATCTGACTGTGCATAGACTAAGGTCGGTGCACGCTATCTGTAAGGTCGGTGCGTGTTGTCAGCGAGGTCAGTGCACATCTGTCTTCCTCACACAGAAGAAGAGAGGTCGGTGCAACTTTCTCCAATCAGAAAGGAAGGTCGATGCATATTGTCGCGGCTACACAACAAAGTCGGTGCACATCTGCTACAAGGTCTGTGCACGTTTGGTTTGAATACAACAAGGTCGGTGCACATCTACTACAAGATCGGTGCAGGTTTGGCATTACACATGCGAGGTCGGTGCATGTTCTGCCTTCAACTCAGCAAGGTCGGTGCATGTCCTGCCTTCAACGCATGCAAGGTCGGTGCAACTTCTTTGCTAGCACCGTGCAGGTCTGAGCATACAGCAACAAGGTCTGAGCATATTCTAGTATAAGGTCGAAGCAGCTGAAGATGGTAAGCCTATAAGGTCGATGCTGAGAAGTGTTTGATGAATTACCGGATTGAACATTCAAGTGCCAGCGTGTAATCTCAAGGCACGGGAGCTCGAACCAGGTGATGGCATGTATTCCCAAGTCAGCCAATGATGGGCATGTGTTTCTCTAGAGTGGCAAGTAAGTGGCACGTGAACCCAGAGAGGACATGCTGAGCACGTGACCACCTTCAAAGAGGGGTATCAGAGGAATTTCCCCTAACACCTCAGATGCAACCTATGAGCATCCCACATGTGGATTCTTCTGGCACGAAAAGAGATGTACACATGGCAGATCCCGTGAGAGGCCAATAATTGAAGAAGGTTCTACAAACCCACGTGGACCAATCTGCCTTTTGCTTCTTTTCTGGGTCATAGATAGGGCAAATACGAAGCCATGTTCTATAAATAGGAGTCTAAGGCACTGCGAAAGCTGCTGCAGAGAAAAAGCCAGAAAGCTGCTGAGAGAAGAGAAGAATAGAAGAAGAGGCCACCAGAGAGAAAAGAAGAGAGAGCAGAGAAGAAGAAGAAGAAAAAGTTGAGAGCTAGAGTGAGAGAAAGAAGAATAAGAGAGGAGCAGCCGGAGGGCGAGAGAAAGCGTGCAGTCGAAGCATCAAATTGCTTATCTGCTCGTGTACCAACTCAGGGATCAAATCCAGAGTTCTTGTGCTCCTCGGAGCTACTTTTTTTTTCTTTTCTGCTTTTACTTTTTCATTTGTTCTTTTCACCTGCTTAGTGTGTTCTTCCGATACTCTGTTAGGAGTTCGGGGTCCCTCCTGGGTTTTCAGGAGAAGGGAGAGTGTATCTCCTGTTTGCCCTCTATGGATTCAGAGGAAGAGAGACTTGAGTCTCTGGTTGTAGGTGACTGAGGGTCACTCACGAGTCCCTCATGTGGATTCAGGAGAAGGGAGACATAGTCTCCGGTTGTGAGTAACGGGAAGTTGCTCGTGGGTTCCCTCCGGTTTGGAGGATTGAGGATTGGTCCTCCAGTTTTGATCTTGTGGGCTGCAAGGTCAGGGGTCAGATCCTGTGGGTTGTAGGATTGGTGTGATGGATTTGTTTCCCTCGGGGAAAGCTGTTTGGCAATGGTTGTTTGTATTCTAAGTCTGCTTGTTCTAGCCTCTACTAGTGGGATCCTCACTCTGGTTAGAGTGAGGGGTGGACGTAGGCAGACTGGTGTCGTGCCGAATCACCTAAAAATCTTGGTGCACTGTGGTTTGCCTTGTGAGTTTGCTCTTTGTCATCTTCCTAGTTTGCTGGTTTTTTGTGTGATTGCCTTATTGATCTATCTCGGTTTAGTGTGAGCTCTCGGTGTTCTGCTGGTATATCAAAAGAACCAGTCAGATCGATAGGTTAGACCTATCTGGAAGAGTGGCTTCTTGCGTGAGGAAATACTTGTGTTAAACCTCCGCCAAGTGCGGCAAGCCATCTGCAGATTTCACTTCTGTCTCTTGAATCTGATTATGTGCTTAAACAGAATCATTTGCATTGTGTGGAGTATTAGACTGCGTGTGCTTGCTAAGTGTTCGAGTGTGTTCCCTAACATAACATCTGCTTGGTTGAGCCTCCTAGTATTATTTACGCTCGAATCTTTCTGAGATTCTTTTAATCAAAGTAATTTTTAAATGGGGATTCATTCACCTCCCTCTGAATCTGTGCCTTGCACCCATACATTCTAACACCAAGAAGGTTCATAGTCGATGGCGTTTACTTGTGGCATTGGCTCTTCTATGCTCAGCGCCGACAATTCTTCGACCAAAATTGACCTCGAATTAAAGACCGTCGTGGCGGACGCCAAGTGAGACAGGGCGTCTGCTCGGACGTTCTCTTCTCTAGGGATGTGGACCATCTCAAAGTGGGAGAATCAGTCTGCTTCCGACCTGGCCTTCTCCAGGTATTTGATCATGGATGGATCGCGTGCTCCGGATTCTCCTCTGACCTAGTTGGCTATGAGCATGGAGTCACTGTATGCTCGCACACCTGATGCCCCCAAGTGTTTTGCCATGTGCATCCTTGAGAGGAGGGCTTCGTACTCAGCCACATTATTTATTGTCGGGAAGTTGAAGCGTAGAGCGTATTGAAGTTCTACCCCTTCTAGCGAAAGTAAGACCAGTCATGCACCGCTACCAGCAGCACAAGATGATCCATCGACATACAGTTCACAAACTGGTACCGAGGAGTGCTCGAGCGAGTCTTCAGCTGGTATCATACATTCGGCTATGAAGTCGGCAAGGGCCTGGGCTTTAATCGCGGTCCTCAGATGGAACATAACGTCGAACTCGCCCAGCTCGATCGCCCACTTGACCAGCCTTCCTGAAGCGTCAGGATTTTAGAATATTTATCGTAGCGGCTGATCGGTGAGGATGGCGATTAGGTGAGCCAAGAAGTATGGGCGTAGTTTGCGAGCGGTCGTGACTAGGGCCAAGGTGAACTTCTCAGTTTGTGAGTACCAAAATTCTGACTCTTGTAGCGCTCGGCTAACGTAGTAGACGGGCTTTATGACGCCAGCTTCTTCTCAGGTGAGTACGGCGCTCATCGTGCTCGGCGTCACCGATAGGTACAAGAGTAACTGTTCTCCTTTTTGTGGCTTGGAGAGTACGGGAGGAGTGGCAAGGTAGCGCTTTAGCTCTTCGAATGCTCGCTCGCACTCCTGATCCCAGTCGATCTGCCCTTTCTTCTACGACGTCTTGTTAGCCTGCTTAATTAGTTGAAAGAAGGGAAGGCACCTTTCAGCTGCTCGGGACAAGAAGCGGGTTAAAGCGGCGATGCGGCCGGTGAGGCATTGGATCTCCCTCACTCATCTTGGTCGCTTCATCTCTAACACTGCATGAATTTGATTCGGGTTGGCCTCGATCCCTCGATGGGTAACGAGGAATCCAAGGAACTTCTCTGACATGAGGCCGAACGCGCATTTAGCTGGGTTAAGTTTCATGTTGTACCTTCTGAGCGTGGTGAAGGTCTACGCCAAGTCTCCCAAGTGTTCGGCAGCTTGGAGGCTCTTTACGAGCATGTCATCGATGTAGACTTCCATGTTGCGACCGATCTGCGAGTCGAACATATGGTTGACGAGGCGTTGATAGGTTGCACCCGCATTCTTCAACCCAAACGGCATGCGAGTGTAGCAGTACAAGCCATGGTCGGTGACGAATGCTATTTTGTCTTGGTCGGGCTCGTGCATGCTGACCTGGTGGTACCCGGAGTAGGCGTCTAGGAAGCTCAGCATTTCATGGCCGGCCGTGGCGTCGACTAGTTGGTCGATCCGTGGCATGGGGAAGCTGTCTTTAGGTGTGGCCTTGCTAAGGTCGGTATAGTCCACACACATTCACCATTTCCCATTGCTCTTAGGGACCAAGACCACATTGGCCACCCAATCCGGATATCGGGTAGGCCTAAGTAGTCCTGAGCACAGCTTCTCACCCACTTGCTCCCTGATGATGGTTTGTCGCTCGAGGTTGCAACGCCTTCGGCACTGCTGGACCGGGCAACAGGTTGGATCCAGCCAGAGTTGGTGGGTGATGACCTCTGGCGGGATTCTAGGGAGTTCATCTTCAGACTAGGCTAACACATCCTGGTTGGCTGTAGGGAACCGTATGTAGGCGTCCTTGTCACGTTCGGGTAGAGTTGCCCCAATCCTCAGCGTTCTGCTTGCGTCTTCCCCCACTTGGATGAGGTACAGGTCTTCTGCTGGAGTGCTCACGCTCGGACCTGGGTCTTCGGTCCTCGCCTTTATCTCAGGTGGAGTCTCCTCGAGTTGTCGGTCGCGCGTCGAAATGAGATAGCACCTCCTGGACTCCCTTTGATCTCCTCGGACCTCCCCTACCCCTCGAGGGGTAGGGAACTTGAGCTTTTGGTGGTACGAGGGGGGGACACCGCGAAGGGTGCCGAGAATCCCGCGCCTAATGATGGCATTGTACCCACTCATCGCGCGAACGACGGTGAAGTCGGTGAGGAAGGTTACCTCTTTTGGTGCGGTCCCGAACGTGATTGGGAGTGATATTCACCCTTCAAGGTGGACCGTTGTGCCGGAGAATCCGTATAACGGTGTATGCAATGGTGCCAGTTTAGATAGATCCACACCCATAAGCACAAGACAGTCGTACACGATAACATCAGGGCCGCTTCCATTATCCACTAAAATGCGACGCACGGTACACTAGTTGATAGTGGCTGAAACCACGACCGTGTCAGAATGGGGAGTGGTTACACCATCCAGGTCATCCTCTGAGAAGACAATAGGATCTCTTGGATGGCCTGGGGTGGTGGCTTCAGGTCAAGTATCCTCGCTTCGTTCTACGCCGTGGACGGCCGATGCGTATCGCCGTCGCCTGCTTGCACTGTCTCCTCCCTTGGCCGGCCCCCCTGAGATCATCATGATCTCCTTTCCATTGGGCCGATTTTCAATGGGTGAAGGCGTCCACTGTCTCTTTTCGACAGCTTTGGCGAGGAATTTGTCGAGGAGTCCTCTGCGAACGAGGTCCTTGATAGCATCCTTTAGGTTAATGCAATCGACAGTGTCATGTCCGTGGTCGCGATGATAGTGGCAGGTACTTCTTCTTGCTCCTTGAACTCGGATCTGACTTCATCTGGGGAGGCCATTTGAAGAATGGCTCCTCGTAGATTTCCATCAGGATTTGGTCCGACGGAGCTGTCAGGGGTGTGTAGTTGCGATAACTTCCCTTTTCCCTCTCTAGGCGGTCGCGGCAGTCTCCGTCGCGACGTTCCCGCTTGTCCCATCCTTCTCATCACGAGTCGGTGGATCTCTTCCAGTCAGACCTCTCGGTTCCGATCGAACCTCTCGGTTCCTAAGGCTGCAGTGTTCTCCTCGCAGCGTGCATGGTTCTGCGCCAGGGCGAGGAGGTCTGGAAGGGTCACCGGTGCTTTGACTCTGAGCGCGCGCCAGAGAATGTGGTCCCGCGTCCCATGAGTGAGGGCGGTCGTTGCGAGCCTGACGTCGAGGTGCGGGATCTGGAGTGCCTCCACGTGGAAATGGGAGACGAAGTCCCACAGTGGACGAAGTCCCATAGTGTTTCTTCTTTCCCCTACCTAAGGGCGAGCAGGGTCACCGCTGATTTGGCCACCTTTTGGCAGCCAATGAACTTCTCCTTGAATAGCTTCTTGAGCTGCTGGAAGGAGGAAATGGTCCCGGCCAGTAGAGACTCAAACCATGCCCGGGCGTTCTCCCGAAGGGTCGTAACAAACGCCAGGCACTTCACAGTATCCGAGGCCCGGCGGAACACCAGATGGGACTCGAAGCTATGCAAGTGGTCGGCCGGGTAAGTGGTGCCATCGTAGGAGGTGAACGATGGCAGCTGGAGCTTCGGTGGAATGGGGGCTTCCATGATCTCCCTAGAGAAGGGAGCATAGAAGTCCCGGTCGTCGTCAATCAAGCCAAGATTTCTCACAGCTAGGAGGACATCGTCTAGGTGTCAAACCCTATCCTCTATCTCATCGATGCGTTGGAGCCATCGATCCATCTCTGGGTTAGAGTGCAATGGGCTACGCACCCTGGGTGCGGGCGTGCTGCGTGATCGTCAGGTCCTCACGACAGAGGCGTGGGATGCTTCCCATCCCCGGCAGGGGTTCTCTCCAGTTTGGGACCCCTAGTCTTGCCATCGCTCAAGCAAGACTGGGTGGGGTCCCAGCGGCCGGCTCGCCAACTCCCGGTAGAGCCTGGTCAGGGCTCGGATCTCCTGACGGAGTTCATCTAGGTCACCCAGCGTGACCTCTTGTCGAGGATGGGTGGAGGAGGCTTCCTGTGACCCCCTGCGAGAGTTGGGTCCCTGATGGGAACCGCGCCCCTGATTACTGGCGTTGCGAAGGGTTCTACGAGGTGCCATAGCTTTTCGCACGGATTCCCATAGACGGCGCCAAGAAGCGTAGAGGTAGAAAAATGGTTCCTAGGTCACATACCACATTCTCTATTTATTTGTTGGGGAAGTCGTCCCGTACCCGTGGAGGCCTGCAAGCACCAGGAAGCAAAGGGCGTCAGAAGGAGTCTCGGGTGTTACCCCAGGGGACAACCCTCCAATGCTTAAGTCAGCAATGGTATTAAAAGAAGAGCAGGGGAGAGAGATGTGGAGGCCGTAGTAGAGGATCTGAGAGACGTGTAGGCCTTCAGCGTGAGTGCTCGCCACCCCCAGTAGGCACCCGGAGAGTGCTCGCTGGGTGGTAAGGTCACGTAGAAGGAGTGCTCTCTCTGGACGTCGTAGGGTGTGGCCTCTCTATCGTCGTAGTAGGACTGGTTGCTCTATTCTCAGTGAGAAGCTTTTTAGCAAAAGTATCCACCATGTGTCTCTTCTCTATCGTTCCCCTTCGTATAAGGGTTGTCCTGGAGCGGGGAGCCGTATCTCTTGGTAGGGAAGGGCGTAGGTAATGGAATAATGTTTTCCCGCTATAGTGGCGGGAGTTTCCCATTGGAGGGCGCTTACCCCGACGTCAACTGGTCCCGGTGCGAGTCTCACGGTGCTCATGGGGTGTACTCGCCCATTATGGGATGATGGCCGACGTCGTGGGGGGTAACGGTCGGTCGTCGGAGGGTCTTCGCCGGTCATAGCGCTTTCTCGTGCTGTAGAATCCAAAGCCGAGTTGAATTTGGTCGCGCCCTGGTGGGCCGCACCTGCTGGGCGTGATGTAGAAGTGGGATTGATTTGGGTGGTTTGGGCCCGCCGCTATTGGGCCAATCTTGGGCCAAACTAATTTTACCCTCCTCACTTCCCCACCTACTCTCAGTTGCCAAGCAGTTTGCAGGGGACTGAGAGTCGAACATGAGAGGGTCTGTTGGAGCATAAGACTCGAGGTCGATTCGTTTAAGGCACGAGCGTCGATGAATCTGGCAGCAAGCTTGGCCCGCAAGGCACCTCAGGTGGTAGTAGGCGTTACTGCCGTAATCATGTCATAGGTCCTATTTTGTCTGGGAGCGCGAGCTCTGAACGGGCGTGGGGTGTGGGTGGTCGTACCATGATAGCGACAAGCACCTTTTCACCCGCCCTTCGGTTTGGAAGACCCAAGCTATCGTGGGGGGTTATAAGGATGATCATGGGGAATCCCCAAAGACTCCATCCTCATTGGTCGCCATGCTCATCATAGGCCTCTTCTTCCTCCAGCTGGTGAACATCTTTTTTTCTTTGGCGTCTTTCACCTTTCGTCGTCATGCCTCCTCGTAGGAGAAACCTTTGTGCCAGCCCCTCCTCTTCTGTCAAGGAAGTGGTGCCTGGGCGCGGTAGCGCTCCGAGCACTTCCGGTGTCGGAGCCAGTCGCCCTGATTCCCCACCACTAGTGGCGTATAGGGTGGTTCGAGGGCTGCGAGAAGCTTTCCAGATCCCGCCCGATTTTGACATCATTTTCCCGACTGTAGATTCCGATTAGACGAGTCTCCCTTCGGGCGGGCTTATGGTCCCCGTGGCCTCTTTCAAGGTGGGCTTTCGCCTACCCGTTCACCCCTTCATTGTGTCCGTCCTACATCATTATGGCCGGCACCCAGGGGAAATAACCCCAAATTCCTACCACATCCTTTGTGGGTTTGTTTATGCATGTCGGAGAGCGTTGGTGGATCCAAGCGTCCATCTTCTCTGGCAATTTTACTACCTTCAGCGTTGTCCGTCCGATACGGCCTATGCCTATTTCAAGGCCCGGACTGGCCAGAACCTTATCCAGGTCTTCGCCACTGCGGCCATCCTCAAGGGTTGGTCGCAGCTGTTGACACCCGTTTTTAACCCGCAACTTGCGTTATTTCTCTTCTTCATCAATTTTGATGTCCCGAATTACCCATTGTTTTGGATCCTTCCTTGGATGGATTTCGAGCCCATTTCATTGTTCCATTCCCTTCGAGCCTTGGAGATCATGATTTCTTAGAGCCATGGAGCTTATTTTATCAGCTTCCGCCTTCCGAGTCACTTACAACCCATTTAGGTCAACTTCCCTCAAGCATTTGGTTCCATTTTGTTGCACAGTCTTGAAAGTAGTCCTTTTTTATCCCCTTCCTATTCTCTATTGAAAATGTACCCTTCAGTAAAGTTGTTCAATTTTTCGAGATCTACAACTTCTTTTTCTACACCATTAGCCAGTTCTGCCGTGATTGTGAGCTATTCACGTTTTTTCTGGCAGGCTACATTGTTCACCTGCAGACCCAACATTTTTTCCTATATTCTATCCCCATTTTCTCCATCTTCTAATCATTTCCTCATTTTTCTCTCTTCATAAACGTTGTTTATCTTTAAGTTATCTACAATTTCTTCTTCTACCACTTTCACTAATTCTGCACCGTTTGAGAGGTAGACTCCGATTTCCAAAGTCGCGCTCAGTCTACTCAGAATGTTCTTCAATTCATTGAAAGGTCTCTCGTAGACCGTCCAATGATTGAAAGGTCTCTCCTAGACCGTCCAATTCATTGAAAGGTCTCTCCTAGACCGAGACCGTCCAATTATTGAAAGGTCTCTCCTAGACCATCCAATTATTGAAAGGTCTCCCCTAGACCATCCAATTCACTAAAAGGTCTCCCCTAGACCGTTCCATCATTAAAAGGTCTCCCCTAGACCGCCCAATTCATTGGAAGGTCGTTCGATAGACCGTTTTGCATCCTGTTTTAGCCCGAACTGCCGTGGTCGCCCAAGTCTCTATTCTTCATGATAAAAATGGTTTAGAAATGAACATTTATTTTTAAAAATGGCCTATCAAGTGACCATTTATATAATAGAGAGTCCAAAAGTTCCGGAACTCCGTCTTCTTCGTCGCCGGACTCCAAGGTCGAACATGTGCAACGAGGCCTCATTGTTAGGGCTCTATCTTATAGAATCCTCCACAAAATTGACCCCCGTTTGATTCTGTCTCTTGACCTTTGTATTATCTTCAGTTTGATTCATAGGGCACGACTTTTCATGCACCAGATCTCCTGGAATCTTGGCCGCAATATCAGGTTTTATGCTTTTCGTGCAACCAAAAACCCTGTAGATTAGGTTCCAGAGGCTTCTTCTAAGAGCCATAACTTCCATAATCTTCAATCAAAAAGAGTCCCGTTTGTTCCTACATCTTATCTTGACTATTATCTCGAGAATGATCCAGATATCTCAAGATTTGGTAGACTCTATCTCCTGGAATCATGGCATAAAGTTGGGGATTTCACCACTTTTCTATAAATAAGTGCCCAGTTTGCCTGCGTGACGGGGGGCTCTTCTTCGACCTGGGGCGAAGCCATGCCGAATCGCCGTCTCAAACCTTCAACCCCAACCTATTGAGAGAAGTATTAGCTTTAATTTGGTTCCTCATTTGCTTCATTTCATCGTTGTTTGCCCTCCTAACTTTGCCTCTACTTTTAGCAAATCATCACAAGTTCGTGAACCTGTGCGGCGGGGTGCCCTTCGTCAGCTCGGGGCAGAGTCATCCGGCGTCCTCTTCGTCCTCCGTTGGTCCCATCCTGAAGAGAAGAGTATCTTCTTCGTTTTACATCTCTCTGGGCTCTCTATACTTGCTCCAATTTCTCATTCTTCTCCCTTACTTTTCACAAATCGTCACAGTTTTACACTTAGTTTCTGCACAGTTTCCTACACGTTTATGCATTTTTCTCCATTTTGCACAATATTTTTCTCTCTATTCTCTCTATCAATTTATGTGATTTCAAATTCCATGCATGCACAACACTCCCACCTTTCTTTTGCACTCGTTCATAGGGGTTAAAAACCCTCCCTCGGTGCGTTCTCTCCCTTTCTTTCATGCTATTTTATCATTCCGGGGCATATACTACACTTTCATGATCTAATGAGTTTTCTCTTATTTTTGTGGCTTTATTTTGCAGGAGACCATCAATAGAACATGAGGCCCTTGCTTTCTAGCCGGCTAGGAGGTGAGGAGGTGTCACCCACATCGGTTCCCCGCACCCATCTTCAAAGCGCGATCACGTCGTGGCGGTTCATCTTCGGGCCGCATCTTCTTCTTCAATTTCCCAAGGTACGCAGCAGATTTGTTTTCATTATATCTATTTCCTACTGCTATTCCTTGGGTGGCGATAATGGTTACTTTCTCTTCATCATCGCCCCTTTGCCCGTCATTGTCTATATTTCATGTTTTACATGTTCATGTTTATGTGTATGTTTACACAGTTTGAGGGCAGAGTAGATTAATCTATTTACAATTTTTTGGCGATCACAATGGGACGCCTAGTGCCCATCACGTTATATTTTTAGTCTCTTGCATGTTGGGAAGGTGTTCATGCATGTTTGTGTAGTCTCCTCCACGTTTTTCCATCATTCTGTCCACTTTCGGGTCTGTCAGGGTTACACGGCCTATCGTAGGGCCGCCTAAACCTTTAAACAGCCTTTCCAGGACCGCCCAAAGCCTCTGATGTTATAAACGGTCTTCCCTGGACCGTCCAGGACCTGGGTGGTCATCCAGTAGACCGCTTATAGGGTAAAAATGGTCATCCAGGGACCTTTTAGTAGTTCTGGCCGGGCAGGATTTTTGTTCACAGGGGCCGTGTTCATTCGGGCCTAACTTTGTCTCCCGACGTCGGATTGGGCTGATTTTCATTGCATTGTGCTGTCCTTTGTATTGCCTTTCCATAAATATAGAGTTTGCATCATTTGGACATCATTTGCATATTTAACAATTACCTCCATTTTTGTATTTTTGCATCTAGTTTGTAGCAGATTCGGGACAGATTCACAGGGGCCTTGTTCATTCGGGCATAACTTTATCTCCCGACATCGGATTGGACTGATTTTTGTTGCGTTATGCTATCCTTTGTATTGTCTTTCCATAAATATTGAGTTTGCATCATTTGGACATCATTTGCATATTTAAAAATTACCTCCAGTTTTATATTTTCCACATCTAGTTTGTGGGCAGATTTGGGTCAGATTCACAGGGCCATTTTGCTTGCTGATTTAAATTGCCTTCCAAGGTCTATTTTGGCTGTTTCTTGATTCTATTGGGTAATCTTTTGTATTATCTTCACATACACATATTATTTGCATGCATTGGACTTCATTTGCCTACTTAAATATTACCTTCATTTTTGCATTTTATGCATAAAACTAACTTGTAGGTCCGGGGGCAAACACAAAGGGACATTATCCTTTGATGATTTTTATTATCTTTTTACATCATTGTTATTCATATTGTTTTACATTTTTCATGCATTTTTATGATGTTAGCATGATTTTATGATTGTCTTGATTTGCTAGACTTAGGCTAGAAATTGCATGCACCCCGGTGCACATAGGATCATGCATATTGGCATATTGTAGTTGCATTCCCCCTCCATAAGTGATCCTCTCGCTCCCATATTCCTTCGGCTCGACTAGGTGATCTTATCCGGGACCTCCGTAAGTCCCCGCGAGCCGTGGATTCCACACGGACGCCGGGCCAGTTGTACCGTTCCACCCCTTAGGCTTGCATTTGCATACGTTGTGAAGGAATTAACCTTAGTCAAACCAAAGTTTGGACCTTATTCCCTATAGGATACCTATCTTGAGGGAATTAATCTCAATCCAAATCATTAAAAGGCCCACCCAAAATTTTTACATTAAAATATTTCCCATCATGTTAACTTGTTTGGCTTGGTGAAATCCTTCATATTGTTTGTGGTGTTTGGGCTTGTCCAAGCCCATTTGTGTTATTTTGTGTTGCATTCCCCACTACCCATATAGGTTTTGTCATTAGGCCCATTTAGGTTAGTCCATTCTATGTGTCAGTTTGTTTAGTCTTAGTGTCCTAGGTTTCTTTTCTTCTTTCTTTGCATTATTAAGGCACTCCCCCCACTTTAATTCTCGAGCCCTTTACTTCCCTCATTGTATTCCCTTGATTTTTCTTGTATAAAGTCTCCATTTGCCCTCATGGAGCGCCATTTTTCTCCTGTATATTAGCCTTCTTCCTCCCCGTCTTCTTATTCCCGCGTAGATTCCTCTTCCCACGCAGGCCCATCTCCTCGTGGCCCTTCTGACCCGCAAGTAAATCTTGTGGCCCACCTATCATCTCTTGCTTTCCAAACGGCCCCGGTCCAGGCCCAAAAATTAATTGCTAATCTTAATGGGCCTTATTCTCATAACGGGTCTCCCTCTTCTACTCTTAGTGGGCCCCCTTCCTTTAACGGGCCCTCTTATTCTCTTAATGGGCCCCATGTTGCTGCTGGCCCAATCGGTCCTTATTCTCATGTTCATGATTTTTCTAGGCCCACATATCCTTCTATTCTTGGAATGGGCTTCCCTTCTTCTCAATCCAGATCCCTTTATCCGGCCCAATACCATACTCCTGGCCCAAATTCATACTCTCTTGCTCAAGCTGGCTTGCATCCTTCTCAGTCTCTCCCCATCGAGGAGATGATTGCTCAAACTCAATGACGGCTTGATGAACTTCAGCACTGAATTGATCCCCAAACCTCTTTGAGTGTCCCATTTGCATTCCAAGGTCTTCATCTTCCACCGCGTTCACAAATTCCTACTTATCGCCGCTATGGTGGAGTCGGTGACCCTTATGTGCACTTGAAGGAGTTTCTTTGCGAGTCGGCCCAATTCCGACATGACCAATGTTTGATGGCTTATTTGTTTAGTTTGTCTTTAGAAGGCCCGGCTCGGGATTGGTTCTTTTCATTGCCGCAAGATCAAGTGGTGAATTTTCAAGCCGTCTAAGAGAAGTTTATTCAGCAGTATCAAGACCAGGTTGGGCCCAAGTATTCTATGGTTGATCTGGCCCATGAAAAGATGAAGCCCAACGAGGAGTTCTCTACCTTCGCCGACTGCCGGCGTCGCTTGGCCGTTCAAGTCCCGGGGCATATCTCGGAGGGAGAGCAAATGAAAATGATCATTTCTAATGCAACGCCCGAGTATCATGTCATCTTAGCCTTGAATGACATCACCTCCTGGCAGCAGCTGTATAGCCGAGCCCGCTTCATCCTCCAACAACTCCTAGTTTCCCTTGACCCCGAGTCCCCTCCACCTTCTACGCCCACATACGCCTCCTATCCATCACCTTCCATGAGTCAGCCCTCCACCACATATCCTTCCATGAGTCCGCCTTCCACTCCCACATACCCATATACCTCCACGTATCAACCCTCCATGAGTCAACCCCCCGCCATCCACGGTCAGCCCTCCGCTGTTTCATCTCTGCAAGCGTCCCTCCCTCCGGTCAAGGAAACACTACACCCCGAGCAGGTGGATGCTATCTACATACCTCCTTGCTCTGCTCCACATATGTCTCCGCCTAGTCTCTCCACCAGTTGCCATACGCCTTTGCCTTCACAACCCCCGCTTCCTTCTCCACTCCCATCTCCATGACCTTCTTATACCTCTCGGCATCCACCTTGCCCGAAGCAGGCTCCTTCTCTATCATTGTCGGAGTCTTTTACATACATTTTTAGGGCTTTGATGGCCGCTCACGCATTGCAGCTCCCTACGGTTGTGCCTTGCCGACCCGCGGCCGGGAATGTGTTTCAATATTGTGAATTTCATCGCCAGCAAGGGCATTTGGTTGAGGATTGTCCCGAGTTTCAGGAACTTGTTTATGGCCTGGAAGATAATAAGAGGATCGATTGGGCCGCCATGCATGAAGCTATTTTAAATCTCCACAGCAAGCAGCAGCAGCAAGAAGTGCCAACCAGGCAGCCATCTCCACTACAAGACCAGGGGCACCCCTGTCATTCTTTATCTGGTATTGCACATGCTCCGTCACCTACTCCATCACCTATTCCCTCCCCTATGCTTTTGTCCACCTCGTTGCCTACCTCATCACCCTCTTCATCTCCACCTACCCCCTCACCTTTACCATCTCCTACTCAACCTCCACAACCTCTACATACCCAAGCCTCTGCTCAGGCAAGTGCTACCTCTCCTTCCTCCTCCATTTCCACCACCGCTTCTATTCCCAATGCCACTCAACGCGTTGTGTCGATGCGTCGAAGGTGGGCGGCACGACTCTCCACTTCCTCCACCTCACCACCACTGTTACCATCCTCACCTCCACTACCTCCATCGACCACATCACCCTCTCCACCATCTCCAATACCCCTACTGCTATCACCATCATCTTCACCGCCTCCTCTCCCAGCGACCCCTCTTCCATCACTTCCACCATCTCCACCGCCTTTACCCTGTCCTACGCCTCCACCTTTGCCTTTACCCCCACTTACGCCTTCTAAACCTTCGCCTACGCCATATGAGCCTATTCCCTCCACTTCTCCACCCACTCCCACCCCACGGAGCGGGTGTGCATTATCTTTGGTGCCCCTCGGGTTTGGTCCCCAGGGAGATGATCAGCCAAGCCACGTTTCGATTGTGCATTTGAAGATTCAGGATGTTATTTCTCGCATGCCAATCTGAGTCCTGGTCCCTTGCTATTTTGGGGATAATGAGCCTGCATTTTCAAAGACGGTTGATAAGAAGAGTTCCCTCGAATTAGTGCCAGTTTCTTCAAAAGTGAGGCCGGTGGCAATCTCTTTGCTCACCGGAGGTTCGATTATTGATACTGTTATTACCTCTCACTCGATTGTTGTGCAGTTCACTGGCCGAGAGGTGTTGTCTACTCGGATTGTGCTAACTCATACGGCCGCCAAGGGTCTGCTAGATTCCATGTTCAAGGGGCAATTGGCCGTACATTCTGTATTTTTCAAGGACATTCTGCACATTCTATATAATCTCCCTCAGTTTATTAGCATACCGGCTGCGTCAACATAACACATTGATCTCCCTCAGCTTCATCCATCTCTTCTAGCAAGGGAGCTATGTTTCGTGCCTGATTACCAAGGGGAGATGTCAAATCTTATGTTGCTTGTGCCGAGAGACAAAACTCCATGGTTTTCCGATATTCATCCTTCTAAGGAGTCACTTGCTCAAGGATGTCCACATGTTGTTTGCACCAGATGTTTAGGGGCAACTGCCCCAACAAGGATGCATGTTTATAGACGGGCTAGGTCATCCGCCAGATGTGCCCGCTATTTGAGAAAACATTGCAGATTAAGAAGCCCGAAGGCCCGAGTCCGTGTCAGACGGATTCATTTCAAGGAGATTTCTACAAAGAAGAGGAGGCGGCACAAGTTCAAGGGCCGTCGATTGTGCACTCAGGGGTCCACTTCTTCCTCTTCTTCTTCCTTTCAATCATCTTTTCTTCTGCTAAGCTCCTACCCTTGGGTGGTGTACCTCCCTTCCTCTTATCCAGTTTCCATAATTTTCTCTTCTCTTTTCGGGTCTGCAAACCCCCATCCTTGTTTCTCCCCTCATCTGGAACCTCTGGATTCTCCATTTTCTCATGATTTTAGGTCTCGGCCTATGTCATTCTTCCATCCCGATCTCGGGACATCATCCGATTCTTCCCCGGGAGTTCCCGGTGCCACTTATGGTTCTTCCCCGACCTTGTCATGTGTTTATGCTTCTTCTTCCCCACCTCTGGCGGGTGATCGCTACTCTCCTTCTCCGATCATGTCGGATGATTCTTATTCTCCTCTTTCTTCTCACTCCTCTTCACCCTTTCAGGGTCACCACCCTTTTTCCTACTGTTTTCGAGGCTTTAGCCCGCCTTGATCTCAATTTATCCATGTTTATTATGTATCTGATTCCTTGTTATCAGGGCCTCAGTGCCTTAACGAGGGAGTTCTAGCCCTCGTCTCTCTTCCTTTTTATCTCTTCTTTATCTAGTATGATGTCTGCCACTCCTCTATGTCGAGGAATCTAATCCTTTGCTCTCCTTTCATCCTTTATCCTGGCAAGCAAGGAATACAAAGCTACTCGCGCTCCTCAAAGCTCGATGATCGAGATCGCTTCAGGATGCCGATTTCCACGCCATTGATTTACAAAGGTATCTTTATTTTGTGCAAGAAACATGCTTTCATTTCCATTATTTCTATTGTTTCTGCACATGATTCCTTAACATGATTGAGTGGCTTTAGGAGTCTTTGTTTAATTAGATCTTAACTTTGTGTCAAATAAAAAAGTTAGCTTCTGCAGCATCCTTAGGCTGGTGATAGCTCCGCGCTGGGAGTCTAGTTTCTTTCCTCGATTGTTGAGGGTGACCTTTTGTACAGGTTTTTCACACACTTCACGGCAAGCCATAGCCGATTCCTCTTAGGCACACTGTTGCTTCTTTGGCCATACTTTGGGTATGCACAAAGGTCTTTTCTTTTCTCTGCTCCGCCAAGTGTAGGGGCAAGAGATGGATGGATGAGATGACCAACCTAGGCGCTCCCTAATACGAGAGAGGTCTCAAATAGGGGCAGTCTTGACCCTTAAAAGTGAACTTTTATGTAATATCTAGCCAATAAGGGCTACCAAAATGAGAAAATAATTCAATGCAAAAGTATGATTAGAAGGCATGGCAAGAGTGGCAGTACAGTTCCCCGCGGGACGTCATGAGCCCGGTCGCATGCGTGCCTGATCAATATGGGTCTAAAAATCAAAGATACAAAGCCCCGGCGTAACAGACTGTATCTTTGAGGGGTAGTGCCCTAGAAGGAAGTCAAGTCCTAATATCTCTCATCCTACATAAAGCTTGTCTCCAATTTTTCTTCTATTTCTCCCTCTTAGGCTGAGTTGTATCCCGAGTATGGCCTTAGTAGGGGCACCGTTCTTTAGAGGCGGTTGGTTGGCGAGCCACCCTCATATGCACGCCCTACTTAAGGGAAGCCTTTAATGAGAGGGGTAGGAACGACGGTCCCTAGCTAGTAGTTCGAGTCCGTCTTTGGGTACTGTGGATTGCTATTTCAAAAATTAAAAAAAGGAAATATTGCCAAAAATCCAAAAAATGAGATATTATCAAAAGTCCAAAAAAATTAAATATGTTCCAAAATTCAAAAAAATTAAATATTATCAAAATCTAAACAAAAAATCAAATATTATCAAAATCCCAAAAAAATCAAATATTACAAAAATCTAAAAAAATCTAATATTGTTTAAAATCTAAAAAAATTGTCAAAACTTGTCAAAAATCCAAAAATATTTGTCCTCTGTTCCTTTTATCTTTTATTTTAAGGACAGGTATGATTTGTTTGCTAAGTGTGTAGGTCGCAAGAGTTCAAGCTTTCTTGCTCTATCTTTTGCTCTGCCTCCTGTTCATACTTTTCTGATATGTCCTCTCTTTCTTCAAACTTGTCCCTCAATCTGTTCCGAAGCTCGTGTCCTTCTCTTGCTTTGCGTCGCTCAGCTTTTGATCATATCTTCATGAGAGAGGGCTCTTTACCTCACTGTTGCGAACCTGGCGGTTCTACTTCGTCAGATCTTGGGATTAATTGAAGAACATATTTTGTCATTTCCCGTGTTGTCCCCCTATGGTCGTCGTCCAGGTGTCTTATCCCCTAGGGTCATCTCATGCATGTTCTAGTTCCACGTGTTGTCTCGTTCCGCCATGTGTTGCATGTGTCCTTGTCACACTTGTGGTTATTTCATATGTGTTATGTCGTCTCTCCTATGGTTATCTTAGATGTCCTTGTCCTACGTATTTCTGTCCCATTGTATGTAATTTCATTCTGCATGGTGTGATGTCCTGCCATATGTTGTCATGCCCCACCATTTTCTCCGTTATCATGCTTATTGTTTGTTTATGTGGTGTTTTGCACGTGATGCGTGCTCGTTCACTCTTCATTATGTTATATTATTTTATTCATTCGGTCATTATGTTATCATTTTGTTCATACTTGTTTATGCATGTTGCTGGTCGTCTTATTTTTTAAAAAAATCTAAAAAAATAGAAAATAAAATCTAAAAAATGTCGTTTCACCTGCACAGGTAAGTCAGGTATGACCTTCTATCCCATCTCATTGTTGAATTACTATATGGTATCTATATTATTATATTATCTCGAGAACCGGCTGGTCATTCGCGTGTTCCAGGATCTGACGTTCCCCTCTAACAAAAATGATGATGATCTAGGTGCACGTGTTTAATCATCGGATAGGCCGTTAGATTGGGAAAATTAGGGAACGATGGTTCTATCTCGCACGCCGTGGTTGCGGATAGTGTCTTAACCCTGATTGTTCCGGTCTAGCAATACTATTCTCGAGTACTTTCTATTTTATCTTTCTTTGCGTTCGTTTTAATGATTTCTTTATTTTAGTCTAGCATGCACCATGTCATTTTGAGCACGCATGCCTGGTGATCCGTTCAAGGTTGTTCCTCAGTAATAGTTGATTGCCCTTCAGTTCTCTTGGATAAGAGATTCTCATTCCACTCCGAGTTTGAATGATTTCTCTGATCTTGCTACTCGGTCTGGTTGGCCAGCGTGATTCCTGTCTAGATTTTATCTCAGTTTTACTTTCTCCTTTTCTAACTTTTCAGTTGTGCACTTTCTGATCCCCTCATCATCTGTGGATTGTGTCCCCGATGAGGCTGGTCGTGTTTCCTTTTTTTTCTGTTAGTTTAGTTCTCCAGACATGTCTCGTTCTTGTCATCCAGTCATGGTGGTTAGTTCGGTATTTTCGGGAGAATTCCTGTCGCTTGTTGGTTAAAACAGGTGTCTTTTGCCTTGATGCCCGCTTTTCAGTTCTTTCCGCTTCATCTCCGCGTCATCTCCATTTCACGTCGCTGTCACTTTCACTCCATCTCCTTTCCATTTCGCCTCCGCGTCACTTTCGCACGTTCTCTTGTAAAGCGGACATCAAGGAGGGGCATCTGTTGACACCCGTTTTTAGCCCACACGTTACGTTATTTCTCTTATTCATCAATTTTGATGTCCCGAATTACCCGTTGTTTTGGAGTGCTCCTTAGATGGATTTCGAGCCCATTTCATTGTTCCATTCCCTTTGAATCTTGGAGATCATGATTTCTTAGAGCCATGGAGCTTATTTTATCAACTTCCGCCTTCTGAGTCACTTACAGCCCATTTAGGTCAACTTCCCTCAAGCATTTGGTTCCCTTTTGCTGCACAGTCTTGAAAGTGGTCCTTTTTCATCCCCTTCCTATTCTCTATTGAAAATGTGCCCTTCATCAAAGTTGTTCAATTTTTCGAGATCTACTACTTCTGCTTCTACACCATTAGCCAGTTCTTCTCTGATAGTGAGCTATTTATGTTTTTCTGGCAGGATACGCTGTTCACCTATAGACCCAACGTTTTTTCCTATATTCTATCCCCATTTTCTCCATCTTCTAGTCTTTTCTCATCTTGCTCTCTTCATAAACATTGTTTATTTTTCAGTTATCTACAATTCCTTCTTCTTCCACTTTCGCTAATTCTACACCGTTTGAGAGGTACACTCCGATTTCCAAAGTCGCGCGTAGTCTACTCAAAATGTTTTTCAATTCATTGAAAGGTCTCTCCTAGACCATCCAATGATTGAAAGGTATCCCCTAGACCGTTCAATTTTTGAAAGGTCTCTCCTAGACCATCCAATTATTGAAAGGTCTCCTCTAGACCGTCCAATGATTGAAAGGTCTCCCCTAGACCGTCCAATTCACTGAAAGGTCTCCCCTAGACCGCTCCATCATTGAAAGGTCTCCCCTAGACCGCCCAATTCATTGGAAGGTCATTCGATAGACCATTTTGCATCATGTTTTAGCCCGAACTACTGTGGTCGCCCAAGTCTCTGTTCTTCATGATAAAAATGGTTTGGAAATGACCGTTTAGTTTTAAAAATGGTCTATCGAGCGACCGTTTATATAACAGAGAGTCCAAAAATTCTTGAACTCCGACTTCTTCGCCGCCAGATTCTAAGGTCGAACCTGTTCAACGAGGCCTCCTTGTTAGGGCTCTATCTTATAGAATCCTCCACCAAATTGACCCCCGTTTGTTTCTGTCTCTTGCCCTTTGTATTATCTTCAGTTTGATTCATAGAGCATGACTTTTCATGCACCAGATCTCCTGAAATCTTGGTCGCAATATCAGGTTTTATGCTTTTCGTGTAACCAAAAACCCTACAGATTAGGTTCCAGAGGCTTCTTCTAAGAGCCATAACTTCCACAATCTTCAACCAAAAAGAGTCTCGTTTGCACCTACATCTTATCTTGACTATTATCTCGAGAATGATCCAGAGATCTTGAGATTTGGTGGACTCTATCTCTGGAATCGTGGCAGAAAGTTGGGGATTTCACCACTTTTCTATAAATAAGTGCCCAGTTCGCCTACGCGACGGGGGGCTCTTCTTCGACCTGGGGCAAAGCCATGCCGAATCGCCATCTCAAACCTTCGACCCCAAGCTCTTGAGGGAAGTATTAGCTTTAATTTGGTTCCTCATTTGCTTCATTTCATCGTTGTTTTCCCTCCTAACTTCGCCTCTACTTTTAGCAAATCATCACAAGTTCGTGAACCTGTGCGTCGGGGTGCCCTTCGTCGGCTCGGGGCGGAGTCTTCCCGCGTCCTCTTCGTCCTCCGTTGGTCCCATCTTGAAGAGGAGAGTATCTTCTTCATTTTACATCTCTCTGGGCTCTCTATACTTGCTCCAATTTCTTATTCTTATCCCTTACTTTTCACAAATCGTCACAGTTTTACACTTAGTTTCTGCACAGTTTCCTGCACGTTTATGCATTTTTCTCCATTTTGCACAACGTTTTTCTCTCTATTCTCTCCATCAAATTCTGTGATTTCAAATCCCATGCATGCACAACACTCCCACCTTTCTTTTGCACCCGTTCATAGGGGTTAAAAACCCTCCCCCGGTGCATTCTCTCCCTTTCTTTCATGCTATTTTATCATTCTGGGGCATATACTACACTTTCATGATCTAATGAGTTTTCTTATATTTTTGTGGCTTTGTTTTACAGGAGACCATCAATAGAACGTGAGGCCCTTACTTTCTAGCCGGCTAGGAGGTGAGGAGGTGTCACCCACATCGGTTCCCCGCACCCATCTTCAAAGCGCAATCACGTCGTGGCGGTTCATCTTCGGGCCGCATCTTCTTCTTCATTTTCCCAAGGTACATAGTAGATTTGTTTTCATTATAGCATCTATTACCTACTGATATTCCTTGGGTGGCGATCACGGTTTCTTTCTCTTCATCATCGCCCCTTTGCCCGTCATTGTCTATATTTCATGTTTTACATGTTCATGTTTATGTGTATGTTTACATAGTTTGAGGGCTGAGTAGATTAATCTATTTACAGCAGCGTTACATGTATCTCATCAAATCTACCGGCAATGATTCTTCCGATAGTTGGAGGCCCAGAGGCTATCATCCTGTCTGGTCCAATAGGAAGGCTCCGGCCAACGTTGAGGATCGTAAGAAGGTTGGCGCCATCCTCCAGTTTTGCATGGTCGATGCGGACTTCGTGTTGACTCTGGGGTTGCTCCGGGAGCTGGGGTTGAGTCCTCCACTACCGCAAGCTACTGACCTTGATTCCTCATCGTGTTTTTGTTAATGGCAGGTTGGGCTAACCAATTTTGTTCTGGAATCAGGGCACCCAAAATTCCAGCGTGGAGCTATGAAGTTGTCCGGCTGCCACGGAGTGCTCCTCGCCCCGTGGATCACGTCGAGCCAAGGGCAGGCCAAGTGACAGTCATCGCTCCCCAGGCAGAAGCCGCATTTGCGCCAGGTCATCTCCAGTATCCGATCCCTGTGGGCGTCCCTCTTGTGAGGCCAACGATAGCTTCGGATGCTAGTGGAGGATCCAGTACTAAGGAGGGGAGCTGCTGAAGAGACCGCCAGTGCTGCTAAGGCTGAGTCGGCCATGGCTGGTGGCAGTCGTGCCCTCCCTTCCGAAGAAGAGTTGGCGGCACTGGATAATCAGCATCTCTCGAGGAAGAGGAGCAGAGTTCTAGCCTTGACCCGGAGTCGGGCCCGGGCGCCGTCGTCGTCGTCCGGGCTGCCCCCGCCTGAGGTACCGCCACCACCGTTGGCTGAAGAGTCGGTTGTCTCCCCTCCCATGCCTACCCCCGTGGAGGAAGGGTGCGACAAGGTCAAAGCTCATGTTGCTGATGACACCAATCATCCCCTGTCGCCGCCGTCGGTGCCTTCCCAGCATGACCCCTTCCTGCCCCCTAAGGACGATACGATTGAGCAAGCGGGAATCACGACGGTCACTGAACTCATGGCGCGGAGCGTACTATGGTGCGAGCGCACTAGGGTGTTCGGCCCTGGGGCCGAGAGGGAGTTGACGGACCTAGCCGCACGTAGCGTGTGCTCAGTTATCAGGGCTTTTGGCTTGTGGGGGTACCACTTTTTTGGTCTTGCCTAGGAGTTGGAAGCCACTCAGGCTACCCAGGTGGAACTTTCGGCCAACTGCGAGGGGCTCGAAGGGCGCCTACAGGCTTCTGATGTTGAGATCGTCGGGCTCCGAGAGCAGCTACACCAGCAGGGGTTGGCCCTTGCCGGGATGGAGCGGGACCGTGACTTCTTCAATGTTCGAGCTGAGAAGGCTGAAGCCCATGCAGTCAACCTGGGGGCATAAGTTAGGCCGTGGAAGCACGAGCTGAGGAGGTCGAGGCGTAACTTGCTGGGCTGCGCTCGTGGATGTCTGCCATTGGCGAGGTGGTGGTGCAAAGCCTTCGCTCCTCTTCGACCTACTGGGACGAACTGACCGCGGTGGCCTTGGAGTATTTCGGCCCAACTCGTGACCGTGGCTTTCGGGAGGGCTGGAACGCTACGGTCGTGGCCATGGCCAAGAAGCTGGGTTCCTCGGTTCCGTCACTCCCTCCCCCCTCACCATTTTATGGTGCGGAGGCGAGTGATGGCGATGAGGGGGCTTGTGACGAGGAGGCCGGCGGTGAGGGGGCCACGACCGAGGAGCTGGCAATGGGGACGAGCACAGGCGTGCGAGCACCCGTCGACGTCCCATCGATTGAGGAGCGTATGGTGGACCCGGTCGGGCCCTCACCATCTTCAGAAGTTGTTGCTACACGTGAGCCCGAGGAGCCTGGGTCACGTGATGATGTTGCCGAGGCGAACCCTTAGGAGGGTGCTCCCAGTTGTCTTTTTGAATTTCTTTCTGGTTTTGCTGAGGCGGTTGCCTCCTCCTTGTAAGCTTTTTAAAACTTGAATGGAATCTTTTCCTTTTTCTCGTAAATTCTGAAATCTTTTCCGCGTACTTCCCCCCCCCCCTCTGAACAGCTTCGAGATCCTCTGGGGATACTGTGGACGTCAAAAAATGAGAGAAGAAAAAGAATGTTCCTGCGGCATGGACGTCTCGACATCTCGGGAGCAAGTCGAAGACGGGAAGGCCGAATAAATACTATACCTCCTCCAAGCAGGACGAATATATACCCAGTGCTCCGCCACCCAACAAAGAAGCCCCTCAGGTAGAAGAGACAGCCCCGGCTCCCCAGTCGGCATTATCGAAGGCCGAATCAGAAGAAGCTCGAAAACTCAGACACGGGTTCGGCTTATGCCGAAAATCACTCCAAGTTCTGAATCGGGATCCAAAGGTCCTAAACTAAACACCCCGGAGGCGGTGCATTACAACTAAAGCAACACGGGAGGACAAGCATCCGTTCGAACAGCCGCGACTCCGAGATGAAGTCTAAACTGGCGCGGCCTGCACTTAAATCGGTGCGCCCTTGCTTGGGCATTAAACTGGCGCGCCATTTCCAATATCCCCAAAATCGGCGCGCCCCTCCTATTTGTGCTAATCTGGCGCACTGCTCTATTGCTCCTAAACCGGCGCGCTTACCCCCCGCGCCATTTTAACCAAGGTGGCCATCCCATCGCAAGTCCGATCCCATGTTTCCGGGTGTGAACAGAAGGAAGTTAACTGAAAAGGACGAACGGCCTGCACTTGACCAGCGTGCAACCGCCTGAGCCCTTCCTGCTCCCAGGAATGGAAGGCTTCGAGCTCTGTACCCAACGTCACTTTCCCGCCGGTCACCGTCGGCCAATCTTGTGGAGGCATCTCCCCTACTCTACGGCCCCCCCTAGCCGCAGGCCACTCGATTGCCTTCGGTTGGAGGGAAGAGAAGACACATGTCACTGGCTTCAGAGGCTTCTCCTCCCAGCTCCACTGATATATATGCAACGAACACCCCACTGGAAGCTCTCTCGGCAGGCGGTCTCTCTCTCACCGGTTCACTCTGAAAGGTCTCCAGCAGAAGAGAAGAAGAAGCTCCGCTCCCCTGCGCCCGTGAGGTGAAGAAAAAGAGAGAGTGAGAGAGAGGAAATGTGAGTTTGGAAGGGGGGAGCTTGTGCTCTGTTCCCCTTCCCCCACCGATGTATTTTTCATTTCTTTCTCTGATGTATCCTCCCACTTCGGGGTAGATCTCCTTCTGTATTTAGCCTCCTTCCCTTGTGGATGAATGAAAAAAAGAAAAACCTTGTTGAACACTGTGTTCTACTTCGTTTGCCCTCCATTCCCCCCTATCTTCTAATCATCCAGGGCCCTTTGAAGCTTGCCCCTCCATGGCATGGTCTTTTAAGGAACCCGTCCAAAAGGATGAATATTCATGGCCTTCCATGGCGAACATTCGTCCCGCTGGAGCTACCACGAAGTCACTACCCATGAACTACTAGAACCCCTTGAAGGCTAGTCCTCGGGGCTTCTGCATTCAACTCTGGGACACCGGACTACCGTTACGGCACTCCGAGTTTTTGGGATCGTCCCGGAGTACTCCGTTTGACAATCCCTTATGTCGCCCCAGCAAACCTCAGTCCGGGGGAGGTGCTGCCCAATTTTTGCCAGAAATATGAATGATAAGAATGAACTAAGCTCCCTGAGAGCATGAACTGAACTTTGGAATTCCTGAACCCCTTTGAACTAACCATTCAAACTTTGATCTTAACAGACAAACAAAACACTTTGAAACCTTTAAATCCACCTATTTTGCTAAGTGAACAAACAGCCTAACCATCTGCTAGCCTGCAAGCCTTTGAAAAGAACAAAATGGCCTAATCCGGCGGGCTCCTAATCCGACGCGCACTTATCCGGCACGCTACCCCCCCGCGCGGCTTTAGCCCCACACTCATAAACCGTTTTACCCCTCTTGGCTCTAAACCGGCGCGCCCCCTGCGTGCCGGATTAAACCCTCTCACCAAAACACCTCTCCACCCATTTGCTCACATCCTAAACCGGCGCGCCCCTCTCTGCTAGCTTGCCCACCTAAACCGATGCGCCCCCCTCTCTCCTGGCTTGCCACCTAAACCGACGTGCCCCCCCTAATCTCCTCTAAACCGGCGGGTGATGCGGGACGGACACGGGAGATGACACTATTAGGTGCCACCCTCGGACTCTAGATGAAGACGCGACCAGTAGCACACACCAGGGAGACACTAAGCCCGACACTACGAGCTCCTAGTGGCAAAACGTCGTTAACAGAAGTGGAAGCTCACACGTCGTCCCAAGCGAGGGAAAGCGCGGACCATGCGCGGTTAAGGAACCAGCGGAGGTCAAGGGTAGTCCGACTCAACTTTCGGACTCGGATCGAGTAGCGGGACGGGTCACTCTCACTCTCACAGCGGTGACATGGACACACGGGCTAGTACCTATCGCTCTCGGCAGCGGCAAAAGACCATATACTAGCTAAGCAATGTAACGCCAAGAGGTTAAGACCATTATCTCCACGCACCCGGCGTGGCGAAGACAACCCTGGCCGAATTACGGACTCCCGGTTAACAATGATTACAGCAATACACTAAGTCGACCCACTCCACGTAGGGAGGTAAAAAGCCACATGTGGGGTCCGGGAATCACGCAACTCGGGTTGACGGGCAGCATCTTGATGTCGCCCGGCGGTGCCGAACTCCGCGTTTTCGTGCTTTCCGAACGGCTGCTTCTACGGGCCCGCGAGGCCCACGGACGGCGCTGTCCTCCGAGTCTGTGGGGGTGGGACCCACTGTGATGGGGACCCCTGGTGGCGCGCCTCCACGGACGGCGGTCGGCTGGGAACACCGATCGGGGGTCGATCGGCCCCGATTCCCAATTGTTGAACTAGCTGCCCATGGATTTTGGTTGCTGTCTTCCGGCGCGCGCTCCGGCAAAAACGGCCGCTGCGTGCAATCCCGACGTCGGATCGGGACACATGAGCTATCGTTGGAAAGGTCTCTTCAAATGCTTCGATCTAAACTGAGAGAGATCCACTGGATCTGGTCGGATCAGAACTTTATTGAATTTACAAGTCCCTGTTGTACAGTAACTGAAATCTCAGATCTGCAGGGTACTTGTCTGAGAACCACCGTTGACAGCCTAGTAAACCTCCGATTCAGATCTTGAGATCTTCTTAGGAGTTGTAGGGAATCAAACCACGGAACTGGGACTATTTTTAGAATTTGATTTGGAGGTGGAAGCGATTTGTTATGATTTTGGGGGTGACTGGTGGTCGGATCTGGGAACAGGTGGACAGAACTGTAGATGGGTCTGAGAACGAATTTTAGAAAATATGAGATGGGCGAATAAAACATTGATAAAATTTGTGGATAAAGGGGTGGATGGGTGGAACCCGCAATAAAATTGGGCGAACCAACAGAAATCAAAAAGTGGCTCTAAGACATGAAACACAGGACGGATGTGAACCTGGACAGAACTCTGGCAGAACTAAAATGGAAGAGTGGATGAAAATCAAAAATTAGCAAACGTGATCTGAATGCTGGCCTGATTTTTGTGAGTGGAGAGGAACATCCCAGGAACAACTCCTCCAAATTTGGTAGCCAAATGAGCTCGGGGAAGACTTGTGAAATTCGAACTAGCTGCTATGGTACTGCGCCGACAGAACTCCGTTGATGGCGATGGCGGTGCGGTGGCGGCTCGTGGCGGCGGCGACCGGAACTGATAGGGTGGAGTCTCACCACCTGAAGGAAGCCTTCACAGCTTCAAGGGGAAGAGGGAGCGGAGAAGGGGGCAGCCTAGGCCATGCTCCAACAAATTTCACACTTCTTATGGCATTAATTCATGAAAATGGGAAAATACAAGCATATATAGGTCACCCATCTAATCCATCCTCCACCGTTGGATCTAGGGGTGTGAGATGGAGAGCTGGGATGGCATGTGACCATTCCACAAAAATTAAAATAAAAAATAAGGGGAAGGGGGCGCCCTATTGACTTTGGTGGCAAGGGGGGGGACAAGTTGGTAGCCACCTTGGACTTTGAAGTCCACTTGTCTCCCATGTGCCTTTTACCATTCAAACTTCTAGATGCCTCCATTTGACATGTTGGCTGACCCCACATGGGGCCCATGGGCTGAGGTGGATCAATGGGAGGGGCCTGGGGGTCCCGTGGGGTCCAGGGGTCCCATTTTGCAAATAAGCCCCTTGTACACTCATAATTACATACCAAATACAATGAAATAAACACAAATTACACACACATAAAGGCTAACTAAATATGATAAATGGGGAGGCTCAAGGCGGAGTCTCCAGGCTGTCTCCGAGTCAGATGGACGCTGAGGTGGCTCGAGTCGTGCTCCGTGTGCGGTACCGGTGGCTCGGCGTGTCGCGCCGCTCAACTGCTCGGGTGTCCGCACCAGCGCGCCCCCCAACTCGTCCCGAAACCGGCGCGCCCCCCCCCCCCTTGCCCACCTAAACCGGTGCGCCCTATTACACCCTCTAAACCGGTGCACCCTCTCCTCTCTTGGTATCTCCCTAAATCGGCGTGCCTTCCATAAAAAAATACAATTAACTAAACAATGAAAGAAAATATAATTTTCTTCCGGGGGCGGTCCGGGCTTCACACTTTACAATTCGTTTCCCCATACTGTATGTAAAGAGAAAAGCAATAATGCCCCATGGTATCAGATGTGGACCTCGGAATCCCCGACGTGGCCATAGTCTGAAACCGTCTCAGGCCAATAGTCTATCAACTTGACCCACTTCTATCGGGATCCAATCCTGCAATCCCATTAAACTTGCCGTAATCGTGGCAGACATTCGTACGGTTTATCGTCATCTTTGATGCTTCATATGCGGGCTCTCGTCCGAACAATGAATGGTCCATTAGTGACCGACATATATATATATATCGAGATCTAATCCCGCACCCACATTAAACTTGCCGTACCTACGGCAGACATCCGTATGGCTTTGTCGTTGTCTTCGATACTTCAAATGCGGACTCTCGTCCGAACGATAAATGGTCCGTTAGTGACCGACGTATATACTGAGATCTAATCCCACACTTGCATTAGACTTGTCATACTCACGACAGACATTTGTATGGGTTTATTTCCGTTTACGTCGTGCCTTCAATACAGATCTTTTTCCGAACATAAAGTGGTCCATAAATGACCAACAAAAATTTGAATGGAACGAGACGGCTCTCGTCTTCCCCGAACCCTGCGTGTGGGAATATCAATAAGATCTTCATGAATCATGTTTGGACCTTAGGTTCACCCCAACCATGGTCATTGCCTGACCCACATTCTAGGTCTATAGCCAGCTATGTCTGTACACGTCTTTGTTTTAGAATCTAGTCCCGAGACACTTTCCCGTTGCCCTTCGGCACAAGAAATATTAACGATGCCCACGTAAGCCTCGTTTGGACCGCGGGAGGTACCCCCGGAATGGTCCTGACTCGATCTCTCACCGGGCCAATAAACTCACTGATTCCCGAACACTCTGACCGAGATTCAACCGAATGTCTCCTATCCCTTTGAACAATAAATCTGCTGTACCTCGGCATACATATGCTCTGGTTTCCCCCGTGACGATCATGATTTTATGAAGCCGGACGCTCGTCCGAATATCAAAGTGGTCCCTTGAGTGACCGACGTATTTCGAATGCTTGCTTCCCTGGACATCGGGCTTTCCGACTGATTCGAGACCATTATCGGCTTATTTATCTCGATATAGTTTCCTGGCCATGAGGCCCTGATTCCCGGCGATTAATCAAGGGTGTTCCCCTCTCCGAGGGGATGTAAATGACGCCGTGACCTTTACGGCACGGTGGGTTTTGGTCCCGACACGAACTACACAATCGTCTGATTAGTCAGATCGAGCGCACAATAAATCATCACCTAGGTGACTGGCACGCCCACGCACTTAATAAACCCAATAAACAAATAAACCAAGATCTAAATAAAAAGTGTGTCCACAGATATGAAACAGCGCTCTTGAGGGTTATTCCGTAAGGGCACGACTTTCGGGATCCGCTGTAATGCCCCAGGTTTTTAGGATCTGGATCCGTGGGTTTCGGATCATCTTTTCGTGGGTTACGGATCCTATCCGATTGAGCTTCGGACTATTTTTACCGGATTTTCGGACCCATTGGCGGTGTGCCCGTGAGTTTTCTTGGGTCCGTGGTGTTGTGAGGAGCACGCCGGTATTTTTCTGGAAGTTTTGGAGCGCCTCTGTGAGTCTCGGGTTGCGTTCTGGGTTTTACGCGTGTTTTCCGTCTGTTGGACCTTCGGAACCCCGTACAGGGTGGACCGTTGCGTTCTTCGACTCCGGGACGTTACCACTGCGTTGTGCATCTTCCAAGGATCAGGGAGGTGATTTTTCCCTATTTTTTATATTTTTTGTAATTTCCAGATTTTCTATATATACGCCCCCCTTTTTTCTCTCTCTCCCTATCTCTCATTTCTCTCTTCCCTCCCTCTCTCTTCTCTCACGTTGTCTCCTCTCCCCCTCTCACTGCGGGCGGCCGACGGAGGCGGCGAGGGCGGGGCGGCGTGGCTCGTGGGCCATGGAGCGACGGGCATGGGACGAGGATCGCGATGGTGGAGGCGGTTCGTGGGATCGCGAGCTGACGAGGGTTTAATCGACATTTCTTCGCGAATCGGCGACCTCGGGGACCGAAATCTTCGGTGGAGGTAGGGAGATGGATCCCCAGCTCGCGCTCTTCCTTTCCCGCGAGTTTTGTAGGCCGTGGTGAGCCGAGCGGGCTATTTGGGGCGTTTTGGGAAAAATCATGTTTTTAGGGCTTGTGCATCAATCCGCCGTTTCATCACGTTTCGGACCGATTTGGGGTCATAGATGCATGCTAGGGGTGTCGGGGGAGCTTCCCCTTTGTTTTCCCCATCATCCGTGGATGATCAGGGCATGGAACGAGTTTTTGGCAATGTTCCCACCGTCCTGTTCTCGGGTGAGTGTAGCGGTCCTTCCAGAGACCGCCACACTCACTGGCGGCCCAAGGTAGGCGCGCCAGAGACCCTGGCGGCCTAAGCTGGGTGCGGCACTTGTTACTGTTTTGTTGGCATGGGTTTCTGTCATCTGGCGGCCGCACGATAAACTGCCAGACTGGGTGGCGGCCGAGATTTCAACCGCTACTCCATTTTGATCGCTGGGCCTCGGAGCACGTGCTTTTTTAACGATTGGGAGTCTTGCGCCCCTGGTGGCCGTACGTTCGACCGCCAGAGGGATTGTGGCGGACCAGAGTTGGGCCTCGTGAGTTGTGATCGGCCTCGTGAGTCATCGCTTTGTGGTTTTAGACCTAGGGATTAGGCTAGATTGACAGCCTTATGCTGTTGCGTACAACGGTCTTGACCCCGAGTCTTGTGACTCAAGGACTGTTGGATTTAGTGAGTCGAGAGGACCGTCCAGAGTCCAGTGGCTCGTCGCCACTTGATCCTTCTTGACTTTTGCGCAGGGTGCGTGTGTGGTTCTAGGAGTTTCTCTTCGGAGAGTGGTCACATCAGTGACTTCTCACTAGTCGTAGCCTTCTGACACGCGAGTGGTCCCACCAGGGAGTGATGGCGAGGCTACCCCGAGAGACAGTTTTTAGACTAGTTTCCGTTGGGCCCCATGTCTTGTAGCCAGAGTCCGGCTGAGGGGAAAACCAATCAGAGGGCCAGACTTGGGACGCATGGTCTGTGTGTGCACACGTGGTTGGGGGAGGTCGGACCCGCGCTGACGAGCGCGACCCCAACTAGTCACTTATTTTGTGGTTACTAGTACGATGTCCCCGTTCCACCAGGGGTCGAGGGGGACACCTGAGGCGCGGACTAAAACGTCAGTGGACGCTTCCGGCCTTGCTTCTGGTGGGCAGGTACTCCTATCACGTGAGACGTGACTCTTCTGTTTCCGGGTTCTATTTCCCGTCTGCGAGATGTGGTTTCCTGGACCGGCTGGTGTTTCCGAGTTAGTGGCCAGGGTGCTAGTAGCTTTACCAAGGTTGCGTCTTGCTGGTGCGGTGTCCGTGACCGGGTGGTCAGGGTTGCACCTTGGACAGCACGTCCAGGTTGGCCGTGTCCTAGGAGACAGGCCTCTACGGCGGGGTTACCGTGGGTTTTTACTTCGGTAAGTGGTACTAGTGTGGTTCGGTATCCCCCGACCGTGAGATCGGGGTGTGTTTTCCTGGTACAGTAGGAGTAGCTGTAGTGCCGAGTTTTGACCGGCCACCGGTTCGTTGTTCCTGCTGTAGTTGTAGCTTTCCTTTTCGCTACCGCCGTTGTTTCCGATTGTGGTTCCGCGGGACCCCTGCTGAGTCTCTGTTTGGAGACTAATCCCTGCTTTTCAAGTGTGGCGGTTCTTCCTCGAGGTTCGAGGGTGCAGTGTTGGTTCTTAGTTGCCAGCTCGCCGGGCCGAGTGTTCACTTGGCATGTGGTACGTTTTACTGCTTTAGACTATACTTTCTGTTGGACTGGACTCTGTTGTAGTAGTTGTTATTTATTTTTATTAATTGTTGAATTATCCTACCTTATTTCCTATTTCTTTGTACCTCCACAATCTTTTTAGCCCTTCCGAGCCATCCCGGTTCGTCGGCGGCGGGCCAGGATTCGAATGGTATCGGGTTCTTCCCGGTATCTGGATCTTGGGTCGTCACATCCGCCGCTTCGATTTTCATGGATTTACTTGGGACGGTAGGAGTCCTTCAACCTTCTGGGAACTTCCATCCTTCCTATAAATAGGTGCCTTCGTCCCGGTCTTCTGGTGTCAAGGCTTCAAAGGAGAAGGCCCCGTATGATGTCGTCAAGAGAGTCGGGCGCTTCATCGGGCGACGAATATCTGCAGGCTCATCGTCAGCCCTTGATCCTTCGGAGGGAGCCTCCACCAGCACCGTGACAGCCGTGGTCGGAGTCGGGAGAGTATGGCCGTGCCTCTGATGACTATAGGTGTCACGCCCCGAGCGCGGAAGATACCCGAATGCGAGACGGGTCTATATAGATCGTGTCATTCATGTGAAATCAGAGTGCGCATAGAACTTGGTAATTTATTTGCTAACTCAAAGTTTAAACATAAACCATAGTCCACGCTGACAATTATATTATTAACCCATTGATGACAACTCTAGTCCCTGACGGACATTATTTAAATTCAAAACTAGGATACAAGCCTTAACAAGTTTCATTCGACTAGACCACTTATAACAAGAAATAGAAGGTAGGACTCAACGCAAATGGCATGACTAGTTGGCGGTAGATGACTGGTGACTCTAGCACTCTTCACTCGGTCTCATTCTCATCCGGATGGTGGTCGCTATTTAAGTCACCTGAAAATGTTAGAATAAACTAGATGAGCGAATCGCTCAGTAAGATTTATATATCAAGTTCTAACAACCTTTAAGTGACTTACATGTTCAGTGTAGTATAATGATGCATGTTGGATCAATCAAGAATATCAAGAGTTAATTCCAAGGAGACATGAATATCAATAAGATGTATTAATAAAGAGCTAGCAAGTAACTGCCAAGTAATGGCACAACTCCTTTCAAGAATTCAATATTCAAACAACCTTTCAAAGAAGATAATAATCAAGTAATTCTCAAGCTCGTGTAATAAAAAGTAGTGTAATGGAATTAGCTATTTCATTCATTCATTCAAGCAAGTAATTGCCCTTTTTCGGGCCAAGCAATTCATTTCAAGCAAGTCAATCGTGTCACGAGAGAGTGAGTGGGAATATCTCAAGTCAAGCAAGTACTTCGGTGCAATGCGAAACACGGTGGTCAATAAACTCCCATGGACACAAGTACCTTCGGGTGCTCCTCCCAGGACCAGACCGGACCTTATATGCATAGCATTTCATGTATACTTTTAGACATCCACTCTCATTTATATAGCCAATGTAGAATTTCAAGAAGTTTACCCATTGTAGGAACATAAGGTGGATTTTCAGGAATAGAATTCAAGGACATCTCGAGTGTAAATGATGAATTATGACCATCTACTTGAAATGCATGACACATAGGCAAATCGGGGTTAAGGAGATGGCCAAAAAGTCATGTAAAGAAGGTCAACACAACTATTGGTCAAAGTTAACATAATTAGGTCAAAGTCAATGCTATTGGTCAACGTCAACACTACTGGTCAAAGGAGTCAACCGGTCAAGGTCAGGCAGTATTTTACTTTTCATGTAGAAATGCATAACTCAGGTCGATGCATATTACTATTCATGCATATAAGGTTGGTGTAGATCACTATTCACGCATATAAGGTCAGTGCATCTTTTGCTTCATGCGAGGTCAGTGCATATAAGGTTGGTGCAGATCACTATTCACACATATAAGGTTGGTGCAGATCACTATTCTTGCCTATAAGGTCGGTGCAGATCACTATTCATGCATATAAGGTCAGTGCATATAAGGTTGGTGTAGATCATTATTCATGCATATAAGGTTGGTGCAGATCACTATTCATGCATATAAGGTCAGTGTATATAAGGTTGGTATAGGTCACTATTCATGCACATAAGGTTGGTGTAGAGCACTATTCATGCATATAAGGTTGGTGCAGATCGCTATTCATGAATATAAGATTAGTGCATATAAGGTTAGCGCAGATCACTATTCAGGTCAGTGTAAATCACTATTCAGGCATAGGTATAGGTTGATATAAGGTCGGTGCAAGTATTCCACATACTCAAACTAAGGTCCGTGCCTGTATTACACATACTCAACCCAAGGTCCATGCATGTATTGCACAAACTCAAACCGAGGTTGGTGCAAGTATTGCACAGACACAAACCAAGGTCCGTGCATGTATTGCACAGACTCAACCCAAGGTCCGTGCATGTATTGCACAGACTCAAACCAAGGTCCGTGCAAGTATTGCACAGACTCAACCCAAGGTCTGTGCATGTATTGAACAGACTCAAACCAAGGTCCGTGCAAGTATTGCACATACTCAAACCAAGGTCCGTCCAAGTATTGCACAGACTCAACCCGAGGTCCGTGCATGTATTGCACAGACTCAAAGCAATGTCCGTGCTAGTATTGCACAAACTTAACCCAAGGTCCGTGCATGTATTGCACAGACACAAATCCAGGTCCGTGCATGTATTGCACAGACTCAAAGCAAGGTCCGTGCAAGTATTGCACAAACTAAACCCAAGGTCCATGCAAGTATTGCACATACTCAAAGCAAGGTCCGTGCAAGTATTGCTAAAGCATATAGGATATCAAAGCATTTTCTGCCTCGGTGTAAGTTTTGCTAGCATATAGTACGTCAAAGCACTTTCTACCTCGGTGCAAGTTTTGCTAAAGCATATAGGAGGTCAAAGTATTTTCTGCCTCGGTGCAAGTTTTGCTAAAGCATATAGGAGGTCAAAGCACTTTCTGCCTCTGTGCAAGTTTTGCTAGCATATAGGAAGTCAAAGCACTTTCTACCTCGGTGGAAGTTTTGCTAAAGCATATAGAAGGTCAAAGCATTTTCTACCTCGGTGTAAGTTTTGCTAAAACATATAGGAGGTCAAAGCACTTTCTACCTTGGTGCAAGTTTTACTAGCATGCATATAAGGTCTGTACAAATAGAGTGCACATTTAAGGTCGGTGCAATGTTTGTACCTGGCTTATATGGGTCTAGACAAGTTTTGTTACTATGCACATGCAAGGGCCGGTGCATACTCTATTAGTATGCTTAACAACTCGGTGCTAATTTCGTATCTAGTCCAAGCATATGTGGATTTTACGTGGGTCTGAGCTCGTCTCTTAATTTCTCCTACAGGGACTCAATATAAAATAAAGCCTTAGAAATTATAAGGAGGGTTATTAAATATGGATTTCTGCACATGGTGGTTACTAATTTCGTAACTTACTGTTCATGATTTATAAAATATTCACATAATCAGAAAGTAGAGATATGGCTGGATATGGACACAGCAAGATTTGCAAGATCATACTCATATAATATTTTAAGTTTTAATTTCATAGATATGAAATTTTACACTGTGTAATTTACATGTAGTATTAAATTGGAAAACACATGGAATCTGGATGATGGTAACCACCCTACTCATGCATGTCACCCTGTTTAAGCTACCAGTTAGGCCAGATCTTGAGAACACCTACCTTTATGAGATGACAACTAGGTACAGGTAAAAGAAAAGGGCAACTTTCTTCCCTCCTCTGCAACCTCTGCAACTTCAGATAATGTTCCCCCTTCTCTGCAGCAAGCCTTCGAACTAACGTGGATCTGCCTCAATAGAAGGGTGTAATATAGAGGTTTTAAGATTTTAGGTAGACAGGAGGGGAACCAGATCCTAAATCACAGCATCTCATGGCCATACTATAGTGCGATGCCAACAAAAAAGGGGCTGTATGTGTCGGAAAGGACAGAGGATAATGGGATGCCAACTAATTGTTTGTCTGGAAAAAGTCACAACCTGGAAGGGTCGTGAATGCTAAATTACAAGAGCGCACCATCATAGCGTTAACAACGTTACAACATTTAGAAATTTTATAGCTAATGAACCATGTTAATAAAAATAGTAAATTGCATATTTTTATGATACTTAGATTTTATTGATAATTTTTATAATTTTATTTTATTAAAAATATGCATGAATAAAATTCAACCTGAAAACTCTACATTTAACTTCAAAGATTTTTATCTTTAAAAATTGATGGAATCAGTTTATGAAATTTAATGGCTAGGATCCTTATATTTTTCTCTTATTTTTCATAGAATTTATTTCTTAATTTTTTTTTATAAAAAGTGGTACTATTCATGATTAGGGGAACAACGACCTATTAAACGGTCGTGATATTGTTTTGGGGCTTTTCCACCCACCCTACACTAACCAAAATTGTCTATATACCTCATCTCACCTCCTCAATTATGTTTATTCTTTAAAATGTTATCTATATATATCCTTATCTCTTCAAAATAAAGATAATTTATTAAAAATATAATTTGGCATCTTCTCTAAGTGATGTTTATTTATTTTCAATTATTATTTTAAATAGAATTAGAATATAATAAATTAAATGCCCTCTTTTCAAATCCTAAATGTATTCATTTCTATTTCAAAATTCTCGGGTGTTACACCCTCCCCTACTTAAAAGAATTTGGTCCCCAAATTCAACCGTACACGAGTACTGTTGAAGGTATAGGATACTCACAGTCTAAAATAGTTCTGGATATCTTCTTTTCATAGATTTCTCGGTCTCCCATGTAGCTTCTTGCTCCGAGCATCGATTCCAATGGATTTTCACCATAGGGATCGCCTTGTTCCTTAGAACTCAGGTTTCTCGATCGAGGATCCGCATCGGCCTTTGTTCATAAGTGAGGTCCCTTTGAATCACCAAATCAGCATAGTCGATGACGTGAGAATGGTCGTGCACATATTTCTTCAGCATAGATATATGAAATACATTGTGCACTTCCGAGATTTGAGGAGGTAAAGCAATACGGTAAGCCACATCGCCCACTCTTTCCAATACTTCAAATGGACTGATAAACCTTGGTGTAAGCTTGCCCTTAACACCGAATCTTCTGATACCTTGGCCGGGAGATACCTTGAGAAATACATAGTCACCAACTTGGAACTCTAGATCTCTCATTCTGTTATCAGCATAAGATTTTTGCCTGCACTGTGCTATCTTGAGTCTCTCTCGAATATGGTATATCTTCTCAGTTGAATCTCTAACCATATCTGGGCCTAGAATTTATCTTTCACCAACTTCATCCCAGCATATCGGAGATCGGCAGCTCCTGCCATAAAGCGCCTCAAAATGTGCTATTTGGATGCTGGCTTGATAGCTATTATTGTAGGCAAATTCGGCTAGTGGTAAGTGGTCGTGCCAGCTTCCGCCGAAATCTATAATACATGCCCTTAACATATCTTCAACAACCTGATTTGTCCTTTCAATCTGACCATCTGTCTGGGGATGGAAAGCAGTGCTAAAGTTGAGTTTCGTTCCCAGAGAGTGTTGTAGACCCTTCCAAAAATGAGAAGTGAAGCGCGGGTCTCGATCAGACACGATGGACACAGGAATTCCATGCAATCAAGTAACCTCCTTGATATACAAGGCAGCAAGAACATCAATCGACCATCAGCTTTTGATAGGCAAGAAATGAGCCGATTTAGTAAGGCGATCGATGATTACCCAAATTCCATCATGTCCGCCCCTAGACTTGGGCAAACCCATGATAAAGTCCATGCCGATGTCTTCCCATTTCCACATGGGAATATCCAGTGGATGCAGTCTTCCAGCGGGTTTCTGGTGTTCTGCCTTCACATGTTAGCATGTCAGACATCGAGACACGATGTCTGCTATCACCCTTTTCATATTGGGCCACCAGAAGGTTCTTTTTATGTCTTGGTACATCTTAGTGGCTCCAGGGTGGATCGTGTACCTTAATCGATGAGCTTCTTCAAGAATCCTCTTCTTTAGCTCAGGATAGTCTGGTACACTTGTCCTTTCATGGAATAATAATCTGCCATCAGGTGCCAACTTGAAATCAGGTTTCTCATCCAATTTCTCTTTTATTTCTACTAAGATAGGATCTTCTTCTTGCAACCTCTTGATTTCAGCTAGCAAGTCTGGATGCAAACTTATATGAGATAGAATAATATACCCATTTTTCTCATCCATGTTTATATTGAGTTCTGAGAATTTTTCTAGCAACTTCCATTCTTGAACCATACAATTGGCTATTAAGGCTCTCGGCTTCCGACTAAGGGCATCTGCTACGGAATTACCCTTTCCAGGATGATATTGTATAGTGAAGTCGAAATCCTTGAGATACTTGAGCCAACGCCTTTGCCGCATGTTCAGCTCCTTTTGAGAGAATAAATATTTGAGGCTTTTATGATCGAAGTATGCTGTAAATTATTCTCCGTAGAGATAGTGCCTCCAGATCTTTAAGGCCAATACCACTACAGCTAGCTCTAAAGCATGCACAGGGTAGTTTTCTTCATGCTTATTTAATTGTCGGGAAGAGTATGTAATGACTCTTCCATTCTGCATCAATACACACCCGAGGTCAATACCAGAAGCATCGATATATACCTCGTACTTCTCTCCTTCGACTGGCAATGATAGGACTGGAGTAGTGGTCAAGAGATCCTTCAAAGCTTGGAAACTCTTCTCACAATCTTCTTTCCACTCATAAGGTGTTTCCTTGCGAGTCAATCGGGTGAGAGGAACAGCAACTCTTGAGAAGTCCTTGATGAAACGTCGGTAATAACCAGCTAGCCCCAAGAAACTACGAATCTCTGTTGCGTTGGTTGGTTGTTCCCAATTCTTCACGGCTTCAACCTTTGATGGGTCAACAGAAATTCCATCCTTTGAAATTATATGGCCCAAGAAGGATACTTCCTCGAGCCAGAACTTGTATTTGCTGAATTTGGCATATAGTTTGTTTTCCCTCAGTAGCTGCAATGCCTCCTTAAGATGTTCTTCATGGTCTTCTTTAGACTTTGAATAAATAAGAATATCATCGATAAAGACCATAATAAACTGATCTAAGTGAGACCTGAATATGCTGTTCATTAACTGCATGAAAGCTGCGGGGGCATTTGTTAGTCCGAAAGGCATAATAGTAAATTCGTAATGCCCATACCTACTTCGGAATGCAGTTTTATGAATATCTTCTTCTTTGATCTTCAGTTGGTGATAACCTGAACGATGATCGATCTTGGAGAAATATTTAGCTCTAGATATTTGATCGAACAATTCATCAATCCTCGGCAGTGGGTACTTGTTCTTGATTGTAAGGTGATTTAACTACCGATAGTCGATGCAGAGTCTCATCGATCCATCCTTCTTCTTGACGAATAGCACAGGTGCTCCCCATGTGAAGTACTCGGCCGGATGAAACCCTTGTTCAATAGCTCAATCAGTTGTTCCTTCAGCTCCTTCAGCTCAGCAAGGGACATTCGGTAAGATGCCTTGGAAACAGGTCCAGCACCAGGGACAAGGTCAATGGTGAATGACACCTCCCGCTCTGGGGGTAAGCCAGGTAATTCTTCTAGAAAGACGTCAAAAAAATCCCAAACTATACGGATGTCTTCAAGCTTAGGCTCCTCGACGTCCGTAGCAGTTACAATTGCAATAAAAGTCGAACACCCTCTACCTATCAGTTTACTAGCTTAGAGAGCTGATATAAAAGGTAATCTAGCCCGAGGGCTAATGTATACCAGTTCCGAGTAACCCACAAAAGCTATCTTGCCATTCCGGCAATCTATAGTTGCTTGGTACGTGGATAACCAATCAGCGCCTAGTATGACATCATACATTTCCATATCTAGGCAAATTAGGTCGGTAGGTAAATTATTTCCTTTAACCATAACCTCACAGTTTGGGTAGTGATGTATGAGGTCAGCCTTGTTCCCGATAGGTGTAGATATGACTAAGTCTAACCATTCGGGCTCCATAGAGAATGTAGCAGCAAATTTCTTGGAAATAAATGAATGTGTTTCTCCAGTATCAAATAAAACTTTGGTATTCTTATAGAAAATAGTTAGTGTACCTTCCACGATTTCTCCTTCTGTTGGTTCCATCCCTTGGAGGGCTTGCAGACGGCCTTGCTTCTTTACCGGGAACTTCTCCTCTTTAACGGCTTGCTCGTTCATCAGCGAACAGTTAGGGATCCGATGTTCTCGGCTTCCACATCAGAGATAGGCTCCTAACTTCCTTCAGCATTCATCGGTCTTATGGCCAGGCTTGTAACAATATTTGCAAATTTCCTTGGACGGTTTGGTGGTAGAGAATGGCTTGACAATCTTCTGGAATTTCTTTCCTTTGGAGGACAACCCCTCCGTTGTAATACCGCTTCTTGTTGAAAGCTGCTTTAAAATTTCTCGGGCTTGTGACAGGTTCTTTCTTGTCTCTTCCTCGAATCCTATCAAAAAGCACGGTGGCATCCTCGAGCAACTGTGCGCACCGAACCATCTCCGAGTAGACTTGGATGTTTATTGGTGCAAGTTGTTTAATATGATGGGGCCGAAGCCCATTGAGGAACCTTCTTGCCTTCATCTTTTCCATACACACCAAGTGCGGTGCATACTTAGATAGTCTTGAGAACTGGGCCTTATACTCGGCCACTTTCAAGCCCCGCTGCTTTAGAGCGGCAAATTCTGTGGCCTTTTTCTCTTGAATGTGGTCGGAGAAGTATTTGTTGTTGAAATACTCGGTGAATTCACCCCATGTGACATGGCCTTCTAGAAATGTTGCTTCTATTGATTCCCACAAACATCGAGCGTCTCGCTCCAGTTGGAAAATAGCTAGTAGAACCTTTTCCTCATCCGTGCATTGCATCACACGAAAAATTCATTCCATCTCCTTTAGCCAATTTTCGGCATCCTTGGGGTCAGACGAACCCGTGAACCTAGGTGCGTTCATGTTACGGAAACCTCTGTGGAGATCACCGGCTCCACGGTTAGCACCGCCTTGCGCCACTTGTTGTAGCGCCTGCATAAGGCCTAGCACGGTGTGTTGCATCTCGCGCCATTGTGCTCGTTCAGCAGCCATGATCCTACAAAAGAGTTTAGGTGTAATAAATATCGGGTTTTATTATGAGGTTAAATGCCATTATAGAACTTAACCCGTGTCTCTACCCATCTCATCGGGTAAGGTATAAATCTATCCCTAGACTTAAATTTTACATAGGAAATTGAAACCCTAGGCTCTGATACCATGAAGACTGTCACGCCCCGAGCGCGGAAGATACCCGGATGCGAGACGGGTCTATATAGATCGTGTCATTCATGTGAAATCAGAGTGCGCATAGAACTTGGTAATTTACTGGCTAACTCAAAGTTTAAACATAAACCATAGTCCACACTGACAATTATATAATTAACCCATTGATGACAACTCTAGTCCCTGACGGACATTATTTAAATTTAAAACTAGGATACAAGCCTCAACAAGTTTCATTCGACTAGACCAATTATAGCAAGAAATACAAGGTAGGACTCAATGCAAATGGCATGACTAGTTGGCGGTAGATGACTGGTGACTCTAGCACTCTTCACTCAGTATCATTCCCATCCAGATGGTGGTCGCTATTTAAGTCACCTGAAAATGTTAGAATAAATTGGATGGGCGAATCGCTCAGTAGGATTTATATCTCAAGTTCTAACAATCTTTAAGTGACTTACATGTTCAGTGCAGTATAATGATGCATATTGGATCAATCAAGAATATCAAGAGTTAATTCCAAGGAGACAGGAATATCAATAAGATGTATTAATAAAGAGCTAGCAAGTAACTGCCAAGTAATGGCACAACTCCTTTCAAGAATTCAATATTCAAACAACCTTTCAAAGAAGATAATAATCAAATAATTCTCAAGCTCGTGTAATAAAAAGTAGCGTAATTGATGAGGGCATCTCACGACACTCCCTCTAGCTCGGATCGCCTGCACACACTTGATGTGGATTGATTATGGTCTACACTTGTTATCTTCATTTCCCAAGTTTCATCTTATGTATTTTCTTTTTATTGAGTCCTATATTTTGTATTTCCCTTTATTGAGTCATGTGGTTCTAGTCCATTTCCCTTGTTATGCTTAATTGGGCCTTATTATCTTAGTTATGGGCCCATAGGATTGAGTCTAGGATATGCTCGGTCTTTTGTCTTATTGTCAGGGACATTTTGGTCATGTAAAGAATGGTTGCCTATATATAGGCCCATCTCTCCTCATGTACTCAACTTTTGATGAATCCACTTGAATAGCAATATTTCCCACATCTCTTCCCTCCACTAAATTTCTCTTCTCTTACTCTCTCATTACCTCTCTCTCTCTATCTCTCCTTCTCTCTCCCACCAGGAAAGGGGCGAACTCCTCCTCTCTCCTCCCCCTCCCAACCACTTCCAACCCCCACCTACCTCCACTAACTCCACACAACTTCCAATAGCCCATTTTTACTCCACTTCTAGTCCCAAGAGCCTCTCCTCCAATCCTCTCCCCACCTTCCAACCCCCAACTACCCCACTCTCCTTCCCTAGGCACCCCACCACCTTCCCAAGGCTGAATTAACCTCTCCCAAAGCCCAAATTCGAAATTCCCTCCGCTCTCCCATCCCTCCCACACCCTAGGTCGACCCAAACCAGACTCCCCTTGGTCTGGTCGCCCTCCTCCTCCTCCTCTCCATCTCACCCTCTCCCTAGTGCACCTCCACCCCTATCACCACCTCCACCAGCTGCAGCCCCCTTCACCCACCTCCTCCCTGCTTCTCCAGCCATCCCAAAAGCCATCCATCAACCCCTAAACACCTCACATTCCCCTCCCATAGCCATTAGACACACCTCCCACCTCTTACTCTCTTGGCCATCCCCTTCCCCACACCCTCTTCCTCTCCTCATTCTATCTCTGTTTCAGGCAGTAGAGTGTCAGCGACTTGCAGAGGCAGCCACGACCGTCTCTCAAAGATTCATGTGGTAAGGCCTATATTGCTGGAATCGTCTGCGAGGTAGCTTTCCAACGGTGGTGGTCTCGCATCCATCCGAGTCCGGAGCTGTTCGTATTCGAGGATCTCGTCCAACTGCACATTCTGTCCCTGTCTGAAGACCTGAAGCTGAAAGCAGAAGCTGCCACAGCTAGCTCGTGAAGGATCTGAGTGCCATTTTTGGAGGGCAGAAACTACGTCCAGTTAGCTTTCATCTCCAAGAATAAGGACCTCATTCGGACACCGGAGCTATCAGTTACCATGTTCTTCGCCGGAGTGTGCAGTCTGCCACCTGTGGGTCCAGGTTCGACCAGTCCCCACTTCTCCGATCACCACTCTCTTCTCCGACCTCGGATTGTGGCACCGTCAACTTCTGCTCAAAGCTACTCCGACCACGATCGTTCCACCGCCTGTTTTGTTCCATTTGGAGTTCGGGAACATCCGTAGTGCCTTCTGCAACCTACTACATTAGTTCTGCATCAGTTAGTGGCAGAGCGTTGCTGTCCTGCTCCAGTCGCCGGTTCGATCAGCCCCGCGTTCCAGAGCTTCTGCAAAAATTCAGACATCATCCTCTATCAGTTGGCAAACTTTTGGCATCAGTTTCATCATGTTTGGAGTTCTGTGGAGTGCGTGGAAGCGTCGTCATCGACACCCTGTTCAGCGAGCCTGAAGCTTGGCAGAACCGGCGGAGTTCGGAAAGTCGGTCTTCTTTGCTTAATTCCTCCACCCCGCTTGGCCGGCTGAAGGCCCCTCCCTGTGTGGAGGTAGTTTTGGTTGTACTAAGCTTAATCCCTATCCCAAGATCACCCCTCCTGCGAGAGGTGTGGTGTTGTACTTCTTTCACTTTCAGGTCAAGCGACACCGCCGCGGCGATCGGGTATATACCCTCGCCTCCCGGCGCGCCCTCATCTCCGAGCGGGATCGGTGTTTTCACACCGATCAGGTGAGCCTCTGATACTACCCTTGATTGCCTTATTTCTGCGAGTTTAGTATTGCTTTGAATCCCCGTCGGACGGTGAGAAGAGAGCCCGTACTAGTATGCTACTTTGAAGGTGTCCACCGCGGACCGGGAGAGAGTGCCACCCGAACCCCACCCTGCGGGCCAGCCGCCCACTAAGTTGGGAATCCTAGGCCCTTTGAGGTCAGCCTAAGCCAACTAAGTCAATTAGAATCATTGGGTCTCGCCCCGGACCCTTGCCATCATCCCCCGGCCCCGCCGGGTGATCGCGTGTGCCGTGAGAGTAAGACGCTATTGTGAGAATCATTGGAGTGCTTGTATGCTTGCGGGTCTAGGTCCTAAGTTGCTCATTTCATGCTCAGTCAACTTTGGGCTATTTCACATCAAGTGGTATCAGAACAAGGTCACAACTTGTCTCTATCAAGTTGGTCCTAGGGCATGTTTATGCATTTAGAGTCCTCGATTGCATCTTTTGGTCCCTAGCATGGCCATCTCTTACCGACCTCACCAATCGGTCCTCTCCATAAGTCCAAACCACCAAAGGATGCCTACCACTAACACACATAACCTCCCGGGCCATGTCAATTACCTCATGAAGGCCTTGACCCATGCCAATGAGCGGCTTGATAACATATCGGGTCGACTCAACCAACTTGGAGAAAATGGGCCCGCCCCAAAGACGGACGATAGAAGGGCATGTCCCCCACCTCCCATATTTGATGGAACTCAACCTATTGATTATTTAGATTGGGAAGTCTCGATAGACCATTACTTCACTTGGTATCCCATGTCCGAGGATAAGAAAGTCCGATTTGCCAAATTGCAACTTACCAAACGGGCCCACACTCATTGGTTGAAAATTGAAGGCTTAAGGATAATTAGAAGGGAAGATCCCCTCACAACATGGGGGGACATGAAGGAACAACTTAGGGCTACATATATTTTCCCCTCCCATTCCGAACACCAAAGCCCAAAGAGCATTTCAACTCCTTCATCTCCCCTTGGCCAACCTAAGACCCTAATCACACATTCCCCACCATTTCCCACCTCCCCTACTCCAACCGCAACATCTACATCCTACACCACAACCATATGTCCACATACCCAATTGGACCCCATGTCCACCCCTCCACCTAGGCCCATAATGGCCACCACCCCCAAACCAAATTCCCCTCACCCAACCCACCTTCCACTTCCCACCCCAATCCTACCCCAATTTAGGCCTCCACTACTTCCACTCCCAAGTCCAACCCACGTCCGACCTTGCTCACATCCTCGGGTGCGCCATGCATCGACTAACACCAACCCATCCACCATAGACCTTCCTACCCCATTGTCCTTAGGAGTTGCCACCCACACACCCACCCAAGTTGAGAGGGATACCAATCCGGATCCACTTCCCAAAATCGAGGAAATCCAAGGGCCACACAACTCACCCACCACTCCTAGCCTAGCTCCTCAAGAGTTACACACCCTTCCCCATGACACCGTCACCATAGATCAGTCCGTACTCCAATGGCTCAAGCAAGGCCTCACCATTCCTAGTTCACAACCAAGCCACCTACCCATGTGACATCAATCCCAAATCATTCCCACTCAGCCTCATGTCACTTATCAAACCTCCTATTGTGTGGAAGATTTGGGAGACTTAGTGGCCTACCTACATTGGCAAATCCACTTGACCGATATGCTAGCCATGAGGCCGTCGGAGTCTAGCACCATTAGCCTAGCTTACCCCACCGTTGGCTCCATCACTTCCATCTACACCAATGGCCAATTTACAAGTGAGATCATACTCCTTCTTCCCATGGAGGAGGAGCCCATCCTAGTCTACTCCCCAACCATTGAGATCCCAAGTGCTTTGATTGGCCAACCCATTAGCAACCTTGGCCCAAATAATTTGGAGGAAGATGACTCACCATTGGAGGACCTTGAGAACATGGAGTACCCCTACCTAGGTGACCCTTACCATGATCCCTTTAACCCCTTCCTAAGGGAGCCTAGATCTCCATGTAACCCACTCCCCCTATTCACCACCCACCTCACCCTACCCATATCGCCCATGTTGACCCAAACTCCTCCCTTCCTAGAATCGGGTTACACCATGAGAGCATTGACCTTAGGCAACAAACACCTTGGGATTGATGAAATGCCCCACCCCATAACCACCTTCCTAGATCCCTTCGACCCATTCACATGGAAGTTCAAAAGTCATCCCACATCTATGCACATGGAAGTCACCTTTGGGATAAATATGCATGAGTCTAGGCTTACCACACCATTTGACATGATTCATAAGTCGGGTACATTCATTCACATCACCCACATGTCAAGTAGGAAGCATAAGTGGACCGTATTCGGATGTATTGGCCCACCTTCATTCATCATGAGTCTTAAGCATGAGAGGAGCATACATGGATGTCCGGGTCCCCCGACATTTGTCACACCCATGTATAAAAGGTTAATCTATGGATGTCCCGGCCCTCCTAAGTCTATCACAGTCTTCATGGAATCAAAGTGTGATCGGTCTACATTTGGTTGCCCAGGTCCACATTTGCACACCATACTTTTCACACCAACATCACATCATAGTGCATGGCATACGCATTCTCGCAAGCATATAGGAAAGAGCAATGAGACTTACAAAAGGTGGGCAGATGCTCATCGGCGCCACTGCAAGTTCCAAGTGGGAGACTTGGTGATGGTGAGGACGGAGCGGCTCCTTCCGGGACCTACCTCCAAGTTGAGGGCACGGGGTTCGGGACCGTTTCGAGTTCTGAGATGACTTGGCAGTAATGCTTATGAGCCAGACCTACCTGAGGGTTTTGGGGTACACCCTACTTTCAATGTGGCGGACCTGGTACCCTACAAGGGCCCCGCGGTGGAACCCAGTGAGGAGCTCGAGCCTTTACCCCCCCTTGAGAGAGACACTCCCGGTGGGACTCCACTTTCTAGCTTGAGAGACCGACGAGAGCAGGTAGAGGCAATACTGGATGAGCAGAGTATCATTACTAGGCACAAGGTGTATCAACGCTACCTGGTTAGGTGGAAGAACCGTCCCCCGATAGAGGATACGTGGGTGAGTCGAGAGGATCTGCTGCGCTTGGACCCCGATATGCTGGAGCATTACGACAGCCAGGTGGACCCATACTCGACGGGGTCGAGTTCTCCCCACCCCGGGGGATTTGATGAGGGCATCTCACGACACTCCCTCTAGCTCGGATCGCCTGCACACTCTTGATATGGATTGATTATGGTCTACACTTGTTATCTTCATTTCCCAAGTTTCATCTTATGTATTTTCTTTTTATTGAGTCCTATCTTTTGTATTCCCTTTATTGAGTCATGTGGTTCTAGTCCATTTCCCTTGTTATGCTTAATTGGGCCTTATTATCTTAGTTATGGGCCCATAGGATTGAGTCTAGGATATGCTCGGTCTTTTGTCTTATTGTCAGGGACATTTTGGTCATGTAAAGAATGGTTGCTTATATATAGGCGCATCTCTCCTCATGTACTCAACTTTTGATGAATCCGTTTGAATAGCAATATTTCCCACATCTCTTCCCTTCACTAAATTTTTCTTCTCTTACTCTCTCATTACCTCTCTCTCTCTCTATCTCTCCTTCTCTCTCCCACCAGGAAAGGGGCGAACTCCTCCTCTCTCCTCCCCCTCCCAACCACTTCCAACCCCCACCTACCTCCACTAACTCCACACAACTTCCAATATCCCATCTTTACTCCACTTCTAGTCCCAAGAGCCTCTCCTCCAATCCTCTCCCCACCTTCCAACCCCCAACTACCCCACTCTCCTTCCCTAGGCACCCCACCACCTTCCCAAAGATGAATTAACCTCTCCCAAAGCCCAAATTCTAAATTCCCTCCCCTCTCTCATCCCTCCCACACCCTAGGTCAACCCAAACCAGACTCCCCTTGGTCTGGTTGCCCTCCTCCTCCTCCTCTCCATCTCACCCTCTCCCTAGTGCACCTCCACCCCTATCACCACCTCCACCAGCTGCAGCCCCCTTCACCCACCTCCTCCCTGCTTCTCCAGCCATCCCAACAGCCATCCATCAACCCCTAAACACCTCACATTCCCCTCCCATAGCCATTAGACACACCTCCCACCTCTTACTCTCTTGGCCATCCCCTTCCCCACACCCTCTTCCTCTCCTCATTCTATCTCTGTTTCAGGTAGCAGAGTGGAAGCGACTTACAGAGGCAGCCATGACCGTCTCTCAAAGATTCAGGTGGCAAGGACTATATTGCTGGAATCGTCTGCGAGGTGGCTTTCCAACGGTGGTGGTCTCGCATCCATCCGAGTCCGGAGCTGTTCGTATTTGAGGATCTCGTCCAACTGCGCATTCTGTCCCTGTCTGAAGACCTGAAGCTGAAAGCAGAAGCCTCCACGGACAGCTTGTGAAGGATCTGAGTGCCATTTTTGGATGGCAGAAACTACGTCCAGTTAGCTTTCATCTCCAAGAAGAAGGACCTCATTCGGCCACCGGAGCTATCAGTTACCATTTTCTTCGCCGGAGTGTGCAGTCTGCCACCTGTGGGTCCAGGTTCGACCAGTCCCCACTTCTCCGATCACCCTCTCTTCTCCGACCTCGGATTTTTGCCCCGTCAACTTCTGCTCAAAGCTACTCCGACCACGATCGCGCCACCGCCCGTTTCGTTCCATTTGGAGTTCGGGAGCATCTGTAGTGCCTTCTGCAACCTACTGCATCAGTTCTGCATCAGTTAGTGGTAGAGCATTGCTGTCCTGCTCCAGTCGCCGGTCCGATCAGCCCCGCGTTCCAGAGCTTCTGAAAAAATTCAGACATCATCCTCTATCAGTTGGGAAACTTTTGGCACCTGTTTCATCAAGTTTGGAGTTCTTTGGAGTCCGTGGCAGCATCATCATCGACACCCTATCCAGCGAGCCTGAAGCTTGGCAGAACCGGAGGAGTTCGGAAAGTCGGTCTTCTTTGCTTAATTCGCCCACCCCGCTTGGCCGGCTGAAGACCCCTCCCTGCGTGGAGGTAGTTTTGGTTATACTAAGCTTAATCCCTACCCCAAGATCACCCCTCCTGCGAGAGGTGTAGTGTTGTACTTCTTTCACTTTCAGGTCAAGCGACACCGCCGCGGCGATCGGGTATATACCCTCGCCTCCCGGCGCGCCCTCGTCTCCGAGCGGGATCGGTGTTTTCACACCGATCAGGTGAGCCTCTGATACTACCCTTGATTGCCTTATTTCTGCGAGTTTAGTATTACTTTGAATGCCCGTCGGACGGTGAGAAGAGAGCCCGTACTAGTATGCTACTTTGAAGGTGTCCACAGCGGACCGGGAGAGAGTGCCACCCGAACCCCGCCCTGCGGGCCAGCCACCCACTAAGTTGGGAATCCTAGGCCCTTTGAGGTCAGCCTAAGCCAACTAAGTCAATTAGAATCATTGGGTCTCGCCCCGGACCCTTGCCATCATCCCCCGGCCCCACCGGGTGATCGCGTGTGCCGTGAGAGTAAGACGCTATTGTGAGAATCATTGGAGTGCTTGTATGCTTGCGGGTCTAGGTCCTAGGTTGCTCATTTCATGCTTAGTCAACTTTGGGCTGTTTCACATCAGTAATAGAATTGGCTATTTCATTCATTCATTCAAGCAAGTAATTGCCCTTTTTCGGGCCAAGCAATTCATTTCAAGTAAGTCAATCGTGTCACGAGAGAGTGAGTGGGAATGTCTCAAGTCAAGCAAGTACTTCGGTGCAATGCCAAACATCATGGTCAATAAACTCTCATGGGCAGAAGTACCTTCGGGTGCTCCTCCCAGAACCAGACCGGACTTTATATGCACAGCATTTCATGTATACTTTTAGACATCCACTCTCATTTATATAGCCAATATAGAATTTCAAGAAATTTACACATTGTAGGAACATAAGGTAGATTTTCAGGAATAGAATTCAAGGACATCTCGAGTGTAAATGATGAATTATGACCATCTACTTGAAATGCATGACACATAGGCAAATCGGGGTTAAGGAGATGGCCAAAAAGTCATGTAAAGAAGGTCAACACAACTATTGGTCAAAGTCAACATAATTATGTCAAAGTCAACACTATTGGTCAAAGTCAATGCTACTGGTCAAAGGAGTCAACTGGTCAAGGTCAGGCAGCGTTTTACTTTTCATGTAGAAATGCATAACTCAGCTCGATGAATATTACTATTCATACATATAAGGTTGGTGTATATCACTATTCACACATATAAGGTCAGTGCATTTTTTGCTTCATGCAAGGTCAGTGCATATAAGGTTGGTGCATATCATAATTCAAGCATATAAGGTGGGTACAGATCAATATTCATGCCTATAAGGTCGGTGCAGATCACTATTCATGCATATAAGGTCAGTGCATATAAGGTTGGTGTAGATCACTATTCACTCATATAAGGTCAGTGCTTCTTTTGCTTCATGCAAGGTTAGTGCATATAAGGTTGGTGCAGATCACTATTCACGCATATAAGGTTGGTGCAGATCACTATTCGTGCCTATAAGGTCGGTGTAGATCACTATTCATGCATATAAGGTCAGTGCATATAAGGTTGGTGCAGATCACTATTCATGCATATAAGGTCAGTGTATATAAGGTTGGTGCAGGTCACTATTCATGCATATAAGGTTGGTGCAGATCACTATTCATGCATATAAGGTTGGTGCAGATCACTATTCATGGATATAAGGTTAGTGCATATAAGGTTGATGCAGATCACTATTCAGGTCAGTGTAAATCACTATTCAGGCGTAGGTATAGGTCGATATAAGGTCGGTTCAAGTATTCCATAGACTCAAACCAAGGTCCGTCCATGTATTGCACAGGCTCAACCCAAGGTCTGTCCATGTATTGCATAGACTCAAACCGAGGTTGGTGCAAGTATTACACAGACTCAAACCAAGGTCCGTGCATGTATTGCACAAACTCAACCCAAGGTCCATGCATGTATTGCACAGACTCAAACCAAGGTCCGTGCAAGTATTACACAGACTCAACCCAAGGTCCATGCATGTATTGCACAGACTCAAACCAAGGTCCGTGCAAGTATTGCATAGACTCAACCTGAGGTCCGTGCATGTATTGCACAGACTCAAAGCAAGGTCCGTGCAAGTATTGCACATACTCAAACCCAGGTCCGTGCATGTATTGCATAGACTCAAAGCAAGGTCCGTGCAAGTATTGCACAGACTCAACCCAAGGTCCGTGCAAGTATTGCACAGACTCAAAGCAAGGTCCGTGCAAGTATTACTAAAGTATATAGAAGATCAAAGCATTTTCTACCTCGGTGCAAGTTTTGCTAGCATATTCAAAGCACTTTCTGCCTCGGTGCAAGTTTTGCTAAAGCATATAGGAGGTCAAAGCATTTTCTGCCTCGGTGTAAGTTTTGCTAAAGCATATAGGAGGTCAAAGCACTTGCTGCCTCGGTGCAAGTTTTGCTATCATGCATATAAGGTCTGTACAAATAGAGTGCACATTTAAGGTCGGTGCAATGTTTGTACCTGGCTTATATGGGTCTAGGCAAGTTTTGTTACTACGCACATGCAAGGGCCGGTGCATACTCTGTTAGTATGCTTAACAACTCGGTGCTAATTTCGTATCTAGTCCAAGCATATGTGGATTTTACATAGGTCTGAGCTCGTCTCTTAATTTCTCCTACAGGGACTCAATATAAAATAAAGTCTTAGAAATTCCAAGGAGGGTTATTAAATATGGATTTCTGCACATGGTGGTTACTAATTTCGTAACTTACTGTTTACGATTTATAAAATATTCACATAATCAGAAAGTAGAGATATGGCTGGATATGGACACAAAGCAAGATTTGTAAGATCATACTCATATAATATTTTAAGTTTTAATTTCATAGATATGAAATTTTACACCTGTGTAATTTACATGTAGTATTAAATTTGAAAACACATAGAATCCAGATGATGGTAACCACCCTACTCATGCATGCCACCCTGTTTAAGCTACCAGTTAGGCCAGATCTAGAGAACACCTACCGTTATGAGATGACAACTAGGTACAGGTAAAAGAAAAGGGCAGCTTTCTTCCCTCCTCTACAACCTCTGCAACTTCAGAGAATGTTCCCCCTTCTCTACAGCAAGCCTTCGAACTAACATGGATCTGCCTCAATAGAAGGGTGTAATATAGGGGTTTTAGGATTTTAGGTAGACAGGAGGGGAACCAGATCCTAAATCACAGCGTCCCATGGCCATACTATAGTGCGATGCCAACAAAAAAGGAGCTATATGTGTAGGAAAGGACAGAGGATAATGGGATGCCAACTAATTGTTTGTTTGGAAAAAGTCACAACCTGGAGAGGGTCGTGTATGCTAAATTATAGGAGCGCACCATCATAGCGTTAACAATGTTACAACATTTAGAAATTTTATTGCTAATGAACCATGTTAATAAAAATAGTAAATTGCATATTTTCATGATCCCTAGATTTTGTTGATAATTTTTATAATTTTATTTTATTAAAAATATGATAGAATAAAATTCAACCCGAAAACTCTACATTTAACTTCAAAGATTTTTATCTTTAAAAATTGATGGAATCAGTTTATGAAATTTAATGGCTAGGATCCTTATATTTTTCTCTTATTTTTCATATAATTTATTTGTTAAATTTTTTTAATAAAAAGTGACACTATTCATGATTAGTGGAACAATGACCTATTAAACGGTCGTGATATTATTTTGGGGCTTTTCCACCCACCCTACACTAACCAAAATTGTCTATATACCTTATCTCACCTCCTCAATTATGTTTATTCTTTAAAATGTTATCTATATATATCCTTATCTCTTCAAAATAAAGATAATTTATTAAAAATATAATTTGGCATCTTCTCTAAGTGATGTTTATTTATTGTCAATTATTAATTTAAATAGAATTACAATATAATAAGTTAAATGCCCTCTTTTCAAATCCTAAATGTATTCATTTCTATTTCAAAATTCCCGGGTGTTACAACTGGCTCGGATACTTGGACGGCTGGCGGGAGGCTTTGGATAAAGTCAACCACTTGTACATCGGCAGGGGGGTTCTGCTCCTTGAGCCGGACAGATTCTGTCCTTAAGGGGACGGGTGATACTTCTGTATTTACCCCCTCTGCCTCTGAACGAAATTCTTCCTTCTTTTTGCTGCCTTTTCATTGCATGGCCATGACCGCTTCCCTTCGTTCCTCTTGGTCTGTAGGTGCGCGACGAGGTATCCTCCCGAGCCAAGGGGAGCTCTTTTCTGCTTGAAGATGACGGCAGGCGGCGTAGTGGCGCTTGCTTGCTAGTTTGCAGGCATGGCCAATGTGCTGCATTAACCTTCGTAATGCGTGGGCCTTGTTGCTCCACTGCCCCCCGTCGACCAGGGATGGTCGGGTCGACCAACCTAGTTTTCCTAGTGCAGGTCTCTTTGCCAGTGGCATGTCTGTCGGTCCGCTTCCACGGAACAAAGGGGATGCTAGATGTGGTGTCTCCATAAGCAGGTCATGGGATGGAGGGTTTGGCCCTCTTCTCTGGCATAGGTGGCTCCCTCTGTTGGTCCACTTCGTCAGAACAAGTAACCGAGGAGCGGCTGTCTGCTGATGGACAAAAGAGATGATAGGTGTCCGTTCCCGGACTCATAGTAGCTGCTGGCAGATGACGGCACCCAAAAAACGTGATGCTGGAGTTGCACATCGTCATAGTTGGGCGCGTTTTGTCTTTCCATATGCTTGTGTATTGGTCGCGTAATAGTGACTCGCCAGTCTTTGGCAGCTTGTATTTTGACTAAAGGAATAAAAATTTCCAGTTCAGATCTTGTTGTGTATGTTTTGGCGGGGGACTCCTGCGAGCTTTTGGGTAGACTTTCCTCATGTGCATCGCAGTATTTGTGCCTTTGTTTGCTGCCATTATTTATGAGGAGAGCGGTGCTCACCTCCAGGGAACCCTTAGGGTACCTTTCCATTCTCAAAGGGAGTAGTGCTCGCCTCTAGGAAACCCGTAGGTTACCTTCTCGTTTTCAAGGGGAGTAGTGGTCGCTCTAGGGAACCCGTGGGTTACCTTCTCCTTTTCAAGGGAGCAGTGCTCACCGCTAGGGAACACGTGGGTTATCTTCTCATTTTCAAGGGGAGCAGTGCTCGCCTCTAGGGAACCCGTGGGTTACCTTCTCGTTTTCAAGGGGAGCAGTGCTCGCCTCTATGGAACCTATGACGACCCAAGATCTGGATATCGAGAAGAACCCGATACCATTCGAATCCTGGCCCGCCGCCCATGAGCCGGGAGGACTCGGAAGGGCTAAAAGGAGTGTGGAGGTACAAAGAATTAGGAAATAAAGTAGGACAATTCAACAATTAACAGAAATAAATAAACAACTACTACAACAGAGTCCAGCCCAATATAAAGTACAGTCTAAAGCAGTAATAATGTACCACATGCCAAGTGAACACTCAGCCCGATGAGCTGGCTACTACATAACTCTCACGCTGCACCCTCGAACCTCGAGGAAGAACTGCCAAACCCGAAAAGCAGGGATGAGTCTCCAAACAGAGACTCAGTAGGGGCCCCGCGGAACCCCAACCGAAAACAACGGCGGTAACTGAAAGGAAAAATAGCTACCACTATAGCAGGAATAGTGAACCGGTGGCCGGTCAAAACTCGGCACTGCAGCTACTCCTACTGTACCGGTCAAGCAGAAAGAGAAATCCCGATCTCACAATCAGGAACCGCACCACACTAACACCACTCACAGAGGTAAAACCCACAGCAACCCCGCCGTAGAGGCCTGTCTCCCAGGACAAGGCCAACCTTGACACGCTGTCCCAGGTCAAGCAGCGATCGCCTCATCGCGACACAACACTAACAAGATGCAACCTCGGTAAAGCCACTGGCACCCTGGCCACTACCTCGGAAACACTGAACGGTCTAGAAAACCACGTCTCGTAGATGGGAAACGGAACCCGAAAACAGGAGAGTCACGTCTCACATGACAGGAGTACCTACCCTCCAGAAGCATGTCCGGATGCATCCACTGATGACCTAGACCGCGCCTCAGGTGTCCCCCTCGACCGCTGGTGGAACGGGGACACCGTACTAGTAACCACAGAACAAGTGACTAGCGGGGGACGCGCTCGTCAATGCTGGTCCTACTACCCCCAACCACGTGTGTACACACAAATCGTGCATCCCTGGTTTAGCCCTCTAACTGGTTTTCCCCTCAGCCGAACTCTGGCTGGTAGATGTGGGGCCCAACGTAAACCAGTCTAAAAACTGTCTCTCGGGGTAGCCTCACCACCACTCCGTGGTGGGACCACTCGTGTGTCGGAAGGCTACGACTAGTGGGGAGTCACTGGTGTGACCACTCTCCAAGGAGAAACTCTGAGAAACACGCACGCACCCTGTGCGAAAGTCGAGAAGAACCATGTGGCATCAAGCCACTGGACTCTGGACAGTCCTCTAGACTCACTAAATCCAACAGTCCTTGAGTCACAAGACTCAGGGTCCAGGTCGTCGTACGCAACAGCACAAGGCCATCAATCTAGTCTAATCCCTAGGTCTAAAACCATGGTAGCATGAATATCGAGGTAGCTCACGAGCCGCCGAGACCATCCCCTCAAAAGGGAACTCAGAAACCCTCCAGCCCCAGGCTGGGTAATTGGACTCACAGTCCAAGGCCAAACATATGGCCCACGCGGAAAACACAGAAGCATAATTCTCAAGGCATCTCATAAGCCGCCACGCCGATTCCCCATCCCAGAGAAAAGTGGGAAACCTCCAGCTCCAGGCTGGGTGACTGGACTCGCAGTCCAAGGCCAAACACATGGCCCACTCAGGAATCATCTTCCGCAGAAATCTACGACATGCGGGGGAACCCCACCGCACTCACACCAATGCACGGTGAGTCGATCTAGCGTAACATAAATCTCGGAACACACACACACAGGGGCACCGGACCCCTAAACACACGGGACATGCTAATCGAGGTAAATAAAACCTTCAGACACCCAAAGACACAGTCATGGAACTCCACGGGGTGTCTGACACACACACGGCCCAAGGAAGTACAATGACTCAACTCCCACGGACCCTGACCCTCCTGGCGAGCGGTCCATAGGAATGCGCTCACAAAGAATGGCACGTTTCTGAACGCGCTGCCCAGACAGAGCGTGTTCACTTCCGGACGTGCTACCCAGACCGAGCGCATTCATCTTGGACGCACTGCTAAGTCCGAGCGGGACCTTCCAGAACGCGCTACCGGTGACTAGCGCGTTCATCCTTAACACGCTGGTCACCCCAGGCGCTATCAAACACTGACAGCTGTCGCTGTCAGATTCCCAAGCGCGTCAACCCGTTGACGCGGTGGGTAAGACGAGCGCGACCCTAGTCGCGCTCGGTCAGACGATTGTGACCAGAACCGCCCTACTGTTCATCTTCCTCGATGAATGCGCTATATCGGGGCGGCGCGACCTCCAAGAACATGCCCACCTTGGCTACCGTGTTCGCAGTCCGCGCCTGAAAATGGCGAAAACCGCGAAGGAAACCATTCCACTCCCCAATCATCCCTGGGTGATGGAGAAACGAAAGGGGAAACCTTTCCCAAGCCCTTAGGCATGCATCTAAACCCCTGGATCGACCAAAAACGCTGTAAAACGGGAGATCCCGCTCACACCCCAAAAACATGCATTTTTCCCAAAATGCGAAAATAAAACCGCTCGGCACGCCACGGCCTACAAAACTCGCGGGAAAGGAAGTGCACGAGCTGAGGGTCCTTCTTCCTACCTCCACCGAAGATTCAACGCACCGTGGACGCCGATCCACGAAGAAAACGCGTGAAACCCTCACCGACTCGCGATCGCGCCACCGAGCTTTCACGCGCCCTCATCCCCCGATCCTCGACCCATCCTCCCCGCCCGCGTCGCCCCACTGCGCCCCCGCCCTGCTCCGTCGGCCGTCGGAGAAGAGAGGGTGAGAAGGGAGAGCGTGAGAGAAGAGAGAGGGAGAGAGAGAAAAAGGAGGTTATATATATAGGAAAATCTAGAAATGACCAAAAATATGAAAAATAGCAAAAAATCACCTCCCTAATCCTCGGAAGACGTACAACGTAGTGGTAACATCCTAGAGTTGGAGAACATAATGGTCCACCCTGTACGGGGTTCCGAAGGTCCGACAGACGGAAAACACGCGTAAAACCCAAAACGCAACCCGAGACCCACAAAGGCGCTCCGAAAATTCTAGAAAAAAAACCGGCCTGCTTCTCACAACGCCACGGACCCAAGGAAATTCACTGGCACACTACCAATGGGTCCAAAAATTTGATAAAAAATTTGAAGCTCACTCGGACACAATCCGTAACCAGCGGAAAGACGATCCGAAACCCACAGATCTAGATCCGAGAAACTCGGGGCATTACAGCCCTCCCCCCTTAAAGGAATTTCATCCTCGAAATTCAGGACTAGCACCAAGTCACAGGGGAAGAACACTAAACCAACTGACAGCGCTATCAGAGCCCCAGCAAGGAAAACCTCCATTCCCACGAAAGCATCGATCCTGAGGGACACAGCCAGACTACAATTACAAAGAACACCTCACTCGGCACGCCACACACACCGGCCATCAGAGCAGGCATACACCAAAGGACACAGTCTGACATCATCTGAGATAACGTGAGATCCAATCATGGCACCTGTAAGACCCCGAGTTTCTGTGCAATTGTTTAATTTCGTGAATAGTAAAAAAAAAATTTTTGAATAGTAACTATGGTAAATAGTAAATCGTAATTTTTTTGACTATCATATGAAAATACTTAAAAATGGTAGTTAATTAGTAAACACTATGGTAAACACTTTAGTCTTCTATACTTGACCCTAATAAAATCAGTTACATGGCTTAATCGATGATTTAAGCTTGACTTAAAAACGCGGAAAACACTATTCACCCGAAAATACAACTACCGTAGAAAAATCTACAAAAATCACATCTGATAGAGAGTATTTTTCTTAGCAACTTTGTCTTCTGGAGTTTCATCGGTAAAAATCAGAAACTCTCTCTATCGATTGAACTGTTGAACATTTGAGTTAAATTATTATGTTAATCTTAAGATTAGGAGATTAACCTTAAACCTCGTGATAAAATTCTATAAAAATCATAATCTGAAAGGGCATGTATTGATTAGCAATTTTGTCTTCTGGGTCAATTTCATTAAAAATCGTTTGGTAACATTTAAAGGAGGTTTTAGTTAACTATTCCTTAATCCATAGGATTAGGCTTAGCTTAAGACTAACCTACCTTGTGGAACACGTGAAAACGTGTTTTAGGTCGGCAAGAACACGGCTTGGACGCAGGGATGGGTTTTGCGGCTCTGACCAGTCTTGTGTGAAGTGTGTGAAGATTTCACACGTTCCTTCAAATGAAAACTATAAATAGAAGCCCCCTTAAGCCTTCCTTAGCAATCCTTAAGCCTAAACAAAGGAGACTCTGCTGCTACGTGCTGTGAAGGCTTCTGCAAATATCACTATTCATCTTCTTCCTCAAGACATCTCTTATTTTCCTTCCTTGGTTAAGGTAGGTAACCATGGCACAAACCTCAAATTTGATAAATGGAATGAAAGGGCATGCTGTTAACTTCTAGAAATCATGTTTTATTATCCATTTGCATGCTTAAACTCATGAATTGAAGCCCCATTACCGGATTATACTTCTGTTTTCAATATCCCCGTGTTACAGAGAAAGACGGCTCCACACGGACCGTTTATTTACTTTAACGGCCCCGTAACGACCGCCATAGAGTACGTCTTAACGGCTTTTCATGAACCGTTTTGTCCCCTGGCATTCCACGGTTCACCCCAAACCGTTGTACATGCATAACGGTCAACCCGAGACCGCTTTAGAATAAATTTAGTAATATTATCATTTAAGTGTATTTTTTTTATTACGGCTAGAAAACGACCGTTTTACATGATAAATGGCCCTACCATGACCGTTGTACCCTTTTACCCTAGAAACGGCCCCTGACCGACGTGTGTTAGCAGACAGCCGAAGGTAAATTCCTCAGACTAGAACGGCTGTTAGGGAACCGTTGTTTATCCATTTAACGGTCATTCCCAGACCGCTGTTCTCCTGAAAACGGCCGTACTTAGACCGCTTAACAGAAACCTATTTCTGGTCCAATTTTCACCCAATAGGTTTAACGGCCCATTTTCAACTGTTTAACTTCCAGAAAACCTGATTTTTGCTATTCTGACCCATTTAACAATGTTAAATAGTAAAAACTGATAATCCACATAAATAACAAATAATGAGATGAGTAAATTTCTATTAATTGCAGTATCTATTTTGTTAAAGTGAAAATTATTGTAATTCACTTGTAACTTTGGATAAATTGGCTAATTACCATAAGCTAAAAATTTACCGTAGGTAATTTCTGTAAATTACTGTAAATCAGAAAATTATTGGCCAACTTATGGCAAGTCTTTGGCCAATTAACCGGGCACTCTATCCGGTAAACTTCACATTTTTACCGTGAGACAATTTACCGTGGTAAAATTACGGTTACATCATGACTATCGTTTTAACTTGATAAATTGACCGATTACCCTTGGATAATCTTCGGTCATACTTGAGCCCGGAATTGACCAATGGACATTAAACTGAAATTGGTTGGTTTAATTGTTATTGGCAACCCGGTAAATATTTCACATAAATTATCTTATATTTAGATCATTATACTTAATACGGATTCTCTAGAACCGTATTTCTTGAAAAATACGACCCAAATGGTTCGTATATTCTCGTTCTTCGGAACTTACTTCTCTTTCTCGAACGGCTTACTGTCACCCGTTCATTCTTGGCCCCGTGACTCGTTACTCATAAGAGTACGGCCCAGTGATTGCCGTACGAATACCTTGTTTTGGGTTTTTCGTTGTGTTTAAACTCTTGAATCAAAGGAGACAAGTGTCGTCCTTTACATCTTGTACCCGACAGAAATTCATCTGATTATATTGGCCATAATTGACTATGTCTAGACGGGGGATCGGTGATCCAATTGAAATGAAATGCCATCGCATCATAAGGGCCCAGTCTGGTCCTGGGGAGAGCGCCCGAAAAGATATTGAGCCCATTGGGATGTTTATGACAAGGGTGAGGCATTACACCCGAATACTTGACTTGACTTGTTACGTCTACGACAAATTCTGGATACTCGACTCGTGTGTATTTACCTGGTTACATGTGTAACATACTTGCTGGCCAAATTTTCTTACTGTTACTTTACTTGTTCATTACTTGATAAATTGCTATATTTCTTGACTTTGCAAGTTATTTCTATCGTCATTCTTTATTTACTGCATTTCATATAAATTGGAAATCAATGGTTAATTACTTAAACCTGTTTGTGGTTATCTACTGAGCGCGTTTAGCTCACTCCTACTGTTTCCCCTCTTTCCAGGTGACGAACTTGTCAGGGATGGACTGGAGTGATATCGAGAGATAGTTTTAGTTTATTGAGTCAGTTTGTACCCGTAGAATTAATGAGAAATTGTTCTAGTTTGATTATTATATGGATGTAGTTGTTCTACCCATTGTACTCAATTTTTATCAATAAAACTCTGATTATTACTTTTCCAACCTTTAGTGCAATGGTTCGGAATTCTTTATTGCTCGCTTGCCTCTAACCGTACGTCCCGAGATTCCGCATCGGGGCGTGACAGCACCGCTGCCACCATCTCGCTCACCGAGGAGACACAACCCTCGCACGAGAATCAGCTACCGATCCATCCAATGGTCAGCAGATAAAAAAAACATCAGCTTCACAACTAGCTGACTGATCGCACACCCTTCTCATAGGAACAACCAATACATAGCCTCCATCAGCTCACGCAGCCATCTTAACAGACCGCATTCAGATTATCGGCTCAGCACCAAGGATCACCTCACACCTGGCAAGCCGAAAGCCAACAACAGCATGGGACCAACTCTGTCAGAACTCAAACTTCGACAAAGCCCAGATCCCATCCGGAAAAGCACATCATAGAAAAGACCACCAAAGGCCTCACTGATACGCAGCTCTCACCAATCTTGATGCGCAACCACCAGCATCTTTTGTCTGTGAAAGACCATACACCGGTCACCAACTGCTCGTCAACAGGAAACCTTCACCGGCCCAGCAGGAATGATCCAACTCACGACAGGCCATCCACTGACTCACACAGACAATTACCACATCTCGAGTTGCACTCCTCTCGGACACCGCGTCCGATCTTAATCATCGCGCCAACTCTACCCTTATAGGGGATCACGATGAAACCAAATGACAAGATCTTGATGTCTTCGGTCATCACCTCACTCGACTAAGACTTACAGGGGAACCATCCCATGCTGGTCACCAAACCAGGGATAACCATTGCAACACCAACGTCCCATCAAGGACCACCATTCCGACGCCAATCTTATCCAAAGGCCTCAGCCCACAGGCGTCACTCTTCCGTCTTGTCTCATCAAATCCTTCGTCTCAACTAGTCCAAGTGGACACCTGCCAATCCCGATTCTGCCCTCACCACAGAGCCACGGGACACCACCGGAAGAATTCATGGCACACGTCTCTAGGGGAGGAAAGTGCCATCCAAAATTACAGCAACCTAGTAGCCAACAAAACGACCAATGCACTCTGGGTCCTCAACAATACACATCTTACCATGGTTGACTACGAGACTAGTCTTACCAGTCACTCGCAGCTACCAACCGAAACCCAAAATCTCTCAGACATCACTTCCTCAAAGATGACCTCATCCGAGGACACGACTGGCAACATAAGTCGGGCACCAAGCTACCGACTCTGACCAACACGTCCTTGACCTCCGTCAGGCGACATCCTCAACAACCCCATCTGGGTCTAACACCGACGCCTGACACGGCTTACATCACAGGAACATGGTACACATGCGGCATACTTGCCAACATTTTCCCCAAACATTCCATCCTGCTAGTGCCAAGAATCATGATACCTCGAGCAACGGCATGGCAACAACACGTCTCACACCAAGGAACCAATCCTCCGATGCTCAACGCAATCTCAGGAATCCGTCCGTAGCAACCAACGCTACGATCCTGAGACCTGTGGGTTATGGGCCCACCAGGCTTCCGCTGCGCAATCTGATCCACACGCATAGCCAACATGGCAACTCGGGACTCACCATGCCGATAATTTACAACTCAGCTAGTCAACCACAGGAAACAGGGTGAGGAAAGCCCCATTACCTCGAACCCCAATCATAGATTCACTCAAATCAGATAATCTTCCGCAACATTGCAGGCTCCGAACTGCCACGCATCGGAAAGTTCCAACACCAGCCAAGGATTCTCGTGAACACCGCCCAACCAGCACTCGTCCTTCTAGAATAGTGCCAACACACCCTTACACATGAAGGAATCGGGCACAACCCTCACAGGCAACCACCTTGCCAAAAACACAGGACACATCTCGCACGGATTTCATGGCACGCGAAGGCCAACCAATCCGGACACACAATGCAAGACGACGAACCTTAGCCAAACACGATCTCTCCAACCAAAGGAGAAACCGACATACCTCCGACCAACGAAAAAACTCCACGCCTGACCTGATCTCGAATCTCGCGCACGCTGGGAGCAGCACCTTCCAGCACTGAGAAAACCATTACCTCGTCAGTTCAGCGCCTCCGACACACTTGGCGAGTGTCACGTCGGACCACAATCACAGCACCTATCGATGCACCACCGCTACAATTCCTCGAACTGCAACACGCCAAGAGCCGCACATGAGCCATAATCGACACCGTCAACACTCATCCTCGAGTCCCGAAACTCACCGCGGAACCTTCACAACTCAAACCAAATCCAAGGCAAACACAACTCATTCGCACACAAGAGCACAGGAGCAAGACTTATTGGAACACCACAACCCAATCCTACCTCAAAATCCGAAAGTATAACCGGGAGCGACACGTCATTTCTGAGGCCACAGAGCACAACAAGGACATCAGGCTCGACGAAACATCAGCTCACCAAGAAGATCCTCCGCTCACCCGAGCACACTTCTAGATCAGAACACTCAACTCTGCCACCTTAAACCACGACCTTAAAACATCAGGGGCTGGATAAACCTCAAGCTGGAGTGGCCAGACTCGACAACAGCTCCCTCAGAGCACACTCACGACCACTTAATCATGACCAATCATCGCCAGCCACCTGACATCGCGGCAAATGCCTCGAACGCAGCACCACAAACTCATGCCTGCCAGCAACCTCTGCTCAACGCAGCACAACCGGGGCCACCACCGATGAGGGAGAAAGTTCTCAACCTCAATCCGTAAACCCCACGCCTGCACGAAAGCCATGAACAGCAACCATCTTTACAGCGCCACGCAGCGCACTCAAGCTCTCAAGCAAGAAATCAAGCAAAAAACAAACACAAAACCCTAAGTCAGCTGCCGACTGTACTGGACCTTATGGACTCTGATCACTATAATATCTCGAATTCCAATGTACGTCCACAACCACCACTCTGATACCAACTGTGACGACCCAAGATCCGGATACTAGGAAGAACCCGATACCATTCGAATCCTGGCCCGCCGCCCACGAGCCGGGAGGGCTCTGAAGGGCTAAAAGGAGTGTGGAGGTACAAAGAAATAGGAAATAAAGCAGGACAATTCAACAATTAACAAAAATAAATAAAAAACTACTACAACAGAGTCCAGTCCAACAGAAAGTACAGTCTAAAGTAGTAAACACGTACTACATACCAAGTGAACACTCGGCCCGGCGAGCTGGCTACTAGAGAACTCCCGCGCTGTACCCTCGAACCTCGAGGAAGAACTGCCACACCTGAAAAGCAGGGATTAGTCTCCAAACAGAGACTTAGTAGGGGTCCCGCAGAACCCCAACCGAAAACAACGGCGGTAACAGAAAGGAAAAATAGCTACCACTACAGCAGGAACAGTGAACTGGTGGCCGGTCAAAACTCGGCACTGCAGCTACTCCTACTGTACCGGTCAAGCAGAAAGAGAAATCCCGATCTCACAATCAGGAACCGGACCACACTAACACCACTCACCGAGGTAAAACCCACAGCAACCCCATCGTAGAGGCATGTCTCCCAAGACAAGGCCAACCTGGACACGCTGTCCCAGGTCAAGCAGCGATCGCCTCATCGCGACACAACACTAACAAGACGCAACCTCGGTAAAGCCACTGGCACCCTGGCCACTACCTCGGAAACATCGAACGGTCTAGAAAACCACGTCTCGTAGATGGGAAACGGAACCCGGAAACAGGAGAGTCACGTCTCACGTGATAGGAGTACCTGCCCACCAGAAGCAAGGCCGGATGCTTCCATTAATGACTTAGACCGCGCCTCAGGTGTCCCCCTCGACCCCTGGTGGAACGGGGACACCGTACTAGTAATCACAGAACAAGTGACTAGCTGGGGTCACACTCGTCAGCACTGGTCCTACTGCCCCCAACCACGTGTGCACACCCAAGCCATGTGTCCCTGGTCTGGCCCTCTGACTGGTTTTCCCCTCAGTCGGACTCTGGCTGGTAGACGTGGGGCCCAACGGAAACCAGTCTAAAAATCATCTATCGGGGTAGCTTCGCCACCACTCCCTGGTGGGACCACTCGCGTGTCGGAAGGTTACGACTAGTGGGGAGTCACTGGTGTGACCACTCTCCAAGGAGAAACTCTGAGAAACACACATGCACCCTGTGCGAAAGTCAAGAAGAACCATGTGGCATCGAGTAACTGCACTCTGGACAGTCCTCTAGACTCACTAAATCCAACGGTCCTTGAGTCACAAGACTCGGGGTCAAGACCATCGTGCGCAACAGCACAAGGCCGTCAATCTAGTCTAATCCCTAGGTCTAAAACCACGGTAGCACGAATACTGAGACAGCTCACGAGCCGCCGAGACCATCCCCTCAAAAGGGAACTCAGAAACCCTCCAGCCCCAGGCTGGGTAATTGGACTC